>JAYKTQ010000132.1:1202500-1871336 GCA_036010785.1 Ammospiza maritima maritima
GCCTAAGCCTAACAGTAACCCTAGGAAGGTAAATCAGCCGGGTATTAGGGTTCTTCCTAAGGGAAAAGCCGTGAAAGCAGCCATGTTGTGGCACTTCTGCACTCCCTTTGGGATGCCTTTGGCAGATGCAGTAAGCCTGGAACTCAGGGCTTCCTGGTTAAAATCTCCAAGCCCTAGGCTGAACCCTAACCCTAACCCTAGGCAGATAAATCAGCCTAGGTATAGGGATGGTGCCAAGGAAAAAGCTGTGAAAGGTGCCATGTTGTTGCACTTTTGTACTCCCCTTGGGATGCCTTGAACAGCTGCAGTGTGCCTGGAGCTAAGGGCTTGCTAGTTTTAAAAATCCTAGCGCTAGGCTTAAGCCTTACAGTAACCCTGGGAAGGGAAATCAGCTTGGTGTTAGGCTTCTTGCCAAGGAAAAAGCCGTGAAAGCAGCCATGTTGTGGCACTTTTGCACTCCCTTTTGGATGCCTTTCACAGCTCCAGTGTGCCAGGAACTCAGGGCTTACTGATTTTAAAAATCCTAGCCCTAGGCCGAACCCCAACCCTAAGACGAGAAAGGCAAATCAGCCAGGAATTAGGCATGTCCCCAGGGAAAAAGCTGTGGA
Organism: Ammospiza maritima maritima; assembly: GCA_036010785.1. Taxonomy (NCBI): domain Eukaryota; kingdom Metazoa; phylum Chordata; class Aves; order Passeriformes; family Passerellidae; genus Ammospiza; species Ammospiza maritima. The sequence continues at coordinate 1,203,109 of JAYKTQ010000132.1, forward strand.
GGCAGGCACGTTGTGGTACTTTTGCGCTCTTCTTGGGTAGTCCTTCGCAGCTGCTGTGTTCTTGGAACTCAGGGCTTTCTGGTTAATAGAACTCTTACCCTAGGCGTAACTCAAACCTTAACCCTAGGAAGGAAAATCAGCCTATGGTTCGGGATGGTCTCATGAGAATAGAAGCAGAGGCAGCCAAGTTGTGTCACTTCTGCGACCCTCTTGGGATGCCTTTCACAGCTGCATGTGCCTGGAGCCCAGGGCTTCCTGGTTTTAAAAGTCCTAGGCCTAAGCCTAACAGTAACCCTAGGAAGGTAAATCAGCCGGGTATTAGGGTTCTTCCTAAGGGAAAAGCCGTGAAAGCAGCCATGTTGTGGCACTTCTGCACTCCCTTTGGGATGCTTTTGGCAGATGAAGTAAGCCTGGAACTCAGGGCTTCCTAGTTAAAAAAATCCTAGCCCTAGGCCGAACCCCAACCCTAAGACGAGAAAGGCAAATCAGCCAGGAATTAGGCATGTCCCCAAGGAAAAAGCTGTGGAGGCAGGCATGTTGTGGTACTTTTTCGCTCTTCTTGGGTAGTCCTTCGCAGCTGCTGTGTTCTTGGAACTCAGGGCTTTCTGGTTAATAGAACCCTTACCCCAGGCGTAACTCAAACCTTAACCCTAGGAAGGAAAATCAGCCTATGGTTCGGGATGGTCTCATGGAAATATCAGTGGTGGCAGCCAAGTTGTGTCACTTTTGCGCTCCCCTTGGGATGCCTTTCGCAGCTGCAGTGTGCCTGGAGCCCAGGGCTTCCTGGTTTTAAAAGTCCTAGGCCTAAGCCTAACAGTAACCCTAGGAAGGTAAATCAGCCGCGTATTAGGGTTCTTCCTAAGGGAAAAGCCGTGAAAGCAGCCATGTTGTGGCACTTCTGCACTCCCTTTGGGATGCCTTTGGCAGATGCAGTAAGCCTGGAACTCAGGGCTTCCTAGTTAAAAAAATCCTAGCCGTAGGCCGAACCCCAACCCTAAGATGAGAAAGGCAAATCAGCCAGGAATTAGGCATGTCCCCAAGGAAAAAGCTGTGGAGGCAGGCATGTTGTGGTACTTTTGCGCTCTTCTTGGGTAGTCCTTCGCAGCTGCTGTGTTCTTGGAACTCAGGGCTTTCTGGTTAATAGAACCCTTACCCTAGGCGTAAGTCAAACCTTAACCCTAGGAAGGAAAATCAGCCTATGGTTCGGGATGGTCTCATGGAAATATCAGTGGTGGCAGCCAAGTTGTGTCACTTTTGCGCTCCCCTTGGGATGCCTTTCGCAGCTGCAGTGTGCCTGGAGCCCAGGGCTTCCTGGTTTTAAAAGTCCTAGGCCTAAGCCTAACAGTAACCCTAGGAAGGTAAATCAGCCGCGTATTAGGGTTCTTCCTAAGGGAAAAGCCGTGAAAGCAGCCATGTTGTGGCACTTCTGCACTCCCTTTGGGATGCCTTTGGCAGATGCAGTAAGCCTGGAACTCAGGGCTTCCTGGTTAAAATCTCCAAGCCCTAGGCTGAACCCTAACCCTAACCCTAGGCAGATAAATCAGCCTAGGTATAGGGATGGTGCCAAGGAAAAAGCTGTGAAAGCTGCCATGTTGTTGCACTTTTGTACTCCCCTTGGGATGCCTTGAACAGCTGCAGTGTGCCTGGAGCTAAGGGCTTCCTAGTTTTAAAAATCCTAGCGCTAGGCCTAAGCCTTACAGTAACCGTGGGAAGGGAAATCAGCTTGGTGTTAGGCTTCTTGCCAAGGAAAAAGCCGTGAAAGCAGCCATGTTGTGGCACTTTTGCACTCCCTTTTGGATGCCTTTCACAGCTCCAGTGTGCCAGGAACTCAGGGCTTCCTGATTTTAAAATTCCTAGCCCTAGGCCGAACCCCAACCCTAAGACGAGAAAGGCAAATCAGCCAGGAATTAGGCATGTCCCCAGGGAAAAAGCTGTGGAGGCAGGCACGTTGTAGTACTTTTGCGCTCTTCTTGGGTAGTCCTTCGCAGCTGCTGTGTTCTTGGAACTCAGGGCTTTCTGGTTAATAGAACTCTTACCCTAGGCGTAACTCAAACCTTAACCCTAGGAAGGAAAATCAGCCTATGGTTCGGGATGGTCTCATGAGAATAGAAGCAGAGGCAGCCAAGTTGTGTCACTTCTGCGGCCCTCTTGGGATGCCTTTCACAGCTGCATGTGCCTGGAGCCCAGGGCTTCCTGGTTTTAAAAGTCCTAGGCCTAAGCCTAACAGTAACCCTAGGAAGGTAAATCAGCCGGGTATTAGGGTTCTTCCTAAGGGAAAAGCCGTGAAAGCAGCCATGTTGTGGCACTTCTGCACTCCCTTTGGGATGCTTTTGGCAGATGAAGTAAGCCTGGAACTCAGGGCTTCCTAGTTAAAAAAATCCTAGCCCTAGGCCGAACCCCAACCCTAAGACGAGAAAGGCAAATCAGCCAGGAATTAGGCATGTCCCCAAGGAAAAAGCTGTGGAGGCAGGCATGTTGTGGTACTTTTTCGCTCTTCTTGGGTAGTCCCTCGCAGCTGCTGTGTTCTTGGAACTCAGGGCTTTCTGGTTAATAGAACCCTTACCCCAGGCGTAACTCAAACCTTAACCCTAGGAAGGAAAATCAGCCTATGGTTCGGGATGGTCTCATGGAAATATCAGTGGTGGCAGCCAAGTTGTGTCACTTTTGCGCTCCCCTTGGGATGCCTTTCGCAGCTGCAGTGTGCCTGGAGCCCAGGGCTTCCTGGTTTTAAAAGTCCTAGGCCTAAGCCTAACAGTAACCCTAGGAAGGTAAATCAGCCGCGTATTAGGGTTCTTCCTAAGGGAAAAGCCGTGAAAGCAGCCATGTTGTGGCACTTCTGCACTCCCTTTGGGATGCCTTTGGCAGATGCAGTAAGCCTGGAACTCAGGGCTTCCTAGTTAAAAATATCCTAGCCCTAGGCCAAACCCCAACCCTAAGACGAGAAAGGCAAATCAGCCAGGAATTAGGCATGTCCCCAAGGAAAAAGCTGTGGAGGCAGGCACGTTGTGGTACTTTTGCGCTCTTCTTGGGTAGTCCTTCGCAGCTGCTGTGTTCTTGGAATTCAGGGCTTTCTGGTTAATAGAACCCTTACCCTAAGCGTAACTCAAACCTTAACCCTAGGAAGGAAAATCAGCCTATGGTTCGGGATGGTCTCATGGAAATATCAGTGGTGGCAACCAAGTTGTGTCACTTTTGCGCTCCCCTTGGGATGCCTTTCGCAGCTGCATGTGCCTGGAGCCCAGGGCTTCCTGGTTTTAAAAGTCCTAGGCCTAAGCCTAACAGTAACCCTAGGAAGGTAAATCAGCCGGGTATTAGGGTTCTTCCTAAGGGAAAAGCCATGAAAGCAGCCAAGTTGTGGCACTTCTGCACTCCCTTTGGGATGCCTTTGGCAGATGCAGTAAGCCTGGAACTCAGGGCTTCCTAGTTAAAAAAATCCTAGCCCTAGGCCGAACCCCAACTCTAAGACGAGAAAGGCAAATCAGTCAGGAATTAGGCATGTCCCCAAGGAAAAAGCTGTGGAGGCAGGCATGTTGTGGTACTTTTGCGCTCTTCTTGGGTAGTCCTTCGCAGCTGCTGTGTTCTTGGAACTCAGGGCTTTCTGGTTAATAGAAACCTTACCCCAGGCGTAACTCAAACCTAAACCCTAGGAAGGAAAATCAGCCTATGGTTCAGGATGGTCTCATGAGAATAGAAGCAGAGGCAGCCAAGTTGTGTCACTTCTGCGGCCCTCTTGGGATACCTTTCGCAGCTGCAGTGTGCCTGGAGCCCAGGGCTTCCTGGTTTTAAAAGTCCTAGGCCTAAGCCTAACAGTAACCCTAGGAAGGTAAATCAGCCGGGTATTAGGGTTCTTCCTAAGGGAAAAGCTGTGAAAGCAGCCATGTTGTGGCACTTCTGCACTCCCTTTGGGATGCCTTTGGCAGATGCAGTAAGCCTGGAACTCAGGGCTTCCTGGTTAAAAAACTCCAAGCCCTAGGCTGAACCCTAACCCTAACCCTAGGCAGATAAATCAGCCTAGGTATAGGGATGGTGCCAAGATAAAAGCTGTGAAAGCTGCCATGTTGTTGCACTTTTGTACTCCCCTTAGGATGCCTTGAACAGCTGCAGTGTGCCTGGATCTAAGGGCTTCCTAGTTTTAAAAATCCTAGCCCTAGGCCTAAGCGTAACAGAAACCCTGGGAAAGGAAATCAGCCTGGTGTTAAGCTTCTTGCCAAGGAAAAAGCCGTGAAAGCAACCATGTTGTGGCACTTCTGCACTCCCTTTGGGATGCCTTTGGCAGATGCAGTAAGCCTGGAACTCAGGGCTTCCTGGTTAAAAAACTCCAAGCCCTAGGCTGAAGCCTAACCCTAACCCTAGGCAGATAAACCAGCCTAGGTATAGGGATGGTGCCAAGGAAAAAGCCGTGAAAGCAGCCATGTTGTGGCACTTTTGCACTCCCTTTGGGATGCCTTTGGCAGATGCAGTAAGCCTGGAACTCAGGGCTTCCTGGTTAAAAAACTCCAAGGCCTAGGCTGAACCCTAACCCTAACCCTAGGCAGATAAATCAGCCTAGGTATAGGTATGGTGCCAAGGAAAAAGCTCTGAAAGCTGCCATGTTGTTGCACTTTTTTACTCCACTTGGGATGCCTTTCGCAGCTGCAGTGTGCCTGGAACTAAGGGCTTCCTAGTTTTAAAAATCCTAGCCCTAGGCCTAAGCGTAACAGTAACCCTGGGAAGTGAAATCAGCCTGGTGTTAGGATTCTTGCCAAGGAAAAAGCCGTGAAAGCAGCCATGTTTTGGCACTTTTGCACTCCCTTTTGGATGCCTTTCACAGCTCCAGTGTGCCTGGAACTCAGGGCTTCCTGATTTTAAAAATCCTAGCCCTAGGCCGAACCCCAACCCTAAGACGAGAAAGGCAAATCAGCCAGGAATTAGGCATGTCCCCAAGGAAAAAGCTGTGGAGGCAGGCATGTTGTGGTACTTTTGCGCTCTTCTTGGGTAGTCCTTCGCAGCTGCTGTGTTCTTGGAACTCAGGGCTTTCTGGTTAATAGAACCCTTACCCTAGGCGTAACTCAAACCTTAACCCTAGGAAGGAAAATCAGCCTATGGTTCGGGATGGTCTCATGGAAATATCAGTGGTGGCAGCCAAGTTGTGTCACTTTTGCGCTCCCCTTGGGATGCCTTTCGCAGCTGCAGTGTGCCTGGAGCCCAGGGCTTCCTGGTTTTAAAAGTCCTAGGCCTAAGCCTAACAGTAACCCTAGGAAGGTAAATCAGCCGCGTATTAGGGTTCTTCCTAAGGGAAAAGCCGTGAAAGCAGCCATGTTGTGGCACTTCTGCACTCCCTTTGGGATGCCTTTGGCAGATGCAGTAAGCCTGGAACTCAGGGCTTCCTAGTTAAAAAAATCCTAGCCGTAGGCCGAACCCCAACCCTAAGATGAGAAAGGCAAATCAGCCAGGAATTAGGCATGTCCCCAAGGAAAAAGCTGTGGAGGCAGGCATGTTGTGGTACTTTTGCGCTCTTCTTGGGTAGTCCTTCGCAGCTGCTGTGTTCTTGGAACTCAGGGCTTTCTGGTTAATAGAACCCTTACCCTAGGCGTAAGTCAAACCTTAACCCTAGGAAGGAAAATCAGCCTATGGTTCGGGATGGTCTCATGGAAATATCAGTGGTGGCAGCCAAGTTGTGTCACTTTTGCGCTCCCCTTGGGATGCCTTTCGCAGCTGCAGTGTGCCTGGAGCCCAGGGCTTCCTGGTTTTAAAAGTCCTAGGCCTAAGCCTAACAGTAACCCTAGGAAGGTAAATCAGCCGCGTATTAGGGTTCTTCCTAAGGGAAAAGCCGTGAAAGCAGCCATGTTGTGGCACTTCTGCACTCCCTTTGGGATGCCTTTGGCAGATGCAGTAAGCCTGGAACTCAGGGCTTCCTGGTTAAAATCTCCAAGCCCTAGGCTGAACCCTAACCCTAACCCTAGGCAGATAAATCAGCCTAGGTATAGGGATGGTGCCAAGGAAAAAGCTGTGAAAGCTGCCATGTTGTTGCACTTTTGTACTCCCCTTGGGATGCCTTGAACAGCTGCAGTGTGCCTGGAGCTAAGGGCTTCCTAGTTTTAAAAATCCTAGCGCTAGGCCTAAGCCTTACAGTAACCGTGGGAAGGGAAATCAGCTTGGTGTTAGGCTTCTTGCCAAGGAAAAAGCCGTGAAAGCAGCCATGTTGTGGCACTTTTGCACTCCCTTTTGGATGCCTTTCACAGCTCCAGTGTGCCAGGAACTCAGGGCTTCCTGATTTTAAAATTCCTAGCCCTAGGCCGAACCCCAACCCTAAGACGAGAAAGGCAAATCAGCCAGGAATTAGGCATGTCCCCAGGGAAAAAGCTGTGGAGGCAGGCACGTTGTAGTACTTTTGCGCTCTTCTTGGGTAGTCCTTCGCAGCTGCTGTGTTCTTGGAACTCAGGGCTTTCTGGTTAATAGAACTCTTACCCTAGGCGTAACTCAAACCTTAACCCTAGGAAGGAAAATCAGCCTATGGTTCGGGATGGTCTCATGAGAATAGAAGCAGAGGCAGCCAAGTTGTGTCACTTCTGCGGCCCTCTTGGGATGCCTTTCACAGCTGCATGTGCCTGGAGCCCAGGGCTTCCTGGTTTTAAAAGTCCTAGGCCTAAGCCTAACAGTAACCCTAGGAAGGTAAATCAGCCGGGTATTAGGGTTCTTCCTAAGGGAAAAGCCGTGAAAGCAGCCATGTTGTGGCACTTCTGCACTCCCTTTGGGATGCTTTTGGCAGATGAAGTAAGCCTGGAACTCAGGGCTTCCTAGTTAAAAAAATCCTAGCCCTAGGCCGAACCCCAACCCTAAGACGAGAAAGGCAAATCAGCCAGGAATTAGGCATGTCCCCAAGGAAAAAGCTGTGGAGGCAGGCATGTTGTGGTACTTTTTCGCTCTTCTTGGGTAGTCCCTCGCAGCTGCTGTGTTCTTGGAACTCAGGGCTTTCTGGTTAATAGAACCCTTACCCCAGGCGTAACTCAAACCTTAACCCTAGGAAGGAAAATCAGCCTATGGTTCGGGATGGTCTCATGGAAATATCAGTGGTGGCAGCCAAGTTGTGTCACTTTTGCGCTCCCCTTGGGATGCCTTTCGCAGCTGCAGTGTGCCTGGAGCCCAGGGCTTCCTGGTTTTAAAAGTCCTAGGCCTAAGCCTAACAGTAACCCTAGGAAGGTAAATCAGCCGCGTATTAGGGTTCTTCCTAAGGGAAAAGCCGTGAAAGCAGCCATGTTGTGGCACTTCTGCACTCCCTTTGGGATGCCTTTGGCAGATGCAGTAAGCCTGGAACTCAGGGCTTCCTAGTTAAAAATATCCTAGCCCTAGGCCAAACCCCAACCCTAAGACGAGAAAGGCAAATCAGCCAGGAATTAGGCATGTCCCCAAGGAAAAAGCTGTGGAGGCAGGCACGTTGTGGTACTTTTGCGCTCTTCTTGGGTAGTCCTTCGCAGCTGCTGTGTTCTTGGAATTCAGGGCTTTCTGGTTAATAGAACCCTTACCCTAAGCGTAACTCAAACCTTAACCCTAGGAAGGAAAATCAGCCTATGGTTCGGGATGGTCTCATGGAAATATCAGTGGTGGCAACCAAGTTGTGTCACTTTTGCGCTCCCCTTGGGATGCCTTTCGCAGCTGCATGTGCCTGGAGCCCAGGGCTTCCTGGTTTTAAAAGTCCTAGGCCTAAGCCTAACAGTAACCCTAGGAAGGTAAATCAGCCGGGTATTAGGGTTCTTCCTAAGGGAAAAGCCATGAAAGCAGCCAAGTTGTGGCACTTCTGCACTCCCTTTGGGATGCCTTTGGCAGATGCAGTAAGCCTGGAACTCAGGGCTTCCTAGTTAAAAAAATCCTAGCCCTAGGCCGAACCCCAACTCTAAGACGAGAAAGGCAAATCAGTCAGGAATTAGGCATGTCCCCAAGGAAAAAGCTGTGGAGGCAGGCATGTTGTGGTACTTTTGCGCTCTTCTTGGGTAGTCCTTCGCAGCTGCTGTGTTCTTGGAACTCAGGGCTTTCTGGTTAATAGAAACCTTACCCCAGGCGTAACTCAAACCTAAACCCTAGGAAGGAAAATCAGCCTATGGTTCAGGATGGTCTCATGAGAATAGAAGCAGAGGCAGCCAAGTTGTGTCACTTCTGCGGCCCTCTTGGGATACCTTTCGCAGCTGCAGTGTGCCTGGAGCCCAGGGCTTCCTGGTTTTAAAAGTCCTAGGCCTAAGCCTAACAGTAACCCTAGGAAGGTAAATCAGCCGGGTATTAGGGTTCTTCCTAAGGGAAAAGCTGTGAAAGCAGCCATGTTGTGGCACTTCTGCACTCCCTTTGGGATGCCTTTGGCAGATGCAGTAAGCCTGGAACTCAGGGCTTCCTGGTTAAAAAACTCCAAGCCCTAGGCTGAACCCTAACCCTAACCCTAGGCAGATAAATCAGCCTAGGTATAGGGATGGTGCCAAGATAAAAGCTGTGAAAGCTGCCATGTTGTTGCACTTTTGTACTCCCCTTAGGATGCCTTGAACAGCTGCAGTGTGCCTGGATCTAAGGGCTTCCTAGTTTTAAAAATCCTAGCCCTAGGCCTAAGCGTAACAGAAACCCTGGGAAAGGAAATCAGCCTGGTGTTAAGCTTCTTGCCAAGGAAAAAGCCGTGAAAGCAACCATGTTGTGGCACTTCTGCACTCCCTTTGGGATGCCTTTGGCAGATGCAGTAAGCCTGGAACTCAGGGCTTCCTGGTTAAAAAACTCCAAGCCCTAGGCTGAAGCCTAACCCTAACCCTAGGCAGATAAACCAGCCTAGGTATAGGGATGGTGCCAAGGAAAAAGCCGTGAAAGCAGCCATGTTGTGGCACTTTTGCACTCCCTTTGGGATGCCTTTGGCAGATGCAGTAAGCCTGGAACTCAGGGCTTCCTGGTTAAAAAACTCCAAGGCCTAGGCTGAACCCTAACCCTAACCCTAGGCAGATAAATCAGCCTAGGTATAGGTATGGTGCCAAGGAAAAAGCTCTGAAAGCTGCCATGTTGTTGCACTTTTTTACTCCACTTGGGATGCCTTTCGCAGCTGCAGTGTGCCTGGAACTAAGGGCTTCCTAGTTTTAAAAATCCTAGCCCTAGGCCTAAGCGTAACAGTAACCCTGGGAAGTGAAATCAGCCTGGTGTTAGGATTCTTTCCAAGGAAAAAGCCGTGAAAGCAGCCATGTTTTGGCACTTTTGCACTCCCTTTTGGATGCCTTTCACAGCTCCAGTGTGCCTGGAACTCAGGGCTTCCTGATTTTAAAAATCCTAGCCCTAGGCCGAACCCCAACCCTAAGACGAGAAAGGCAAATCAGCCAGGAATTAGGCATGTCCCCAAGGAAAAAGCTGTGGAGGCAGGCATGTTGTGGTACTTTTGCGCTCTTCTTGGGTAGTCCTTCGCAGCTGCTGTGTTCTTGGAACTCAGGGCTTTCTGGTTAATAGCACCCTTACCCCAGGCGTAACTCAAACCTTAACCCTAGGAAGGAAAATCAGCCTATGGTTCGGGATGGTCTCATGGAAATACCAGTGGTGGCAGCCAAGTTGCGTCACTTTTGCGCTCCCCTTGGGATGCCTTTCGCAGCTGCAGAGTTCCTGGAGCCCAGGGCTTCCTGGTTTTAAAAGTCCTAGGCCTAAGCCTAACAGTAACCCTAGGAAGGTAAATCAGCCAGGTATTAGGGTTCTTCCTAAGGGAAAAGCCGTGAAAGCAGCCATGTTGTGGCACTTCTGCACTCCCTTTGGGATGCCTTTGGCAGATGCAGTAAGCCTGGAACTCAGGGCTTCCTAGTTAAAAAAATCCTAGCCGTAGGCCGAACCCCAACCCTAAGATGAGAAAGGCAAATCAGCCAGGAATTAGGCATGTCCCCAAGGAAAAAGCTGTGGAGGCAGGCATGTTGTGGTACTTTTGCGCTCTTCTTGGGTAGTCCTTCGCAGCTGCTGTGTTCTTGGAACTCAGGGCTTTCTGGTTAATAGAACCCTTACCCTAGGCGTAAGTCAAACCTTAACCCTAGGAAGGAAAATCAGCCTATGGTTCGGGATGGTCTCATGGAAATATCAGTGGTGGCAGCCAAGTTGTGTCACTTTTGCGCTCCCCTTGGGATGCCTTTCGCAGCTGCAGTGTGCCTGGAGCCCAGGGCTTCCTGGTTTTAAAAGTCCTAGGCCTAAGCCTAACAGTAACCCTAGGAAGGTAAATCAGCCGCGTATTAGGGTTCTTCCTAAGGGAAAAGCCGTGAAAGCAGCCATGTTGTGGCACTTCTGCACTCCCTTTGGGATGCCTTTGGCAGATGCAGTAAGCCTGGAACTCAGGGCTTCCTGGTTAAAATCTCTAAGCCCTAGGCTGAACCCTAACCCTAACCCTAGGCAGATAAATCAGCCTAGGTATAGGGATGGTGCCAAGGAAAAAGCTGTGAAAGCTGCCATGTTGTTGCACTTTTGTACTCCCCTTGGGATGCCTTGAACAGCTGCAGTGTGCCTGGAGCTAAGGGCTTCCTAGTTTTAAAAATCCTAGCGCTAGGCCTAAGCCTTACAGTAACCCTGGGAAGGGAAATCAGCTTGGTGTTAGGCTTCTTGCCAAGGAAAAAGCCGTGAAAGCAGCCATGTTGTGGCACTTTTGCACTCCCTTTTGGATGCCTTTCACAGCTCCAGTGTGCCAGGAACTCAGGGCTTCCTGATTTTAAAATTCCTAGCCCTAGGCCGAACCCCAACCCTAAGACGAGAAAGGCAAATCAGCCAGGAATTAGGCATGTCCCCAGGGAAAAAGCTGTGGAGGCAGGCACGTTGTAGTACTTTTGCGCTCTTCTTGGGTAGTCCTTCGCAGCTGCTGTGTTCTTGGAACTCAGGGCTTTCTGGTTAATAGAACTCTTACCCTAGGCGTAACTCAAACCTTAACCCTAGGAAGGAAAATCAGCCTATGGTTCGGGATGGTCTCATGAGAATAGAAGCAGAGGCAGCCAAGTTGTGTCACTTCTGCGGCCCTCTTGGGATGCCTTTCACAGCTGCATGTGCCTGGAGCCCAGGGCTTCCTGGTTTTAAAAGTCCTAGGCCTAAGCCTAACAGTAACCCTAGGAAGGTAAATCAGCCGGGTATTAGGGTTCTTCCTAAGGGAAAAGCCGTGAAAGCAGCCATGTTGTGGCACTTCTGCACTCCCTTTGGGATGCTTTTGGCAGATGAAGTAAGCCTGGAACTCAGGGCTTCCTAGTTAAAAAAATCCTAGCCCTAGGCCGAACCCCAACCCTAAGACGAGAAAGGCAAATCAGCCAGGAATTAGGCATGTCCCCAAGGAAAAAGCTGTGGAGGCAGGCATGTTGTGGTACTTTTTCGCTCTTCTTGGGTAGTCCCTCGCAGCTGCTGTGTTCTTGGAACTCAGGGCTTTCTGGTTAATAGAACCCTTACCCCAGGCGTAACTCAAACCTTAACCCTAGGAAGGAAAATCAGCCTATGGTTCGGGATGGTCTCATGGAAATATCAGTGGTGGCAGCCAAGTTGTGTCACTTTTGCGCTCCCCTTGGGATGCCTTTCGCAGCTGCAGTGTGCCTGGAGCCCAGGGCTTCCTGGTTTTAAAAGTCCTAGGCCTAAGCCTAACAGTAACCCTAGGAAGGTAAATCAGCCGCGTATTAGGGTTCTTCCTAAGGGAAAAGCCGTGAAAGCAGCCATGTTGTGGCACTTCTGCACTCCCTTTGGGATGCCTTTGGCAGATGCAGTAAGCCTGGAACTCAGGGCTTCCTAGTTAAAAATATCCTAGCCCTAGGCCAAACCCCAACCCTAAGACGAGAAAGGCAAATCAGCCAGGAATTAGGCATGTCCCCAAGGAAAAAGCTGTGGAGGCAGGCACGTTGTGGTACTTTTGCGCTCTTCTTGGGTAGTCCTTCGCAGCTGCTGTGTTCTTGGAATTCAGGGCTTTCTGGTTAATAGAACCCTTACCCTAAGCGTAACTCAAACCTTAACCCTAGGAAGGAAAATCAGCCTATGGTTCGGGATGGTCTCATGGAAATATCAGTGGTGGCAACCAAGTTGTGTCACTTTTGCGCTCCCCTTGGGATGCCTTTCGCAGCTGCAGTGTGCCTGGAGCCCAGGGCTTCCTGGTTTTAAAAGTCCTAGGCCTAAGCCTAACAGTAACCCTAGGAAGGTAAATCAGCCGGGTATTAGGGTTCTTCCTAAGGGAAAAGCCATGAAAGCAGCCAAGTTGTGGCACTTCTGCACTCCCTTTGGGATGCCTTTGGCAGATGCAGTAAGCCTGGAACTCAGGGCTTCCTAGTTAAAAAAATCCTAGCCCTAGGCCGAACCCCAACTCTAAGACGAGAAAGGCAAATCAGTCAGGAATTAGGCATGTCCCCAAGGAAAAAGCTGTGGAGGCAGGCATGTTGTGGTACTTTTGCGCTCTTCTTGGGTAGTCCTTCGCAGCTGCTGTGTTCTTGGAACTCAGGGCTTTCTGGTTAATAGAAACCTTACCCTAGGCGAAACTCAAACCTAAACCCTAGGAAGGAAAATCAGCCTATGGTTCAGGATGGTCTCATGAGAATAGAAGCAGAGGCAGCCAAGTTGTGTCACTTCTGCGGCCCTCTTGGGATACCTTTCGCAGCTGCAGTGTGCCTGGAGCCCAGGGCTTCCTGGTTTTAAAAGTCCTAGGCCTAAGCCTAACAGTAACCCTAGGAAGGTAAATCAGCCGGGTATTAGGGTTCTTCCTAAGGGAAAAGCTGTGAAAGCAGCCATGTTGTGGCACTTCTGCACTCCCTTTGGGATGCCTTTGGCAGATGCAGTAAGCCTGGAACTCAGGGCTTCCTGGTTAAAAAACTCCAAGCCCTAGGCTGAACCCTAACCCTAACCCTAGGCAGATAAATCAGCCTAGGTATAGGGATGGTGCCAAGATAAAAGCTGTGAAAGCTGCCATGTTGTTGCACTTTTGTACTCCCCTTAGGATGCCTTGAACAGCTGCAGTGTGCCTGGATCTAAGGGCTTCCTAGTTTTAAAAATCCTAGCCCTAGGCCTAAGCGTAACAGAAACCCTGGGAAAGGAAATCAGCCTGGTGTTAAGCTTCTTGCCAAGGAAAAAGCCGTGAAAGCAACCATGTTGTGGCACTTCTGCACTCCCTTTGGGATGCCTTTGGCAGATGCAGTAAGCCTGGAACTCAGGGCTTCCTGGTTAAAAAACTCCAAGCCCTAGGCTGAAGCCTAACCCTAACCCTAGGCAGATAAACCAGCCTAGGTATAGGGATGGTGCCAAGGAAAAAGCCGTGAAAGCAGCCATGTTGTGGCACTTCTGCACTCCCTTTGGGATGCCTTTGGCAGATGCAGTAAGCCTGGAACTCAGGGCTTCCTGGTTAAAAAACTCCAAGGCCTAGGCTGAACCCTAACCCTAACCCTAGGCAGATAAATCAGCCTAGGTATAGGTATGGTGCCAAGGAAAAAGCTCTGAAAGCTGCCATGTTGTTGCACTTTTTTACTCCACTTGGGATGCCTTTCGCAGCTGCAGTGTGCCTGGAACTAAGGGCTTCCTAGTTTTAAAAATCCTAGCCCTAGGCCTAAGCGTAACAGTAACCCTGGGAAGTGAAATCAGCCTGGTGTTAGGCTTCTTGCCAAGGAAAAAGCCGTGAAAGCAGCCATGTTTTGGCACTTTTGCACTCCCTTTTGGATGCCTTTCACAGCTCCAGTGTGCCTGGAACTCAGGGCTTCCTGATTTTAAAAATCCTAGCCCTAGGCCGAACCCCAACCCTAAGACGAGAAAGGCAAATCAGCCAGGAATTAGGCATGTCCCCAAGGAAAAAGCTGTGGAGGCAGGCATGTTGTGGTACTTTTGCGCTCTTCTTGGGTAGTCCTTCGCAGCTGCTGTGTTCTTGGAACTCAGGGCTTTCTGGTTAATAGAACCCTTACCCCAGGCGTAACTCAAACCTTAACCCTAGGAAGGAAAATCAGCCTATGGTTCGGGATGGTCTCATGGAAATACCAGTGGTGGCAGCCAAGTTGCGTCACTTTTGCGCTCCCCTTGGGATGCCTTTCGCAGCTGCAGAGTTCCTGGAGCCCAGGGCTTCCTGGTTTTAAAAGTCCTAGGCCTAAGCCTAACAGTAACCCTAGGAAGGTAAATCAGCCGGGTATTAGGGTTCTTCCTAAGGGAAAAGCCGTGAAAGCAGCCATGTTGTGGCACTTCTGCACTCCCTTTGGGATGCCTTTGGCAGATGCAGTAAGCCTGGAACTCAGGGCTTCCTGGTTAAAAAAATCCTAGCCCTAGGCCGAACCCCAACCCTAAGACGAGAAAGGCAAATCAGCCAGGAATTAGGCATGTCCCCAAGGAAAAAGCTGTGGAGGCAGGCATGTTGTGGTACTTTTGCGCTTTTCTTGGGTAGTCCTTCGCAGCTGCTGTGTTCTTGGAACTCAGGGCTTACTGGTTAATAGAACTCTTACCCTAGGCGAAACTCAAACCTTAACCCTAGGAAGGAAAATCAGCCTATGGTTCGGGATGGTCTCATGGCAATATCAGTGGTGGCAACCAAGTAGCGTCACTTTTGCGCTCCCCTTGGGATGCCTTTCGCAGCTGCAGTGTGCCTGGAGCCCAGGGCTTCCTGGTTTTAAAAGTCCTAGGCCTAAGCCTAACAGTAACCCTAGGAAGGTAAATCAGCCGCGTATTAGGGTTCTTCCTAAGGGAAAAACCGTGAAAGCAGCCATGTTGTGGCACTTCTGCACTCCCTTTGGGATGCCTTTGGCAGATGCAGTAAGCCTGGAACTCAGGGCTTCCTAGTTAAAAAAATCCTAGCCCTAGGCCGAACCCCAACCCTAAGACGAGAAAGGCAAATCAGCCAGGAATTAGGCATGTCCCCAAGGAAAAAGCTGTGGAGGCAGGCATGTTGTGGTACTTTTGCTCTCTTCTTGGGTAGTCCTTCGCAGCTGCTGTGTTCTTGGAACTCAGGTCTTTCTGGTTAATAGAACTCTTACCCTAGGCGTAACTCAAACCTTAACCCTAGGAAGGAAAATCAGCCTATGGTTCAGGATGGTCTCATGAGAATAGAAGCAGAGGCAGCCAAGTTGTGTCACTTCTGCGGCCCTCTTGGGATGCCTTTCGCAGCTGCATGTGCCTGGAGCCCAGGGCTTCCTGGTTTTAAAAGTCCTAGGCCTAAGCCTAACAGTAACCCTAGGAAGGTAAATCAGCCGGGTATTAGGGTTCTTCCTAAGGGAAAAGCCGTGAAAGCAGCCATGTTGTGGCACATTTGCACTCCCTTTGGGATGCCTTTGGCAGATGCAGTAAGCCTGGAACTCAGGGCTTCCTGGTTAAAAAACTCCAAGCCCTAGGCTGAACCCTAACCCTAACCCTAGGCAGATAAAACAGCCTTGGTATAGGGATGGTGCCAAGGAAAAAGCTGTGAAAGCTGCCATGTTGTTGCACTTTTGTACTCCCCTTGGGATGCCTTTCACATCTCCAGTGTGCCTGGAACTCAGGGCTTCCTGATTTTAAAAATCCTAGCCCTAGGCCGAACCCCAACCCTAAGACGAGAAAGGCAAATCAGCCAGGAATTAGGCATGTCCCCAAGGAAAAAGCTGTGGAGGCAGGCATGTTGTGGTACTTTTGCGGTCTTCTTGGGAAGTCCTTCACAGCTGCTGTGTTCTTGGAACTCAGGGCTTTCTGGTTAATAGAACCCTTACCCTAGGCGTAAGTCAAACCTTAACCCTAGGAAGGAAAATCAGCCTATGGTTCGGGATGGTCTCATGGAAATATCAGTGGTGGCAGCCAAGTTGTGTCACTTTTGCGCTCCCCTTGGGATGCCTTTCGCAGCTGCAGTGTGCCTGGAGCCCAGGGCTTCCTGGTTTTAAAAGTCCTAGGCCTAAGCCTAACAGTAACCCTAGGAAGGTAAATCAGCCGCGTATTAGGGTTCTTCCTAAGGGAAAAGCCGTGAAAGCAGCCATGTTGTGGCACTTTTGCACACCCTTTGGGATGCCTTTGGCAGATGAAGTAAGCCTGGAACTCAGGGCTTCCTAGTTAAAAATATCCTAGCCCTAGGCTGAACCCCAACCCTAAGACGAGAAAGGCAAATCAGCCAGCAATTAGGCATGTCCCCAAGGAAAAAGCTGTGGAGGCAGGCACGTTGTGGTACTTTTGCGCTCTTCTTGGGTAGTCCTTCGCAGCTGCTGTATTCTTGGAACTCAGGTCTTTCTGGTTAATAGAACTCTTACCCTAGGCATAACTCAAACCTTAACCCTAGGAAGGAAAATCAGCCTATGGTTCAGGATGGTCTCATGACAATAGAAGCAGAGGCAGCCAAGTTGTGTCACTTCTGCGGCCCTCTTGGGATGCCTTTCGCAGCCGCATGTGCCTGGAGCACAGGGCTTCCTGGTTTTAAAAGTCCTAGGCCTAAGCCTAACAGTAACCCTAGGAAGGTAAATCAGCCAGGTATTAGGGTTCTTCCTAAGGGAAAAGCCGTGAAAGCAGCCATGTTGTGGCACTTCTGCACTCCCTTTCGGCTGCTTTTTGCAAATGAAGTAAGCCTGGAACTCAGGGCTTCCTAGTTAAAAAAATCCTAGCCCTAGGCCGAACCCCAACCCTAAGACGAGAAAGGCAAATCAGCCAGGAATTAGGCATGTCCCCAAGGAAAAAGCTGTGGAGGCAGGCATGTTGTGGTACTTTTGCGCTCTTCTTGGGTAGTCCTTTGCAGCGGCTGTGTTCTTGGAACTCAGGGCTTTCTGGTTAATAGAACCCTTACCCCAGGCGTAACTCAAACCTTAACCCTAGGAAGGAAAATCAGCCTATGGTTCGGGATGGTCTCATGGAAATATCAGTGGTGGCAGCCAAGTTGTGTCACTTTTGCACTCCCTTTGGGATGCCTTTGGCAGATGCAGTAAGCCTGGAACTCAGGGCTTCCTAGTTAAAAATATCCTAGCCCTAGGCCGAACCCCAACCCTAAGACGAGAAAGGCAAATCAGCCAGGAATTAGGCATGTCCCCAAGGAAAAAGCTGTGGAGGCAGGCACGTTGTGGTACTTTTGCGCTCTTCTTGGGTAGTCCTTCACAGCTGCTGTGTTCTTGGAACTCAGGGCTTTCTGGTTAAAAAAACTCTTACCCTAGGCGTAACTCAAACCTTAACCCTAGGAAGGAAAATCAGCCTATGGTTCGGGATGGTCTCATGGAAATATCAGTGGTGGCAGCCAAGTTGTGTCACTTTTGCGCTCCCCTTGGGATGCCTTTCGCAGCTGCAGTGTGCCTGGAGCCCAGGGCTTCCTGGTTTTAAAAGTCCTAGGCCTAAGCCTAACAGTAACCCTAGGAAGGTAAATCAGCCGCGTATTAGGGTTCTTCCTAAGGGAAAAGCCGTGAAAGCAGCCATGTTGTGGCACTTCTGCACTCCCTTTGGGATGCCTTTGGCAGATGCAGTAAGCCTGGAACTCAGGGCTTCCTGGTTAAAATCTCCAAGCCCTAGGCTGAACCCTAACCCTAACCCTAGGCAGATAAATCAGCCTAGGTATAGGGATGGTGCCAAGGAAAAAGCTGTGAAAGCTGCCATGTTGTTGCACTTTTGTACTCCCCTTGGGATGCCTTTCGCAGCTGCAGTGTGCCTGGATCTAAGGGCTTCCTAGTTTTAAAAATCCTAGCGCTAGGCCTAAGCCTTACAGTAACCCTGGGAAGGGAAATCAGCTTAGTGTTAGGCTTCTTGCCAAGGAAAAAGCCGTGAAAGCAGCCATGTTGTGGCACTTTTGCACTCCCTTTTGGATGCCTTTCACAGCTCCAGTGTGCCAGGAACTCAGGGCTTCCTGATTTTAAAATTCCTAGCCCTAGGCCGAACCCCAACCCTAAGACGAGAAAGGCAAATCAGCCAGGAATTAGGCATGTCCCCAAGGAAAAAGCTGTGGAGGCAGGCACGTTGTGGTACTTTTGCGCTCTTCTTGGGTAGTCCTTCGCAGCTGCTGTGTTCTTGGAACTCAGGGCTTTCTGGTTAATAGAACTCTTACCCTAGGCGTAACTCAAACCTTAACCCTAGGAAGGAAAATCAGCCTATGGTTCGGGATGGTCTCATGAGAATAGAAGCAGAGGCAGCCAAGTTGTGTCACTTCTGCGGCCCTCTTGGGATGCCTTTCACAGCTGCATGTGCCTGGAGCCCAGGGCTTCCTGGTTTTAAAAGTCCTAGGCCGAAGCCTAACAGTAACCCTAGGAAGGTAAATCAGCCGGGTATTAGGGTTCTTCCTAAGGGAAAAGCCGTGAAAGCAGCCATGTTGTGGCACTTCTGCACTCCCTTTGGGATGCTTTTGGCAGATGAAGTAAGCCTGGAACTCAGGGCTTCCTAGTTAAAAAAATCCTAGCCCTAGGCCGAACCCCAACCCTAAGACGAGAAAGGCAAATCAGCCAGGAATTAGGCATGTCCCCAAGGAAAAAGCTGTGGAGGCAGGCATGTTGTGGTACTTTTTCGCTCTTCTTGGGTAGTCCTTCGCAGCTGCTGTGTTCTTGGAACTCAGGGCTTTCTGGTTAATAGAACCCTTACCCCAGGCGTAACTCAAACCTTAACCCTAGGAAGGAAAATCAGCCTATGGTTCGGGATGGTCTCATGGAAATATCAGTGGTGGCAGCCAAGTTGTGTCACTTTTGCGCTCCCCTTGGGATGCCTTTCGCAGCTGCAGAGTGCCTGGAGCCCAGGGCTTCCTGGTTTTAAAAGTCCTAGGCCTAAGCCTAACAGTAACCCTAGGAAGGTAAATCAGCCGCGTATTAGGTTCTTCCTAAGGGAAAAGCCGTGAAAGCAGCCATGTTGTGGCACTTCTGCACTCCCTTTGGGATGCCTTTGGCAGATGCAGTAAGCCTGGAACTCAGGGCTTCCTAGTTAAAAATATCCTAGCCCTAGGCCAAACCCCAACCCTAAGATGAGAAAGGCAAATCAGCCAGGAATTAGGCATGTCCCCAAGGAAAAAGCTGTGGAGGCAGGCATGTTGTGGTACTTTTGCGCTCTTCTTGGGTAGTCCTTCGCAGCTGCTGTGTTCTTGGAACTCAGGGCTTTCTGGTTAATAGAACCCTTACCCTAGGCGTAAGTCAAACCTTAACCCTAGGAAGGAAAATCAGCCTATGGTTCGGGATGGTCTCATGGAAATATCAGTGGTGGCAACCAAGTAGCGTCACTTTTGAGCTCCCCTTGGGATGCCTTTCGCAGCTGCAGTGTGCCTGGAGCCCAGGGCTTCCTGGTTTTAAAAGTCCTAGGCATAAGCCTAACAGTAACCCTAGGAAGGTAAATCAGCCGCGTATTAGGGTTCTTCCTAAGGGAAAAGCCGTGAAAGCAGCCATGTTGTGGCACTTCTGCACTCCCTTTGGGATGCCTTTGGCAGATGCAGTAAGCCTGGAACTCAGGGCTTCCTGGTTAAAAAAATCCTAGCCCTAGGCCGAACCCCAACCCTAAGACGAGAAAGGCAAATCAGCCAGGAATTAGGCATGTCCCCAAGGAAAAAGCTGTGGAGGCAGGCATGTTGTGGTACTTTTGCGCTCTTCTTGGCTAGTCCTTCGCAGCTGCTGTGTTCTTGGAACTCAGGGCTTTCTGGTTAATAGAACCCTTACCCTAGGCGTAACTCAAACCTTAACCCTAGGAAGGAAAATCAGCCTATGGTTCGGGATGGTCTCATGGAAATATCAGTGGTGGCAACCAAGTAGCGTCACTTTTGCGCTCCCCTTGGGATGCCTTTCGCAGCTGCAGTGTGCCTGGAGCCCAGGGCTTCCTGGTTTTAAAAGTCCTAGGCCTAAGCCTAACAGTAACCCTAGGAAGGTAAATCAGCCGCGTATTAGGGTTCTTCCTAAGGGAAAAGCCGTGAAAGCAGCCATGTTGTGGCACTTCTGCACTCCCTTTGGGATGCCTTTGGCAGATGCAGTAAGCCTGGAACTCAGGGCTTCCTAGTTAAAAAAATCCTAGCCCTAGGCCGAACCCCAACCCTAAGACGAGAAAGGCAAATCAGCCAGGAATTAGGCATGTCCCCAAGGAAAAAGCTGTGGAGGCAGGCATGTTGTGGTACTTTTGCGCTCTTCTTGGGTAGTCCTTCGCAGCTGCTGTGTTCTTGGAACTCAGGGCTTTCTGGTTAATAGAACCCTTACCCTAGGCGTAAGTCAAACCTTAACCCTAGGAAGGAAAATCAGCCTATGGTTCGGGATGGTCTCATGGAAATATCAGTGGTGGCAACCAAGTAGCGTCACTTTTGCACTCCCCTTGGGATGCCTTTCGCAGCTGCAGTGTGCCTGGAGCCCAGGGCTTCCTGGTTTTAAAAGTCCTAGGCCTAAGCCTAACAGTAACCCTAGGAAGGTAAATCAGCCGCGTATTAGGGTTCTTCCTAAGGGAAAAGCCGTGAAAGCAGCCATGTTGTGGCACTTCTGCACTCCCTTTGGGATGCCTTTGGCAGATGCAGTAAGCCTGGAACTCAGGGCTTCCTAGTTAAAAATATCCTAGCCCTAGGCCAAACCCCAACCCTAAGACGAGAAAGGCAAATCAGCCAGGAATTAGGCATGTCCCCAAGGAAAAAGCTGTGGAGGCAGGCACGTTGTGGTACTTTTGCGCTCTTCTTGGGTAGTCCTTCGCAGCTGCTGTGTTCTTGGAATTCAGGGCTTTCTGGTTAATAGAACACTTACCCTAAGCGTAACTCAAACCTTAACCCTAGGAAGGAAAATCAGCCTATGGTTCGGGATGGTCTCATGGAAATATCAGTGGTGGCAACCAAGTTGTGTCACTTTTGCGCTCCCCTTGGGATGCCTTTCGCAGCTGCAGTGTGCCTGGAGCCCAGGGCTTCCTGGTTTTAAAAGTCCTAGGCCTAAGCCTAACAGTAACCCTAGGAAGGTAAATCAGCCGCATATTAGGGTTCTTCCTAAGGGAAAAGCCGTGAAAGCAGCCATGTTGTGGCACTTCTGCACTCCCTTTGGGATGCCTTTGGCAGATGCAGTAAGCCTGGAACTCAGGGCTTCCTAGTTAAAAAAATCCTAGCCCTAGGCCGAACCCCAACCCTAAGACGAGAAAGGCAAATCAGCCAGGAATTAGGCATGTCCCCAAGGAAAAAGCTGTGGAGGCAGGCATGTTGTGGTACTTTTGCGCTCTTCTTGGCTAGTCCTTCGCAGCTGCTGTGTTCTTGGAACTCAGGGCTTTCTGGTTAATAGAACCCTTACCCTAGGCGTAAGTCAAACCTTAACCCTAGGAAGGAAAATCAGCCTATGGTTCGGGATGGTCTCATGGAAATATCAGTGGTGGCAACCAAGTTGTGTCACTTTTGCGCTCCCCTTGGGATGCCTTTCGCAGCTGCAGTGTGCCTGGAGCCCAGGGCTTCCTGGTTTTAAAAGTCCTAGGCCTAAGCCTAACAGTAACCCTAGGAAGGTAAATCAGCCGCGTATTAGGGTTCTTCCTAAGGGAAAAGCCATGAAAGCAGCCAAGTTGTGGCACTTCTGCACTCCCTTTGGGATGCCTTTGGCAGATGCAGTAAGCCTGGAACTCAGGGCTTCCTAGTTAAAAAAATCCTAGCCCTAGGCCGAACCCCAACTCTAAGACGAGAAAGGCAAATCAGCCAGGAATTAGGCATGTCCCCAAGGAAAAAGATGTGGAGGCAGGCATGTTGTGGTACTTTTGCGGTCTTCTTGGGAAGTCCTTTACAGCTGCTGTGTTCTTGGAACTCAGGGCTTTCTGGTTAATAGAAACCTAACCCTAGGCGAAACTCAAACCAAAACCCTAGGAAGGAAAATCAGCCTATGGTTCAGGATGGTCTCATGAGAATAGAAGCAGAGGCAGCCAAGTTGTGTCACTTCTGCGGCCCTCTTGGGATACCTTTCGCAGCTGCAGTGTGCCTGGAGCCCAGGGCTTCCTGGTTTTAAAAGTCCTAGGCCTAAGCCTAACAGGAACCCTAGGAAGGTAAATCAGCCGGGTATTAGGGTTCTTCCTAAGGGAAAAGCTGTGAAAGCAGCCATGTTGTGGCACTTCTGCACTCCCTTTGGGATGCCTTTGGCAGATGCAGTAAGCCTGGAACTCAGGGCTTCCTGGTTAAAAAACTCCAAGCCCTAGGATGAACCCTTACCCTAACCCTAGGCAGATAAAACAGCCTAGGTATAGGGATGGTGCCAAGATAAAAGCTGTGAAAGCTGCCATGTTGTTGCACTTTTGTACTCCCCTTAGGATGCCTTGAACAGCTGCAGTGTACCTGGATCTAAGGGCTTCCTAGTTTTAAAAATCCTAGCCCTAGGCCTAAGCGTAACAGAAAGCCTGGGAAGGGAAATCAGCCTGGTGTTAAGCTTCTTGCCAAGGAAAAAGCCGTGAAAGCAACCATGTTGTGGCACTTCTGCACTCCCTTTGGGATGCCTTTGGCAGATGCAGTAAGCCTGGAACTCAGGGCTTCCTGGTTAAAAAACTCCAAGCCCTAGGCTGAAGCCTAACCCTAACCCTGGGCAGATAAATCAGCCTAGGTATAGGGATGGTGCCAAGGAAAAAGCCGTGAAAGCAGCCATGTTGTGGCACTTCTGCACTCCCTTTGGGATGCCTTTGGCAGATGCAGTAAGCCTGGAACTCAGGGCTTCCTGGTTAAAAAACTCCAAGGCCTAGGCTGAACCCTAACCCTAACCCTAGGCAGATAAATCAGCCTAGGTATAGGTATGGTGCCAAGGAAAAAGCTCTGAAAGCTGCCATGTTGTTGCACTTTTTTACTCCACTTGGGATGCCTTTCGCAGCTGCAGTGTGCCTGGAACTAAGGGCTTCCTAGTTTTAAAAATCCTAGCCCTAGGCCTAAGCGTAACAGTAACCCTGGGAAGTGAAATCAGCCTGGTGTTAGGATTCTTGCCACGGAAAAAGCCGTGAAAGCAGCCATGTTTTGGCACTTTTGCACTCCTTTTGGATGCCTTTCACAGCTCCAG
Source organism: Ammospiza maritima maritima (assembly GCA_036010785.1). NCBI lineage: Eukaryota > Metazoa > Chordata > Aves > Passeriformes > Passerellidae > Ammospiza > Ammospiza maritima. Next base: position 1,225,914 of record JAYKTQ010000132.1, read on the forward strand.
TGTGCCTGGAACTCAGGGCTTCCTGATTTTAAAAATCCTAGCCCTAGGCCGAACCCCAACCCTAAGACGAGAAAGGCAAATCAGCCAGGAATTAGGCATGTCCCCAAGGAAAAAGCTGTGGAGGCAGGCATGTTGTGGTACTTTTGCGCTCTTCTTGGGTAGTCCTTCGCAGCTGCTGTGTTCTTGGAACTCAGGGCTTTCTGGTTAATAGAACCCTTACCCCAGGCGTAACTCAAACCTTAACCCTAGGAAGGAAAATCAGCCTATGGTTCGGGATGGTCTCATGGAAATACCAGTGGTGGCAGCCAAGTTGCGTCACTTTTGCGCTCCCCTTGGGATGCCTTTCGCAGCTGCAGAGTTCCTGGAGCCCAGGGCTTCCTGGTTTTAAAAGTCCTAGGCCTAAGCCTAACAGTAACCCTAGGAAGGTAAATCAGCCGGGTATTAGGGTTCTCCCTAAGGGAAAAGCCGTGAAAGCAGCCATGTTGTGGCACTTCTGCACTCCCTTTGGGATGCCTTTGGCAGATGCAGTAAGCCTGGAACTCAGGGCTTCCTGGTTAAAAAAATCCTAGCCCTAGGCCGAACCCCAACCCTAAGACGAGAAAGGCAAATCAGCCAGGAATTAGGCATGTCCCCAAGGAAAAAGCTGTGGAGGCAGGCACGTTGTGGTACTTTTGCGCTCTTCTTGGGTAGTCCTTCGCAGCTGCTGTGTTCTTGGAACTCAGGGCTTTCTGGTTAAAAAAACTCTTACCCTAGGCGTAACTCAAACCTTAACCCTAGGAAGGAAAATAAGCCTATGGTTCAGGATGGTCTCATGAGAATAGAAGCAGAGGCAGCCAAGTTGTGTCACTTCTGCGGCCCTCTTGGGATGCCTTTCGCAGCTGCATGTGCCTGGAGCCCAGGGCTTCCTGGTTTTAAAAGTCCTAGGCCTAAGCCTAACAGTAACCCTAGGAAGGTAAATCAGCCGCGTATTAGGGTTCTTCCTAAGGGAAAAGCCGTGAAAGCAGCCATGTTGTGGCACTTCTGCACTCCCTTTGGGATGCCTTTGGCAGATGCAGTAAGCCTGGAACTCAAGGCTTCCTAGTTAAAAAAATCCTAGCCCTAGGCCGAACCCCAACCCTAAGACGAGAAAGGCAAATCAGCCAGGAATTAGGCATGTCCACAAGGAAAAAGCAGTGGAGGCAGGCATGTTGTGGTACTTTTGCGCTCTTCTTGGGTAGTCCTTCGCAGCTGCTGTGTTCTTGGAACTCAGGGCTTTCTGGTTAATAGAACCCTTACCCCAGGCGTAACTCAAACCCTAACCCTAGGAAGGAAAATCAGCCTATGGTTCGGGATGGTCTCATGGAAATATCAGTGGTGGCAGCCAAGTTGTGTCACTTTTGCGCTCCCCTTGGGATGCCTTTCGCAGCTGCAGTGTGCCTGGAGCCCAGGGCTTCCTGGTTTTAAAAGTCCTAGGCCTAAGCCTAACAGTAACCCTAGGAAGGTAAATCAGCCGGGTATTAGGGTTCTTCCTAAGGGAAAAGCCGTGAAAGCAGCCATGTTGTGGCACTTTTGCACTCCCTTTGGGATGCCTTTGGCAGATGCAGTAAGCCTGGAACTCAGGGCTTCCTAGTTAAAAATATCCTAGCCCTAGGCCAAACCCCAACCCTAAGACGAGAAAGGCAAATCAGCCAGGAATTAGGCATGTCCCCAAGGAAAAAGCTGTGGAGGCAGGCACGTTGTGGTACTTTTGCGCTCTTCTTGGGTAGTCCTTCGCAGCTGCTGTGTTCTTGGAACTCAGGGCTTTCTGGTTAAAAAAACTCTTACCCTAGGCGTAACTCAAACCTTAACCCTAGGAAGGAAAATCAGCCTATGGTTCAGGATGGTCTCATGAGAATAGAAGCAGAGGCAGCCAAGTTGTGTCACTTCTGCGGCCCTCTTGGGATGCCTTTCGCAGCTGCATGTGCCTGGAGCCCAGGGCTTCCTGGTTTTAAAAGTCCTAGGCCTAAGCCTAACAGTAACCCTAGGAAGGTAAATCAGCCGGGTATTAGGGTTCTTCCTAAGGGAAAAGCCGTGAAAGCAGCCATGTTGTGGCACTTCTGCACTCCCTTTGGGATGCCTTTGGCAGATGCAGTAAGCCTGGAACTCAGGGCTTCCTAGTTAAAAAAATCCTAGCCCTAGGCCGAACACCAACCCTAAGACGAGAAAGGCAAATCAGCCAGGAATTAGGCATGTCCCCAAGGAAAAAGCTGTGGAGGCAGGCATGTTGTGGTACTTTTGCGCTCTTCTTGGGTAGTCCTTCGCAGCTGCTGTGTTCTTGGAACTCAGGGCTTTCTGGTTAATAGAACCCTTACCCCAGGCGTAAGTCAAACCTTAACCCTAGGAAGGAAAATCATCCTATGGTTCGGGATGGTCTCATGGAAATATCAGTGGTGGCAGCCAAGTTGTGTCACTTTTGCGCTCCCCTTGGGATGCCTTTCGCAGCTGCAGTGTGCCTGGAGCCCAGGGCTTCCTGGTTTTAAAAGTCCTAGGCCTAAGCCTAACAGTAACCCTAGGAAGGTAAATCAGCCGGGTATTAGGGTTCTTCCTAAGGGAAAAGCCGTGAAAGCAGCCATGTTGTGGCACTTTTGCACTCCCTTTGGGATGCCTTTGGCAGATGCAGTAAGCCTGGAACTCAGGGCTTCCTGGTTAAAAATCTCCAAGCCATAGGCTGAACCCTAACCCTTACCCTAGGCAGATAAAACAGCCTAGGTATAGGGATGGTGCCAAGGAAAAAGCTGTGAAAGCTGCCATGTTGTTGCACTTTTGTACTCCCCTTGGGATGCCTTGAACAGCTGCAGTGTGCCTGGAGCGAAGGGCTTCCTAGTTTTAAAAATCCTAGCCCTAGGCCTAAGCCTAACAGTAACCCTGGGAAGGGAAATCAGCCTGGTGTTAAGCTTCTTGCCAAGGAAAAAGCCGTGAAAGCAACCATGTTGTGGCACTTTTGCACTCCCTTTTGGATGACTTTCACAGCTCCAGTGTGCCTGGAACTCAGGGCTTCCTGATTTTAAAAATCCTAGCCCTAGGCCGAACCCCAACCCTAAGACGAGAAAGGCAAATCAGCCAGGAATTAGGCATGTCCCCAAGGAAAAAGCTGTGGAGGCAGGCACGTTGTGGTACTTTTGCGCTCTTCTTGGGTAGTCCTTCGCAGCTGCTGTGTTCTTGGAACTCAGGGCTTTCTGGTTAAAAAAACTCTTACCCCAGGCGTAACTCAAACCTTAACCCTAGGAAGGAAAATAAGCCTATGGTTCAGGATGGTCTCATGAGAATAGAAGCAGAGGCAGCCAAGTTGTGTCACTTCTGCGGCCCTCTTGGGATGCCTTTCGCAGCTGCATGTGCCTGGAGCCCAGGGCTTCCTGGTTTTAAAAGTCCTAGGCCTAAGCCTAACAGTAACCCTAGGAAGGTAAATCAGCCGCGTATTAGGGTTCTTCCTAAGGGAAAAGCCGTGAAAGCAGCCATGTTGTGGCACTTCTGCACTCCCTTTGGGATGCCTTTGGCAGATGCAGTAAGCCTGGAACTCAAGGCTTCCTAGTTAAAAAAATCCTAGCCCTAGGCCGAACCCCAACCCTAAGACGAGAAAGGCAAATCAGCCAGGAATTAGGCATGTCCACAAGGAAAAAGCAGTGGAGGCAGGCATGTTGTGGTACTTTTGCGCTCTTCTTGGGTAGTCCTTCGCAGCTGCTGTGTTCTTGGAACTCAGGGCTTTCTGGTTAATAGAACCCTTACCCCAGGCGTAACTCAAACCCTAACCCTAGGAAGGAAAATCAGCCTATGGTTCGGGATGGTCTCATGGAAATATCAGTGGTGGCAGCCAAGTTGTGTCACTTTTGCGCTCCCCTTGGGATGCCTTTCGCAGCTGCAGTGTGCCTGGAGCCCAGGGCTTCCTGGTTTTAAAAGTCCTAGGCCTAAGCCTAACAGTAACCCTAGGAAGGTAAATCAGCCGGGTATTAGGGTTCTTCCTAAGGGAAAAGCCGTGAAAGCAGCCATGTTGTGGCACTTTTGCACTCCCTTTGGGATGCCTTTGGCAGATGCAGTAAGCCTGGAACTCAGGGCTTCCTAGTTAAAAATATCCTAGCCCTAGGCCAAACCCCAACCCTAAGACGAGAAAGGCAAATCAGCCAGGAATTAGGCATGTCCCCAAGGAAAAAGCTGTGGAGGCAGGCACGTTGTGGTACTTTTGCGCTCTTCTTGGGTAGTCCTTCGCAGCTGCTGTGTTCTTGGAACTCAGGGCTTTCTGGTTAAAAAAACTCTTACCCTAGGCGTAACTCAAACCTTAACCCTAGGAAGGAAAATCAGCCTATGGTTCGGGATGGTCTCATGAGAATAGAAGCAGAGGCAGCCAAGTTGTGTCACTTCTGCGGCCCTCTTGGGATGCCTTTCGCAGCTGCATGTGCCTGGAGCCCAGGGCTTCCTGGTTTTAAAAGTCCTAGGCCTAAGCCTAACAGTAACCCTAGGAAGGTAAATCAGCCGCGTATTAGGGTTCTTCCTAAGGGAAAAGCCGTGAAAGCAGCCATGTTGTGGCACTTCTGCACTCCCTTTGGGATGCCTTTGGCAGATGCAGTAAGCCTGGAACTCAGGGCTTCCTAGTTAAAAAAATCCTAGCCCTAGGCCGAACACCAACCCTAAGACGAGAAAGGCAAATCAGCCAGGAATTAGGCATGTCCCCAAGGAAAAAGCTGTGGAGGCAGGCATGTTGTGGTACTTTTGCGCTCTTCTTGGGTAGTCCTTCGCAGCTGCTGTGTTCTTGGAACTCAGGGCTTTCTGGTTAATAGAACCCTTACCCCAGGCGTAAGTCAAACCTTAACCCTAGGAAGGAAAATCATCCTATGGTTCGGGATGGTCTCATGGAAATATCAGTGGTGGCAGCCAAGTTGTGTCACTTTTGCGCTCCCCTTGGGATGCCTTTCGCAGCTGCAGTGTGCCTGGAGCCCAGGGCTTCCTGGTTTTAAAAGTCCTAGGCCTAAGCCTAACAGTAACCCTAGGAAGGTAAATCAGCCGGGTATTAGGGTTCTTCCTAAGGGAAAAGCCGTGAAAGCAGCCATGTTGTGGCACTTTTGCACTCCCTTTGGGATGCCTTTGGCAGATGCAGTAAGCCTGGAACTCAGGGCTTCCTGGTTAAAAATCTCCAAGCCATAGGCTGAACCCTAACCCTTACCCTAGGCAGATAAAACAGCCTAGGTATAGGGATGGTGCCAAGGAAAAAGCTGTGAAAGCTGCCATGTTGTTGCACTTTTGTACTCCCCTTGGGATGCCTTTCGCAGCTGCAGTGTGCCTGGAGCGAAGGGCTTCCTAGTTTTAAAAATCCTAGCCCTAGGCCTAAGCCTAACAGTAACCCTGGGAAGGGAAATCAGCCTGGTGTTAAGCTTCTTGCCAAGGAAAAAGCCGTGAAAGCAACCATGTTGTGGCACTTTTGCACTCCCTTTTGGATGACTTTCACAGCTCCAGTGTGCCTGGAACTCAGGGCTTCCTGATTTTAAAAATCCTAGCCCTAGGCCGAACCCCAACCCTAAGACGAGAAAGGCAAATCAGCCAGGAATTAGGCATGTCCCCAAGGAAAAAGCTGTGGAGGCAGGCACGTTGTGGTACTTTTGCGCTCTTCTTGGGTAGTCCTTCGCAGCTGCTGTGTTCTTGGAACTCAGGGCTTTCTGGTTAAAAAAACTCTTACCCCAGGCGTAACTCAAACCTTAACCCTAGGAAGGAAAATAAGCCTATGGTTCAGGATGGTCTCATGAGAATAGAAGCAGAGGCAGCCAAGTTGTGTCACTTCTGCGGCCCTCTTGGGATGCCTTTCGCAGCTGCATGTGCCTGGAGCCCAGGGCTTCCTGGTTTTAAAAGTCCTAGGCCTAAGCCTAACAGTAACCCTAGGAAGGTAAATCAGCCGCGTATTAGGGTTCTTCCTAAGGGAAAAGCCGTGAAAGCAGCCATGTTGTGGCACTTTTGCACTCCCTTTGGGATGCCTTTGGCAGATGCAGTAAGCCTGGAACTCAAGGCTTCCTAGTTAAAAAAATCCTAGCCCTAGGCCGAACCCCAACCGTAAGACGAGAAAGGCAAATCAGCCAGGAATTAGGCATGTCCACAAGGAAAAAGCTGTGGAGGCAGGCATGTTGTGGTACTTTTGCGCTCTTCTTGGGTAGTCCTTCGCAGCTGCTGTGTTCTTGGAACTCAGGGCTTTCTGGTTAATAGAACCCTTACCCCAGGCGTAACTCAAACCCTAACCCTAGGAAGGAAAATCAGCCTATGGTTCAGGATGGTCTCATGAGAATAGAAGCAGAGGCAGCCAAGTTGTGTCACTTCTGCGGCCCTCTTGGGATGCCTTTCGCAGCTGCATGTGCCTGGAGCCCAGGGCTTCCTGGTTTTAAAAGTCCTAGGCCTAAGCCTAACAGTAACCCTAGGAAGGTAAATCAGCCGCGTATTAGGGTTCTTCCTAAGGGAAAAGCCGTGAAAGCAGCCATGTTGTGGCACTTCTGCACTCCCTTTGGGATGCCTTTGGCAGATGCAGTAAGCCTGGAACTCAGGGCTTCCTAGTTAAAAAAATCCTAGCCCTAGGCCGAACACCAACCCTAAGACGAGAAAGGCAAATCAGCCAGGAATTAGGCATGTCCCCAAGGAAAAAGCTGTGGAGGCAGGCATGTTGTGGTACTTTTGCGCTCTTCTTGGGTAGTCCTTCGCAGCTGCTGTGTTCTTGGAACTCAGGGCTTTCTGGTTAATAGAACCCTTACCCCAGGCGTAACTCAAACCTTAACCCTAGGAAGGAAAATCATCCTATGGTTCGGGATGGTCTCATGGAAATATCAGTGGTGGCAGCCAAGTTGTGTCACTTTTGCGCTCCCCTTGGGATGCCTTTCGCAGCTGCAGTGTGCCTGGAGCCCAGGGCTTCCTGGTTTTAAAAGTCCTAGGCCTAAGCCTAACAGTAACCCTAGGAAGGTAAATCAGCCGGGTATTAGGGTTCTTCCTAAGGGAAAAGCCGTGAAAGCAGCCATGTTGTGGCACTTTTGCACTCCCTTTGGGATGCCTTTGGCAGATGCAGTAAGCCTGGAACTCAGGGCTTCCTGGTTAAAAATCTCCAAGCCATAGGCTGAACCCTAACCCTTACCCTAGGCAGATAAAACAGCCTAGGTATAGGGATGGTGCCAAGGAAAAAGCTGTGAAAGCTGCCATGTTGTTGCACTTTTGTACTCCCCTTGGGATGCCTTGAACAGCTGCAGTGTGCCTGGAGCGAAGGGCTTCCTAGTTTTAAAAATCCTAGCCCTAGGCCTAAGCCTAACAGTAACCCTGGGAAGGGAAATCAGCCTGGTGTTAAGCTTCTTGCCAAGGAAAAAGCCGTGAAAGCAACCATGTTGTGGCACTTTTGCACTCCCTTTTGGATGACTTTCACAGCTCCAGTGTGCCTGGAACTCAGGGCTTCCTGATTTTAAAAATCCTAGCCCTAGGCCGAACCCCAACCCTAAGACGAGAAAGGCAAATCAGCCAGGAATTAGGCATGTCCCCAAGGAAAAAGCTGTGGAGGCAGGCATGTTGTGGTACTTTTTCGCTCTTCTTGGGTAGTCCTTCGCAGCGGCTGTGTTCTTGGAACTCAGGGCTTTCTGGTTAATAGAACCCTTACCCCAGGCGTAACTCAAACCTTAACCCTAGGAAGGAAAATCAGCCTATGGTTCGGGATGGTCCCATGAGAATAGCATCAGAGGCAGCCAAGTTGTGTCACTTCTGCAGCCCTCTTGGGATGCCTTAAACAGCTGCATGTGCCTGGAGCCCAGGGCTTCCTGGTTTTAAAAGTCCTAGGCCTAAGCCTAACAGTAACCCTAGGAAGGTAAATCAGCCGCGTATTAGGGTTCTTCCTAAGGGAAAAGCCGTGAAAGCAGCCATGTTGTGGCACTTTTGCACACCCTTTGGGATGCCTTTGGCAGATGAAGTAAGCCTGGAACTCAGGGCTTCCTAGTTAAAAATATCCTAGCCCTAGGCCGAACCCCAACCCTAAGACGAGAAAGGCAAATCAGCCAGGAATTAGGCATGTCCCCACGGAAAAAGCTGTGGAGGCAGGCACGTTGTGGTACTTTTGCGCTCTTCTTGGGTAGTCCTTCGCAGCTGCTGTGTTCTTGGAACTCAGGGCTTTCTGGTTAAAAAAACTCTTACCCTAGGCGTAACTCAAACCTTAACCCTAGGAAGGAAAATCAGCCTATGGTTCAGGATGGTCTCATGAGAATAGAAGCAGAGGCAGCCAAGTTGTGTCACTTCTGCGGCCCTCTTGGGATGCCTTTCGCAGCTGCATGTGCCTGGAGCCCAGGGCTTCCTGGTTTTAAAAGTCCTAGGCCTAAGCCTAACAGTAACCCTAGGAAGGTAAATCAGCCGCATATTAGGGTTCTTCCTAAGGGAAAAGCCGTGAAAGCAGCCATGTTGTGGCACTTTTGCACTCCCTTTGGGATGCCTTTGGCAGATGCAGTAAGCCTGGAACTCAGGGCTTCCTGGTTAAAAATCTCCAAGCCATAGGCTGAACCCTAACCCTTACCCTAGGCAGATAAAACAGCCTAGGTATAGGGATGGTGCCAAGGAAAAAGCTGTGAAAGCTGCCATGTTGTTGCACTTTTGTACTCCCCTTGGGATGCCTTGAACAGCTGCAGTGTGCCTGGAGCGAAGGGCTTCCTAGTTTTAAAAATCCTAGCCCTAGGCCTAAGCCTAACAGTAACCCTGGGAAGGGAAATCAGCCTGGTGTTAAGCTTCTTGCCAAGGAAAAAGCCGTGAAAGCAACCATGTTGTGGCACTTTTGCACTCCCTTTTGGATGACTTTCACAGCTCCAGTGTGCCTGGAACTCAGGGCTTCCTGATTTTAAAAATCCTAGCCCTAGGCCGAACCCCAACCCTAAGACGAGAAAGGCAAATCAGCCAGGAATTAGGCATGTCCCCAAGGAAAAAGCTGTGGAGGCAGGCACGTTGTGGTACTTTTGCGCTCTTCTTGGGTAGTCCTTCGCAGCTGCTGTGTTCTTGGAACTCAGGGCTTTCTGGTTCAAAAAACTCTTACCCTAGGCGTAACTCAAACCTTAACCCTAGGAAGGAAAATCAGCCTATGGTTCAGGATGGTCTCATGAGAATAGAAGCAGAGGCAGCCAAGTTGTGTCACTTCTGCGGCCCTCTTGGGATGCCTTTCGCAGCTGCATGTGCCTGGAGCCCAGGGCTTCCTGGTTTTAAAAGTCCTAGGCCTAAGCCTAACAGTAACCCTAGGAAGGTAAATCAGCCGCGTATTAGGGTTCTTCCTAAGGGAAAAGCCGTGAAAGCAGCCATGTTGTGGCACTTCTGCACTCCCTTTGGGATGCCTTTGGCAGATGCAGTAAGCCTGGAACTCAAGGCTTCCTAGTTAAAAAAATCCTAGCCCTAGGCCGAACCCCAACCCTAAGACGAGAAAGGCAAATCAGCCAGGAATTAGGCATGTCCACAAGGAAAAAGCTGTGGAGGCAGGCATGTTGTGGTACTTTTGCGCTCTTCTTGGGTAGTCCTTCGCAGCTGCTGTGTTCTTGGAACTCAGGGCTTTCTGGTTAATAGAACCCTTACCCCAGGCGTAACTCAAACCCTAACCCTAGGAAGGAAAATCAGCCTATGGTTCGGGATGGTCTCATGGAAATATCAGTGGTGGCAGCCAAGTTGTGTCACTTTTGCGCTCCCCTTGGGATGCCTTTCGCAGCTGCAGTGTGCCTGGAGCCCAGGGCTTCCTGGTTTTAAAAGTCCTAGGCCTAAGCCTAACAGTAACCCTAGGAAGGTAAATCAGCCGGGTATTAGGGTTCTTCCTAAGGGAAAAGCCGTGAAAGCAGCCATGTTGTGGCACTTTTGCACTCCCTTTGGGATGCCTTTGGCAGATGCAGTAAGCCTGGAACTCAGGGCTTCCTAGTTAAAAATATCCTAGCCCTAGGCCAAACCCCAACCCTAAGACGAGAAAGGCAAATCAGCCAGGAATTAGGCATGTCCCCAAGGAAAAAGCTGTGGAGGCAGGCACGTTGTGGTACTTTTGCGCTCTTCTTGGGTAGTCCTTCGCAGCTGCTGTGTTCTTGGAACTCAGGGCTTTCTGGTTAAAAAAACTCTTACCCTAGGCGTAACTCAAACCTTAACCCTAGGAAGGAAAATCAGCCTATGGTTCAGGATGGTCTCATGAGAATAGAAGCAGAGGCAGCCAAGTTGTGTCACTTCTGCGGCCCTCTTGGGATGCCTTTCGCAGCTGCATGTGCCTGGAGCCCAGGGCTTCCTGGTTTTAAAAGTCCTAGGCCTAAGCCTAACAGTAACCCTAGGAAGGTAAATCAGCCGCGTATTAGGGTTCTTCCTAAGGGAAAAGCCGTGAAAGCAGCCATGTTGTGGCACTTCTGCACTCCCTTTGGGATGCCTTTGGCAGATGCAGTAAGCCTGGAACTCAGGGCTTCCTAGTTAAAAAAATCCTAGCCCTAGGCCGAACACCAACCCTAAGACGAGAAAGGCAAATCAGCCAGGAATTAGGCATGTCCCCAAGGAAAAAGCTGTGGAGGCAGGCATGTTGTGGTACTTTTGCGCTCTTCTTGGGTAGTCCTTCGCAGCTGCTGTGTTCTTGGAACTCAGGGCTTTCTGGTTAATAGAACCCTTACCCCAGGCGTAAGTCAAACCTTAACCCTAGGAAGGAAAATCATCCTATGGTTCGGGATGGTCTCATGGAAATATCAGTGGTGGCAGCCAAGTTGTGTCACTTTTGCGCTCCCCTTGGGATGCCTTTCGCAGCTGCAGTGTGCCTGGAGCCCAGGGCTTCCTGGTTTTAAAAGTCCTAGGCCTAAGCCTAACAGTAACCCTAGGAAGGTAAATCAGCCGGGTATTAGGGTTCTTCCTAAGGGAAAAGCCGTGAAAGCAGCCATGTTGTGGCACTTTTGCACTCCCTTTGGGATGCCTTTGGCAGATGCAGTAAGCCTGGAACTCAGGGCTTCCTGGTTAAAAATCTCCAAGCCATAGGCTGAACCCTAACCCTTACCCTAGGCAGATAAAACAGCCTAGGTATAGGGATGGTGCCAAGGAAAAAGCTGTGAAAGCTGCCATGTTGTTGCACTTTTGTACTCCCCTTGGGATGCCTTGAACAGCTGCAGTGTGCCTGGAGCGAAGGGCTTCCTAGTTTTAAAAATCCTAGCCCTAGGCCTAAGCCTAACAGTAACCCTGGGAAGGGAAATCAGCCTGGTGTTAAGCTTCTTGCCAAGGAAAAAGCCGTGAAAGCAACCATGTTGTGGCACTTTTGCACTCCCTTTTGGATGACTTTCACAGCTCCAGTGTGCCTGGAACTCAGGGCTTCCTGATTTTAAAAATCCTAGCCCTAGGCCGAACCCCAACCCTAAGACGAGAAAGGCAAATCAGCCAGGAATTAGGCATGTCCCCAAGGAAAAAGCTGTGGAGGCAGGCACGTTGTGGTACTTTTGCGCTCTTCTTGGGTAGTCCTTCGCAGCTGCTGTGTTCTTGGAACTCAGGGCTTTCTGGTTAAAAAAACTCTTACCCCAGGCGTAACTCAAACCTTAACCCTAGGAAGGAAAATAAGCCTATGGTTCAGGATGGTCTCATGAGAATAGAAGCAGAGGCAGCCAAGTTGTGTCACTTCTGCGGCCCTCTTGGGATGCCTTTCGCAGCTGCATGTGCCTGGAGCCCAGGGCTTCCTGGTTTTAAAAGTCCTAGGCCTAAGCCTAACAGTAACCCTAGGAAGGTAAATCAGCCGCGTATTAGGGTTCTTCCTAAGGGAAAAGCCGTGAAAGCAGCCATGTTGTGGCACTTTTGCACTCCCTTTGGGATGCCTTTGGCAGATGCAGTAAGCCTGGAACTCAAGGCTTCCTAGTTAAAAAAATCCTAGCCCTAGGCCGAACCCCAACCGTAAGACGAGAAAGGCAAATCAGCCAGGAATTAGGCATGTCCACAAGGAAAAAGCTGTGGAGGCAGGCATGTTGTGGTACTTTTGCGCTCTTCTTGGGTAGTCCTTCGCAGCTGCTGTGTTCTTGGAACTCAGGGCTTTCTGGTTAATAGAACCCTTACCCCAGGCGTAACTCAAACCCTAACCCTAGGAAGGAAAATCAGCCTATGGTTCAGGATGGTCTCATGAGAATAGAAGCAGAGGCAGCCAAGTTGTGTCACTTCTGCGGCCCTCTTGGGATGCCTTTCGCAGCTGCATGTGCCTGGAGCCCAGGGCTTCCTGGTTTTAAAAGTCCTAGGCCTAAGCCTAACAGTAACCCTAGGAAGGTAAATCAGCCGCGTATTAGGGTTCTTCCTAAGGGAAAAGCCGTGAAAGCAGCCATGTTGTGGCACTTCTGCACTCCCTTTGGGATGCCTTTGGCAGATGCAGTAAGCCTGGAACTCAGGGCTTCCTAGTTAAAAAAATCCTAGCCCTAGGCCGAACACCAACCCTAAGACGAGAAAGGCAAATCAGCCAGGAATTAGGCATGTCCCCAAGGAAAAAGCTGTGGAGGCAGGCATGTTGTGGTACTTTTGCGCTCTTCTTGGGTAGTCCTTCGCAGCTGCTGTGTTCTTGGAACTCAGGGCTTTCTGGTTAATAGAACCCTTACCCCAGGCGTAACTCAAACCTTAACCCTAGGAAGGAAAATCATCCTATGGTTCGGGATGGTCTCATGGAAATATCAGTGGTGGCAGCCAAGTTGTGTCACTTTTGCGCTCCCCTTGGGATGCCTTTCGCAGCTGCAGTGTGCCTGGAGCCCAGGGCTTCCTGGTTTTAAAAGTCCTAGGCCTAAGCCTAACAGTAACCCTAGGAAGGTAAATCAGCCGGGTATTAGGGTTCTTCCTAAGGGAAAAGCCGTGAAAGCAGCCATGTTGTGGCACTTTTGCACTCCCTTTGGGATGCCTTTGGCAGATGCAGTAAGCCTGGAACTCAGGGCTTCCTGGTTAAAAATCTCCAAGCCATAGGCTGAACCCTAACCCTTACCCTAGGCAGATAAAACAGCCTAGGTATAGGGATGGTGCCAAGGAAAAAGCTGTGAAAGCTGCCATGTTGTTGCACTTTTGTACTCCCCTTGGGATGCCTTGAACAGCTGCAGTGTGCCTGGAGCGAAGGGCTTCCTAGTTTTAAAAATCCTAGCCCTAGGCCTAAGCCTAACAGTAACCCTGGGAAGGGAAATCAGCCTGGTGTTAAGCTTCTTGCCAAGGAAAAAGCCGTGAAAGCAACCATGTTGTGGCACTTTTGCACTCCCTTTTGGATGACTTTCACAGCTCCAGTGTGCCTGGAACTCAGGGCTTCCTGATTTTAAAAATCCTAGCCCTAGGCCGAACCCCAACCCTAAGACGAGAAAGGCAAATCAGCCAGGAATTAGGCATGTCCCCAAGGAAAAAGCTGTGGAGGCAGGCATGTTGTGGTACTTTTTCGCTCTTCTTGGGTAGTCCTTCGCAGCGGCTGTGTTCTTGGAACTCAGGGCTTTCTGGTTAATAGAACCCTTACCCCAGGCGTAACTCAAACCTTAACCCTAGGAAGGAAAATCAGCCTATGGTTCGGGATGGTCCCATGAGAATAGCATCAGAGGCAGCCAAGTTGTGTCACTTCTGCAGCCCTCTTGGGATGCCTTAAACAGCTGCATGTGCCTGGAGCCCAGGGCTTCCTGGTTTTAAAAGTCCTAGGCCTAAGCCTAACAGTAACCCTAGGAAGGTAAATCAGCCGCGTATTAGGGTTCTTCCTAAGGGAAAAGCCGTGAAAGCAGCCATGTTGTGGCACTTTTGCACACCCTTTGGGATGCCTTTGGCAGATGAAGTAAGCCTGGAACTCAGGGCTTCCTAGTTAAAAATATCCTAGCCCTAGGCCGAACCCCAACCCTAAGACGAGAAAGGCAAATCAGCCAGGAATTAGGCATGTCCCCACGGAAAAAGCTGTGGAGGCAGGCACGTTGTGGTACTTTTGCGCTCTTCTTGGGTAGTCCTTCGCAGCTGCTGTGTTCTTGGAACTCAGGGCTTTCTGGTTAAAAAAACTCTTACCCTAGGCGTAACTCAAACCTTAACCCTAGGAAGGAAAATCAGCCTATGGTTCAGGATGGTCTCATGAGAATAGAAGCAGAGGCAGCCAAGTTGTGTCACTTCTGCGGCCCTCTTGGGATGCCTTTCGCAGCTGCATGTGCCTGGAGCCCAGGGCTTCCTGGTTTTAAAAGTCCTAGGCCTAAGCCTAACAGTAACCCTAGGAAGGTAAATCAGCCGCATATTAGGGTTCTTCCTAAGGGAAAAGCCGTGAAAGCAGCCATGTTGTGGCACTTTTGCACTCCCTTTGGGATGCCTTTGGCAGATGCAGTAAGCCTGGAACTCAGGGCTTCCTGGTTAAAAATCTCCAAGCCATAGGCTGAACCCTAACCCTTACCCTAGGCAGATAAAACAGCCTAGGTATAGGGATGGTGCCAAGGAAAAAGCTGTGAAAGCTGCCATGTTGTTGCACTTTTGTACTCCCCTTGGGATGCCTTGAACAGCTGCAGTGTGCCTGGAGCGAAGGGCTTCCTAGTTTTAAAAATCCTAGCCCTAGGCCTAAGCCTAACAGTAACCCTGGGAAGGGAAATCAGCCTGGTGTTAAGCTTCTTGCCAAGGAAAAAGCCGTGAAAGCAACCATGTTGTGGCACTTTTGCACTCCCTTTTGGATGACTTTCACAGCTCCAGTGTGCCTGGAACTCAGGGCTTCCTGATTTTAAAAATCCTAGCCCTAGGCCGAACCCCAACCCTAAGACGAGAAAGGCAAATCAGCCAGGAATTAGGCATGTCCCCAAGGAAAAAGCTGTGGAGGCAGGCACGTTGTGGTACTTTTGCGCTCTTCTTGGGTAGTCCTTCGCAGCTGCTGTGTTCTTGGAACTCAGGGCTTTCTGGTTCAAAAAACTCTTACCCTAGGCGTAACTCAAACCTTAACCCTAGGAAGGAAAATAAGCCTATGGTTCAGGATGGTCTCATGAGAATAGAAGCAGAGGCAGCCAAGTTGTGTCACTTCTGCGGCCCTCTTGGGATGCCTTTCGCAGCTGCATGTGCCTGGAGCCCAGGGCTTCCTGGTTTTAAAAGTCCTAGGCCTAAGCCTAACAGTAACCCTAGGAAGGTAAATCAGCCGCGTATTAGGGTTCTTCCTAAGGGAAAAGCCGTGAAAGCAGCCATGTTGTGGCACTTCTGCACTCCCTTTGGGATGCCTTTGGCAGATGCAGTAAGCCTGGAACTCAAGGCTTCCTAGTTAAAAAAATCCTAGCCCTAGGCCGAACCCCAACCCTAAGACGAGAAAGGCAAATCAGCCAGGAATTAGGCATGTCCACAAGGAAAAAGCTGTGGAGGCAGGCATGTTGTGGTACTTTTGCGCTCTTCTTGGGTAGTCCTTCGCAGCTGCTGTGTTCTTGGAACTCAGGGCTTTCTGGTTAATAGAACCCTTACCCCAGGCGTAACTCAAACCCTAACCCTAGGAAGGAAAATCAGCCTATGGTTCGGGATGGTCTCATGGAAATATCAGTGGTGGCAGCCAAGTTGTGTCACTTTTGCGCTCCCCTTGGGATGCCTTTCGCAGCTGCAGTGTGCCTGGAGCCCAGGGCTTCCTGGTTTTAAAAGTCCTAGGCCTAAGCCTAACAGTAACCCTAGGAAGGTAAATCAGCCGGGTATTAGGGTTCTTCCTAAGGGAAAAGCCGTGAAAGCAGCCATGTTGTGGCACTTTTGCACTCCCTTTGGGATGCCTTTGGCAGATGCAGTAAGCCTGGAACTCAGGGCTTCCTAGTTAAAAATATCCTAGCCCTAGGCCGAACCCCAACCCTAAGACGAGAAAGGCAAATCAGCCAGGAATTAGGCATGTCCCCAAGGAAAAAGCTGTGGAGGCAGGCACGTTGTGGTACTTTTGCGCTCTTCTTGGGTAGTCCTTCGCAGCTGCTGTGTTCTTGGAACTCAGGGCTTTCTGGTTAAAAAAACTCTTACCCTAGGCGTAACTCAAACCTTAACCCTAGGAAGGAAAATCAGCCTATGGTTCAGGATGGTCTCATGAGAATAGAAGCAGAGGCAGCCAAGTTGTGTCACTTCTGCGGCCCTCTTGGGATGCCTTTCGCAGCTGCATGTGCCTGGAGCCCAGGGCTTCCTGGTTTTAAAAGTCCTAGGCCTAAGCCTAACAGTAACCCTAGGAAGGTAAATCAGCCGCGTATTAGGGTTCTTCCTAAGGGAAAAGCCGTGAAAGCAGCCATGTTGTGGCACTTCTGCACTCCCTTTGGGATGCCTTTGGCAGATGCAGTAAGCCTGGAACTCAGGGCTTCCTAGTTAAAAAAATCCTAGCCCTAGGCCGAACACCAACCCTAAGACGAGAAAGGCAAATCAGCCAGGAATTAGGCATGTCCCCAAGGAAAAAGCTGTGGAGGCAGGCATGTTGTGGTACTTTTGCGCTCTTCTTGGCTAGTCCTTCGCAGCTGCTGTGTTCTTGGAACTCAGGGCTTTCTGGTTAATAGAACCCTTACCCCAGGCGTAACTCAAACCTTAACCCTAGGAAGGAAAATCATCCTATGGTTCGGGATGGTCTCATGGAAATATCAGTGGTGGCAGCCAAGTTGTGTCACTTTTGCGCTCCCCTTGGGATGCCTTTCGCAGCTGCAGTGTGCCTGGAGCCCAGGGCTTCCTGGTTTTAAAAGTCCTAGGCCTAAGCCTAACAGTAACCCTAGGAAGGTAAATCAGCCGGGTATTAGGGTTCTTCCTAAGGGAAAAGCCGTGAAAGCAGCCATGTTGTGGCACTTTTGCACTCCCTTTGGGATGCCTTTGGCAGATGCAGTAAGCCTGGAACTCAGGGCTTCCTGGTTAAAAATCTCCAAGCCATAGGCTGAACCCTAACCCTTACCCTAGGCAGATAAAACAGCCTAGGTATAGGGATGGTGCCAAGGAAAAAGCTGTGAAAGCTGCCATGTTGTTGCACTTTTGTACTCCCCTTGGGATGCCTTGAACAGCTGCAGTGTGCCTGGAGCGAAGGGCTTCCTAGTTTTAAAAATCCTAGCCCTAGGCCTAAGCCTAACAGTAACCCTGGGAAGGGAAATCAGCCTGGTGTTAAGCTTCTTGCCAAGGAAAAAGCCGTGAAAGCAACCATGTTGTGGCACTTTTGCACTCCCTTTTGGATGACTTTCACAGCTCCAGTGTGCCTGGAACTCAGGGCTTCCTGATTTTAAAAATCCTAGCCCTAGGCCGAACCCCAACCCTAAGACGAGAAAGGCAAATCAGCCAGGAATTAGGCATGTCCCCAAGGAAAAAGCTGTGGAGGCAGGCATGTTGTGGTACTTTTTCGCTCTTCTTGGGTAGTCCTTCGCAGCGGCTGTGTTCTTGGAACTCAGGGCTTTCTGGTTAATAGAACCCTTACCCCAGGCGTAACTCAAACCTTAACCCTAGGAAGGAAAATCAGCCTATGGTTCGGGATGGTCCCATGAGAATAGCATCAGAGGCAGCCAAGTTGTGTCACTTCTGCAGCCCTCTTGGGATGCCTTTCGCAGCTGCATGTGCCTGGAGCCCAGGGCTTCCTGGTTTTAAAAGTCCTAGGCCTAAGCCTAACAGTAACCCTAGGAAGGTAAATCAGCCGCGTATTAGGGTTCTTCCTAAGGGAAAAGCCGTGAAAGCAGCCATGTTGTGGCACTTTTGCACACCCTTTGGGATGCCTTTGGCAGATGAAGTAAGCCTGGAACTCAGGGCTTCCTAGTTAAAAATATCCTAGCCCTAGGCCGAACCCCAACCCTAAGACGAGAAAGGCAAATCAGCCAGGAATTAGGCATGTCCCCACGGAAAAAGCTGTGGAGGCAGGCACGTTGTGGTACTTTTGCGCTCTTCTTGGGTAGTCCTTCGCAGCTGCTGTGTTCTTGGAACTCAGGGCTTTCTGGTTAAAAAAACTCTTACCCTAGGCGTAACTCAAACCTTAACCCTAGGAAGGAAAATCAGCCTATGGTTCAGGATGGTCTCATGAGAATAGAAGCAGAGGCAGCCAAGTTGTGTCACTACTGCGGCCCTCTTGGGATGCCTTTCGCAGCTGCATGTGCCTGGAGCCCAGGGCTTCCTGGTTTTAAAAGTCCTAGGCCTAAGCCTAACAGTAACCCTAGGAAGGTAAATCAGCCGCGTATTAGGGTTCTTCCTAAGGGAAAAGCCGTGAAAGCAGCCATGTTGTGGCACTTCTGCACTCCCTTTGGGATGCCTTTGGCAGATGCAGTAAGCCTGGAACTCAGGGCTTCCTAGTTAAAAAAATCCTAGCACTAGGCCGAACCCCAACCCTAAGACGAGAAAGGCAAATCAGCCAGGAATTAGGCATGTCCCCAAGGAAAAAGCTGCGGAGGCAGGCATGTTGTGGTACTTTTGCGCTCTTCTTGGGTAGTCCTTCGCAGCTGCTGTGTTCTTGGAACTCAGGGCTTTCTGGTTAATAGAACCCTTACCCCAGGCGTAACTCAAACCTTAACCCTAGGAAGGAAAATCAGCCTATGGTTCGGGATGGTCTCATGGAAATATCAGTGGTGGCAGCCAAGTTGTGTCACTTTTGCGCTCCACTTGGGATGCCTTTCGCAGCTGCAGTGTGCCTGGAGCCCAGGGCTTCCTGGTTTTAAAAGTCCTAGGCCTAAGCCTAACAGTAACCCTAGGAAGGTAAATCAGCCGGGTATTAGGGTTCTTCCTAAGGGAAAAGCCGTGAAAGCAGCCATGTTGTGGCACTTTTGCACTCCCTTTGGGATGCCTTTGGCAGATGCAGTAAGCCTGGAACTCAGGGCTTCCTGGTTAAAAATCTCCAAGCCCTAGGCTGAACCCTAACCCTAACCCTAGGCAGATAAATCAGCCTAGGTATAGGGATGGTGCCAAGGAAAAAGCTGTGAAAGCTGCCATGTTGTTGCACTTTTGTACTCCCCTTGGGATGCCTTGAACAGCTGCAGTGTGCCTGGAGCGAAGGGCTTCCTAGTTTTAAAAATCCTAGCCCTAGGCCTAAGCCTAACAGTAACCCTGGGAAGGGAAATCAGCCTGGTGTTAAGCTTCTTGCCAAGGAAAAAGCCGTGAAAGCAACCATGTTGTGGCACTTTTGCACTCCCTTTTGGATGACTTTCACAGCTCCAGTGTGCCTGGAACTCAGGGCTTCCTGATTTTAAAAATCCTAGCCCTAGGCCGAACCCCAACCCTAAGACGAGAAAGGCAAATCAGCCAGGAATTAGGCATGTCCCCAAGGAAAAAGCTGTGGAGGCAGGCATGTTGTGGTACTTTTTCGCTCTTCTTGGGTAGTCCTTCGCAGCGGCTGTGTTCTTGGAACTCAGGGCTTTCTGGTTAATAGAACCCTTACCCCAGGCGTAACTCAAACCTTAACCCTAGGAAGGAAAATCAGCCTATGGTTCGGGATGGTCCCATGAGAATAGCATCAGAGGCAGCCAAGTTGTGTCACTTCTGCAGCCCTCTTGGGATGCCTTTCGCAGCTGCATGTGCCTGGAGCCCAGGGCTTCCTGGTTTTAAAAGTCCTAGGCCTAAGCCTAACAGTAACCCTAGGAAGGTAAATCAGCCGCGTATTAGGGTTCTTCCTAAGGGAAAAGCCGTGAAAGCAGCCATGTTGTGGCACTTTTGCACACCCTTTGGGATGCCTTTGGCAGATGAAGTAAGCCTGGAACTCAGGGCTTCCTAGTTAAAAATATCCTAGCCCTAGGCCGAACCCCAACCCTAAGACGAGAAAGGCAAATCAGCCAGGAATTAGGCATGTCCCCACGGAAAAAGCTGTGGAGGCAGGCACGTTGTGGTACTTTTGCGCTCTTCTTGGGTAGTCCTTCGCAGCTGCTGTGTTCTTGGAACTCAGGGCTTTCTGGTTAAAAAAACTCTTACCCTAGGCGTAACTCAAACCTTAACCCTAGGAAGGAAAATCAGCCTATGGTTCAGGATGGTCTCATGAGAATAGAAGCAGAGGCAGCCAAGTTGTGTCACTACTGCGGCCCTCTTGGGATGCCTTTCGCAGCTGCATGTGCCTGGAGCCCAGGGCTTCCTGGTTTTAAAAGTCCTAGGCCTAAGCCTAACAGTAACCCTAGGAAGGTAAATCAGCCGCGTATTAGGGTTCTTCCTAAGGGAAAAGCCGTGAAAGCAGCCATGTTGTGGCACTTCTGCACTCCCTTTGGGATGCCTTTGGCAGATGCAGTAAGCCTGGAACTCAGGGCTTCCTAGTTAAAAAAATCCTAGCACTAGGCCGAACCCCAACCCTAAGACGAGAAAGGCAAATCAGCCAGGAATTAGGCATGTCCCCAAGGAAAAAGCTGCGGAGGCAGGCATGTTGTGGTACTTTTGCGCTCTTCTTGGGTAGTCCTTCGCAGCTGCTGTGTTCTTGGAACTCAGGGCTTTCTGGTTAATAGAACCCTTACCCCAGGCGTAACTCAAACCTTAACCCTAGGAAGGAAAATCAGCCTATGGTTCGGGATGGTCTCATGGAAATATCAGTGGTGGCAGCCAAGTTGTGTCACTTTTGCGCTCCACTTGGGATGCCTTTCGCAGCTGCAGTGTGCCTGGAGCCCAGGGCTTCCTGGTTTTAAAAGTCCTAGGCCTAAGCCTAACAGTAACCCTAGGAAGGTAAATCAGCCGGGTATTAGGGTTCTTCCTAAGGGAAAAGCCGTGAAAGCAGCCATGTTGTGGCACTTTTGCACTCCCTTTGGGATGCCTTTGGCAGATGCAGTAAGCCTGGAACTCAGGGCTTCCTGGTTAAAAAACTCCAAGCCCTAGGCTGAACCCTAACCCTAACCCTAGGCAGATAAATCAGCCTAGGTATAGGGATGGTGCCAAGGAAAAAGCTGTGAAAGCTGCCATGTTGTTGCACTTTTGTACTCCCCTTGGGATGCCTTGAACAGCTGCAGTGTGCCTGGAGCGAAGGGCTTCCTAGTTTTAAAAATCCTAGCCCTAGGCCTAAGCCTAACAGTAACCCTGGGAAGGGAAATCAGCCTGGTGTTAAGCTTCTTGCCAAGGAAAAAGCCGTGAAAGCAACCATGTTGTGGCACTTTTGCACTCCCTTTTGGATGACTTTCACAGCTCCAGTGTGCCTGGAACTCAGGGCTTCCTGATTTTAAAAATCCTAGCCCTAGGCCGAACCCCAACCCTAAGACGAGAAAGGCAAATCAGCCAGGAATTAGGCATGTCCCCAAGGAAAAAGCTGTGGAGGCAGGCATGTTGTGGTACTTTTTCGCTCTTCTTGGGTAGTCCTTCGCAGCGGCTGTGTTCTTGGAACTCAGGGCTTTCTGGTTAATAGAACCCTTACCCCAGGCGTAACTCAAACCTTAACCCTAGGAAGGAAAATCAGCCTATGGTTCGGGATGGTCCCATGAGAATAGCAGCAGAGGCAGCCAAGTTGTGTCACTTCTGCAGCCCTCTTGGGATGCCTTAAACAGCTGCATGTGCCTGGAGCCCAGGGCTTCCTGGTTTTAAAAGTCCTAGGCCTAAGCCTAACAGTAACCCTAGGAAGGTAAATCAGCCGCGTATTAGGGTTCTTCCTAAGGGAAAAGCCGTGAAAGCAGCCATGTTGTGGCACTTTTGCACACCCTTTGGGATGCCTTTGGCAGATGAAGTAAGCCTGGAACTCAGGGCTTCCTAGTTAAAAATATCCTAGCCCTAGGCCGAACCCCAACCCTAAGACGAGAAAGGCAAATCAGCCAGGAATTAGGCATGTCCCCACGGAAAAAGCTGTGGAGGCAGGCATGTTGTGGTACTTTTGCGCTCTTCTTGGGTAGTCCTTCGCAGCTGCTGTGTTCTTGGAACTCAGGGCTTTCTGGTTAATAGAACTCTTACCCTAGGCGTAACTCAAACCTTAACCCTAGGAAGGAAAATCAGCCTATGGTTCAGGATGGTCTCATGAGAATAGAAGCAGAGGCAGCCAAGTTGTGTCACTTCTGCGGCCCTCTTGGGATGCCTTTCGCAGCTGCATGTGCCTGGAGCCCAGGGCTTCCTGGTTTTAAAAGTCCTAGGCCTAAGCCTAACAGTAACCCTAGGAAGGTAAATCAGCCAGGTATTAGGGTTCTTCCTAAGGGAAAAGCCGTGAAAGCAGCCATGTTGTGGCACTTCTGCACTCCCTTTGGGATGCCTTTGGCAGATGCAGTAAGCCTGGAACTCAGGGCTTCCTAGTTAAAAAAATCCTAGCCCTAGGCCGAACCCCAACCCTAAGACGAGAAAGGCAAATCAGCCAGGAATTAGGCATGTCCCCAAGGAAAAAGCTGTGGAGGCAGGCATGTTGTGGTACTTTTGCGCTCTTCTTGGGAAGTCCTTCACAGCTGCTGTGTTCTTGGAACTCAGGGCTTTCTGGTTAATAGAACCCTTACCCCAGGCGTAACTCAAACCTTAACCCTAGGAAGGAAAATCAGCCTATGGTTCGGGATGGTCTCATGGAAATATCAGTGGTGGCAGCCAAGTTGTGTCACTTTTGCGCTCCCCTTGGGATGCCTTTCGCAGCTGCAGTGTGCCTGGAGCCCAGGGCTTCCTGGTTTTAAAAGTCCTAGGCCTAAGCCTAACAGTAACCCTAGGAAGGTAAATCAGCCGCGTATTAGGGTTCTTCCTAAGGGAAAAGCTGTGAAAGCAGCCATGTTGTGGCACTTTTGCACTCCCTTTGGGATGCCTTTGGCAGATGCAGTAAGCCTGGAACTCAGGGCTTCCTGGTTAAAAAACTCCAAGCCCTAGCCTGAACCCTAACCCTAACCCTAGGCAGATAAAACAGCCTGGGTATAGGGATGGTGCCAAGGAAAAAGCTGTGAAAGCTGCCATGTTGTTGCACTTTTGTACTCCCCTTGGGATGCCTTGAACAGCTGCAGTGTGCCTGGATCTAAGGGCTTCCTAGTTTTAAAAATCCTAGCCCTAGGCCTAAGGCTAACAGTAACCCTGGGAAGGGAAATCAGCCTGGTGTTAAGCTTCTTGCCAAGGAAAAAGCCGTGAAAGCAACCATGTTGTGGCACTTTTGCACTCCCTTTTGGATGACTTTCACAGCTCCAGTGTGCCTGGAACTCAGGGCTTCCTGATTTTAAAAATCCTAGCCCTAGGCCGAACCCCAACCCTAAGACGAGAAAGGCAAATCAGCCAGGAATTAGGCATGTCCCCAAGGAAAAAGATGTGGAGGCAGGCATGTTGTGGTACTTTTGCGGTCTTCTTGGGTAGTCCTTCGCAGCGGCTGTGTTCTTGGAACTCAGGGCTTTCTGGTTAATAGAACCCTTACCCCAGGCGTAACTCAAACCTTAACCCTAGGAAGGAAAATCAGCCTATGGTTCGGGATGGTCCCATGAGAATAGCAGCAGAGGCAGCCAAGTTGTGTCACTTCTGCAGCCCTCTTGGGATGCCTTAAACAGCTGCATGTGCCTGGAGCCCAGGGCTTCCTGGTTTTAAAAGTCCTAGGCCTAAGCCTAACAGTAACCCTAGGAAGGTAAATCAGCCGCGTATTAGGGTTCTTCCTAAGGGAAAAGCCGTGAAAGCAGCCATGTTGTGGCACTTTTGCACACCCTTTGGGATGCCTTTGGCAGATGAAGTAAGCCTGGAACTCAGGGCTTCCTAGTTAAAAATATCCTAGCCCTAGGCCGAACCCCAACCCTAAGACGAGAAAGGCAAATCAGCCAGGAATTAGGCATGTCCCCACGGAAAAAGCTGTGGAGGCAGGCATGTTGTGGTTCTTTTGCGCTCTTCTTGGGTAGTCCTTCGCAGCTGCTGTGTTCTTGGAACTCAGGGCTTTCTGGTTAATAGAACTCTTACCCTAGGCGTAACTCAAACCTTAACCCTAGGAAGGAAAATCAGCCTATGGTTCAGGATGGTCTCATGAGAATAGAAGCAGAGGCAGCCAAGTTGTGTCACTTCTGCGGCCCTCTTGGGATGCCTTTCGCAGCTGCATGTGCCTGGAGCCCAGGGCTTCCTGGTTTTAAAAGTCCTAGGCCTAAGCCTAACAGTAACCCTAGGAAGGTAAATCAGCCGGGTATTAGGGTTCTTCCTAAGGGAAAAGCCGTGAAAGCAGCCATGTTGTGGCACTTCTGCACTCCCTTTGGGATGCCTTTGGCAGATGCAGTAAGCCTGGAACTCAGGGCTTCCTAGTTAAAAAAATCCTAGCCCTAGGCCGAACCCCAACCCTAAGACGAGAAAGGCAAATCAGCCAGGAATTAGGCATGTCCCCAAGGAAAAAGCTGTGGAGGCAGGCATGTTGTGGTACTTTTGCGCTCTTCTTGGGAAGTCCTTCACAGCTGCTGTGTTCTTGGAACTCAGGGCTTTCTGGTTAATAGAACCCTTACCCCAGGCGTAACTCAAACCTTAACCCTAGGAAGGAAAATCAGCCTATGGTTCGGGATGGTCTCATGGAAATATCAGTGGTGGCAGCCAAGTTGTGTCACTTTTGCGCTCCCCTTGGGATGCCTTTCGCAGCTGCAGTGTGCCTGGAGCCCAGGGCTTCCTGGTTTTAAAAGTCCTAGGCCTAAGCCTAACAGTAACCCTAGGAAGGTAAATCAGCCGCGTATTAGGGTTCTTCCTAAGGGAAAAGCTGTGAAAGCAGCCATGTTGTGGCACTTTTGCACTCCCTTTGGGATGCCTTTGGCAGATGCAGTAAGCCTGGAACTCAGGGCTTCCTGGTTAAAAAACTCCAAGCCCTAGCCTGAACCCTAACCCTAACCCTAGGCAGATAAAACAGCCTGGGTATAGGGATGGTGCCAAGGAAAAAGCTGTGAAAGCTGCCATGTTGTTGCACTTTTGTACTCCCCTTGGGATGCCTTGAACAGCTGCAGTGTGCCTGGATCTAAGGGCTTCCTAGTTTTAAAAATCCTAGCCCTAGGCCTAAGGCTAACAGTAACCCTGGGAAGGGAAATCAGCCTGGTGTTAAGCTTCTTGCCAAGGAAAAAGCCGTGAAAGCAACCATGTTGTGGCACTTTTGCACTCCCTTTTGGATGACTTTCACAGCTCCAGTGTGCCTGGAACTCAGGGCTTCCTGATTTTAAAAATCCTAGCCCTAGGCCGAACCCCAACCCTAAGACGAGAAAGGCAAATCAGCCAGGAATTAGGCATGTCCCCAAGGAAAAAGATGTGGAGGCAGGCATGTTGTGGTACTTTTGCGGTCTTCTTGGGAAGTCCTTCACAGCTGCTGTGTTCTTGGAACTCAGGGCTTTCTGGTTAATAGAACCCTTACCCTAGGCGTAACTCAAACCTTAACCCTAGGAAGGAAAATCAGCCTATGGTTCGTGATGGTCCCATGAGAATAGCAGTAGAGGCAGCCAAGTTGTGTCACTTCTGCAGCCCTCTTGGGATGCCTTAAACAGCTGCATGTGCCTGGAGCCCAGGGCTTCCTGGTTTTAAAAGTCCTAGGCCTAAGCCTAACAGTAACCCTAGGAAGGTAAATCAGCCGGGTAGTAGGGTTCTTCCTAAGGGAAAAGCCATGAAAGCAGCCATGTTGTAGCACTTTTGCATTCCCTTTGGGATGCCTTTGGCAGATGAAGTAAGCCTGGAACTCAGGGCTTCCTAGTTAAAAAAATCCTAGCCCTAGGCCGAACCCCAACCCTAAGACGAGAAAGGCAAATCAGCCAGGAATTAGGCATGTCCCCAAGGAAAAAGCTGTGGAGGCAGGCATGTTGTGGTACTTTTGCGCTCTTCTTGGGTAGTCCTTCGCAGCTGCTGTGTTCTTGGAACTCAGGGCTTTCTGGTTAATAGAACTCTTACCCTAGGCGTAACTCAAACCTTAACCCTAGGAAGGAAAATCAGCCTATGGTTCGGGATGGTCTCATGAGAATAGCAGCAGAGGCAGCCAAGTTGTGTCACTTCTGCGGCCCTCTTGGGATGCCTTTAACAGCTGCATGTGCCTGGAGCCCAGGGCTTCCTGGTTTTAAAAGTCCTAGGCATAAGCCTAACAGTAACCCTAGGAAGGTAAATCAGCCACGTATTAGGGTTCTTCCTAAGGGAAAAGCCGTGAAAGCAGCCATGTTGTGGCACTTCTGCACTCCCTTTGGGATGCCTTTGGCAGATGAAGTAAGCCTGGAACTCAGGACTTCCTAGTTAAAAATATCCTAGCCCTAGGCCGAACCCCAACCCTAACCTTAGGCAGATAAAACAGCCTAGGTATAGGGATGGTGCCAAGGAAAAAGCTGTGAAAGCTGCCATGTTGTTGCACTTTTGTACTCCCCTTGGGATGCCTTGAACATCTGCAGTGTTCCTGGATCTTAGGGCTTCCTAGTTTTAAAAATCCTAGCCCTAGTCCTAAGCCTTACAGTAACCCTGGGAAGGGAAATCAGCCTGGTGTTAAGCATCCTGCCAAGGAAAAAGCCGTGAAAGCAACCATGTTGTGGTACTTTTGCACTCCCTTTTGGATGCCTTTCACAGCTCCAGTGTGCCTGGAACTCAGGGCTTCCTGATTTAAAAATCCTAGCCCTAGGCCGAACCCCAACCCTAAGACGAGAAAGGCAAATCAGCCAGGAATTAGGCATGTCCCCAAGGAAAAAGCTGTGGAGGCAGGCATGTTGTGGTACTTTTGCGCTCTTCTTGGCTAGTCCTTCGCAGCTGCTGGGTTCTAGGAACTCAGGGCTTTCTGGTTAATAGAACCCTAAACCTAGGCGTAACTCAAACCTTAACCCTAGGAAGGAAAATCAGCTTATGGTTCGGGATGGTCTCATTAGAATAGCAGCAGAGGCAGCCAAGTTGTGTCACTTCTGCAGCCCTCTTGGGATGCCTTAAACAGCTGCATGTGCCTGGAGCCCAGGGCTTCCTGGTTTTAAAAGTCCTAGGCCTAAGCCTAACAGTAACCCTAGGAAGGTAAATCAGCCGCGTATTAGGGTTCTTCGTAAGGGAAAAGCCGTGAAAGCAGCCATGTTGTGGCACTTCTGCACTCCCTTTGGGATGCCTTTGGCAGATGCAGTAAGCCTGGAACTTAGGGCTTCCTAGTTAAAAAAATCCTAGCCCTAGGCCGAACACCAACCCTAAGACGAGAAAGGCAAATCAGCCAGGAATTAGGCATGTCCCCAAGGAAAAAGCTGTGGAGGCAGGCATGTTGTGGTACTTTTGCGCTCTTCTTGGGAAGTCCTTCGCAGCTGCTGTGTTCTTGGAACTCAGGGCTTTCTGGTTAATAGAACCCTTGCCCTAGGCGTAACTCAAACCTTAACCCTAGGAAGGAAAATCAGCCTATGGTTCGGGATGGTCTCATGGAAATATCAGTGGTGGCAGCCAAGTTGTGTCACTTTTGCGCTCCACTTGGGATGCCTTTCGCAGCTGCAGTGTGCCTGGAGCCCAGGGCTTCCTGGTTTTAAAAGTCCTAGGCCTAAGCCTAACAGTAACCCTAGGAAGGTAAATCAGCCAGATATTAGGGATCTTCCTAAGGGAAAAGCTGTGAAAGCAGCCATGTTGTGGCACTTTTGCACTCCCTTTGGGATGCCTTTGGCAGATGCAGTAAGCCTGGAACTCAGGGCTTCCTGGTTAAAAAACTCCAAGCCCTAGGCTGAACCCTAAGCCTAACCCTAGGCAGATAAAACAGCCTAGGTATAGGGATGGTGCCAAGGAAAAAGCTGTGAAAGCTGCCATGTTGTTGCACTTTTGTACTCCCCTTGGGATGCCTTGAACAGCTGCAGTGTGCCTGGATCTAAGGGCTTCCTAGTTTTAAAAATCCTAGCCCTAGGCCTAAGCCTAACAGTAACCCTGGGAAGGGAAATCAGCCTGGTGTTAAGCTTCTTGCCAAGGAAAAAGCCGTGAAAGCAACCATGTTGTGGCACTTTTGCACTCCCTTTGGGATGCCTTTGGCAGCTCCAGTGTGCCTGGAACTCAGGGCTTCCTGATTTTAAAAATCCTAGCCCTAGGCCGAACCCCAACCCTAAGACGAGAAAGGCAAATCAGCCAGGAATTAGGCATGTCCCCAAGGAAAAAGCTGTGGAGGCAGGCACGTTATGGTACTTTTGCGCTCTTCTTGGCTAGTCCTTCGCAGCTGCTGTGTTCTTGGAACTCAGGGCTTTCTGGTTAATAGAACCCTTACCCTAGGCGTAACTCAAACCTTAACCCTAGAAAGGAAAATCAGCCTATGGTTCGTGATGGTCCGATGAGAATAGCAGTAGAGGCAGCCAAGTTGTGTCACTTCTGCAGCCCTCTTGGGATGCCTTAAACAGCTGCATGTGCCTGGAGCCCAGGGCTTCCTGGTTTTAAAAGTCCTAGGCCTAAGCCTAACAGTAACCCTAGGAAGGTAAATCAGCCGCATATTAGGGTTCTTCCTAAGGGAAAAGCCATGAAAGCAGCCATGTTGTAGCACTTTTGCATTCCCTTTGGGATGCCTTTGGCAGATGAAGTAAGCCTGGAACTCAGGGCTTCCTAGTTAAAAAAATCCTAGCCCTAGGCCGAACCCCAACCCTAAGACGAGAAAGGCAAATCAGCCAGGAATTAGGCATGTCCCCAAGGAAAAAGCTGTGGAGGCAGGCATGTTGTGGTACTTTTGCGCTCTTCTTGGGTAGTCCTTCGCAGCTGCTGTGTTCTTGGAACTCAGGGCTTTCTGGTTAATTGAACCCTTACCCCAGGCGTAACTCAAACCTTAACCCTAGGAAGGAAAATCAGCCTATGGTTCGGGATGGTCTCATGGAAATATCAGTGGTGGCAGCCAAGTTGTGTCACTTTTGCGCTCCCCTTGGGATGCCTTTCGCAGCTGCAGTGTGCCTGGAGCCCAGGGCTTCCTGGTTTTAAAAGTCCTAGGCCTAAGCCTAACAGTAACCCTAGGAAGGTAAATCAGCCGCGTATTAGGGTTCTTCCTAAGGGAAAAGCCGTGAAAGCAGCCATGTTGTGGCACTTCTGCACTCCCTTTGGGATGCCTTTGGCAGATGCAGTAAGCCTGGAACTTAGGGCTTCCTAGTTAAAAAAATCCTAGCCCTAGGCCGAACACCAACCCTAAGACGAGAAAGGCAAATCAGCCAGGAATTAGGCATGTCCCCAAGGAAAAAGCTGTGGAGGCAGGCATGTTGTGGTACTTTTGCGCTCTTCTTGGGAAGTCCTTCGCAGCTGCTGTGTTCTTGGAACTCAGGGCTTTCTGGTTAATAGAACCCTTGCCCTAGGCGTAACTCAAACCTTAACCCTAGGAAGGAAAATCAGCCTATGGTTCGGGATGGTCTCATGGAAATATCAGTGGTGGCAGCCAAGTTGTGTCACTTTTGCGCTCCACTTGGGATGCCTTTCGCAGCTGCAGTGTGCCTGGAGCCCAGGGCTTCCTGGTTTTAAAAGTCCTAGGCCTAAGCCTAACAGTAACCCTAGGAAGGTAAATCAGCCGGGTATTAGGGATCTTCCTAAGGGAAAAGCTGTGAAAGCAGCCATGT
The DNA here is from genome assembly GCA_036010785.1 of Ammospiza maritima maritima. Taxonomy (NCBI): domain Eukaryota; kingdom Metazoa; phylum Chordata; class Aves; order Passeriformes; family Passerellidae; genus Ammospiza; species Ammospiza maritima. Next base: position 1,255,112 of record JAYKTQ010000132.1, read on the forward strand.
TGTGGCACTTTTGCACTCCCTTTGGGATGCCTTTGGCAGATGCAGTAAGCCTGGAACTCAGGGCTTCCTGGTTAAAAAACTCCAAGCCCTAGGCTGAACCCTAACCCTAACCCTAGGCAGATAAAACAGCCTAGGTATAGGGATGGTGCCAAGGAAAAAGCTGTGAAAGCTGCCATGTTGTTGCACTTTTGTACTCCCCTTGGGATGTCTTGAACAGCTGCAGTGTGCCTGGATCTAAGGGCTTCCTAGTTTTAAAAATCCTAGCCCTAGGCCTAAGCCTAACAGTAACCCTGGGAAGGGAAATCAGCCTGGTATTAAGCTTCTTGCCAAGGAAAAAGCCGTGAAAGCAACCATGTTGTGGCACTTTTGCACTCCCTTTGGGATGCCTTTGGCAGCTCCAGTGTGCCTGGAACTCAGGGCTTCCTGATTTTAAAAATCCTAGCCCTAGGCCGAACCCCAACCCTAAGACGAGAAAGGCAAATCAGCCAGGAATTAGGCATGTCCCCAAGGAAAAAGCTGTGGAGGCAGGCACGTTATGGTACTTTTGCGCTCTTCTTGGCTAGTCCTTCGCAGCTGCTGTGTTCTTGGAACTCAGGGCTTTCTGGTTAATAGAACCCTTACCCCAGGCGTAACTCAAACCTTAACCCTAGGAAGGAAAATCAGCCTATGGTTCGGGATGGTCTCATGAGAATAGCAGCAGAGGCAGCCAAGTTGTGTCACTTCTGCGCTCCCCTTGGGATGCCTTTCTCAGCTGCATGTGCCTGGAGCACAGGGCTTCCTGGTTTTAAAAGTCCTAGGCCTAAGCCTAACAGTAACCCTAGGAAGGTAAATCAGCCGCGTATTATGGTTCTTCCTAAGGGAAAAGGCGTGAAAGCAGCCATGTTGTGGCACTTTTGCACTCCCTTTGGAATGCTTTTGGCAGATGAAGTAAGCCTGGAACTCAGGGCTTCCTAGTTAAAAAAATCCTAGCCCTAGGCCGAACCCCAACCCTAAGACGAGAAAGGCAAATCAGCCAGGAATTAGGCATGTCCCCAAGGAAAAAGCTGTGGAGGCAGGCATGTTGTGGTACTTTTTCGCTCTTCTTGGGTAGTCCTTCGCAGCTGCTGTGTTCTTGGAACTCAGGGCTTTCTGGTTAATAGAACCCTTACCCCAGGCGTAACTCAAACCTTAACCCTAGGAAGGAAAATCAGCCTATGGTTCGGGATGGTCTCATGGAAATATCAGTGGTGGCAGCCAAGTTGTGTCACTTTTGCGCTCCCCTTGGGATGCCTTTCGCAGCTGCAGTGTGCCTGGAGCCCAGGGCTTCCTGGTTTTAAAAGTCCTAGGCCTAAGCCTAACAGTAACCCTAGGAAGGTAAATCAGCCGGGTATTAGGGTTCTTCCTAAGGGAAAAGCTGTGAAAGCAGCCATGTTGTGGCACTTTTGCACTCCCTTTGGGATGCCTTTGGCAGATGCAGTAAGCCTGGAACTCAGGGCTTCCTGGTTAAAAAACTCCAAGCCCTAGGCTGAACCCTAACCCTAACCCTAGGCAGATAAAACAGCCTAGGTATAGGGATGGTGCCAAGGAAAAAGCTGTGAAAGCTGCCATGTTGTTGCACTTTTGTACTCCCCTTGGGATGCCTTGAACAGCTGCAGTGTGCCTGGATCTAAGGGCTTCCAAGTTTTAAAAATCCTAGCCGTAGGCCTAAGCCTAACAGTAACCCTGGGAAGGTAAATCAGCCTGGTGTTAGGCTTCTTGCCAAGGAAAAAGCCGGGAAAGCAGCCATGTTGTGGCACTTTTGCACTCCCTTTGGGATGCCTTTGGCAGATGAAGTAAGCCTGGAACTCAGGGCTTCCTGATTTTAAAAATCCTAGCCCTAGGCCGAACCCCAACCCTAAGACGAGAAAGGCAAATCAGCCAGGAATTAGGCATGTCCCCAAGGAAAAAGCTGTGGAGGCAGGAACGTTATGGTACTTTTGCGCTCTTCTTGGGAAGTCCTTCACAGCTGCTGTGTTCTTGGAACTCAGGGCTTTCTGGTTAATAGAACCCTTACCCTAGGCGTAACTCAAACCTTAACCCTAGGAAGGAAAATCAGCCTATGGTTCGGGATGGTCCCATGAGAATAGCATCAGAGGCAGCCAAGTTGTGTCTCTTCGGCAGCCCTCTTGGGATGCCTTAAACAGCTGCATGTGCCTGGAGCCCAGGGCTTCTTGGTTTTAAAAGTCCTAGGCCTAAGCCTAACAGTAACCCTAGGAAGGTAAATCAGCCGGGTATTAGGGTTCTTCCTAAGGGAAAAGCCGTGAAAGCAGCCATGTTGTGGCACTTCTGCACTCCCTTTGGGATGCCTTTGGCAGATGCAGTAAGCCTGGAACTTAGGGCTTCCTAGTTAAAAAAATCCTAGCCCTAGGCCGAACCCCAACCCTAAGACGAGAAAGGCAAATCAGCCAGGAATTAGGCATGTCCCCAAGGAAAAAACTGTGGAGGCAGGCACGTTATGGTACTTTTGCGCTCTTCTTGTGTAGTCCTTCGCAGCTGCTGTGTTCTTGGAACTCAGGGCTTTCTGGTTAATAGAACTCTTGCCCTAGGCGTAACTCAAACCTTAACCCTAGGAAGGAAAATCAGCCTATGGTTCGGGATGGTCTCATGGAAATATCAGTGGTGGCAGCCAAGTTGTGTCACTTTTGCGCTCCCCTTGGGATGCCTTTCGCAGCTGCAGTGTGCCTGGAGCCCAGGGCTTCCTGGTTTTAAAAGTCCTAGGCCTAAGCCTAACAGTAACCCTAGGAAGGTAAATCAGCCGGGTATTAGGGTTCTTCCTAAGGGAAAAGCTGTGAAAGCAGCCATGTTGTGGCACTTTTGCACTCCCTTTGGGATGCCTTTGGCAGATGCAGTAAGCCTGGAACTCAGGGCTTCCTGGTTAAAAAACTCCAAGCCCTAGGCTGAACCCTAACCCTAACCCTAGGCAGATAAAACAGCCTAGGTATAGGGATGGTGCCAAGGAAAAAGCTGTGAAAGCTGCCATGTTGTTGCACTTTTGTACTCCCCTTGGGATGCCTTGAACAGCTGCAGTGTGCCTGGAGCCCAGGGCTTCCAAGTTTTAAAAATCCTAGCCGTAGGCCTAAGCCTAACAGTAACCCTGGGAAGGTAAATCAGCCTGGTGTTAGGCTTCTTGCCAAGGAAAAAGCCGGGAAAGCAGCCATGTTGTGGCACTTTTGCACTCCCTTTGGGATGCCTTTGGCAGATGAAGTAAGCCTGGAACTCAGGGCTTCCTGATTTTAAAAATCCTAGCCCTAGGCCGAACCCCAACCCTAAGACGAGAAAGGCAAATCAGCCAGGAATTAGGCATGTCCCCAAGGAAAAAGCTGTGGAGGCAGGAACGTTATGGTACTTTTGCGCTCTTCTTGGGAAGTCCTTCACAGCTGCTGTGTTCTTGGAACTCAGGGCTTTCTGGTTAATAGAACCCTTACCCTAGGCGTAACTCAAACCTTAACCCTAGGAAGGAAAATCAGCCTATGGTTCGGGATGGTCCCATGAGAATAGCATCAGAGGCAGCCAAGTTGTGTCTCTTCGGCAGCCCTCTTGGGATGCCTTAAACAGCTGCATGTGCCTGGAGCCCAGGGCTTCTTGGTTTTAAAAGTCCTAGGCCTAAGCCTAACAGTAACCCTAGGAAGGTAAATCAGCCGGGTATTAGGGTTCTTCCTAAGGGAAAAGCCGTGAAAGCAGCCATGTTGTGGCACTTCTGCACTCCCTTTGGGATGCCTTTGGCAGATGCAGTAAGCCTGGAACTTAGGGCTTCCTAGTTAAAAAAATCCTAGCCCTAGGCCGAACCCCAACCCTAAGACGAGAAAGGCAAATCAGCTATGAATTAGGCATGTCCCCAAGGAAAAAGCTGTGGAGGCAGGCATGTTGTGGTACTTTTGCGCTCTTCTTGGGTAGTCCTTCGCAGCTGCTGTGTTCTTGGAACTCAGGGCTTTCTGGTTAATAGAACCCTTGCCCTAGGCGTAACTCAAACCTTAACCCTAGGAAGGAAAATCAGCCTATGGTTCGGGATGGTCTCATGGAAATATCAGTGGTGGCAGCCAAGTTGTGTCACTTTTGCGCTCCCCTTGGGATGCCTTTCGCAGCTGCAGTGTGCCTGGAGCCCAGGGCTTCCTGGTTTTAAAAGTCCTAGGCCTAAGCCTAACAGTAACCCTAGGAAGGTAAATCAGCCGGGTATTAGGGTTCTTCCTAAGGGAAAAGCTGTGAAAGCAGCCATGTTGTGGCACTTTTGCACTCCCTTTGGGATGCCTTTGGCAGATGAAGTAAGCCTGGAACTCAGGGCTTCCTGATTTTAAAAATCCTAGCCCTAGGCCGAACCCCAACCCTAAGACGAGAAAGGCAAATCAGCCAGGAATTAGGCATGTCCCCAAGGAAAAAGCTGTGGAGGCAGGAACGTTATGGTACTTTTGCGCTCTTCTTGGGAAGTCCTTCACAGCTGCTGTGTTCTTGGAACTCAGGGCTTTCTGGTTAATAGAACCCTTACCCTAGGCGTAACTCAAACCTTAACCCTAGGAAGGAAAATCAGCCTATGGTTCGGGATGGTCCCATGAGAATAGCATCAGAGGCAGCCAAGTTGTGTCTCTTCGGCAGCCCTCTTGGGATGCCTTAAACAGCTGCATGTGCCTGGAGCCCAGGGCTTCTTGGTTTTAAAAGTCCTAGGCCTAAGCCTAACAGTAACCCTAGGAAGGTAAATCAGCCGGGTATTAGGGTTCTTCCTAAGGGAAAAGCCGTGAAAGCAGCCATGTTGTGGCACTTCTGCACTCCCTTTGGGATGCCTTTGGCATATGCAGTAAGCCTGGAACTTAGGGCTTCCTAGTTAAAAAAATCCTAGCCCTAGGCCGAACCCCAACCCTAAGACGAGAAAGGCAAATCAGCCAGGAATTAGGCATGTCCCCAAGGAAAAAGCTGTGGAGGCAGGCATGTTGTGGTACTTTTGCGCTCTTCTTGGGTAGTCCTTCGCAGCTGCTGTGTTCTTGGAACTCAGGGCTTTCTGGTTAATAGAACCCTTGCCCTAGGCGTAACTCAAACCTTAATCCTAGGAAGGAAAATCAGCCTATGGTTCGGGATGGTCTCATGGAAATATCAGTGGTGGCAGCCAAGTTGTGTCACTTTTGCGCTCCCCTTGGGATGCCTTTCGCAGCTGCAGTGTGCCTGGAGCCCAGGGCTTCCTGGTTTTAAAAGTCCTAGGCCTAAGCCTAACAGTAACCCTAGGAAGGTAAATCAGCCGGGTATTAGGGTTCTTCCTAAGGGAAAAGCTGTGAAAGCAGCCATGTTGTGGCACTTCTGCACTCCCTTTGGGATGCCTTTGGCAGATGCAGTAAGCCTGGAACTCAGTGCTTCCTGGTTAAAAAACTCCAAGCCCTAGGCGGAAGCCTAACCCTAACCCTAGGCAGATAAATCAGCCTAGGTATAGGGATGGTGCCAAGGAAAAAGCTGTGAAAGCTGCCATGTTGTTGCACTTTTGTACTCCCCTTGGGATGCCTTTCGCAGCTGCAGTGTGCCTGGAACTAAGGGCTTCCTAGTTTTAAAAATCCTAGCCCTAGGCTTAAGCCTTACCGTAACCCTGGGAAGGGAAATCAGCCTGGTGTTAGGCTTCTTGCCAAGGAAAAAGCCGGGAAAGCAGCCATGTTGTGGCACTTTTGCACTCCCTTTTGGATGCCTTTCACAGCTCCAGTGTGCCTGGAACTCAGGGCTTCCTGATTTTAAAAATCCTAGCCCTAGGCCGAACCCCAACCCTAAGACGAGAAAGGCAAATCAGCCAGGAATTAGGCATGTCCCCAAGGAAAAAGCTGTGGAGGCAGGAACGTTATGGTACTTTTGCGCTCTTCTTGGGTAGTCCTTCGCAGCTGCTGTGTTCTTGGAACTCAGGGGTTTCTGGTTAATAGAACCCATACCCTAGGCGTAACTCAAACCTTAACCCTAGGAAGGAAAATCAGCCTATGGTTCGGGATGGTCTCATGAGAATAGCAGTAGAGGCAGCCATGTTGTGTCACTTCTGCAGCCCTCTTGGGATGCCTTTCGCAGCTGCATGTGCCTGGAGCCCAGGGCTTCCTGGTTTTAAAAGTCCTAGGCCTAAGCCTAACAGTAACCCTAGGAAGGTAAATCAGCCTGGTATTAGGGTTCTTCCTAAGGGAAAAGCCGTGAAAGCAGCCATGTTGTGGCACTTTTGCACACCCTTTGGGATGCCTTTGCCAGATGAAGTAAGCCTGGAACTCAGGGCTTCCTAGTTAAAAATATCCTAGCCCTAGGCCGAACCCCAACCCTAAGACGAGAAAGGCAAATCAGCCAGGAATTAGGCATGTCCCCAAGGAAAAAGCTGTGGAGGCAGGCATGTTGTGGTACTTTTGCGCTCTTCTTGGGAAGTCCTTCGCAGCTGTTGTGTTCTTGGAACTCAGGGCTTTCTGGTTAATAGAACCCTTACCCCAGGCACAGCTTAAACCTTAACCCTAGGAAGGAAAATCAGCCTATGGTTCGGGATGGTCTCATGGAAATATCAGTGGTGGCAGCCAAGTTGTGTCACTTTTGCGCTCCCCTTGGGATGCCTTTCGCAGCTGCAGTGTGCCTGGAGCCCAGGGCTTCCTGGTTTTAAAAGTCCTAGGCCTAAGCCTAACAGTAACCCTAGGAAGGTAAATCAGCCGCGTATTAGGGTTCTTCCTAAGGGAAAAGCTGTGAAAGCAGCCATGTTGTGGCACTTTTGCACTCCCTTTGGGATGCCTTTGGCAGATGCAGTAAGCCTGGAACTCAGGGCTTCCTGGTTAAAAAACTCCAAGCCCTTGGCTGAACCCTAACCCTAACCCTAGGCAGATAAAACACCCTAGGTATAGGGATGGTGCCAAGGAAAAAGCTGTGAAAGCTGCCATGTTGTTGCACTTTTGTACTCCCCTTGGGATGCCTTGAACAGCTGCAGTGTGCCTGGATCTAAGGGCTTCCAAGTTTTAAAAATCCTAGCCCTAGGCCTAAGCCTAACAGTAACCCTGGGAAGGTAAATCAGCCTGGTGTTAGGCTTCTTGCCAAGGAAAAAGCCGGGAAAGCAGCCATGTTGTGGCACTTTTGCACTCCCTTTGGGATGCCTTTGGCAGATGAAGTAAGCCTGGAACTCAGGGCTTCCTGATTTTAAAAATCCTAGCCCTAGGCCGAACCCCAACCCTAAGACGAGAAAGGCAAATCAGCCAGGAATTAGGCATGTCCCCAAGGAAAAAGCTGTGGAGGCAGGAACGTTATGGTACTTTTGCGCTCTTCTTGGGTAGTCCTTCGCAGCTGCTGTGTTCTTGGAACTCAGGGCTTTCTGGTTAATAGAACCCTTACCCCAGGCACAGCTTAAACCTTAACCCTAGGAAGGAAAATCAGCCTATGGTTCGGGATGGTCTCATGGAAATATCAGTGGTGGCAGCCAAGTTGTGTCACTTTTGCGCTCCCCTTGGGATGCCTTTCGCAGCTGCAGTGTGCCTGGAGCCCAGGGCTTCCTGGTTTTAAAAGTCCTAGGCCTAAGCCTAACAGTAACCCTAGGAAGGTAAATCAGCCGCGTATTAGGGATCTTCCTAAGGGAAAAGCTGTGAAAGCAGCCATGTTGTGGCACTTTTGCACTCCCTTTGGGATGCCTTTGGCAGATGCAGTAAGCCTGGAACTCAGGGCTTCCTGGTTAAAAAACTCCAAGCCCTAGGCTGAACCCTAAGCCTAACCCTAGGCAGATAAAACAGCCTAAGTATAGGGATTGTGCCAAGGAAAAAGCTGTGAAAGCTGCCATGTTGTTGCACTTTTGTACTCCCCTTGGGATGCCTTTCGCAGCTGCAGTGTGCCTGGATCTAAGGGCTTCCTAGTTTTAAAAATCCTAGCCCTAGGCCTAAGCCTAACAGTAACCCTGGGAAGGGAAATCAGCCTGGTGTTAAGCTTCTTGCCAAGGAAAAAGCCGTGAAAGCAACCATGTTGTGGCACTTTTGCACTCCCTTTGGGATGCCTTTGGCAGCTCCAGTGTGCCTGGAACTCAGGGCTTCCTGATTTTAAAAATCCTAGCCCTAGGCCGAACCCCAACCCTAAGACGAGAAAGGCAAATCAGCCAGGAATTAGGCATGTCCCCAAGGAAAAAGCTGTGGAGGCAGGCATGTTGTGGTACTTTTGCGCTCTTCTTGGGAAGTCCTTCGCAGCTGCTGTGTTCTTGGAACTCAGGGCTTTCTGGTTAATAGAACCCTTGCCCTAGGCGTAACTCAAACCTTAACCCTAGGAAGGAAAATCAGACTATGGTTCGGGATGGTCTCATGGAAATATCAGTGGTGGCAGCCAAGTTGTGTCAGTTTTGCGCTCCCCTTGGGATGCCTTTCGCAGCTGCAGTGTGCCTGGAGCCCAGGGCTTCCTGGTTTTAAAAGTCCTAGGCCTAGGCCGAACCCCAACCCTAAGACGAGAAAGGCAAATCAGCCAGGAATTAGGCATGTCCCCAAGGAAAAAACTGTGGAGGCAGGCACGTTATGGTACTTTTGCGCTCTTCTTGTGTAGTCCTTCGCAGCTGCTGTGTTCTTGGAACTCACGGCTTTCTTGTTAATAGAACCCTTACCCCAGGCGTAACTCAAACCTTAACCCTAGGAAGGAAAATCAGCCTATGGTTTGGGATGGTCTCATGAGAATAGAAGCAGAGGCAGCCAAGTTGTGTCACTTCTGCGGCCCTCTTGGGATGCCTTTCTCAGCTGCATGTGCCTGGAGCACAGGGCTTCCTGGTTTTAAAAGTCCTAGGCCTAAGCCTAACAGTAACCCTAGGAAGGTAAATCAGCCGCGTATTAGGGTTCTTCCTAAGGGAAAAGCCGTGAAAGCAGCCATGTTGTGGCACTTTTGCACTCCATTTGGAATGCTTTTGGCAGATGAAGTAAGCCTGGAACTCAGGGCTTCCTAGTTAAAAAAATCCTAGCCCTAGGCCGAACCCCAACCCTAAGACGAGAAAGGTAAATCAGCCAGGAATTAGGCATGTCCCCAAGGAAAAAGCTGTGGAGGCAGGCATGTTGTGGTACTTTTGCGCTCTTCTTGGGTAGTCCTTCGCAGCTGCTGTGTTCTTGGAACTCAGGGCTTTCTGGTTAATAGAACCCTTACCCCAGGCGTAACTCAAACCTTAACCCTATGAAGGAAAATCAGACTATGGTTCGGGATGGTCTCATGGAAATATCAGTGGTGGCAGCCAAGTTGTGTCACTTTTGCGCTCCCCTTGGGATGCCTTTCGCAGCTGCAGTGTGCCTGGAGCCCAGGGCTTCCTGGTTTTAAAAGTCCTAGGCCTAAGCCTAACAGTAACCCTAGGAAGGTAAATCAGCCGCGTATTAGGGTTCTTCCTAAGGGAAAAGCTGTGAAAGCAGCCATGTTGTGGCACTTTTGCACTCCCTTTGGGATGCCTTTGGCAGATGCAGTAAGCCTGGAACTCAGGGCTTCCTGGTTAAAAAACTCCAAGCCCTAGGCTGAACCCTAACCCTAACCCTAGGCAGATAAAACAGCCTAGGTATAGGGATGGTGCCAAGGAAAAAGCTGTGAAAGCTGCCATGTTGTTGCACTTTTGTACTCCCCTTGGGATGCCTTGAACAGCTGCAGTGTGCCTGGATCTAAGGGCTTCCAAGTTTTAAAAATCCTAGCCGTAGGCCTAAGCCTAACAGTAACCCTGGGAAGGTAAATCAGCCTGGTGTTAGGCTTCTTGCCAAGGAAAAAGCCGGGAAAGCAGCCATGTTGTGGCACTTTTGCACTCCCTTTGGGATGCCTTTCACAGCTCCAGTGTGCCTGGAACTCAGGGCTTCCTGATTTTAAAAATCCTAGCCCTAGGCCGAACCCCAACCCTAAGACGAGAAAGGCAAATCAGCCAGGAATTAGGCATGTCCCCAAGGAAAAAGCTGTGGAGGCAGGAACGTTATGGTACTTTTGCGCTCTTCTTGGGTAGTCCTTCGCAGCTGCTGTGTTCTTGGAACTCAGGGCTTTCTGGTTAATAGAACTCTTACCCTAGGCGTAACTCAAACCTTAACCCTAGGAAGGAAAATCAGCCTATGGTTCGGGATGGTCTCATGAGAATAGCAGCAGAGGCAGCCAAGTTGTGTCACTTCTGCAGCCCTCTTGGGATGCCTTTCGCAGCTGCATGTGCCTGGAGCCCAGGGCTTCCTGGTTTTAAAAGTCCTAGGCCTAAGCCTAACAGTAACCCTAGGAAGGAAAATCAGCCGGGTATTAGGGTTCTTCCTAAAGGGAAAAGCCGTGAAAGCAGCCATGTTGTGGCACTTTTGCACACCCTTTGGGATGCCTTTGGCAGATGAAGTAAGCCTGGAACTCAGGGCTTCCTAGTTAAAAATATCCTAGCCCTAGGCCGAACCCCAACCCTAAGACGAGAAAGGCAAATCAGCCAGGAATTAGGCATGTCCCCAAGGAAAAAGCTGTGGAGGCAGGCATGTTGTGGTACTTTTGCGCTCTTCTTGGGAAGTCCTTCGCAGCTGTTGTGTTCTTGGAACTCAGGGCTTTCTGGTTAATAGAACCCTTACCCCAGGCGTAACTCAAACCTTAACCCTAGGAAGGAAAATCAGCCTATGGTTCGGGATGGTCTCATGGAAATATCAGTGGTGGCAGCCAAGTTGTGTCACTTTTGCGCTCCCCTTGGGATGCCTTTCGCAGCTGCAGTGTGCCTGGAGCCCAGGGCTTCCTGGTTTTAAAAGTCCTAGGCCTAAGCCTAACAGTAACCCTAGGAAGGTAAATCAGCCGGGTATTAGGGTTCTTCCTAAGGGAAAAGCTGTGAAAGCAGCCATGTTGTGGCACTTTTGCACTCCCTTTGGGATGCCTTTGGCAGATGCAGTAAGCCTGGAACTCAGGGCTTCCTGGTTAAAAAACTCCAAGCCCTTGGCTGAACCCTAACCCTAACCCTAGGCAGATAAAACACCCTAGGTATAGGGATGGTGCCAAGGAAAAAGCTGTGAAAGCTGCCATGTTGTTGCACTTTTGTACTCCCCTTGGGATGCCTTGAACAGCTGCAGTGTGCCTGGATCTAAGGGCTTCCAAGTTTTAAAAATCCTAGCCCTAGGCCTAAGCCTAACAGTAACCCTGGGAAGGTAAATCAGCCTGGTATTAGGCTTCTTGCCAAGGAAAAAGCCGGGAAAGCAGCCATGTTGTGGCACTTTTGCACTCCCTTTGGGATGCCATTGGCAGATGAAGTAAGCCTGGAACTCAGGGCTTCCTGATTTTAAAAATCCTAGCCCTAGGCCGAACCCCAACCCTAAGACGAGAAAGGCAAATCAGCCAGGAATTAGGCATGTCCCCAAGGAAAAAGCTGTGGAGGCAGGAACGTTATGGTACTTTTGCGCTCTTCTTGGGTAGTCCTTCGCAGCTGCTGTGTTCTTGGAACTCAGGGCTTTCTGGTTAATAGAACTCTTACCCTAGGCGTAACTCAAACCTTAACCCTAGGAAGGAAAATCAGCCTATGGTTCGGGATGGTCTCATGAGAATAGCAGCAGAGGCAGCCAAGTTGTGTCACTTCTGCAGCCCTCTTGGGATGCCTTTCGCAGCTGCATGTGCCTGGAGCCCAGGGCTTCCTGGTTTTAAAAGTCCTAGGCCTAAGCCTAACAGTAACCCTAGGAAGGTAAATGAGCTGGGTATTAGGGTTCTTCCTAAGGGAAAAGCCGTGAAAGCAGCCATGTTGTGGCACTTCTGCACTCCCTTTGGGATGCTTTTGGCAGATGAAGTAAGCCTGGAACTCAGGGCTTCCTAGTTAAAAAAATCCTAGCCCTAGGCCGAACCCCAACCCTAAGACGAGAAAGGCAAATCAGCCAGGAATTAGGCATGTCCCCAAGGAAAAAGCTGTGGAGGCAGGCATGTTGTGGTACTTTTGCGCTCTTCTTGGGAAGTCCTTCGCAGCTGCTGTGTTCTTGGAACTCAGGGCTTTCTGGTTAATAGAACCCTTACCCCAGGCACAACTTAAACCTTAACCCTAGGAAGGAAAATCAGCCTATGGTTCGGGATGGTCTCATGGAAATATCAGTGGTGGCAGCCAAGTTGTGTCAGTTTTGCGCTCCCCTTGGGATGCCTTTCGCAGCTGCAGTGTGCCTGGAGCCCAGGGCTTCCTGGTTTTAAAAGTCCTAGGCCTAAGCCTAACAGTAACCCTAGGAAGGTAAATCAGCCGGGTATTAGGGTTCTTCCTAAGGGAAAAGCTGTGAAAGCAGCCATGTTGTGGCACTTTTGCACTCCCTTTGGGATGCCTTTGGCAGATGCAGTAAGCCTGGAACTCAGGGCTTCCTGGTTAAAAAACTCCAAGCCCTAGGCTGAACCCTAAGCCTAACCCTAGGCAGATAAAACAGCCTAGGTATAGGGATGGTGCCAAGGAAAAAGCTGTGAAAGCTGCCATGTTGTTGCACTTTTGTACTCCCCTTGGGATGCCTTGAACAGCTGCAGTGTGCCTGGATCTAAGGGCTTCCTAGTTTTAAAAATCATAACCCTAGGCCTAAGCCTAACAGTAACCCTGGGAAGGTAAATCAGCCTGGTTTTAAGCTTCTTGCCAAGGAAAAAGCCGGGAAAGCAGCCATGTTGTGGCACTTTTGCACTCCCTTTGGGATGCCTTTGGCAGATGAAGTAAGCCTGGAACTCAGGGCTTCCTGATTTTAAAAATCCTAGCCCTAGGCCGAACCCCAACCCTAAGACGAGAAAGGCAAATCAGCCAGGATTTAGGCATGTCCCCAAGGAAAAAGCTGTGGAGGCAGGAACGTTATGGTACTTTTGCGCTCTTCTTGGGTAGTCCTTCGCAGCTGCTGTGTTCTTGGAACTCAGGGCTTTCTGGTTAATAGAACTCTTACCCTAGGCGTAACTCAAACCTTAACCCTAGGTAGGAAAATCAGCCTATGGTTCGGGATGGTCTCATGAGAATAGCAGCAGAGGCAGCCAAGTTGTGTCACTTCTGCAGCCCTCTTGGGATGCCTTTCGCAGCTGCATGTGCCTGGAGCCCAGGGCTTCCTGGTTTTAAAAGTCCTAGGCCTAAGCCTAACAGTAACCCTAGGAAGGTAAATCAGCTGCGTATTAGGGTTCTTCCTAAGGGAAAAGCCGTGAAAGCAGCCATGTTGTGGCACTTTTGCACTCCCTTTGGGATGCTTTTGGCAGATGTAGTAAGCCTGGAACTCAGGGCTTCCTGGTTAAAAAAATCCTAGCCCTAGGCCGAACCCCAACCCTAAGACGAGAAAGGCAAATCAGCCAGGAATTAGGCATGTCCCCAAGGAAAAAGCTGTGGAGGCAGGCATGTTGTGGTACTTTTGCGCTCTTCTTGGGAAGTCCTTCGCAGCTGCTGTGTTCTTGGAACTCAGGGCTTTCTGGTTAATAGAACCCTTACCCCAGGCACAACTTAAACCTTAACCCTAGGAAGGAAAATCAGCCTATGGTTCGGGATGGTCTCATGGAAATATCAGTGGTGGCAGCCAAGTTGTGTCACTTTTGCGCTCCCCTTGGGATGCCTTTCGCAGCTGCAGTGTGCCTGGAGCCCAGGGCTTCCTGGTTTTAAAAGTCCTAGGCCTAAGCCTAACAGTAACCCTAGGAAGGTAAATCAGCCGGGTATTAGGGATCTTCCTAAGGGAAAAGCTGTGAAAGCAGCCATGTTGTGGCACTTTTGCACTCCCTTTGGGATTCCTTTGGCAGATGCAGTAAGCCTGGAACTCAGGGCTTCCTGGTTAAAAAACTCCAAGCCCTAGGCTGAACCCTAAGCCTAACCCTAGGCAGATAAAACAGCCTAGGTATAGGGATGGTGCAGAGGAAAAAGCTGTGAAAGCTGCCATGTTGTTGCACTTTTGTACTCCCCTTGGGATGCCTTGAACAGCTGCAGTGTGCCTGGATCTAAGGGCTTCCTAGTTTTAAAAATCCTAGCCCTAGGCCTAAGCCTAACAGTAACCCTGGGAAGGGAAATCAGCCTGGTGTTAGGCTTCTTGCCAAGGAAAAAGCCGTGAAAGCAGCCATGTTGTGGCACTTTTGCACTCCCTTTTGGATGCCTTTCACAGCTCCAGTGTGCCTGGAACTCAGGGCTTCCTGATTTTAAAAATCCTAGCCCTAGGCCGAACCCCAACCCTAAGACGAGAAAGGCAAATCAGCCAGGAATTAGGCATGTCCCCAAGGAAAAAGCTGTGGAGGCAGGCATGTTGTGGTACTTTTGCGCTCTTCTTGGGAAGTCCTTCGCAGCTGCTGTGTTCTTGGAACTCAGGGCTTTCTGGTTAATAGAACCCTTGCCCTAGGCGTAACTCAAACCTTAACCCTAGGAAGGAAAATCAGCCTATGGTTCGGGATGGTCTCATGGAAATATCAGTGGTGGCAGCCAAGTTGTGTCACTTTTGCGCTCCCCTTGGGATGCCTTTCGCAGCTGCAGTGTGCCTGGAGCCCAGGGCTTCCTGGTTTTAAAAGTCCTAGGCCTAAGCCTAACAGTAACCCTAGGAAGGTAAATCAGCCGCGTATTAGGGTTCTTCCTAAGGGAAAAGCTGTGAAAGCAGCCATGTTGTGGCACTTCTGCACTCCCTTTGGGATGCCTTTGGCAGATGCAGTAAGCCTGGAACTCAGTGCTTCCTGGTTAAAAAACTCCAAGCCCTAGGCGGAAGCCTAACCCTAACCCTTGGCAGATAAATCAGCCTAGGTATAGGGATGGTGCCAAGGAAAAAGCTGTGAAAGCTGCCATGTTGTTGCACTTTTGTACTCCCCTTGGGATGCCTTGAACAAATGCAGTGTGCCTGGAACTAAGGGCTACCTAGTTTTAAAAATCCTAGCCCTAGGCTTAAGCCTTACAGTAACCCTGGGAAGGGAAATCAGCCTGGTGTTAGGCTTCTTGCCAAGGAAAAAGCCGTGAAAGCAACCATGTTGTGGCACTTTTGCACTCCCTTTTGGATGCCTTTCACAGCTCCAGTGTGCCTGGAACTCAGGGCTTCCTGATTTTAAAAATCCTAGCCCTAGGCCGAACCCCAACCCTAAGACGAGAAAGGCAAATCAGCCAGGAATTAGGCATGTCCCCAAGGAAAAAGCTGTGGAGGCAGGAACGTTATGGTACTTTTGCGCTCTTCTTGGCTAGTCCTTCGCAGCTGCTGTGTTCTTGGAACTCAGGGCTTTCTGGTTAATAGAACTCTTACCCTAGGCGTAACTCAAACCTTAACCCTAGGAAGGAAAATCAGCCTATGGTTCGGGATGGTCTCATGAGAATAGCAGCAGAGGCAGCCAAGTTGTGTCACTTCTGCAGCCCTCTTGGGATGCCTTTCGCAGCTGCATGTGCCTGGAGCCCAGGGCTTCCTGGTTTTAAAAGTCCTAGGCCTAAGCCTAACAGTAACCCTAGGAAGGAAAATCAGCCGGGTATTAGGGTTCTTCCTAAAGGGAAAAGCCGTGAAAGCAGCCATGTTGTGGCACTTTTGCACACCCTTTGGGATGCCTTTGGCAGATGAAGTAAGCCTGGAACTCAGGGCTTCCTAGTTAAAAATATCCTAGCCCTAGGCCGAACCCCAACCCTAAGACGAGAAAGGCAAATCAGCCAGGAATTAGGCATGTCCCCAAGGAAAAAGCTGTGGAGGCAGGCATGTTGTGGTACTTTTGCGCTCTTCTTGGGAAGTCCTTCGCAGCTGTTGTGTTCTTGGAACTCAGGGCTTTCTGGTTAATAGAACCCTTACCCCAGGCATAACTCAAACCTTAACCCTAGGAAGGAAAATCAGCCTATGGTTCGGGATGGTCTCATGGAAATATCAGTGGTGGCAGCCAAGTTGTGTCACTTTTGCGCTCCCCTTGGGATGCCTTTCGCAGCTGCAGTGTGCCTGGAGCCCAGGGCTTCCTGGTTTTAAAAGTCCTAGGCCTAAGCCTAACAGTAACCCTAGGAAGGTAAATCAGCCGGGTATTAGGGTTCTTCCTAAGGGAAAAGCTGTGAAAGCAGCCATGTTGTGGCACTTTTGCACTCCCTTTGGGATGCCTTTGGCAGATGCAGTAAGCCTGGAACTCAGGGCTTCCTGGTTAAAAAACTCCAAGCCCTTGGCTGAACCCTAACCCTAACCCTAGGCAGATAAAACACCCTAGGTATAGGGATGGTGCCAAGGAAAAAGCTGTGAAAGCTGCCATGTTGTTGCACTTTTGTACTCCCCTTGGGATGCCTTGAACAGCTGCAGTGTGCCTGGATCTAAGGGCTTCCAAGTTTTAAAAATCCTAGCCCTAGGCCTAAGCCTAACAGTAACCCTGGGAAGGTAAATCAGCCTGGTATTAGGCTTCTTGCCAAGGAAAAAGCCGGGAAAGCAGCCATGTTGTGGCACTTTTGCACTCCCTTTGGGATGCCATTGGCAGATGAAGTAAGCCTGGAACTCAGGGCTTCCTGATTTTAAAAATCCTAGCCCTAGGCCGAACCCCAACCCTAAGACGAGAAAGGCAAATCAGCCAGGAATTAGGCATGTCCCCAAGGAAAAAGCTGTGGAGGCAGGAACGTTATGGTACTTTTGCGCTCTTCTTGGGTAGTCCTTCGCAGCTGCTGTGTTCTTGGAACTCAGGGCTTTCTGGTTAATAGAACTCTTACCCTAGGCGTAACTCAAACCTTAACCCTAGGAAGGAAAATCAGCCTATGGTTCGGGATGGTCTCATGAGAATAGCAGCAGAGGCAGCCAAGTTGTGTCACTTCTGCAGCCCTCTTGGGATGCCTTTCGCAGCTGCATGTGCCTGGAGCCCAGGGCTTCCTGGTTTTAAAAGTCCTAGGCCTAAGCCTAACAGTAACCCTAGGAAGGTAAATGAGCTGGGTATTAGGGTTCTTCCTAAGGGAAAAGCCGTGAAAGCAGCCATGTTGTGGCACTTTTGCACTCCCTTTGGGATGCTTTTGGCAGATGAAGTAAGCCTGGAACTCAGGGCTTCCTAGTTAAAAAAATCCTAGCCCTAGGCCGAACCCCAACCCTAAGACGAGAAAGGCAAATCAGCCAGGAATTAGGCATGTCCCCAAGGAAAAAGCTGTGGAGGCAGGCATGTTGTGGTACTTTTGCGCTCTTCTTGGGAAGTCCTTCGCAGCTGCTGTGTTCTTGGAACTCAGGGCTTTCTGGTTAATAGAACCCTTACCCCAGGCACAACTTAAACCTTAACCCTAGGAAGGAAAATCAGCCTATGGTTCGGGATGGTCTCATGGAAATATCAGTGGTGGCAGCCAAGTTGTGTCAGTTTTGCGCTCCCCTTGGGATGCCTTTCGCAGCTGCAGTGTGCCTGGAGCCCAGGGCTTCCTGGTTTTAAAAGTCCTAGGCCTAAGCCTAACAGTAACCCTAGGAAGGTAAATCAGCCGGGTATTAGGGTTCTTCCTAAGGGAAAAGCTGTGAAAGCAGCCATGTTGTGGCACTTTTGCACTCCCTTTGGGATGCCTTTGGCAGATGCAGTAAGCCTGGAACTCAGGGCTTCCTGGTTAAAAAACTCCAAGCCCTAGGCTGAACCCTAAGCCTAACCCTAGGCAGATAAAACAGCCTAGGTATAGGGATGGTGCCAAGGAAAAAGCTGTGAAAGCTGCCATGTTGTTGCACTTTTGTACTCCCCTTGGGATGCCTTGAACAGCTGCAGTGTGCCTGGATCTAAGGGCTTCCTAGTTTTAAAAATCCTAGCCCTAGGCCTAAGCGTAACAGTAACCCTGGGAAGGGAAATCAGCCTGGTGTTAAGCTTCTTGCCAAGGAAAAAGCCGTGAAAGCAACCATGTTGTGGCACTTTTGCACTCCCTTTGGGATGCCTTTGGCAGCTCCAGTGTGCCTGGAACTCAGGGCTTCCTGATTTTAAAAATCCTAGCCCTAGGCCGAACCCCAACCCTAAGACGAGAAAGGCAAATCAGCCAGGAATTAGGCATGTCCCCAAGGAAAAAGCTGTGGAGGCAGGCATGTTGTGGTACTTTTGCGCTCTTCTTGGGAAGTCCTTCGCAGCTGCTGTGTTCTTGGAACTCAGGGCTTTCTGGTTAATAGAACCCTTGCCCTAGGCGTAACTCAAACCTTAACCCTAGGAAGGAAAATCAGCCTATGGTTCGGGATGGTCTCATGGAAATATCAGTGGTGGCAGCCAAGTTGTGTCACTTTTGCGCTCCCCTTGGGATGCCTTTCGCAGCTGCAGTGTGCCTGGAGCCCAGGGCTTCCTGGTTTTAAAAGTCCTAGGCCTAAGCCTAACAGTAACCCTAGGAAGGTAAATCAGCCGCGTATTAGGGTTCTTCCTAAGGGAAAAGCTGTGAAAGCAGCCATGTTGTGGCACTTCTGCACTCCCTTTGGGATGCCTTTGGCAGATGCAGTAAGCCTGGAACTCAGTGCTTCCTGGTTAAAAAACTCCAAGCCCTAGGCGGAAGCCTAACCCTAACCCTTGGCAGATAAATCAGCCAAGGTATAGGGATGGTGCCAAGGAAAAAGCTGTGAAAGCTGCCATGTTGTTGCACTTTTGTACTCCCCTTGGGATGCCTTGAACAAATGCAGTGTGCCTGGAACTAAGGGCTTCCTAGTTTTAAAAATCCTAGCCCTAGGCTTAAGCCTTACAGTAACCCTGGGAAGGGAAATCAGCCTGGTGTTAGGCTTCTTGCCAAGGAAAAAGCCGTGAAAGCAACCATGTTGTGGCACTTTTGCACTCCCTTTTGGATGCCTTTCACAGCTCCAGTGTGCCTGGAACTCAGGGCTTCCTGATTTTAAAAATCCTAGCCCTAGGCCGAACCCCAACCCTAAGACGAGAAAGGCAAATCAGCCAGGAATTAGGCATGTCCCCAAGGAAAAAGCTGTGGAGGCAGGAACGTTATGGTACTTTTGCGCTCTTCTTGGGTAGTCCTTCGCAGCTGCTGTGTTCTTGGAACTCAGGGCTTTCTGGTTAATAGAACTCTTACCCTAGGCGTAACTCAAACCTTAACCCTAGGAAGGAAAATCAGCCTATGGTTCGGGATGGTCTCATGAGAATAGCAGCAGAGGCAGCCAAGTTGTGTCACTTCTGCAGCCCTCTTGGGATGCCTTTCGCAGCTGCATGTGCCTGGAGCCCAGGGCTTCCTGGTTTTAAAAGTCCTAGGCCTAAGCCTAACAGTAACCCTAGGAAGGAAAATCAGCCGGGTATTAGGGTTCTTCCTAAAGGGAAAAGCCGTGAAAGCAGCCATGTTGTGGCACTTTTGCACACCCTTTGGGATGCCTTTGGCAGATGAAGTAAGCCTGGAACTCAGGGCTTCCTAGTTAAAAATATCCTAGCCCTAGGCCGAACCCCAACCCTAAGACGAGAAAGGCAAATCAGCCAGGAATTAGGCATGTCCCCAAGGAAAAAGCTGTGGAGGCAGGCATGTTGTGGTACTTTTGCGCTCTTCTTGGGAAGTCCTTCGCAGCTGTTGTGTTCTTGGAACTCAGGGCTTTCTGGTTAATAGAACCCTTACCCCAGGCGTAACTCAAACCTTAACCCTAGGAAGGAAAATCAGCCTATGGTTCGGGATGGTCTCATGGAAATATCAGTGGTGGCAGCCAAGTTGTGTCACTTTTGCGCTCCCCTTGGGATGCCTTTCGCAGCTGCAGTGTGCCTGGAGCCCAGGGCTTCCTGGTTTTAAAAGTCCTAGGCCTAAGCCTAACAGTAACCCTAGGAAGGTAAATCAGCCGGGTATTAGGGTTCTTCCTAAGGGAAAAGCTGTGAAAGCAGCCATGTTGTGGCACTTTTGCACTCCCTTTGGGATGCCTTTGGCAGATGCAGTAAGCCTGGAACTCAGGGCTTCCTGGTTAAAAAACTCCAAGCCCTTGGCTGAACCCTAACCCTAACCCTAGGCAGATAAAACACCCTAGGTATAGGGATGGTGCCAAGGAAAAAGCTGTGAAAGCTGCCATGTTGTTGCACTTTTGTACTCCCCTTGGGATGCCTTGAACAGCTGCAGTGTGCCTGGATCTAAGGGCTTCCAAGTTTTAAAAATCCTAGCCCTAGGCCTAAGCCTAACAGTAACCCTGGGAAGGTAAATCAGCCTGGTATTAGGCTTCTTGCCAAGGAAAAAGCCGGGAAAGCAGCCATGTTGTGGCACTTTTGCACTCCCTTTGGGATGCCATTGGCAGATGAAGTAAGCCTGGAACTCAGGGCTTCCTGATTTTAAAAATCCTAGCCCTAGGCCGAACCCCAACCCTAAGACGAGAAAGGCAAATCAGCCAGGAATTAGGCATGTCCCCAAGGAAAAAGCTGTGGAGGCAGGAACGTTATGGTACTTTTGCGCTCTTCTTGGGTAGTCCTTCGCAGCTGCTGTGTTCTTGGAACTCAGGGCTTTCTGGTTAATAGAACTCTTACCCTAGGCGTAACTCAAACCTTAACCCTAGGAAGGAAAATCAGCCTATGGTTTGGGATGGTCTCATGAGAATAGCAGCAGAGGCAGCCAAGTTGTGTCACTTCTG
The DNA here is from genome assembly GCA_036010785.1 of Ammospiza maritima maritima. NCBI lineage: Eukaryota > Metazoa > Chordata > Aves > Passeriformes > Passerellidae > Ammospiza > Ammospiza maritima. The sequence goes on from JAYKTQ010000132.1 coordinate 1,275,424, forward strand.
CAGCCCTCTTGGGATGCCTTTCGCAGCTGCATGTGCCTGGAGCCCAGGGCTTCCTGGTTTTAAAAGTCCTAGGCCTAAGCCTAACAGTAACCCTAGGAAGGTAAATGAGCTGGGTATTAGGGTTCTTCCTAAGGGAAAAGCCGTGAAAGCAGCCATGTTGTGGCACTTTTGCACTCCCTTTGGGATGCTTTTGGCAGATGAAGTAAGCCTGGAACTCAGTGCTTCCTAGTTAAAAAAATCCTAGCCCTAGGCCGAACCCCAACCCTAAGACGAGAAAGGCAAATCAGCCAGGAATTAGGCATGTCCCCAAGGAAAAAGCTGTGGAGGCAGGCATGTTGTGGTACTTTTGCGCTCTTCTTGGGAAGTCCTTCGCAGCTGCTGTGTTCTTGGAACTCAGGGCTTTCTGGTTAATAGAACCCTTACCCCAGGCACAACTTAAACCTTAACCCTAGGAAGGAAAATCAGCCTATGGTTCGGGATGGTCTCATGGAAATATCAGTGGTGGCAGCCAAGTTGTGTCACTTTTGCGCTCCCCTTGGGATGCCTTTCGCAGCTGCAGTGTGCCTGGAGCCCAGGGCTTCCTGGTTTTAAAAGTCCTAGGCCTAAGCCTAACAGTAACCCTAGGAAGGTAAATCAGCCGGGTATTAGGGTTCTTCCTAAGGGAAAAGCTGTGAAAGCAGCCATGTTGTGGCACTTTTGCACTCCCTTTGGGATGCCTTTGGCAGATGCAGTAAGCCTGGAACTCAGGGCTTCCTGGTTAAAAAACTCCAAGCCCTAGGCTGAACCCTAAGCCTAACCCTAGGCAGATAAAACAGCCTAGGTATAGGGATGGTGCCAAGGAAAAAGCTGTGAAAGCTGCCATGTTGTTGCACTTTTGTACTCCCCTTGGGATGCCTTGAACAGCTGCAGTGTGCCTGGATCTAAGGGCTTCCTAGTTTTAAAAATCCTAGCCCTAGGCCTAAGCGTAACAGTAACCCTGGGAAGGGAAATCAGCCTGGTGTTAAGCTTCTTGCCAAGGAAAAAGCCGTGAAAGCAACCATGTTGTGGCACTTTTGCACTCCCTTTGGGATGCCTTTGGCAGCGCCAGTGTGCCTGGAACTCAGGGCTTCCTGATTTTAAAAATCCTAGCCCTAGGCCGAACCCCAACCCTAAGACGAGAAAGGCAAATCAGCCAGGAATTAGGCATGTCCCCAAGGAAAAAGCTGTGGAGGCAGGCATGTTGTGGTACTTTTGCGCTCTTCTTGGGAAGTCCTTCGCAGCTGCTGTGTTCTTGGAACTCAGGGCTTTCTGGTTAATAGAACCCTTGCCCTAGGCGTAACTCAAACCTTAACCCTAGGAAGGAAAATCAGCCTATGGTTCGGGATGGTCTCATGGAAATATCAGTGGTGGCAGCCAAGTTGTGTCACTTTTGCGCTCCCCTTGGGATGCCTTTCGCAGCTGCAGTGTGCCTGGAGCCCAGGGCTTCCTGGTTTTAAAAGTCCTAGGCCTAAGCCTAACAGTAACCCTAGGAAGGTAAATCAGCCGGGTATTAGGGTTCTTCCTAAGGGAAAAGCCGTGAAAGCAGCCATATTGTGGCACTTCTGCACTCCCTTTGGGATGCCTTTGGCAGATGCAGTAAGCCTGGAACTCAGTGCTTCCTGGTTAAAAAACTCCAAGCCCTAGGCGGAAGCCTAACCCTAACCCTAGGCAGATAAATCAGCCTAGGTATAGGGATGGTGCCAAGGAAAAAGCTGTGAAAGCTGCCATGTTGTTGCACTTTTGTACTCCCCTTGGGATGCCTTTCGCAGCTGCAGTGTGCCTGGAACTAAGGGCTTCCTAGTTTTAAAAATCCTAGCCCTAGGCTTAAGCCTAACAGTAACCCTGGGAAGGGAAATCAGCCTGGTGTTAGGCTTCTTGCCAAGGAAAAAGCCGGGAAAGCAGCCATGTTGTGGCACTTTTGCACTCCCTTTTGGATGCCTTTCACAGCTCCAGTGTGCCTGGAACTCAGGGCTTCCTGATTTTAAAAATCCTAGCCCTAGGCCGAACCCCAACCCTAAGACGAGAAAGGCAAATCAGCCAGGAATTAGGCATGTCCCCAAGGAAAAAGCTGTGGAGGCAGGCATGTTGTGGTACTTTTGCGCTCTTCTTGGGTAGTCCTTCGCAGCTGCTGTGTTCTTGGAACTCAGGGCTTTCTGGTTAATAGAACTCTTACCCTAGGCGTAACTCAAACCTTAACCCTAGGTAGGAAAATCAGCCTATGGTTTGGGATGGTCTCATGAGAATAGCAGCAGAGGCAGCCAAGTTGTGTCACTTCTGCAGCCCTCTTGGGATGCCTTTCGCAGCTGCATGTGCCTGGAGCCCAGGGCTTCCTGGTTTTAAAAGTCCTAGGCCTAAGCCTAACAGTAACCCTAGGAAGGTAAATCAGCTGCGTGTTAGGGTTCTTCCTAAGGGAAAAGCCGTGAAAGCAGCCATGTTGTGGCACTTTTGCACTCCCTTTGGGATGCTTTTGGCAGATGAAGTAAGCCTGGAACTCAGGGCTTCCTAGTTAAAAAAATCCTAGCCCTAAGCCGAACCCCAACCCTAAGACGAGAAAGGCAAATCAGCCAGGAATTAGGCATGTCACCAAGGAAAAAGCTGTGGAGGCAGGCATGTTGTGGTACTTTTGCGCTCTTCTTGGGAATTCCTTCGCAGCTGCTGTGTTCTTGGAACTCAGGGCTTTCTGGTTAATAGAACCCTTACCCCAGGCACAACTTAAACCTTAACCCTAGGAAGGAAAATCAGCCTATGGTTCGGGATGTTCTCATGGAAATATCAGTGGTGGCAGCCAAGTTGTGTCACTTTTGCGCTCCCCTTGGGATGCCTATCGCAGCTGCATGTGCCTGGAGCCCAGGGCTTCCTGGTTTTAAAAGTCCTAGGCCTAAGCCTAACAGTAACCCTAGGAAGGTAAATCAGCCGCGTATTAGGGTTCTTCCTAAGGGAAAAGCCATGAAAGCAGCCATGTTGTGGCACTTCTGCACTCCCCTTGGGATGCTTTTTGCAGATGAAGTAAGCCTGGAACTCAGGGCTTCCTGATTTTAAAAATCCTAGCCCTAGGCCGAACCCCAACCCTAAGACGAGAAAGGCAAATCAGCCAGGAATTAGGCATGTCCCCAAGGAAAAAGCTGTGGAGGCAGGCATGTTGTGGTACTTTTGCACTCTTCTTGGCTAGTCCTTCGCAGCTGCTGTGTCCTTGGAACTCAGGGCTTTCTGGTTAATAGAACCCTTACCCCAGGCGTAACTCAAACCTTAACCCTAGGAAGGAAAATCAGCCTATGGTTCGGGATGGTCTCATGGAAATATCAGTGGTGGCAGCCAAGTTGTGTCACTTTTGCGCTCCCCTTGGGATGCCTTTCGCAGCTGCAGTGTGCCTGGAGCCAAGGGCTTCCTGGTTTTAAAAGTCCTAGGCCTAAGCATAACAGTAACCCTAGGAAGGTAAATCAGCTGCGTATTAGGGTTGTTCCTAAGGGAAAAGCCATGAAAGCAGCCATGTTGTGGCACTTCTGCACTCCCTTTGGGATGCCTTTGGCAGATGCAGTAAGCCTGGAACTCAGGGCTTCCTGGTTAAAAAACTCCAAGCCCTAGGCTGAACCCTAACCTTAACCCTGGGCAGATAAAACAGCCTAGGTATAGGGATGGTGCCAAGGAAAAAGCTGTGAAAGCTGCCATGTTGTTGCACTTTTGTACTCCCCTTGGGATGCCTTGAACAGCTGCATGTGCCTGGATCTAAGGGCTTCCAAGTTTTAAAAATCCTAGCCCTAGGCATATGCCTAACAGTAACCCTGGGAAGGTAAATCAGCCTGGTGTTAGGCTTCTTGCCAAGGAAAAAGCCGTGAAAGCAGCCATGTTGTGGCACTTTTGCACTCCCTTTTGGATGCCTTTCAAAGCTCCAGTGTGCCTGGAACTCAGGGCTTCCTGATTTTAAAAATCCTAGCCCTAGGCCGAACCCCAACCCTAAGACGAGAAAGGCAAATCAGCCAGGAATTAGGCATGTCCCCAAGGAAAAAGCTGTGGAGGCAGGCACGTTATGGTACTTTTGCGCTCTTCTTGGGTAGTCCTTCGCAGATGCTGTGTTCTTGGAACTCAGGGCTTTCTGGTTAATAGAACCCTTACCCCAGGCGTAACTCAAACCTTAACCCTAGGAAGGAAAATCAGCCTATGGTTCGGGATGTTCCCCTGAAAATAGTAGCAGAGGCAGCCAAGTTGTGTCACTTCTGCAGCCCTCTTGGGATGCCTTAAACAGCTGCATGTGCCTGGAGCTAAGGGCTTCCTGGTTTTGAAAGTCCTAGGCCTAAGCCTAACAGTAACCCTAGGAAGGTAAATCAGCCGCGTATTAGGGTTCTTCCACAGGGAAAAGCCGTGAAAGCAGCCATGTTGTGGCACTTTTGCATACCCTGTGGGATGCCTTTGGCAGATGAAGTAAGCCTGGAACTCAGGGCTTCCTAGTTAAAAAAATCCTAGCCATAGGCCGAACCCCAACCCTAAGACGAGAAAGGCAAATCAGCTAGGAATTAGGCATGTCCCCAAGGAAAAAGCTGTGGAGGCAGGCATGTTGTGGTACTTTTGCGCTCTTCTTGGCTAGTCCTTCGCAGCTGCTGTGTCCTTGGAACTCAGGGCTTTCTGGTTAATAGAACCCTTACCCCAGGCGTAACTCAAACCTTAACCCTAGGAAGGAAAATCAGCCTATGGTTCGGGATGGTCTCATGAGAATAGCAACAGAGGCAGCCAAGTTGTGTCACTTCTGCGGCCCACTTGGGATGCCTTAAACAGCTGCATGTGCCTGGAGCCCAGGGCTTCCTGGTTTTAAAAGTCCTAGGCCTAAGCCTAACAGTAACCCTAGGAAGGTAAATCAGCCGCGTATTAGGGTTCTTCCTAAGGGAAAAGCCGTGAAAGCAGCCATGTTGTGGCACTTTTGCACACCCTGTGGGATGCCTTTGGCAGATGAAGTAAGCCTGGAACTCAGGGCTTCCTAGTTAAAAAAATCCTAGCCCTAGGCCGAACCCCAACCCTAAGACGAGAAAGGCAAATCAGCCAGGAATTAGGCATGTCCCCAAGGAAAAAGCTGTGGAGGCAGGCATGTTGTGGTACTTTTGCGCTCTTCTTGGGTAGTCCTTCGCAGCTGCTGTGTCCTTGGAACTCAGGGCTTTCTGGATAATAGAACCCTTACCCCAGGCGTAACTCAAACCTTAACCCTAGGAAGGAAAATCAGCCTATGGTTCGGGATGGTCTCATGGAAATATCAGTGGTGGCAGCCAAGTTGTGTCACTTTTGCGCTCCCCTTGGGATGCCTTTCGCAGCTGCAGTGTGCCTGGAGCCCAGGGCTTCCTGGTTTTAAAAGTCCTAGGCCTAAGCCTAACAGTGTCCCTAGGAAGGTAAATCAGCTGCGTATTAGGGTTGTTCCTAAGGGAAAAGCCGTGAAAGCAGCCATGTTGTGGCACTTCTGCACTCCCTTTGGGATGCCTTTGGCAGATGCAGTAAGCCTGGAACTCAGGGCTTCCTAGTTAAAAAAATCCTAGCCCTAGGCCGAACCCCAACCCTAAGACGAGAAAGGCAAGTCAGCCAGGAATTAGGCATGTCCCCAAGGAAAAAGCTGTGGAGGCAGGCACGTTGTGGTACTTTTGCGCTCTTCTTGGGTAGTCCTTCACAGGTGCTGTGTTCTTGGAACTCAGGGCTTTCTGGTTAATAGAACTCTTACCCTAGGCGTAACTCAAACCTTAACCCTAGGAAGGAAAATCAGCCTATGGTTCAGGATGGTCTCATGAGAATAGAAGCAGAGGCAGCCAAGTTGTGTCACTTCTGCGGCCCTCTTGGGATGCCTTTCGCAGCTGCATGTGCCTGGAGCCCAGGGCTTCCTGGTTTTAAAAGTCCTAGGCATAAGCCTAACAGTAACCCTAGGAAGGTAAATCAGCCGCGTATTAGGGTTCTTCCTAAGGGAAAAGCTGTGAAAGCAGCCATGTTGTTGCACTTCTGCACTCCCTTTGGGATGCTTTTTGCAGATGAAGTAAGCCTGGAACTCAGGGCTTCCTAGTTAAATAAACCTAGCCCTAGGCCGAACCCCAACCCTAAGACGAGAAAGCCAAATCAGCCAGGAATCAGGCATGTCCCCAAGGAAAAAGCTGTGGAGGCAGGCATGTTGTTGTACTTTTGCGCTCTTCTTGGGTAGTCCTTCGCAGCTGCTGTCTTCTTGGAACTCAGGGCTTTCTGGTTAATAGTACCCTTACCCCAGGCGTAACTCAAACCTTAACCCTAGGAAGGAAAATCAGCCTATGGTTCGGGATGGTCTGATGGAAATATCGGTGGTGGCAGCCAAGTTGTGTCACTTTTGCGCTCCCCTTGGGATGCCTTTCGCAGCTGCAGTGTGCCTGGAGCCCAGGGCTTCCTGGTTTTAAAAGTCCTAGGCCTAAGCCTAACAGTAACCCTAGGAAGGTAAATCAGCCGGGTATTAGGGTTCTTCCTAAGGGAAAAGCCGTGAAAGCAGCCATGTTGTGGCACTTCTGCACTCCCTTTGGGATGCTTTTTGCAGATGAAGTAAGCCTGGAACTCAGGGCTTCCTAGTTAAAAAAATCCTAGCCCTAGGCCGAACCCCAACCCTAAGACGAGAAAGGCAAATCAGCCAGGAATTAGGCATGTCCCCAAGGAAAAAGCTGTGGAGGCAGGCATGTTGTGGTACTTTTGCGCTCTTCTTGGGAAGTCCTTTGCAGCTGCTGTGTTCTTGGAACTCAGGGCTTTCTGGTTAATAGAACCCTTACCCTAGGCGTAACTCAAACCTTAACCCTAGGAAGGAAAATCAGCCTATGGTTCGGGATGGTCTCATGGAAATATCAGTGGTGGCAGCCAAGTTGTGTCACTTTTGCGCTCCCCTTGGGATGCCTTTCGCAGCTGCAGTGTGCCTGGAGCCCAGGGCTTCCTGGTTTTAAAAGTCCTAGGCCTAAGCCTAACAGTAACCCTAGGAAGGTAAATCAGCCGGGTATTAGGGTTCTTCCTAAGGGAAAAGCTGTGAAAGCAGCCATTTTGTGGCACTTTTGCACTCCCTTTGGGATGCCTTTGGCAGATGCAGTAAGCCTGGAACTCAGGGCTTCCTGGTTAAAAAACTCCAAGCCCTAGGCTGAACCCTAACCCTAACCCTAGGCAGATAAAACAGCCTAGGTATAGGGATGGTGCCAAGGAAAAAGCTGTGAAAGCTGCCATGTTGTTGCACTTTTGTACTCCCCTTGGGATGCCTTGAACAGCTGCAGTGTGCCTGGATCTAAGGGCTTCCTAGTTTTAAAAATCCTAGTCCTAGGCCTAAGCCTAACAGTAACCCTGGGAAGGGAAATCAGCCTGGTGTTAAGCTTCTTGCCAAGGAAAAAGCCGTGAAAGCAACCATGTTGTGGCACTTTTGCACTCCCTTTTGGATGCCTTTCACAGCTCCAGTGTGCCTGGAACTCAGGGCTTCCTGATTTTAAAAATCCTAGCCCTAGGCCGAACCCCAACCCTAAGACGAGAAAGGCAAATCAGCCAGGAATTAGGCATGTCCCCAAGGAAAAAGCTGTGGAGGCAGGCATGTTGTGGTACTTTTGCGCTCTTCTTGGGAAGTCCTTCACAGCTGCTGTGTTCTTGGAATTCAGGGCTTTCTGGTTAATAGAACTCTTACCCTAGGCTTAACTCAAACCTTAACCCTAGGAAGGAAAATCAGCCTATGATTCGGGATGGTCTCATGAGAATAGAAGCAGAGGCAGCCAAGTTGTGTCACTTCTGCGGCCCTCTTGGGATGCCTTTCGCAGCTGCATGTGCCTGGAGCCCAGGGCTTCCTGGTTTTAAAAGTCCTAGGCATAAGCCTAACAGTGACCCTAGGAAGGTAAATCAGCCGCGTATTAGGGTTCTTCCTAAGGGAAAAGCCGTGAAAGCAGCCATGTTGTGGCACTTTTGCACTCCCTTTGGGATGCGTTTGGCAGATGAAGTAAGCCTGGAACTCAGGGCTTCCTAGTTAAAAAAATCCTAGCCCTAGGCCGAACCCCAACCCTAAGACGAGAAAGGCAAATCAGCCAGGAATTAGGCATGTCTCCAAGGAAAAAGCTGTGGAGGCAGGCATGTTGTGGTACTTTTGCGCTCTCCTTGGCTAGTCCTTCGCAGCTGCTGTGTTCTTGGAACTCAGGGCTTTCTGGTTAATAGAACCCTTACCCCAGGCGTAACTCAAACCTTAACCCTAGGAAGGAAAATCAGCCTATGGTTCGGGATGGTCTCATGAGAATAGCAGCAGAGGCAGCCAAGTTGTGTCACTTCTGCAGCCCTCTTGTGATGCCTTTAACAGCTGCATGTGCCTGGAGCCCAGGGCTTCCTGGTTTTAAAAGTCCTAGGCCTAAGCCTAACAGTAACCCTAGGAAGGTAAATCAGCCGGGTATTAGGGTTCTTCCTAAGGGAAAAGCCGTGAAAGCAGCCATGTTGTGGCACTTCTGCACACCCTTTGGGATGCCTTTGGCAGATGAAGTAAGCCTGGAACTCAGGGCTTCCTAGTTAAAAATATCCTAGCCCTAGGCCGAACCCCAACCCTAAGACGAGAAAGGCAAATCAGCCAGGAATTAGGCATGTCCCCAAGGAAAAAGCTGTGGAGGCAGGCATGTTGTGGTACTTTTGCGCTCTTCTTGGGTAGTCCTTCGCAGCTGCTGTGTTCTTGGAACTCAGGGCTTTCTGGTTAATAGAACTCTTACCCTAGGCGAAACTCAAACCTTAACCCTAGGAAGGAAAATCAGCCTATGGTTCAGGATGGTCTCATGAGAATAGAAGCAGAGGCAGCCAAATTGTGTCACTTCTGCGGCCCTCTTGGGATGCCTTTAGCAGCTGCATATGCCTGGAGCCGAGGGCTTCCTGGTTTTAATAGTCCTAGGCCTAAGGCTAACAGTAACCCTAGGAAGGTAAATCAGCCGGGTATTAGGGTTCTTCCTAAGGGAAAAGCCGTGAAAGCAGCCATGTTGTGGCACTTTTGCACTCCCTTTGGGATGCCTTTGGCAGATGCAGTAAGACTGGAACTCAGGGCTTCCTGGTTAAAAAACTCCAAGCCGTAGGCTGAACCCTAACCCTAACCCTAGGCAGATAAATCAGCCTAGGTATAGGGTTGGTGCCAAGGAAAAAGATGTGAAAGCTGCCATGTTGTTGCACTTTTTTACTCCACTTGGGATGCCTTGAACAGATGCAGTGTGCCTGGATCTAAGGGCTTCCTAGTTTTAAAAATCCTAGCCCTAAGCCTAAGCCTTACAGTAACCCTGGGAAGGTAAATCAGCCTGGTTTTAGGCTTCTTGCCAAGGAAAAAGCCGTGAAATCAGCCATGTTGTGGCACTTTTGCACTCCCTTTTGGATGCCTTTCACAGCTCCAGTGTGCCTGGAACTCAGGGCTTCCTGATTTTAAAAATCCTAGCCCTAGGCCGAACCCCAACCCTAAGACGAGAAAGGCAAATCAGCCAGGAATTAGGCATGTCCCCAAGGAAAAAGCTGTGGAGGCAGGCATGTTGTGGTACTTTTGCGCTCTTCTTGGGTAGTCCTTCGCAGCTGCTGTGTTCTTGGAACTCAGGGCTTTCTGGTTAATAGAACCCTTACCCTAGGCGTAACTCAAACCTTAACCCTAGGAAGGAAAATCAGCCTATGGTTCGGGATGGTCTCATGGAAATATCAGTGGTGGCAGCCAAGTTGTGTCACTTCTGCGGCCCTCTTGGGATGCCTTTCGCAGCTGCAGTGTGCCTGGAGCCCAGGGCGTCCTGGTTTTAAAAGTCCTAGGCCTAAGCCTAACAGTAACCCTAGGAAGGAAAATCAGCCGGGTATTAGGGTTGTTCCTAAGGGAAAAGCCGTGAAAGCAGCCATGTTGTGGCACTTCTGCACTCCCTTTGGGATGCCTTTGGCAGATGCAGTAAGCCTGAAACTCAGGGCTTCCTGGTTAAAAAACTCCAAGCCCTAGGCTGAAGCCTAACCCTAACCCTAGGCAGATAAATCAGCCTAGGTATAGGGATGGTGCCAAGGAAAAAGCTGTGAAAGCTGCCATGTTGTTGCAGTTTTGTACTCCCCTTGGGATGCCTTTCGCAGCTGCAGTGTGCCTGGAGCTAAGGGCTTCCTAGTTTTAAAAATCCTAGCCCTAGGCCTAAGCGTAACAGTAACCCTGGGAAGGTAAATCAGCCTGGTGTTAGGCTTCTTGCCAAGGAAAAAGCCGTGAAAGCAGCCATGTTGTGGCACTTTTGCACTCCCTTTTGGATGCCTTTCACAGCTCCAGTGTGCCTGGAACTCAGGGCTTCCTGATTTTAAAAATCCTAGCCCTAGGCCGAACCCCAACCCTAAGACGAGAAAGGCAAATCAGCCAGGAATTAGGCATGTCCCCAAGGAAAAAGCTGTGGAGGCAGGCATGTTGTGGTACTTTTGCGCTCTTCTTGGGTAGTCCTTCGCAGCTGCTGTGTTCTTGGAACTCAGGGCTTTCTGGTTAATAGAACCCTTACCCTAGGCGTAACTCAAACCTTAACCCTAGGAAGGAAAATCAGCCTATGGTTCGGGATGGTCTCATGGAAATATCAGTGGTGGCAGCCAAGTTGTGTCACTTTTGCGCTCCCCTTGGGATGCCTTTCGCAGCTGCAGTGTGCCTGGAGCCCAGGGCTTCCTGGTTTTAAAAGTCCTAGGCCTAAGCCTAACAGTGACCCTAGGAAGGTAAATCAGCCGCGTATTAGGGTTCTTCCTAAGGGAAAAGCCGTGAATGCAGCCATGTTGTGGCACTTTTGCACTCCCTTTGGGATGCCTTTGGCAGATGAAGTAAGCCTGGAACTCAGGGCTTCGTAGTTAAAAAAATCCTAGCCCTAGGCCGTACCCCAACCCTAAGACGAGAAAGGCAAATCAGCCAGGAATTAGGCATGTCCCCAAGGAAAAAGCTGTGGAGGCAGGCATGTTGTGGTACTTTTGCGCTCTTCTTGGGTAGTCCTTCGCAGCTGCTGTGTTCTTGGAACTCAGGGCTTTCTGGTTAATAGAACCCTTACCCCAGGCGTAACTCAAACCTTAACCCTAGGAAGGAAAATCAGCCTATGGTTCGGGATGGTCTCATGGAAATATCAGTGGTGGCAGCCAAGTTGTGTCACTTTTGCGCTCCCCTTGGGATGCCTTTCGCAGCTGCAGTGTGCCTGGAGCCCAGGGCTTCCTGGTTTTAAAAGTCCTAGGCCTAAGCCTAACAGTAACCCTAGGAAGGTAAATCAGCCGCGTATTAGGGTTCTTCCTAAGGGAAATGCCGTGAAAGCAGCCATGTTGTGGCACTTTTGCACACCCTGTGGGATGCCTTTGGACGATGAAGTAAGCCTGGAACTCAGGGCTTCCTAGTTAAAAATATCCTAGCCCTAGGCCGAACCCCAACCCTAAGACGAGAAAGGCAAATCAGCCAGGAATTAGGCATGTCCCCAAGGAAAAAGCTGTGGAGGCAGGCACGTTGTGGTACTTTTGCGCTCTTCTTGGGTAGTCCTTCGCAGCTGCTGTGTTCTTGGAACTCAGGGCTTTCTGGTTAATAGAACTCTTACCCTAGGCGAAACTCAAACCTTAACCCTAGGAAGGAAAATCAGCCTATGGTTCAGGATGGTCTCATGAGAATAGAAGCAGAGGCAGCCAAATTGTGTCACTTCTGCGGCCCTCTTGGGATGCCTTTAGCAGCTGCATATGCCTGGAGCCCAGGGCTTCCTGGTTTTAAAAGTCCTAGGCCTAAGCCTAACAGTAACCCTAGGAAGGTAAATCAGCCGCGTATTAGGGTTCTTCCTAAGGGAAAAGCCGTGAAAGCAGCCATGTTGTGGCACTTTTGCACTCCCTTTGGGATGCCTTTGGCAGATGCAGTAAGCCTGGAACTCAGGGCTTCCTGGTTAAAAAACTCCAAGCCGTATGCTGAACCCTAACCCTAACGCTAGGCAGATAAATCAGCCTAGGTATAGGGATGGTGCCAAGGAAAAAGATGTGAAAGCTGCCATGTTGTTGCACTTTTGTACTCCCCTTGGGATGCCTTGAACAGCTGAAGTGTGCCTGGATCTAAGGGCTTCCTAGTTTTAAAAATCCTAGCCCTAAGCCTAAGCCTTACAGTAACCCTGGGAAGGTAAATCAGCCTGGTGTTGGGCTTCTTGCCAAGGAAAAAGCCGTGAAAGCAGCCATGTTGTGGCACTTTTGCACTCCCTTTTGGATGCCTTTCACAGCTCCAGTGTGCCTGGAACTCAGGGCTTCCTGATTTTAAAAATCCTAGCCCTAGGCCGAACCCCAACCCTAAGACGAGAATGGCAAATCAGCCAGGAATTAGGCATGTCCCCAAGGAAAAAGCTGTGGAGGCAGGCATGTTGTGGTATTTTTGCGCTCTCCTTGGCTAGTCCTTCGCAGCTGCTGTGTTCTTGGAACTCAGGGCTTTCTGGTTAATAGAACTCTTACCCTAGGCGTAACTCAAACCTTAACCCTAGGAAGGAAAATCAGCCTATGGTTCGGGATGGTCTCATGAGAATAGCAGCAGAGGCAGCCAAGTTGTGTCACTTTTGCGCTCCCCTTGGGATGCCTTTCGCAGCTGCTGTGTTCTTGGAACTCAGGGCTTTCTGGTTAATAGAACTCTTACCCTAGGCGTAACTCAAACCTTAACCCTAGGAAGGAAAATCAGCCTATTGTTCGGGATGGTCTCATGAGAATAGCAGCAGAGGCAGCCAAGTTGTGTCACTTCTGCAGCCCTCTTGGGATGCCTTTCGCAGCTGCATGTGCCTGGAGCCCAGGGCTTCCTGGTTTTAAAAGTCCTAGGCCCAAGCCTAACAGTAACCCTAGGAAGGAAAATCAGCCGGGTATTAGGGTTCTTCCTAAGGGAAAAGCCGTGAATGCAGCCATGTTGTGGCACTTTTGCACACCCTGTGGGATGCCTTTGGCAGATGAAGTAAGCCTGGAACTCAGGGCTTCCTAGTTAAAAAAATCCTAGCCCTAGGCCGAACCCCAACCCTAAGACGAGAAAGGCAAATCAGCCAGGAATTAGGCATGTCCCCAAGGAAAAAGCTGTGGAGGCAGGCATGTTGTGGTACTTTTGCGCTCTTCTTGGGTAGTCCTTCGCAGCTGCTGTGTTCTTGGAACTCAGGGCTTTCTGGTTAATAGAACTCTTACCCTAGGCGAAACTCAAACCTTAACCCTAGGAAGGAAAATCAGCCTATGGTTCAGGATGGTCTCATGAGAATAGAAGCAGAGGCAGCCAAATTGTGTCACTTCTGCGGCCCTCTTGGGATGCCTTTCGCAGCTGCATATGCCTGGAGCCCAGGGCTTCCTGGTTTTAATAGTCCTAGGCCTAAGGCTAACAGTAACCCTAGGAAGGTAAATCAGCCGGGTATTAGGGTTCTTCCTAAGGGAAAAGCCGTGAAAGCAGCCATGTTGTGGCACTTTTGCACTCCCTTTGGGATGCCTTTGGCAGATGCAGTAAGCCTGGAACTCAGGGCTTCCTGGTTAAAAAACTCCAAGCCGTATGCTGAACGCTAACCCTAACGCTAGGCAGATAAATCAGCCTAGGTATAGGGATGGTGCCAAGGAAAAAGATGTGAAAGCTGCCATGTTGTTGCACTTTTGTACTCCACTTGGGATGCCTTGAACATCTGCAGTGTGCCTGGATCTAAGGGCTTCCTAGTTTTAAAAATCCTAGCCCTAAGCCTAAGCCTTACAGTAACCCTGGGAAGGTAAATCAGCCTGGTGTTAAGCTTCTTGCCAAGGAAAAAGCCGTGAAAGCAGCCATGTTGTGGCACTTTTGCACTCCCTTTTGGATGCCTTTCACAGCTCCAGTGTGCCTGGAACTCAGGGCTTCCTGATTTTAAAAATCCTAGCCCTAGGCCGAACCCCAACCCTAAGACGAGAAAGGCAAATCAGCCAGGAATTAGGCATGTCCCCAAGGAAAAAGCTGTGGAGGCAGGCATGTTGTAGTACTTTTGCGCTCTTCTTGGGTAGTCCTTTGCAGCTGCTGTGTTCTTGGAACTCAGGGCTTTCTGGTTAATAGAACTCTTACCCTAGGCGTAACTCAAACCCTAACCCTAGGAAGGAAAATCAGCCTATGGTTCGGGATGGTCTCATGGAAATATCAGTGGTGGCAGCCAAGTTGTGTCACTTTTGCGCTCCCCTTGGGATGCCTTTCGCAGCTGCAGTGTGCCTGGAGCCCAGGGCTTCCTGGTTTTAAAAGTCCTAGGCCTAAGCCTAACAGTGACCCTAGGAAGGTAAATCAGCCGCGTATTAGGGTTCTTCCTAAGGGAAAAGCCGTGAAAGCAGCCATGTTGTGGCACTTTTGCACTCCCTTTGGGATGCCTTTGGCAGATGAAGTAAGCCTGGAACTCAGGGCTTCCTAGTTAAAAAAATCCTTGCCCTAGGCCGTACCCCAACCCTAAGACGAGAAAGGCAAATCAGCCAGGAATTAGGCATGTCCCCAAGGAAAAAGCTGTGGAGGCAGGCATGTTGTGGTACGTTTGCGCTCTTCTTGGCTAGTCTTTCGCAGCTGCTGTGTTCTTGGAACTCAGGGCTTTCTGGTTAATAGAACCCTTACCCCAGGCATAACTCAAACCTTAACCCTAGGAAGGAAAATCAGCCTATGGTTCGGGATGGTCTCATGGAAATATCAGTGGTGGCAGCCAAGTTGTGTCACTTTTGCGCTCCCCTTGGGATGCCTTTCGCAGCTGCAGTGTGCCTGGAGCCCAGGGCTTCCTGGTTTTAAAAGTCCTAGGCCTAAGCCTAACAGTAACCCTAGGAAGGTAAATCAGCCGCGTATTAGGGTTCTTCCTAAGGGAAAAGTCGTGAAAGCAGCCATGTTGTGGCACTTCTGCACTCCCTTTTGGATGCCTTTGGCAGATGAAGTAAGCCTGGAACTCAGGGCTTCCTGGTTAAAAAAATCCTAGCCCTAGGCCGAACCCCAACCCTAAGACGAGAAAGGCAAATCAGCCAGGAATTAGGCATGTCCCCAAGGAAAAAGCTGTGGAGGCAGGCATGTTGTGGTACTTTTGCGCTCTTCTTGGGTAGTCCTTCGCAGCTGCTGTGTTCTTGGAACTCAGGGCTTTCTGGTTAATAGAACCCTTACCCTAGGCGTAACTCAAACCTTAACCCTAGGAAGGAAAATCAGCCTATGGTTCGGGATGGTCTCATGGAAATATCAGTGGTGGCAGCCAAGTTGTGTCACTTTTGCGCTCCCCTTGGGATGCCTTTCGCAGCTGCAGTGTGCCTGGAGCCCAGGGCTTCCTGGTTTTAAAAGTCCTAGGCCTAAGCCTAACAGTAACCCTAGGAAGGTAAATCAGCCGCGTATTAGGGTTCTTCCTAAGGGAAATGCCGTGAAAGCAGCCATGTTGTGGCACTTTTGCACACCCTGTGGGATGCCTTTGGACGATGAAGTAAGCCTGGAACTCAGGACTTCCTAGTTAAAAATATCCTAGCCCTAGGCCGAACCCCAACCCTAAGACGAGAAAGGCAAATCAGCCAGGAATTAGGCATGTCCCCAAGGAAAAAGCTGTGGAGGCAGGCATGTTGTGGTACTTTTGCGCTCTTCTTGGGTAGTCCTTCGCAGCTGCTGTGTTCTTGGAACTCAGGGCTTTCTGGTTAATAGAACTCTTACCCTAGGCGAAACTCAAACCTTAACCCTAGGAAGGAAAATCAGCCTATGGTTCAGGATGGTCTCATGAGAATAGAAGCAGAGGCAGCCAAATTGTGTCACTTCTGCGGCCCTCTTGGGATGCCTTTAGCAGCTGCATATGCCTGGAGCCCAGGGCTTCCTGGTTTTAATAGTCCTAGGCCTAAGTCTAACAGTAACCCTAGGAAGGTAAATCAGCCGGGTATTAGGGTTCTTCCTAAGCGAAAAGCCGTGAAAGCAGCCATGTTGTGGCACTTTTGCACTCCCTTTGGGATGCCTTTGGCAGATGCAGTAAGCCTGGAACTCAGGGCTTCCTGGTTAAAAAACTCCAAGCCGTATGCTGAACCCTAACCCTAACGCTAGGCAGATAAATCAGCCTAGGTATAGGGATGGTGCCAAGGAAAAAGATGTGAAAGCTGCCATGTTGTTGCACTTTTGTACTCCCCTTGGGATGCCTTGAACAGCTGAAGTGTGCCTGGATCTAAGGGCTTCCTAGTTTAAAAAATCCTAGCCCTAAGCCTAAGCCTTACAGTAACCCTGGGAAGGTAAATCAGCCTGGTGTTGGGCTTCTTGCCAAGGAAAAAGCCGTGAAAGCAACCATGTTGTGGCACTTTTGCACTCCCTTTTGGATGCCTTTCACAGCTCCAGTGTGCCTGGAACTCAGGGCTTCCTGATTTTAAAAATCCTAGCCCTAGGCCGAACCCCAACCCTAAGACGAGAAAGGCAAATCAGCCAGGAATTAGGCATGTCCCCAAGGAAAAAGCTGTGGAGGCAGGCATGTTGTGGTATTTTTGCGCTCTCCTTGGCTAGTCCTTCGCAGCTGCTGTGTTATTGGAACTCAGGGCTTTCTGGTTAATAGAACTCTTACCCTAGGCGTAACTCAAACCTTAACCCTAGGAAGGAAAATCAGCCTATGGTTCGGGATGGTCTCATGAGAATAGCAGCAGAGGCAGCCAAGTTGTGTCACTTTTGCGCTCCCCTTGGGATGCATTTCGCAGCTGCAGTGTGCCTGGAGCCCAGGGCTTCCTGGTTTTAAAAGTCCTAGGCCTAAGCCTAACAGTAACCCTAGGAAGCTAAATCAGCCGCGTATTAGGGTTCTTCCTAAGGGAAAAGCCGTGAAAGCAGCCATGTTGTGGCACTTTTGCACACCCTGTGGGATGCCTTTGGCAGATGAAGTAAGCCTGGAACTCAGGGCTTCCTAGTTAAAAAAATCCTAGCCCTAGGCCGAACCCCAACCCTAAGACGAGAAAGGCAAATCAGCCAGGAATTAGGCATGTCCCCAAGGAAAAAGCTGTGGAGGCAGGCATGTTGTGGTACTTTTGCGCTCTTCTTGGGTAGTCCTTCGCAGCTGCTGTGTTCTTGGAACTCAGGTCTTTCTGGTTAATAGAACTCTTACCCTAGGCGAAACTCAAACCTTAACCCCAGGAAGAAAAATCAGCCTATGGTTCAGGATGGTCTCATGGGAATAGAAGCAGAGGCAGCCAAGTTGTGTCACTTCTGCGGCCCTCTTGGGATGCCTTTCGCAGCTGCAGTGTGCCTGGAGCCCAGGGCTTCCTGGTTTTAAAAGTCCTAGGCCTAAGCTCAACAGTAACCCTAGGAAGGTAAATCAGACGGGTATTAGGGTTCTTCCTAAGGGAAAAGCTGTGAAAGCAGCCATGTTGTGGCACTTTTGCACTCCCTTTGGGATGCCTTTGGCAGATGCAGTAAGCCTGGAACTCAGGGCTTCCTGGTTAAAAAACTCCAAGCCCTAGGCTGACCCCTAACCCTAACCCTAGGCAGATAAAACAGCCTAGGTATAGGGATGGTGCCAAGGAAAAAGCTGTGAAAGCTGCCATGTTGTTGCACTTTTGTACTCCCCTTGGGATGCCTTTCGCAGCTGCAGTGTGCCTGGAACTAAGGGCTTCCTAGTTTTAAAAATCCTAGCGCTAGGCCTAAGCCTAACAGTAACCCTGGGAAGGGAAATCAGCCTGGTGTTAAGCTTCTTGCCAAGGAAAAAGCCGTGAAAGCAGCCATGTTGTGGCACTTTTGCACTCCCTTTGGGATGCCTTTCACAGCTCCAGTGTGCCTGGAACTCAGGGCTTCCTGATTTTAAAAATCCTAGCCCTAGGCCGAACCCCAACCCTAAGACGAGAAAGGCAAATCAGCCAGGAATTAGGCATGTCCCCAAGGAAAAAGCTGTGGAGGCAGGCATGTTGTGGTACTTTTGCGCTCTTCTTGGGAAGTCCTTCACAGCTGCTGTGTTCTTGGAACTCAGGGCTTTCTGGTTAATAGAACCCTTACCCCAGGCATAACTCAAACCTTAACCCTAGGAAGGAAAATCAGCCTATGGTTCGGGATGGTCTCATGGAAATATCAGTGGTGGCAGCCAAGTTGTGTCAGTTTTGCGCTCCCCTTGGGATGCCTTTCGCAGCTGCAGTGTGCCTGGAGCCCAGGGCTTCCTGGTTTTAAAAGTCCTAGGCCTAAGCCTAACAGTAACCCTAGGAAGGTAAATCAGCCGCGTATTAGGGTTCTTCCTAAGGGAAAAGACGTGAAAGCAGCCATGTTGTGGCACTTCTGCACTCCCTTTGGGATGCCTTTGGCAGATGCAGTAAGCCTGGAACTCAGGGCTTCCTAGTTAAAAAAATCCTTGCCCTAGGCCGAACCCCAACCCTAAGACGAGAAAGGCAAATCAGCCAGGAATTAGGCATGTCCCCAAGGAAAAAGCTGTGGAGGCAGGCATGTTGTGGTACTTTTGCGCTCTTCTTGGGTAGTCCTTCGCAGCTGCTGTGTTCTTGGAACTCAGGGCTTTCTGGTTAATAGAACTCTTACCCTAGGCGAAACTCAAACCTTAACCCTAGGAAGGAAAATCAGCCTATGGTTCAGGATCGTCTCATGAGAATAGCAGCAGAGGCAGCCAAATTGTGTCACTTCTGCGGCCCTCTTGGGATGCCTTTCGCAGCTGCATATGCCTGGAGCCCAGGGCTTCCTGGTTTTAATAGTCCTAGTCCTAAGGCTAACAGTAACCCTAGGAAGGTAAATCAGCCGGGTATTAGGGTTCTTCCTAAGGGAAAAGCCGTGAAAGCAGCCATGTTGTGGCACTTTTGCACTCCCTTTGGGATGCCTTTGGCAGATGCAGTAAGCCTGGAACTCAGGGCTTCCTGGTTAAAAAACTCCAAGCCCAAGGCTGAACCCTAAGCCTAACCCTAGGCAGATAAAACAGCCTAGGTATAGGGATGGTGCCAAGGAAAAAGATGTGAAAGCTGCCATGTTGTTGCACTTTTGTACTCCCCTTGGGATGCCTTGAACATCTGCAGTGTGCCTGGATCTAAGGGCTTCCTAGTTTTAAAAATCCTAGCCCTAAGCCTAAGCCTTACAGTAACCCTGGGAAGGTAAATCAGCCTGGTGTTAAGCTTTTTGCCAAGGAAAAAGCCGTGAAAGCAGCCATGTTGTGGCACTTTTGCACTCCCTTTTGGATGCCTTTCACAGCTCCAGTGTGCCTGGAACTCAGGGCTTCCTGATTTTAAAAATCCTAGCCCTAGGCCGAACCCCAACCCTAAGACGAGAAAGGCAAATCAGCCAGGAATTAGGCATGTCCCCAAGGAAAAAGCTGTGGAGGCAGGCATGTTGTAGTACTTTTGCGCTCTTCTTGGGTAGTCCTTTGCAGCTGCTGTGTTCTTGGAACTCAGGGCTTTCTGGTTAATAGAACTCTTACCCTAGGCGTAACTCAAACCCTAACCCTAGGAAGGAAAATCAGCCTATGGTTCGGGATGGTCTCATGGAAATATCAGTGGTGGCAGCCAAGTTGTGTCACTTTTGCGCTCCCCTTGGGATGCCTTTCGCAGCTGCAGTGTGCCTGGAGCCCAGGGCTTCCTGGTTTTAAAAGTCCTAGGCCTAAGCCTAACAGTAACCCTAGGAAGGTAAATCAGCCGCGTATTAGGGTTCTTCCTAAGGGAAAAGCCGTGAAAGCAGCCATGTTGTGGCACTTCTGCACTCCCTTTTGGATGCCTTTGGCAGATGAAGTAAGCCTGGAACTCAGGGCTTCCTGGTTAAAAAAATCCTAGCCCTAGGCCGAACCCCAACCCTAAGACGAGAAAGGCAAATCAGCCAGGAATTAGGCATGTCCCCAAGGAAAAAGCTGTGGAGGCAGGCATGTTGTGGTACTTTTGCGCTCTTCTTGGGTAGTCCTTCGCAGCTGCTGTGTTCTTGGAACTCAGGGCTTTCTGGTTAATAGAACTCTTACCCTAGGCGTAACTCAAACCTTAACCCTAGGAAGGAAAATCAGCCTATGGTTCGGGATGGTCTCATGGAAATATCAGTGGTGGCAGCCAAGTTGTGTCACTTTTGCACTCCCCTTGGGATGCCTTTCGCAGCTGCAGTGTGCCTGGAGCCCAGGGCTTCCTGGTTTTAAAAGTCCTAGGCCTAAGCCTAACAGTAACCCTAGGAAGGTAAATCAGCCGCGTATTAGGGTTCTTCCTAAGGGAAAAGCCGTGAAAGCAGCCATGTTGTGGCACTTTTGCACACCCTGTGGGATGCCTTTGGACGATGAAGTAAGCCTGGAACTCAGGGCTTCCTAGTTAAAAATATCCTTGCCCTAGGCCGAACCCCAACCCTAAGACAAGAAAGGCAAATCAGCCAGGAATTAGGCATGTCCCCAAGGAAAAAGCTGTGGAGGCAGGCATGTTGTGGTACTTTTGCGCTCTTCTTGGGTAGTCCTTCGCAGCTGCTGTGTTCTTGGAACTCAGGGCTTTCTGGTTAATAGAACCCTTACCCTAGGCGTAACTCAAACCTTAACCCTAGGAAGGAAAATCAGCCTATGGTTCGGGATGGTCTCATGAGAATAGCAGCAGAGGCAGCCAAGTTGTGTCACTTTTGCGCTCCCCTTGCGATGCCTTTCGCAGCTGCAGTGTGCCTGGAGCCCAGGGCTTCCTGGTTTTAAAAGTCCTAGGCCTAAGCCTAACAGTAACCCTAGGAAGGTAAATCAGCCGCGTATTAGGGTTCTTCCTAAGGGAAAAGCCGTGAAAGCAGCCATGTTGTGGCACTTTTGCACTCCCTTTGGGATGCCTTTGGCAGATGCAGTAAGCCTGGAACTCAGGGCTTCCTGGTTAAAAAACTCCAAGCCCTAGGCTGACCCCTAACCCTAACCCTAGGCAGATAAAACAGCCTAGGTATAGGGATGGTGCCAAGGAAAAAGCTGTGAAAGCTGCCATGTTGTTGCACTTTTGTACTCCCCTTGGGATGCCTTTCGCAGCTGCAGTGTGCCTGGAACTAAGGGCTTCCTAGTTTTAAAAATCCTAGCCCTAGGCCTAAGCCTAACAGTAACCCTGGGAAGGGAAATCAGCCTGGTGTAAAGCTTCTTGCCAAGGAAAAAGCCGTGAAAGCAGCCATGTTGTGGCACTTTTGCACTCCCTTTTGGATGCCTTTCACAGCTCCAGTGTGCCTGGAACTCAGGGCTTCCTGATTTTAAAAATCCTAGCCCTAGGCCGAACCCCAACCCTAAGACGAGAAAGGCAAATCAGCCAGGAATTAGGCATGTCCCCAAGGAAAAAGCTGTGGAGGCAGGCATGTTGTGGTACTTTTGCGCTCTTCTTGGGAAGTCCTTCACAGCTGCTGTGTTCTTGGAACTCAGGGCTTTCTGGTTAATAGAACCCTTACCCCAGGCATAACTCAAACCTTAACCCTAGGAAGGAAAATCAGCCTATGGTTCGGGATGGTCTCATGGAAATATCAGTGGTGGCAGCCAAGTTGTGTCACTTTTGCGCTCCCCTTGGGATGCCTTTCGCAGCTGCAGTGTGCCTGGAGCCCAGGGCTTCCTGGTTTTAAAAGTCCTAGGCCTAAGCCTAACAGTAACCCTAGGAAGGTAAATCAGCCGCGTATTAGGGTTCTTCCTAAGGGAAAAGACGTGAAAGCAGCCATGTTGTCGCACTTCTGCACTCCCTTTGGGATGCCTTTGGCAGATGCAGTAAGCCTGGAACTCAGGGCTTCCTGGTTAATAATATCCTTGCCCTAGGCCGAACCCCAACCCTAAGACGAGAAAGGCAAATCAGCCAGGAATTAGGCATGTCCCCAAGGAAAAAGCTGTGGAGGCAGGCATGTTGTGGGACTTTTGCGCTCTTCTTGGGTAGTCCTTCGCAGCTGCTGTGTTCTTGGAACTCAGGGCTTTCTGGTTAATAGAACTCTTACCCTAGGCGAAACTCAAACCTTAACCCTAGGAAGGAAAATCAGCCTATGGTTCAGGATGGTCTCATGAGAATAGAAGCAGAGGCAGCCAAATTGTGTCACTTCTGCGGCCCTCTTGGGATGCCTTTCGCAGCTGCATATGCCTGGAGCCCAGGGCTTCCTGGTTTTAATAGTCCTAGGCCTAAGGCTAACAGTAACCCTAGGAAGGTAAATCAGCCGGGTATTAGGGTTCTTCCTAAGGGAAAAACTGTGAAAGCAGCCATGTTGTGGCACTTTTGCACTCCCTTTGGGATGCCTTTGGCAGATGCAGTAAGCCTGGAACTCAGGGCTTCCTGGTTAAAAAACTCCAAGCCGTATGCTGAACCCTAACCCTAACGCTAGGCAGATAAATCAGCCTAGGTATAGGGATGGTGCCAAGGAAAAAGATGTGAAAGCTGCCATGTTGTTGCACTTTTGTACTCCCCTTGGGATGCCTTGAACATCTGCAGTGTGCCTGGATCTAAGGGCTTCCTAGTTTTAAAAATCCTAGCCCTAAGCCTAAGCCTTACAGTAAGCCTGGGAAGGTAAATCAGCCTGGTGTTAAGCTTCTTGCCAAGGAAAAAGCCGTGAAAGCAGCCATGTTGTGGCACTTTTGCACTCCCTTTTGGATGCCTTTCACAGCTCCAGTGTGCCTGGAACTCAGGGCTTCCTGATTTTAAAAATCCTAGCCCTAGGCCGAACCCCAACCCTAAGACGAGAAAGGCAAATCAGCCAGGAATTAGGCATGTCCCCAAGGAAAAAGCTGTGGAGGCAGGCATGTTGTAGTACTTTTGCGCTCTTCTTGGGTAGTCCTTTGCAGCTGCTGTGTTCTTGGAACTCAGGGCTTTCTGGTTAATAGAACTCTTACCCTAGGCGTAACTCAAACCCTAACCCTAGGAAGGAAAATCAGCCTATGGTTCGGGATGGTCTCATGGAAATATCAGTGGTGGCAGCCAAGTTGTGTCACTTTTGCGCTCCCCTTGGGATGCCTTTCGCAGCTGCAGTGTGCCTGGAGCCCAGGGCTTCCTGGTTTTAAAAGTCCTAGGCCTAAGCCTAACAGTAACCCTAGGAAGGTAAATCAGCCGCGTATTAGGGTTCTTCCTAAGGGAAAAGCCGTGAAAGCAGCCATGTTGTGGCACTTCTGCACTCCCTTTTGGATGCCTTTGGCAGATGAAGTAAGCCTGGAACTCAGGGCTTCCTGGTTAAAAAAATCCTAGCCCTAGGCCGAACCCCAACCCTAAGACGAGAAAGGCAAATCAGCCAGGAATTAGGCATGTCCCCAAGGAAAAAGCTGTGGAGGCAGGCATGTTGTGGTACTTTTGCGCTCTTCTTGGGTAGTCCTTCGCAGCTGCTGTGTTCTTGGAACTCAGGGCTTTCTGGTTAATAGAACCCTTACCCTAGGCGTAACTCAAACCTTAACCCTAGGAAGGAAAATCAGCCTATGGTTCGGGATGGTCTCATGGAAATATCAGTGGTGGCAGCAAGGTTGTGTCACTTTTGCGCTCCCCTTGGGATGCCTTTCGCAGCTGCAGTGTGCCTGGAGCCCAGGGCTTCCTGGTTTTAAAAGTCCTAGGCCTAAGCCTAACAGTAACCCTAGGAAGGTAAATCAGCCGCGTATTAGGGTTCTTCCTAAGGGAAATGCCGTGAAAGCAGCCATGTTGTGGCACTTTTGCACACCCAGTGGGATGCCTTTGGACGATGAAGTAAGCCTGGAACTCAGGGCTTCCTAGTTAAAAATATCCTTGCCCTAGGCCGAACCCCAACCCTAAGACGAGAAAGGCAAATCAGCCAGGAATTAGGCATGTCCCCAAGGAAAAAGCTGTGGAGGCAGGCATGTTGTGGTACTTTTGCGCTCTTCTTGGGTAGTCCTTCGCAGCTGCTGTGTTCTTGGAACTCAGGGCTTTCTGGTTAATAGAACCCTTACCCTAGGCGTAACTCAAACCTTAACCCTAGGAAGGAAAATCAGCCTATGGTTCTGGATGGTCTCATGAGAATAGCAGCAGAGGCAGCCAAGTTGTGTCACTTCTGCGGCCCTCTTGGGATGCCTTTAACAGCTGCAGTGTGCCTGGAGCCCAGGGCTTCCTGGTTTTAAAAGTCCTAGGCCTAAGCCTAACAGTAACCCTAGGAAGGTAAATCAGCCGCGTATTAGGGTTCTTCCTAAGGGAAAAGCCGTGAAAGCAGCCATGTTGTGGCACTTTTGCACTCCCTTTGGGATGCCTTTGGCAGATGCAGTAAGCCTGGAACTCAGGGCTTCCTGGTTAAAAAACTCCAAGCCGTATGCTGAACCCTAACCCTAACGCTAGGAAGATAAATCAGCCTAGGTATAGGGATGGTGCCAAGGAAAAAGATGTGAAAGCTGCCATGTTGTTGCACTTTTGTACTCCCCTTGGGATGCCTTGAACAGCTGAAGTGTGCCTGGATCTAAGGGCTTCCTAGTTTTAAAAATCCTAGCCCTAAGCCTAAGCCTTACTGTAACCCTGGGAAGGTAAATCAGCCTGGTGTTGGGCTTCTTGCCAAGGAAAAAGCCGTGAAAGCAGCCATGTTGTGGCACTTTTGCACTCTCTTTTGGATGCCTTTCACAGCTCCAGTGTGCCTGGAACTCAGGGCTTCCTGATTTTAAAAATCCTAGCCCTAGGCCGAACCCCAACCCTAAGACGAGAATGGCAAATCAGCCAGGAATTAGGCATGTCCCCAAGGAAAAAGCTGTGGAGGCAGGCATGTTGTGGTATTTTTGCGCTCTCCTTGGCTAGTCCTTCGCAGCTGCTGTGTTCTTGGAACTCAGGGCTTTCTGGTTAATAGAACCCTTGCCCTAGGCGTAACTCAAACCTTAACCCTAGGAAGGAAAATCAGCCTATGGTTCGGGATGGTCTCATGAGAATAGCAGCAGAGGCAGCCAAGTTGTGTCACTTTTGCGCTCCCCTTGGGATGCCTTTCGCAGCTGCAGTGTGCCTGGAGCCCAGGGCTTCCTGGTTTTAAAAGTCCTAGGCCTAAGCCTAACAGTAACCCTAGGAAGGTAAATCAGCCGCGTATTAGGGTTCTTCCTAAGGGAAAAGCCGTGAAAGCAGCCATGTTGTGGCACTTTTGCACTCCCTTTGGGATGCCTTTGGCAGATGCAGTAAGCCTGGAACTCAGGGCTTCCTGGTTAAAAAACTCCAAGCCCTAGGCTGACCCCTAACCCTAACCCTAGACAGATAAAACAGCCTAGGTATAGGGATGGTGCCAAGGAAAAAGCTGTGAAAGCTGCCATGTTGTTGCACTTTTGTACTCCCCTTGGGATGCCTTTCGCAGCTGCAGTGTGCCTGGAACTAAGGGCTTCCTAGTTTTAAAAATCCTAGCCCTAGGCCTAAGCCTAACAGTAACCCTGGGAAGGGAAATCAGCCTGGTGTTAAGCTTCTTGCCAAGGAAAAAGCCGTGAAAGCAGCCATGTTGTGGCACTTTTGCACTCCCTTTTGGATGCCTTTCACAGCTCCAGTGTGCCTGGAACTCAGGGCTTCCTGATTTTAAAAATCCTAGCCCTAGGCCGAACCCCAACCCTAAGACGAGAAAGGCAAATCAGCCAGGAATTAGGCATGTCCCCAAGGAAAAAGCTGTGGAGGCAGGCATGTTGTGGTACTTTTGCGCTCTTCTTGGGAAGTCCTTCACAGCTGCTGTGTTCTTGGAACTCAGGGCTTTCTGGTTAATAGAACCCTTACCCCAGGCATAACTCAAACCTTAACCCTAGGAAGGAAAATCAGCCTATGGTTCGGGATGGTCTCATGGAAATATCAGTGGTGGCAGCCAAGTTGTGTCACTTTTGCGCTCCCCTTGGGATGCCTTTCGCAGCTGCAGTGTGCCTGGAGCCCAGGGCTTCCTGGTTTTAAAAGTCCTAGGCCTAAGCCTAACAGTAACCCTAGGAAGGTAAATCAGCCGCGTATTAGGGTTCTTCCTAAGGGAAAAGCCGTGAAAGCAGCCATGTTGTGGCACTTCTGCACTCCCTTTGGGATGCCTTTGGCAGATGCAGTAAGCCTGGAACTCAGGGCTTCCTAGTTAAAAAAATCCTTGCCCTAGGCCGAACCCCAACCCTAAGACGAGAAAGGCAAATCAGCCAGGAATTAGGCATGTCCCCAAGGAAAAAGCTGTGGAGGCAGGCATGTTGTGGTACTTTTGCGCTCTTCTTGGGTAGTCCTTCGCAGCTGCTGTGTTCTTGGAACTCAGGGCTTTCTGGTTAATAGAACTCTTACCCTAGGCGAAACTCAAACCTTAACCCTAGGAAGGAAAATCAGCCTATGGTTCAGGATGGTCTCATGAGAATAGAAGCAGAGGCAGCCAAATTGTGTCACTTCTGCGGCCCTCTTGGGATGCCTTTCGCAGCTGCAGTGTGCCTGGAGCCCAGGGCTTCCTGGTTTTAAAAGTCCTAGGCCTAAGCCTAACAGTAACCCTAGGAAGGTAAATCAGCCGCGTATTAGGGTTCTTCCTAAGGGAAAAGCCGTGAAAGCAGCCATGTTGTGGCACTTTTGCACTCCCTTTGGGATGCCTTTGGCAGATGCAGTAAGCCTGGAACTCAGGGCTTCCTGGTTAAAAAACTCCAAGCCCTAGGCTGAACCCTAACCCTAACGCTAGGCAGATAAATCAGCCTAGGTATAGGGATGGTGCCAAGGAAAAAGATGTGAAAGCTGCCATGTTGTTGCACTTTTGTACTCCCCTTGGGATGCCTTGAACATCTGCAGTGTGCCTGGATCTAAGGGCTTCCTAGTTTTAAAAATCCTAGCCCTAAGCCTAAGCCTTACAGTAACCCTGGGAAGGTATATCAGCCTGGTGTTAGGCTTCTTGCCAAGGAAAAAGCCGTGAAAGCAGCCATGTTGTGGCACTTTTGCACTCCCTTTTGGATGCCTTTCACAGCTCCAGTGTGCCTGGAACTCAGGGCTTCCTGATTTTAAAAATCCTAGCCCTAGGCCGAACCCCAACCCTAAGACGAGAAAGGCAAATCAGCCAGGAATTAGGCATGTCCCCAAGGAAAAAGCTGTGGAGGCAGGCATGTTGTAGTACTTTTGCGCTCTTCTTGGGTAGTCCTTTGCAGCTGCTGTGTTCTTGGAACTCAGGGCTTTCTGGTTAATAGAACTCTTACCCTAGGCGTAACTCAAACCCTAACCCTAGGAAGGAAAATCAGCCTATGGTTCGGGATGGTCTCATGGAAATATCAGTGGTGGCAGCCAAGTTGTGTCACTTTTGCGCTCCCCTTGGGATGCCTTTCGCAGCTGCAGTGTGCCTGGAGCCCAGGGCTTCCTGGTTTTAAAAGTCCTAGGCCTAAGCCTAACAGTAACCCTAGGAAGGTAAATCAGCCGCGTATTAGGGTTCTTCCTAAGGGAAAAGCCGTGAAAGCAGCCATGTTGTGGCACTTTTGCACTCCCTTTTGGATGCCTTTGGCAGATGAAGTAAGCCTGGAACTCAGGGCTTCCTGGTTAAAAAAATCCTAGCCCTAGGCCGAACCCCAACCCTAAGACGAGAAAGGCAAATCAGCCAGGAATTAGGCATGTCCCCAAGGAAAAAGCTGTGGAGGCAGGCATGTTGTGGTACTTTTGCGCTCTTCTTGGGTAGTCCTTCGCAGCTGCTGTGTTCTTGGAACTCAGGGCTTTCTGGTTAATAGAACCCTTACCCTAGGCGTAACTCAAACCTTAACCCTAGGAAGGAAAATCAGCCTATGGTTCGGGATGGTCTCATGGAAATATCAGTGGTGGCAGCCAAGTTGTGTCACTTTTGCGCTCCCCTTGGGATGCCTTTCGCAGCTGCAGTGTGCCTGGAGCCCAGGGCTTCCTGGTTTTAAAAGTCCTAGGCCTAAGCCTAACAGTAACCCTAGGAAGGTAAATCAGCCGCGTATTAGGGTTCTTCCTAAGGGAAATGCCGTGAAAGCAGCCATGTTGTGGCACTTTTGCACACCCAGTGGGATGCCTTTGGACGATGAAGTAAGCCTGGAACTCAGGGCTTCCTAGTTAAAAATATCCTTGCCCTAGGCCGAACCCCAACCCTAAGACGAGAAAGGCAAATCAGCCAGGAATTAGGCATGTCCCCAAGGAAAAAGCTGTGGAGGCAGGCATGTTGTGGTACTTTTGCGCTCTTCTTGGGTAGTCCTTCGCAGCTGCTGTGTTCTTGGATCTCAGGGCTTTCTGGTTAATAGAACCCTTACCCTAGGCGTAACTCAAACCTTAACCCTAGGAAGGAAAATCAGCCTATGGTTCAGGATGGTCTCATGAGAATAGAAGCAGAGGCAGCCAAGTTGTGTCACTTCTGCGGCCCTCTTGGGATGCCTTTAACAGCTGCAGTGTGCCTCGAGCCCAGGGCTTCCTGGTTTTAAAAGTCCTAGGCCTAAGCCTAACAGTAACCCTAGGAAGGTAAATCAGCCGCGTATTAGGGTTCTTCCTAAGGGAAAAGCCGTGAAAGCAGCCATGTTGTGGCACTTTTGCACTCCCTTTGGGATGCCTTTGGCAGATGCAGTAAGCCTGGAACTCAGGGCTTCCTGGTTAAAAAACTCCAAGCCGTATGCTGAACCCTAACCCTAACGCTAGGCAGATAAATCAGCCTAGGTATAGGGATGGTGCCAAGGAAAAAGATGTGAAAGCTGCCATGTTGTTGCACTTTTGTACTCCCCTTGGGATGCCTTGAACAGCTGAAGTGTGCCTGGATCTAAGGGCTTCCTAGTTTTAAAAATACTAGCCCTAAGCCTAAGCCTTACTGTAACCCTGGGAAGGTAAATCAGCCTGGTGTTGGGCTTCTTGCCAAGGAAAAAGCCGTGAAAGCAGCCATGTTGTGGCACTTTTGCACTCTCTTTTGGATGCCTTTCACAGCTCCAGTGTGCCTGGAACTCAGGGCTTCCTGATTTTAAAAATCCTAGCCCTAGGCCGAACCCCAACCCTAAGACGAGAATGGCAAATCAGCCAGGAATTAGGCATGTCCCCAAGGAAAAAGCTGTGGAGGCAGGCATGTTGTGGTATTTTTGCGCTCTCCTTGGCTAGTCCTTCGCAGCTGCTGTGTTCTTGGAACTCAGGGCTTTCTGGTTAATAGAACTCTTACCCTAGGCGTAACTCAAACCTTGACCCTAGGAAGGAAAATCAGCCTATGGTTCGGGATGGTCTCATGAGAATAGCAGCAGAGGCAGCCAAGTTGTGTCATTTTTGCGCTCCCCTTGGGATGCCTTTCGCAGCTGCAGTGTGCCTGGAGCCCAGGGCTTCCTGGTTTTAAAAGTCCTAGGCCTAAGCCTAACAGTAACCCTAGGAAGGTAAATCAGCCGCGTATTAGGGTTCTTCCTAAGGGAAAAGCCGTGAAAGCAGCCATGTTGTGGCACTTTTGCACTCCCTTTGGGATGCCTTTGGCAGATGCAGTAAGCCTGGAACTCAGGGCTTCCTGGTTAAAAAACTCCAAGCCCTAGGCTGACCCCTAACCCTAACCCTAGACAGATAAAACAGCCTAGGTATAGGGATGGTGCCAAGGAAAAAGCTGTGAAAGCTGCCATGTTGTTGCACTTTTGTACTCCCCTTGGGATGCCTTGAACAGCTGCAGTGTGCCTGGAACTAAGGGCTTCCTAGTTTTAAAAATCCTAGCCCTAGGCCTAAGCCTAACAGTAACCCTGGGAAGGGAAATCAGCCTGGTGTTAAGCTTCTTGCCAAGGAAAAAGCCGTGAAAGCAGCCATGTTGTGGCACTTTTGCACTCCCTTTTGGATGCCTTTCACAGCTCCAGTGTGCCTGGAACTCAGGGCTTCCTGATTTTAAAAATCCTAGCCCTAGGCCGAACCCCAACCCTAAGACGAGAAAGGCAAATCAGCCAGGAATTAGGCATGTCCCCAAGGAAAAAGCTGTGGAGGCAGGCATGTTGTGGTACTTTTGCGCTCTTCTTGGGAAGTCCTTCACAGCTGCTGTGTTCTTGGAACTCAGGGCTTTCTGGTTAATAGAACCCTTACCCCAGGCATAACTCAAACCTTAACCCTAGGAAGGAAAATCAGCCTATGGTTCGGGATGGTCTCATGGAAATATCAGTGGTGGCAGCCAAGTTGTGTCACTTTTGCGCTCCCCTTGGGATGCCTTTCGCAGCTGCAGTGTGCCTGGAGCCCAGGGCTTCCTGGTTTTAAAAGTCCTAGGCCTAAGCCTAACAGTAACCCTAGGAAGGTAAATCAGCCGCGTATTAGGGTTCTTCCTAAGGGAAAAGCCGTGAAAGCAGCCATGTTGTGGCACTTCTGCACTCCCTTTGGGATGCCTTTGGCAGATGCAGTAAGCCTGGAACTCAGGGCTTCCTAGTTAAAAAAATCCTTGCCCTAGGCCGAACCCCAACCCTAAGACGAGAAAGGCAAATCAGCCAGGAATTAGGCATGTCCCCAAGGAAAAAGCTGTGGAGGCAGGCATGTTGTGGTACTTTTGCGCTCTTCTTGGGTAGTCCTTCGCAGCTGCTGTGTTCTTGGAACTCAGGGCTTTCTGGTTAATAGAACTCTTACCCTAGGCGAAACTCAAACCTTAACCCTAGGAAGGAAAATCAGCCTATGGTTCAGGATGGTCTCATGAGAATAGAAGCAGAGGCAGCCAAATTGTGTCACTTCTGCGGCCCTCTTGGGATGCCTTTCGCAGCTGCAGTGTGCCTGGAGCCCAGGGCTTCCTGGTTTTAAAAGTCCTAGGCCTAAGCCTAACAGTAACCCTAGGAAGGTAAATCAGCCGCGTATTAGGGTTCTTCCTAAGGGAAAAGCCGTGAAAGCAGCCATGTTGTGGCACTTTTGCACTCCCTTTGGGATGCCTTTGGCAGATGCAGTAAGCCTGGAACTCAGGGCTTCCTGGTTAAAAAACTCCAAGCCGTATGCTGAACCCTAACCCTAATGCTAGGCAGATAAATCAGCCTAGGTATAGGGATGGTGCCAAGGAAAAAGATGTGAAAGCTGCCATGTTGTTGCACTTTTGTACTCCCCTTGGGATGCCTTGAACATCTGCAGTGTGCCTGGATCTAAGGGCTTCCTAGTTTTAAAAATCCTAGCCCTAAGCCTAAGCCTTACAGTAACCCTGGGAAGGTATATCAGCCTGGTGTTAGGCTTCTTGCCAAGGAAAAAGCCGTGAAAGCAGCCATGTTGTGGCACTTTTGCACTCCCTTTTGGATGCCTTTCACAGCTCCAGTGTGCCTGGAACTCAGGGCTTCCTGATTTTAAAAATCCTAGCCCTAGGCCGAACCCCAACCCTAAGACGAGAAAGGCAAATCAGCCAGGAATTAGGCATGTCCCCAAGGAAAAAGCTGTGGAGGCAGGCATGTTGTAGTACTTTTGCGCTCTTCTTGGGTAGTCCTTCGCAGCTGCTGTGTTCTTGCAACTCAGGGCTTTCTGGTTAATAGAACTCTTACCCTAGGCGTAACTCAAACCCTAACCCTAGGAAGGAAAATCAGCCTATGGTTCGGGATGGTCTCATGGAAATATCAGTGGTGGCAGCCAAGTTGTGTCACTTTTGCGCTCCCCTTGGGATGCCTTTCGCAGCTGCAGTGTGCCTGGAGCCCAGGGCTTCCTGGTTTTAAAAGTCCTAGGCCTAAGCCTAACAGTAACCCTAGGAAGGTAAATCAGCCGCGTATTAGGGTTCTTCCTAAGGGAAAAGCCGTGAAAGCAGCCATGTTGTGGCACTTTTGCACTCCCTTTGGGATGCCTTTGGCAGATGCAGTAAGCCTGGAACTCAGGGCTTTCTGGTTAAAAAACTCCAAGCCGTATGCTGAACCCTAACCCTAACGCTAGGCAGATAAATCAGCCTAGGTATAGGGATGGTGCCAAGGAAAAAGATGTGAAAGCTGCCATGTTGTTGCACTTTTGTACTCCCCTTGGGATGCCTTGAACAGCTGAAGTGTGCCTGGATCTAAGGGCTTCCTAGTTTTAAAAATCCTAGCCCTAAGCCTAAGCCTTACTGTAACCCTGGGAAGGGAAATCAGCCTGGTGTTGGGCTTCTTGCCAAGGAAAAAGCCGTGAAAGCAGCCATGTTGTGGCACTTTTGCACTCTCTTTTGGATGCCTTTCACAGCTCCAGTGTGCCTGGAACTCAGGGCTTCCTGATTTTAAAAATCCTAGCCCTAGGCCGAACCCCAACCCTAAGACGAGAAAGGCAAATCAGCCAGGAATTAGGCATGTCCCCAAGGAAAAAGCTGTGGAGGCAGGCATGTTGTGGTATTTTTGCGCTCTCCTTGGCTAGTCCTTCGCAGCTGCTGTGTTCTTGGAACTCAGGGCTTTCTGGTTAATAGAACTCTTACCCTAGGCGTAACTCAAACCTTAACCCTAGGAAGGAAAATCAGCCTATGGTTCGGGATGGTCTCATGAGAATAGCAGCAGAGGCAGCCAAGTTGTGTCACTTTTGCGCTCCCCTTGGGATGCCTTTCGCAGCTGCAGTGTGCCTGGAGCCCAGGGCTTCCTGGTTTTAAAAGTCCTAGGCCTAAGCCTAACAGTAACCCTAGGAAGGTAAATCAGCCGCGTATTAGGGTTCTTCCTAAGGGAAAAGCCGTGAAAGCAGCCATGTTGTGGCACTTTTGCACACCCTGTGGGATGCCTTTGGCAGATGAAGTAAGCCTGGAACTCAGGGCTTCCTAGTTAAAAAAATCCTAGCCCTAGGCCGAACCCCAACCCTAAGACGAGAAAGGCAAATCAGCCAGGAATTAGGCATGTCCCCAAGGAAAAAGCTGTGGAGGCAGGCATGTTGTGGTACTTTTGCGCTCTTCTTGGGTAGTCCTTCGCAGCTGCTGTGTTCTTGGAACTCAGGTCTTTCTGGTTAATAGAACTCTTACCCTAGGCGAAACTCAAACCTTAACCCCAGGAAGGAAAATCAGCCTATGGTTCAGGATGGTCTCATGGGAATAGAAGCAGAGGCAGCCAAGTTGTGTCACTTCTGCGGCCCTCTTGGGATGCCTTTCGCAGCTGCAGTGTGCCTGGAGCCCAGGGCTTCCTGGTTTTAAAAGTCCTAGGCCTAAGCTCAACAGTAACCCTAGGAAGGTAAATCAGACGGGTATTAGGGTTCTTCCTAAGGGAAAAGCTGTGAAAGCAGCCATGTTGTGGCACTTTTGCACTCCCTTTGGGATGCCTTTGGCAGATGCAGTAAGCCTGGAACTCAGGGCTTCTTGGTTAAAAAACTCCAAGCCCTAGGCTGACCCCTAACCCTAACCCTAGGCAGATAAAACAGCCTAGGTATAGGGATGGTGCCAAGGAAAAAGCTGTGAAAGCTGCCATGTTGTTGCACTTTTGTACTCCCCTTGGGATGCCTTTCGCAGCTGCAGTGTGCCTGGAACTAAGGGCTTCCTAGTTTTAAAAATCCTAGCCCTAGGCCTAAGCGTAACAGTAACCCTGGGAAGGGAAATCAGCCTGGTGTTAAGCTTCTTGCCAAGGAAAAAGCCGTGAAAGCAGCCATGTTGTGGCACTTTTGCACTCCCTTTTGGATGCCTTTCACAGCTCCAGTGTGCCTGGAACTCAGGGCTTCCTGATTTTAAAAATCCTAGCCCTAGGCCGAACCCCAACCCTAAGACGAGAAAGGCAAATCAGCCAGGAATTAGGCATGTCCCCAAGGAAAAAGCTGTGGAGGCAGGCATGTTGTGGTACTTTTGCGCTCTTCTTGGGTAGTCCTTCGCAGCTGCTGTGTTCTTGGAACTCAGGGCTTTCTGGTTAATAGAACCCTTACCCCAGGCATAACTCAAACCTTAACCCTAGGAAGGAAAATCAGCCTATGGTTCGGGATGGTCTCATGGAAATATCAGTGGTGGCAGCCAAGTTGTGTCACTTTTGCGCTCCCCTTGGGATGCCTTTCGCAGCTGCAGTGTGCCTGGAGCCCAGGGCTTCCTGGTTTTAAAAGTCCTAGGCCTAAGCCTAACAGTAACCCTAGGAAGGTAAATCAGCCGCGTATTAGGGTTCTTCCTAAGGGAAAAGCCGTGAAAGCAGCCATGTTGTGGCACTTCTGCACTCCCTTTGGGATGCCTTTGGCAGATGCAGTAAGCCTGGAACTCAGGGCTTCCTAGTTAAAAAAATCCTTGCCCTAGGCCGAACCCCAACCCTAAGACGAGAAAGGCAAATCAGCCAGGAATTAGGCATGTCCCCAAGGAAAAAGCTGTGGAGGCAGGCATGTTGTGGTACTTTTGCGCTCTTCTTGGGTAGTCCTTCGCAGCTGCTGTGTTCTTGGAACTCAGGGCTTTCTGGTTAATAGAACTCTTACCCTAGGCGTAACTCAAACCCTAACCCTAGGAAGGAAAATCAGCCTATGATTCGGGATGGTCTCATGGAAATATCAGTGGTGGCAGCCAAGTTGTGTCACTTTTGCGCTCCCCTTGGGATGCCTTTCGCAGCTGCAGTGTGCCTGGAGCCCAGGGCTTCCTGGTTTTAAAAGTCCTAGGCCTAAGCCTAACAGTAACCCTAGGAAGGTAAATCAGCCGCGTATTAGGGTTCTTCCTAAGGGAAAAGCCGTGAAAGCAGCCATGTTGTGGCACTTCTGCACTCCCTTTTGGATGCCTTTGGCAGATGAAGTAAGCCTGGAACTCAGGGCTTCCTGGTTAAAAAAATCCTAGCCCTAGGCCGAACCCCAACCCTAAGACGAGAAAGGCAAATCAGCCAGGAATTAGGCATGTCCCCAAGGAAAAAGCTGTGGAGGCAGGCATGTTGTGGTACTTTTGCGCTCTTCTTGGGTAGTCCTTCGCAGCTGCTGTGTTCTTGGAACTCAGGGCTTTCTGGTTAATAGAACCCTTACCCTAGGCGTAACTCAAACCTTAACCCTAGGAAGGAAAATCAGCCTATGGTTCGGGATGGTCTCATGGAAATATCAGTGGTGGCAGCCAAGTTGTGTCACTTTTGCGCTCCCCTTGGGATGCCTTTCGCAGCTGCAGTGTGCCTGGAGCCCAGGGCTTCCTGGTTTTAAAAGTCCTAGGCCTAAGCCTAACAGTAACCCTAGGAAGGTAAATCAGCCGCGTATTAGGGTTCTTCCTAAGGGAAATGCCGTGAAAGCAGCCATGTTGTGGCACTTTTGCACACCCTGTGGGATGCCTTTGGACGATGAAGTAAGCCTGGAACTCAGGGCTTCCTAGTTAAAAATATCCTTGCCCTAGGCCGAACCCCAACCCTAAGACGAGAAAGGCAAATCAGCCAGGAATTAGGCATGTCCCCAAGGAAAAAGCTGTGGAGGCAGGCATGTTGTGGTACTTTTGCGCTCTTCTTGGGTAGTCCTTCGCAGCTGCTGTGTTCTTGGAACTCAGGTCTTTCTGGTTAATAGAACTCTTACCCTAGGCGAAACTCAAACCTTAACCCCAGGAAGGAAAATCAGCCTATGGTTCAGGATGGTCTCATGGGAATAGAAGCAGAGGCAGCCAAGTTGTGTCACTTCTGCGGCCCTCTTGGGATGCCTTTCGCAGCTGCAGTGTGCCTGGAGCCCAGGGCTTCCTGGTTTTAAAAGTCCTAGGCCTAAGCTCAACAGTAACCCTAGGAAGGTAAATCAGACGGGTATTAGGGTTCTTCCTAAGGGAAAAGCTGTGAAAGCAGCCATGTTGTGGCACTTTTGCACTCCCTTTGGGATGCCTTTGGCAGATGCAGTAAGCCTGGAACTCAGGGCTTCCTGGTTAAAAAACTCCAAGCCCTAGGCTGACCCCTAACCCTAACCCTAGGCAGATAAAACAGCCTAGGTATAGGGATGGTGCCAAGGAAAAAGCTGTGAAAGCTGCCATGTTGTTGCACTTTTGTACTCCCCTTGGGATGCCTTTCGCAGCTGAAGTGTGCCTGGAACTAAGGGCTTCCTAGTTTTAAAAATCCTAGCCCTAGGCCTAAGCGTAACAGTAACCCTGGGAAGGGAAATCAGCCTGGTGTTAAGCTTCTTGCCAAGGAAAAAGCCGTGAAAGCAGCCATGTTGTGGCACTTTTGCACTCCCTTTTGGATGCCTTTCACAGCTCCAGTGTGCCTGGAACTCAGGGCTTCCTGATTTTAAAAATCCTAGCCCTAGGCCGAACCCCAACCCTAAGACGAGAAAGGCAAATCAGCCAGGAATTAGGCATGTCCCCAAGGAAAAAGCTGTGGAGGCAGGCATGTTGTGGTACTTTTGCGCTCTTCTTGGGTAGTCCTTCGCAGCTGCTGTGTTCTTGGAACTCAGGGCTTTCTGGTTAATAGAACCCTTACCCCAGGCATAACTCAAACCTTAACCCTAGGAAGGAAAATCAGCCTATGGTTCGGGATGGTCTCATGGAAATATCAGTGGTGGCAGCCAAGTTGTGTCACTTTTGCGCTCCCCTTGGGATGCCTTTCGCAGCTGCAGTGTGCCTGGAGCCCAGGGCTTCCTGGTTTTAAAAGTCCTAGGCCTAAGCCTAACAGTAACCCTAGGAAGGTAAATCAGCCGCGTATTAGGGTTCTTCCTAAGGGAAAAGCCGTGAAAGCAGCCATGTTGTGGCACTTCTGCACTCCCTTTGGGATGCCTTTGGCAGATGCAGTAAGCCTGGAACTCAGGGCTTCCTAGTTAAAAAAATCCTTGCCCTAGGCCGAACCCCAACCCTAAGACGAGAAAGGCAAATCAGCCAGGAATTAGGCATGTCCCCAAGGAAAAAGCTGTGGAGGCAGGCATGTTGTGGTACTTTTGCGCTCTTCTTGGGTAGTCCTTCGCAGCTGCTGTGTTCTTGGAACTCAGGGCTTTCTGGTTAATAGAACTCTTACCCTAGGCGAAACTCAAACCTTAACCATAGGAAGGAAAATCAGACGATGGTTCAGGATGGTCTCATGAGAATAGAAGCAGAGGCAGCCAAATTGTGTCACTTCTGCGGCCCTCTTGGGATGCCTTTCGCAGCTGCATATGCCTGGAGCCCAGGGCTTCCTGGTTTTAATAGTCCTAGTCCTAAGGCTAACAGTAACCCTAGGAAGGTAAATCAGCCGGGTATTAGGGTTCTTCCTAAGGGAAAAGCCGTGAAAGCAGCCATGTTGTGGCACTTCTGCACTCCCTTTTGGATGCCTTTGGCAGATGAAGTAAGCCTGGAACTCAGGGCTTCCTGGTTAAAAAAATCCTAGCCCTAGGCCGAACCCCAACCCTAAGACGAGAAAGGCAAATCAGCCAGGAATTAGGCATGTCCCCAAGGAAAAAGCTGTGGAGGCAGGCATGTTGTGGTACTTTTGCGCTCTTCTTGGGTAGTCCTTCGCAGCTGCTGTGTTCTTGGAACTCAGGGCTTTCTGGTTAATAGAACCCTTACCCTAGGCGTAACTCAAACCTTAACCCTAGGAAGGAAAATCAGCCTATGGTTCGGGATGGTCTCATGGAAATATCAGTGGTGGCAGCCAAGTTGTGTCACTTTTGCGCTCCCCTTGGGATGCCTTTCGCAGCTGCAGTGTGCCTGGAGCCCAGGGCTTCCTGGTTTTAAAAGTCCTAGGCCTAAGCCTAACAGTAACCCTAGGAAGGTAAATCAGCCGCGTATTAGGGTTCTTCCTAAGGGAAATGCCGTGAAAGCAGCCATGTTGTGGCACTTTTGCACACCCTGTGGGATGCCTTTGGACGATGAAGTAAGCCTGGAACTCAGGGCTTCCTAGTTAAAAATATCCTTGCCCTAGGCCGAACCCCAACCCTAAGACGAGAAAGGCAAATCAGCCAGGAATTAGGCATGTCCCCAAGGAAAAAGCTGTGGAGGCAGGCATGTTGTGGTACTTTTGCGCTCTTCTTGGGTAGTCCTTCGCAGCTGCTGTGTTCTTGGAACTCAGGTCTTTCTGGTTAATAGAACTCTTACCCTAGGCGAAACTCAAACCTTAACCCCAGGAAGGAAAATCAGCCTATGGTTCAGGATGGTCTCATGGGAATAGAAGCAGAGGCAGCCAAGTTGTGTCACTTCTGCGGCCCTCTTGGGATGCCTTTCGCAGCTGCAGTGTGCCTGGAGCCCAGGGCTTCCTGGTTTTAAAAGTCCTAGGCCTAAGCTCAACAGTAACCCTAGGAAGGTAAATCAGACGGGTATTAGGGTTCTTCCTAAGGGAAAAGCTGTGAAAGCAGCCATGTTGTGGCACTTTTGCACTCCCTTTGGGATGCCTTTGGCAGATGCAGTAAGCCTGGAACTCAGGGCTTCCTGGTTAAAAAACTCCAAGCCCTAGGCTGACCCCTAACCCTAACCCTAGGCAGATAAAACAGCCTAGGTATAGGGATGGTGCCAAGGAAAAAGCTGTGAAAGCTGCCATGTTGTTGCACTTTTGTACTCCCCTTGGGATGCCTTTCGCAGCTGAAGTGTGCCTGGAACTAAGGGCTTCCTAGTTTTAAAAATCCTAGCCCTAGGCCTAAGCGTAACAGTAACCCTGGGAAGGGAAATCAGCCTGGTGTTAAGCTTCTTGCCAAGGAAAAAGCCGTGAAAGCAGCCATGTTGTGGCACTTTTGCACTCCCTTTTGGATGCCTTTCACAGCTCCAGTGTGCCTGGAACTCAGGGCTTCCTGATTTTAAAAATCCTAGCCCTAGGCCGAACCCCAACCCTAAGACGAGAAAGGCAAATCAGCCAGGAATTAGGCATGTCCCCAAGGAAAAAGCTGTGGAGGCAGGCATGTTGTGGTACTTTTGCGCTCTTCTTGGGTAGTCCTTCGCAGCTGCTGTGTTCTTGGAACTCAGGGCTTTCTGGTTAATAGGACCCTTACCCCAGGCATAACTCAAACCTTAACCCTAGGAAGGAAAATCAGCCTATGGTTCGGGATGGTCTCATGGAAATATCAGTGGTGGCAGCCAAGTTGTGTCACTTTTGCGCTCCCCTTGGGATGCCTTTCGCAGCTGCAGTGTGCCTGGAGCCCAGGGCTTCCTGGTTTTAAAAGTCCTAGGCCTAAGCCTAACAGTAACCCTAGGAAGGTAAATCAGCCGCGTATTAGGGTTCTTCCTAAGGGAAAAGCCGTGAAAGCAGCCATGTTGTGGCACTTCTGCACTCCCTTTGGGATGCCTTTGGCAGATGCAGTAAGCCTGGAACTCAGGGCTTCCTAGTTAAAAAAATCCTTGCCCTAGGCCGAACCCCAACCCTAAGACGAGAAAGGCAAATCAGCCAGGAATTAGGCATGTCCCCAAGGAAAAAGCTGTGGAGGCAGGCATGTTGTGGTACTTTTGCGCTCTTCTTGGGTAGTCCTTCGCAGCTGCTGTGTTCTTGGAACTCAGGGCTTTCTGGTTAATAGAACTCTTACCCTAGGCGAAACTCAAACCTTAACCATAGGAAGGAAAATCAGCCGATGGTTCAGGATGGTCTCATGAGAATAGAAGCAGAGGCAGCCAAATTGTGTCACTTCTGCGGCCCTCTTGGGATGCCTTTCGCAGCTGCATATGCCTGGAGCCCAGGGCTTCCTGGTTTTAATAGTCCTAGTCCTAAGGCTAACAGTAACCCTAGGAAGGTAAATCAGCCGGGTATTAGGGTTCTTCCTAAGGGAAAAGCCGTGAAAGCAGCCATGTTGTGGCACTTTTGCACTCCCTTTGGGATGCCTTTGGCAGATGCAGTAAGTCTGGAACTCAGGGCTTCCTGGTTAAAAAACTCCAAGCCGTATGCTGAACCCTAACCCTAACGCTAGGCAGATAAATCAGCCTATGTATAGGGATGGTGCCAAGGAAAAAGATGTGAAAGCTGCCATGTTGTTGCACTTTTGTACTCCCCTTGGGATGCCTTGAACAGCTGAAGTGTGCCTGGATCTAAGGGCTTCCTAGTTTTAAAAATCCTAGCCCTAAGCCTAAGCCTTACAGTAACCCTGGGAAGGTAAATCAGCCTGGTGTTAGGCTTCTTGCCAAGGAAAAAGCCGTGAAAGCAGCCATGTTGTTGCACTTTTGCACTCCCTTTTGGATGCCTTTCACAGCTCCAGTGTGCCTGGAACTCAGGGCTTCCTGATTTTAAAAATCCTAGCCCTAGGCCGAACCCCAACCCTAAGACGAGAAAGGCAAATCAGCCAGGAATTAGGCATGTCCCCAAGGAAAAAGCTGTGGAGGCAGGCATGTTGTGGTACTTTTGCGCTCTTCTTGGGTAGTCCTTCGCAGCTGCTGTGTTCTTGGAACTCAGGTCTTTCTGGTTAATAGAACTCTTACCCTAGGCGAAACTCAAACCTTAACCCCAGGAAGGAAAATCAGCCTATGGTTCAGGATGGTCTCATGGGAATAGAAGCAGAGGCAGCCAAGTTGTGTCACTTCTGCGGCCCTCTTGGGATGCCTTTCGCAGCTGCAGTGTGCCTGGAGCCCAGGGCTTCCTGGTTTTAAAAGTCCTAGGCCTAAACTCAACAGTAACCCTAGGAAGGTAAATCAGACGGGTATTAGGGTTCTTCCTAAGGGAAAAGCTGTGAAAGCAGCCATGTTGTGGCACTTTTGCACTCCCTTTGGGATGCCTTTGGCAGATGCAGTAAGCCTGGAACTCAGGGCTTCCTGGTTAAAAAACTCCAAGCCCTAGGCTGACCCCTAACCCTAACCCTAGGCAGATAAAACAGCTTAGGTATAGGGATGGTGCCAAGGAAAAAGCTGTGAAAGCTGCCATGTTGTTGCACTTTTGTACTCCCCTTGGGATGCCTTTCGCAGCTGCAGTGTGCCTGGAACTAAGGGCTTCCTAGTTTTAAAAATCCTAGCCCTAGGCCTAAGCCTAACAGTAACCCTAGGAAGGTAAATCAGCCTGGTGTTAAGCTTCTTGCCACGGAAAAAGCCGTGAAAGCAGCCATGTTGTGGCACTTTTGCACTCCCTTTTGGATGCCTTTCACAGCTCCAGTGTGCCTGGAACTCAGGGCTTCCTGATTTTAAAAATCCTAGCCCTAGGCCGAACCCCA
This sequence comes from Ammospiza maritima maritima, assembly GCA_036010785.1. Taxonomy (NCBI): domain Eukaryota; kingdom Metazoa; phylum Chordata; class Aves; order Passeriformes; family Passerellidae; genus Ammospiza; species Ammospiza maritima. The sequence continues at coordinate 1,315,897 of JAYKTQ010000132.1, forward strand.
ACCCTAAGACGAGAAAGGCAAATCAGCCAGGAATTAGGCATGTCCCCAAGGAAAAAGCTGTGGAGGCAGGCATGTTGTGGTACTTTTGCGCTCTTCTTGGGTAGTCCTTTGCAGCTGCTGTGTTCTTGGAACTCAGGGCTTTCTGGTTAATAGAACCCTTACCCCAGGCATAACTCAAACCTTAACCCTAGGAAGGAAAATCAGCCTATGGTTCGGGATGGTCTCATGGAAATATCAGTGGTGGCAGCCAAGTTGTGTCACTTTTGCGCTCCCCTTGGGATGCCTTTCGCAGCTGCATATGCCTGGAGCCCAGGGCTTCCTGGTTTTAAAAGTCCTAGGCCTAAGCCTAACAGTAACCCTAGGAAGGTAAATCAGCCGCGTATTAGGGTTCTTCCTAAGGGAAAAGCCGTGAAAGCAGCCATGTTGTGGCACTTCTGCACTCCCTTTGGGATGCCTTTGGCAGATGCAGTAAGCCTGGAACTCAGGGCTTCCTAGTTTAAAATATCCTCGCCCTAGGCCGAACCCCAACCCTAAGACGAGAAAGGCAAATCAGCCAGGAATTAGGCATGTCCCCAAGGAAAAAGCTGTGGAGGCAGGCATGTTGTGGTACTTTTGCGCTCTTCTTGGCTAGTCCTTCGCAGCTGCTGTGTTCTTGGAACTCAGGGCTTTCTGGTTAATAGAACCCTTACCCCAGGCGTAACTCAAACCTTAACCCTAGGAAGGAAAATCAGCCTATGGTTCGGGATGGTCTCATGAGAATAGCAGCAGAGGCAGCCAAGTTGTGTCACTTTTGCGCTCCCCTTGGGATGCCTTTCGCAGCTGCATATGCCTGGAGCCCAGGGCTTCCTGGTTTTAAAAGTCCTAGGCCTAAGCCTAACAGTAACCCTAGGAAGGTAAATCAGCCGCGTATTAGGGTTCTTCCTAAGGGAAAAGCCGTGAAAGCAGCCATGTTGTGGCACTTTTGCACACCCTGTGGGATGCCTTTGGCAGATGAAGTAAGCCTGGAACTCAGGGCTTCCTGGTTAAAAAACTCCAAGCCGTATGCTGAACCCTAACCCTAACGCTAGGCAGATAAATCAGCCTAGGTATAGGGATGGTGCCAAGGAAAAAGATGTGAAAGCTGCCATGTTGTTGCACTTTTGTACTCCCCTTGGGATGCCTTGAACAGCTGAAGTGTGCCTGGATCTAAGGGCTTCCTAGTTTTAAAAATCCTAGCCCTAAGCCTAAGCCTTACAGTAACCCTGGGAAGGTAAATCAGCCTGGTGTTAGGCTTCTTGCCAAGGAAAAAGCCGTGAAAGCAGCCATGTTGTTGCACTTTTGCACTCCCTTTTGGATGCCTTTCACAGCTCCAGTGTGCCTGGAACTCAGGGCTTCCTGATTTTAAAAATCCTAGCCCTAGGCCGAACCCCAACCCTAAGACGAGAAAGGCAAATCAGCCAGGAATTAGGCATGTCCCCAAGGAAAAAGCTGTGGAGGCAGGCATGTTGTGGTACTTTTGCGCTCTTCTTGGGTAGTCCTTCGCAGCTGCTGTGTTCTTGGAACTCAGGTCTTTCTGGTTAATAGAACTCTTACCCTAGGCGAAACTCAAACCTTAACCCCAGGAAGGAAAATCAGCCTATGGTTCAGGATGGTCTCATGGTTATAGAAGCAGAGGCAGCCAAGTTGTGTCACTTCTGCGGCCCTCTTGGGATGCCTTTCGCAGCTGCAGTGTGCCTGGAGCCCAGGGCTTCCTGGTTTTAAAAGTCCTAGGCCTAAGCTCAACAGTAACCCTAGGAAGGTAAATCAGACGGGTATTAGGGTTCTTCCTAAGGGAAAAGCCGTGAAAGCAGCCATGTTGTGGCACTTTTGCACTCCCTTTGGGATGCCTTTGGCAGATGCAGTAAGCCTGGAACTCAGGGCTTCCTGGTTAAAAAACTCCAAGCCCTAGGCTGACCCCTAACCCTAACCCTAGGCAGATAAAACAGCCTAGGTATAGGGATGGTGCCAAGGAAAAAGCTGTGAAAGCTGCCATGTTGTTGCACTTTTGTACTCCCCTTGGGATGCCTTTCGCAGCTGCAGTGTGCCTGGAACTAAGGGCTTCCTAGTTTTAAAAATCCTAGCCCTAGGCCTAAGCCTAACAGTAACCCTGGGAAGGGAAATCAGCCTGGTGTTAAGCTTCTTGCCAAGGAAAAAGCCGTGAAAGCAGCCATGTTGTGGCACTTTTGCACTCCCTTTTGGATGCCTTTCACAGCTCCAGTGTGCCTGGAACTCAGGGCTTCCTGATTTTAAAAATCCTAGCCCTAGGCCGAACCCCAACCCTAAGACGAGAAAGGCAAATCAGCCAGGAATTAGGCATGTCCCCAAGGAAAAAGCTGTGGAGGCAGGCATGTTGTGGTACTTTTGCGCTCTTCTTGGGTAGTCCTTTGCAGCTGCTGTGTTCTTGGAACTCAGGGCTTTCTGGTTAATAGAACCCTTACCCCAGGCATAACTCAAACCTTAACCCTAGGAAGGAAAATCAGCCTATGGTTCGGGATGGTCTCATGGAAATATCAGTGGTGGCAGCCAAGTTGTGTCAGTTTTGCGCTCCCCTTGGGATGCCTTTCGCAGCTGCAGTGTGCCTGGAGCCCTGGGCTTCCTGGTTTTAATAGTCCAAGGCCTAAGCCTAACAGTAACCCTAGGAAGGTAAATCAGCCGCGTATTAGGGTTCTTCCTAAGGGAAAAGCTGTGAAAGCAGCCATGTTGTGGCACTTCTGCACTCCCTTTGGGATGCCTTTGGCAGATGCAGTAAGCCTGGAACTCAGGGCTTCCTGGTTAAAAAACTCCAAGCCCTAGGCTGAACCCTAACCCTAACCCTAGGCAGATAAAACAGCCTAGGTATAGGGATGGTGCCAAGGAAAAAGCTGTGAAAGCTGCCATGTTGTTGCACTTTTGTACTCCCCTTGGGATGCCTTGAACAGCTGCAGTGTGCCTGGATCTAAGGGCTTCCTAGTTTTAAAAATCCTAGCCCTAGGCCTAAGCGTAACAGTAACCCTGGGAAGGGAAATCAGCCTGGTGTTAAGCTTCTTGCCAAGGAAAAAGCCGTGAAAGCAACCATGTTGTGGCACTTTTGCACTCCCTTTTGGATGCCTTTCACAGCTCCAGTGTGCCTGGAACTCAGGGCTTCCTGATTTTAAAAATCCTAGCCCTAGGCCGAACCCCAACCCTAAGACGAGAAAGGCAAATCAGGCAGGAATTAGGCATGTCCCCAAGGAAAAAGCTGTGCAGGCAGGCATGTTGTGGTACTTTTGCGTTCTTCTTGGCTAGTCCTTCGCAGCTGCTGTGTTCTTGGAACTCAGGGCTTTCTGGTTAATAGAACCCTTACCCCAGGCGTAACTCAAACCTTAATCCTAGGAAGGAAAATCAGCCTATGGTTCGGGATGGTCTCATGGAAATATCAGTGGTGGCAGCCAAGTTGTGTCACTTTTGCGCTCCCCTTGGGATGCCTTTCGCAGCTGCAGTGTGCCTGGAGCCCAGGGCTTCCTGGTTTTAAAAGTCCTAGGCCTAAGCCTAACAGTAACCCTAGGAAGGTAAATCAGCCGCGTATTAGGGTTCTTCCTAAGGGAAAAGCCGTGAAAGCAGCCATGTTGTGGCACTTTTGCACACCCTGTGGGATGCCTTTGGCAGATGAAGTAAGCCTGGAACTCAGGGCTTCCTAGTTAAAAATATCCTAGCCCTAGGCCGAACCCCAACCCTAAGACGAGAAAGGCAAATCAGCCAGGAATTAGGCATGTCCCCAAGGAAAAAGCTGTGGAGGCAGGCATGTTGTGGTACTTTTGCGCTCTTCTTGGGTAGTCCTTCGCAGCTGCTGTGTTCTTGGAACTCAGGGCTTTCTGGTTAATAGAACTCTTACCCTAGGCGTAACTCAAACCCTAACCCTAGGAAGGAAAATCAGCCTATGGTTCGGGATGGTCTAATGGAAATATCAGTGGTGGCAGCCAAGTTGTGTCACTTTTGCGCTCCCCTTGGGATGCCTTTCGCAGCTGCAGTGTGCCTGGAGCCCAGGGCTTCCTGGTTTTAAAAGTCCTAGGCCTAAGCCTAACAGTAACTCTAGGAAGGTAAATCAGCCGCGTATTAGGGTTCTTCCTAAGGGAAAAGCCGTGAAAGCAGCCATGTTGTGGCACTTCTGCACTCCCTTTTGGATGCCTTTGGCAGATGAAGTAAGCCTGGAACTCAGGACTTCCTGGTTAAAAAAATCCTAGCCCTAGGCCGAACCCCAACCCTAAGACGAGAAAGGCAAATCAGCCAGGAATTAGGCATGTCCCCAAGGAAAAAGCTGTGGAGGCAGGCATGTTGTGGTACTTTTGCGCTCTTCTTGGGTAGTCCTTCGCAGCTGCTGTGTTCTTGGAACTCAGGGCTTTCTGGTTAATAGAACCCTTACCCTAGGCGTAACTCAAACCTTAACCCTAGGAAGGAAAATCAGCCTATGGTTCGGGATGGTCTCATGGAAATATCAGTGGTGGCAGCCAAGTTGTGTCACTTTTGCGCTCCCCTTGGGATGCCTTTCGCAGCTGCAGTGTGCCTGGAGCCCAGGGCTTCCTGGTTTTAAAAGTCCTAGGCCTAAGCCTAACAGTAACCCTAGGAAGGTAAATCAGACGCGTATTAGGGTTCTTCCTAAGGGAAATGCCGTGAAAGCAGCCATGTTGTGGCACTTTTGCACACCCTGTGGGATGCCTTTGGACGATGAAGTAAGCCTGGAACTCAGGGCTTCCTAGTTAAAAAAATCCTAGCCCTAGGCCGAACCCCAACCCTAAGACGAGAAAGGCAAATCAGCCAGGAATTAGGCATGTCCCCAAGGAAAAAGCTGTGGAGGCAGGCATGTTGTGGTACTTTTGCGCTCTTCTTGGGTAGTCCTTCGCAGCTGCTGTGTTCTTGGAACTCAGGGCTTTCTGGTTAATAGAACCCTTACCCTAGGCGTAACTAAAACCTTAACCCTAGGAAGGAAAATCAGCCTATGGTTCGGGATGGTCTCATGAGAATAGCAGCAGAGGCAGCCAAGTTGTGTCACTTCTGCGGCCCTCTTGGGATGCCTTTAACAGCTGCAGTGTGCCTGGAGCCCAGGGCTTCCTGGTTTTAAAAGTCCTAGGCCTAAGCCTAACAGTAACCCTAGGAAGGTAAATCAGCCGCGTATTAGGGTTCTTCCTAAGGGAAAAGCCGTGAAAGCAGCCATGTTGTGGCACTTTTGCACTCCCTTTGGGATGCCTTTGGCAGATGCAGTAAGCCTGGAACTCAGGGCTTCCTGGTTAAAAAACTCCAAGCCGTATGCTGAACCCTAACCCTAACGCTAGGCAGATAAATCAGCCTAAGTATAGGGATGGTGCCAAGGAAAAAGATGTGAAAGCTGCCATGTTGTTGCACTTTTGTACTCCCCTTGGGATGCCTGGAACAGCTGAAGTGTGCCTGGATCTAAGGGCTTCCTAGTTTTAAAAATCCTAGCCCTAAGCCTAAGCCTTACAGTAACCCTGGGAAGGTAAATCAGCCTGGTGTTAGGCTTCTTGCCAAGGAAAAAGCCGTGAAAGCAGCCATGTTGTTGCACTTTTGCACTCCCTTTTGGATGCCTTTCACAGCTCCAGTGTGCCTGGAACTCAGGGCTTCCTGATTTTAAAAATCCTAGCCCTAGGCCGAACCCCAACCCTAAGACGAGAAAGGCAAATCAGCCAGGAATTAGGCATGTCCCCAAGGAAAAAGCTGTGGAGGCAGGCATGTTGTGGTACTTTTGCGCTCTTCTTGGGTAGTCCTTCGCAGCTGCTGTGTTCTTGGAACTCAGGTCTTTCTGGTTAATAGAACTCTTACCCTAGGCGAAACTCAAACCTTAACCCCAGGAAGGAAAATCAGCCTATGGTTCAGGATGGTCTCATGGTTATAGAAGCAGAGGCAGCCAAGTTGTGTCACTTCTGCGGCCCTCTTGGGATGCCTTTCGCAGCTGCAGTGTGCCTGGAGCCCAGGGCTTCCTGGTTTTAAAAGTCCTAGGCCTAAGCTCAACAGTAACCCTAGGAAGGTAAATCAGACGGGTATTAGGGTTCTTCCTAAGGGAAAAGCCGTGAAAGCAGCCATGTTGTGGCACTTTTGCACTCCCTTTGGGATGCCTTTGGCAGATGCAGTAAGCCTGGAACTCAGGGCTTCCTGGTTAAAAAACTCCAAGCCCTAGGCTGACCCCTAACCCTAACCCTAGGCAGATAAAACAGCCTAGGTATAGGGATGGTGCCAAGGAAAAAGCTGTGAAAGCTGCCATGTTGTTGCACTTTTGTACTCCCCTTGGGATGCCTTTCGCAGCTGCAGTGTGCCTGGAACTGAGGGCTTCCTAGTTTTAAAAATCCTAGCCCTAGGCCTAAGCCTAACAGTAACCCTGGGAAGGGAAATCAGCCTGGTGTTAAGCTTCTTGCCAAGGAAAAAGCCGTGAAAGCAGCCATGTTGTGGCACTTTTGCACTCCCTTTTGGATGCCTTTCACAGCTCCAGTGTGCCTGGAACTCAGGGCTTCCTGATTTTAAAAATCCTAGCCCTAGGCCGAACCCCAACCCTAAGACGAGAAAGGCAAATCAGCCAGGAATTAGGCATGTCCCCAAGGAAAAAGCTGTGGAGGCAGGCATGTTGTGGTACTTTTGCGCTCTTCTTGGGTAGTCCTTTGCAGCTGCTGTGTTCTTGGAACTCAGGGCTTTCTGGTTAATAGAACCCTTACCCCAGGCATAACTCAAACCTTAACCCTAGGAAGGAAAATCAGCCTATGGTTCGGGATGGTCTCATGGAAATATCAGTGGTGGCAGCCAAGTTGTGTCAGTTTTGCGCTCCCCTTGGGATGCCTTTCGCAGCTGCAGTGTGCCTGGAGCCCTGGGCTTCCTGGTTTTAATAGTCCAAGGCCTAAGCCTAACAGTAACCCTAGGAAGGTAAATCAGCCGCGTATTAGGGTTCTTCCTAAGGGAAAAGCTGTGAAAGCAGCCATGTTGTGGCACTTCTGCACTCCCTTTGGGATGCCTTTGGCAGATGCAGTAAGCCTGGAACTCAGGGCTTCCTGGTTAAAAAACTCCAAGCCCTAGGCTGAACCCTAACCCTAACCCTAGGCAGATAAAACAGCCTAGGTATAGGGATGGTGCCAAGGAAAAAGCTGTGAAAGCTGCCATGTTGTTGCACTTTTGTACTCCCCTTGGGATGCCTTGAACAGCTGCAGTGTGCCTGGATCTAAGGGCTTCCTAGTTTTAAAAATCCTAGCCCTAGGCCTAAGCGTAACAGTAACCCTGGGAAGGGAAATCAGCCTGGTGTTAAGCTTCTTGCCAAGGAAAAAGCCGTGAAAGCAACCATGTTGTGGCACTTTTGCACTCCCTTTTGGATGCCTTTCACAGCTCCAGTGTGCCTGGAACTCAGGGCTTCCTGATTTTAAAAATCCTAGCCCTAGGCCGAACCCCAACCCTAAGACGAGAAAGGCAAATCAGGCAGGAATTAGGCATGTCCCCAAGGAAAAAGCTGTGCAGGCAGGCATGTTGTGGTACTTTTGCGTTCTTCTTGGCTAGTCCTTCGCAGCTGCTGTGTTCTTGGAACTCAGGGCTTTCTGGTTAATAGAACCCTTACCCCAGGCGTAACTCAAACCTTAATCCTAGGAAGGAAAATCAGCCTATGGTTCGGGATGGTCTCATGGAAATATCAGTGGTGGCAGCCAAGTTGTGTCACTTTTGCGCTCCCCTTGGGATGCCTTTCGCAGCTGCAGTGTGCCTGGAGCCCAGGGCTTCCTGGTTTTAAAAGTCCTAGGCCTAAGCCTAACAGTAACCCTAGGAAGGTAAATCAGCCGCGTATTAGGGTTCTTCCTAAGGGAAAAGCCGTGAAAGCAGCCATGTTGTGGCACTTTTGCACACCCTGTGGGATGCCTTTGGCAGATGAAGTAAGCCTGGAACTCAGGGCTTCCTAGTTAAAAATATCCTAGCCCTAGGCCGAACCCCAACCCTAAGACGAGAAAGGCAAATCAGCCAGGAATTAGGCATGTCCCCAAGGAAAAAGCTGTGGAGGCAGGCATGTTGTGGTACTTTTGCGCTCTTCTTGGGTAGTCCTTCGCAGCTGCTGTGTTCTTGGAACTCAGGGCTTTCTGGTTAATAGAACTCTTACCCTAGGCGTAACTCAAACCCTAACCCTAGGAAGGAAAATCAGCCTATGGTTCGGGATGGTCTAATGGAAATATCAGTGGTGGCAGCCAAGTTGTGTCACTTTTGCGCTCCCCTTGGGATGCCTTTCGCAGCTGCAGTGTGCCTGGAGCCCAGGGCTTCCTGGTTTTAAAAGTCCTAGGCCTAAGCCTAACAGTAACCCTAGGAAGGTAAATCAGCCGCGTATTAGGGTTCTTCCTAAGGGAAAAGCCGTGAAAGCAGCCATGTTGTGGCACTTCTGCACTCCCTTTTGGATGCCTTTGGCAGATGAAGTAAGCCTGGAACTCAGGGCTTCCTGGTTAAAAAAATCCTAGCCCTAGGCCGAACCCCAACCCTAAGACGAGAAAGGCAAATCAGCCAGGAATTAGGCATGTCCCCAAGGAAAAAGCTGTGGAGGCAGGCATGTTGTGGTACTTTTGCGCTCTTCTTGGGTAGTCCTTCGCAGCTGCTGTGTTCTTGGAACTCAGGGCTTTCTGGTTAATAGAACCCTTACCCTAGGCGTAACTCAAACCTTAACCCTAGGAAGGAAAATCAGCCTATGGTTCGGGATGGTCTCATGGAAATATCAGTGGTGGCAGCCAAGTTGTGTCACTTTTGCGCTCCCCTTGGGATGCCTTTCGCAGCTGCAGTGTGCCTGGAGCCCAGGGCTTCCTGGTTTTAAAAGTCCTAGGCCTAAGCCTAACAGTAACCCTAGGAAGGTAAATCAGCCGCGTATTAGGGTTCTTCCTAAGGGAAATGCCGTGAAAGCAGCCATGTTGTGGCACTTTTGCACACCCTGTGGGATGCCTTTGGACGATGAAGTAAGCCTGGAACTCAGGGCTTCCTAGTTAAAAAAATCCTAGCCCTAGGCCGAACCCCAACCCTAAGACGAGAAAGGCAAATCAGCCAGGAATTAGGCATGTCCCCAAGGAAAAAGCTGTGGAGGCAGGCATGTTGTGGTACTTTTGCGCTCTTCTTGGGTAGTCCTTCGCAGCTGCTGTGTTCTTGGAACTCAGGGCTTTCTGGTTAATAGAACCCTTACCCTAGGCGTAACTCAAACCTTAACCCTAGGAAGGAAAATCAGCCTATGGTTCGGGATGGTCTCATGAGAATAGCAGCAGAGGCAGCCAAGTTGTGTCACTTCTGCGGCCCTCTTGGGATGCCTTTAACAGCTGCAGTGTGCCTGGAGCCCAGGGCTTCCTGGTTTTAAAAGTCCTAGGCCTAAGCCTAACAGTAACCCTAGGAAGGTAAATCAGCCGCGTATTAGGGTTCTTCCTAAGGGAAAAGCCGTGAAAGCAGCCATGTTGTGGCACTTTTGCACTCCCTTTGGGATGCCTTTGGCAGATGCAGTAAGCCTGGAACTCAGGGCTTCCTGGTTAAAAAACTCCAAGCCGTATGCTGAACCCTAACCCTAACGCTAGGCAGATAAATCAGCCTAAGTATAGGGATGGTGCCAAGGAAAAAGATGTGAAAGCTGCCATGTTGTTGCACTTTTGTACTCCCCTTGGGATGCCTGGAACAGCTGAAGTGTGCCTGGATCTAAGGGCTTCCTAGTTTTAAAAATCCTAGCCCTAAGCCTAAGCCTTACTGTAACCCTGGGAAGGTAAATAAGCCTGGTGTTGGGCTTCTTGCCAAGGAAAAAGCCGTGAAAGCAGCCATGTTGTGGCACTTTTGCACTCTCTTTTGGATGCCTTTCACAGCTCCAGTGTGCCTGGAACTCAGGGCTTCCTGATTTTAAAAATCCTAGCCCTAGGCCGAACCCCAACCCTAAGACGAGAAAGGCAAATCAGCCAGGAATTAGGCATGTCCCCAAGGAAAAAGCTGTGGAGGCAGGCATGTTGTGGTATTTTTGCGCTCTCCTTGGCTAGTCCTTCGCAGCTGCTGTGTTCTTGGAACTCAGGGCTTTCTGGTTAATAGAACTCTTACCCTAGGCCTAACTCAAACCTTAACCCTAGGAAGGAAAATCAGCCTATGGTTCGGGATGGTCTCATGAGAATAGCAGCAGAGGCAGCCAAGTTGTGTCACTTTTGCGCTCCCCTTGGGATGCCTTTCGCAGCTGCAGTGTGCCTGGAGCCCAGGGCTTCCTGGTTTTAAAAGTCCTAGGCCTAAGCCTAACAGTAACCCTAGGAAGGTAAATCAGCCGCGTATTAGGGTTCTTCCTAAGGGAAAAGCCGTGAAAGCAGCCATGTTGTGGCACTTTTGCACACCCTGTGGGATGCCTTTGGCAGATGAAGTAAGCCTGGAACTCAGGGCTTCCTAGTTAAAAAAATCCTAGCCCTAGGCCGAACCCCAACCCTAAGACGAGAAAGGCAAATCAGCCAGGAATTAGGCATGTCCCCAAGGAAAAAGCTGTGGAGGCAGGCATGTTGTGGTACTTTTGCGCTCTTCTTGGGTAGTCCTACGCAGCTGCTGTGTTCTTGGAACTCAGGTCTTTCTGGTTAATAGAACCCTTACCCTAGGCGAAACTCAAACCTTAACCCCAGGAAGGAAAATCAGCCTATGGTTCAGGATGGTCTCATGGGAATAGAAGCAGAGGCAGCCAAGTTGTGTCACTTCTGCGGCCCTCTTGGGATGCCTTTCGCAGCTGCAGTGTGCCTGGAGCCCAGGGCTTCCTGGTTTTAAAAGTCCTAGGCCTAAGCTCAACAGTAACCCTAGGAAGGTAAATCAGACGGGTATTAGGGTTCTTCCTAAGGGAAAAGCTGTGAAAGCAGCCATGTTGTGGCACTTTTGCACTCCCTTTGGGATGCCTTTGGCAGATGCAGTAAGCCTGGAACTCAGGGCTTCCTGGTTAAAAAACTCCAAGCCCTAGGCTGACCCCTAACCCTAACCCTAGGCAGATAAAACAGCCTAGGTATAGGGATGGTGCCAAGGAAAAAGCTGTGAAAGCTGCCATGTTGTTGCACTTTTGTACTCCCCTTGGGATGCCTTTCGCAGCTGCAGTGTGCCTGGAACTAAGGGCTTCCTAGTTTTAAAAATCCTAGCCCTAGGCCTAAGCGTAACAGTAACCCTGGGAAGGGAAATCAGCCTGGTGTTAAGCTTCTTGCCAAGGAAAAAGCCGTGAAAGCAGCCATGTTGTGGCACTTTTGCACTCCCTTTTGGATGCCTTTCACAGCTCCAGTGTGCCTGGAACTCAGGGCTTCCTGATTTTAAAAATCCTAGCCCTAGGCCGAACCCCAACCCTAAGACGAGAAAGGCAAATCAGCCAGGAATTAGGCATGTCCCCAAGGAAAAAGCTGTGGAGGCAGGCATGTTGTGGTACTTTTGCGCTCTTCTTGGGTAGTCCTTCGCAGCTGCTGTGTTCTTGGAACTCAGGGCTTTCTGGTTAATAGAACCCTTACCCCAGGCATAACTCAAACCTTAACCCTAGGAAGGAAAATCAGCCTATGGTTCGGGATGGTCTCATGGAAATATCAGTGGTGGCAGCCAAGTTGTGTCACTTTTGCGCTCCCCTTGGGATGCCTTTCGCAGCTGCAGTGTGCCTGGAGCCCAGGGCTTCCTGGTTTTAAAAGTCCTAGGCCTAAGCCTAACAGTAACCCTAGGAAGGTAAATCAGCCGCGTATTAGGGTTCTTCCTAAGGGAAAAGCCGTGAAAGCAGCCATGTTGTGGCACTTCTGCACTCCCTTTGGGATGCCTTTGGCAGATGCAGTAAGCCTGGAACTCAGGGCTTCCTAGTTAAAAAAATCCTTGCCCTAGGCCGAACCCCAACCCTAAGACGAGAAAGGCAAATCAGCCAGGAATTAGGCATGTCCCCAAGGAAAAAGCTGTGGAGGCAGGCATGTTGTGGTACTTTTGCGCTCTTCTTGGCTAGTCCTTCGCAGCTGCTGTGTTCTTGGAACTCAGGGCTTTCTGGTTAATAGAACTCTTACCCTAGGCGAAACTCAAACCTTAACCCTAGGAAGGAAAATCAGCCTATGGTTCAGGATGGTCTCATGAGAATAGAAGCAGAGGCAGCCAAATTGTGTCACTTCTGCGGCCCTCTTGGGATGCCTTTCGCAGCTGCATATGCCTGGAGCCCAGGGCTTCCTGGTTTTAATAGTCCTAGTCCTAAGGCTAACAGTAACCCTAGGAAGGTAAATCAGCCGGGTATTAGGGTTCTTCCTAAGGGAAAAGCCGTGAAAGCAGCCATGTTGTGGCACTTTTGCACTCCCTTTGGGATGCCTTTGGCAGATGCAGTAAGTCTGGAACTCAGGGCTTCCTGGTTAAAAAACTCCAAGCCGTATGCTGAACCCTAACCCTAACGCTAGGCAGATAAATCAGCCTATGTATAGGGATGGTGCCAAGGAAAAAGATGTGAAAGCTGCCATGTTGTTGCACTTTTGTACTCCCCTTGGGATGCCTTGAACAGCTGAAGTGTGCCTGGATCTAAGGGCTTCCTAGTTTTAAAAATCCTAGCCCTAAGCCTAAGCCTTACAGTAACCCTGGGAAGGTAAATCAGCCTCGTGTTAGGCTTCTTGCCAAGGAAAAAGCCGTGAAAGCAGCCATGTTGTTGCACTTTTGCACTCCCTTTTGGATGCCTTTCACAGCTCCAGTGTGCCTGGAACTCAGGGCTTCCTGATTTTAAAAATCCTAGCCCTAGGCCGAACCCCAACCCTAAGACGAGAAAGGCAAATCAGCCAGGAATTAGGCATGTCCCCAAGGAAAAAGCTGTGGAGGCAGGCATGTTGTGGTACTTTTGCGCTCTTCTTGGGTAGTCCTTCGCAGCTGCTGTGTTCTTGGAACTCAGGGCTTTCTGGTTAATAGAACCCTTACCCCAGCGTAACTCAAACCTTAACCCTAGGAAGGAAAATCAGCCTATGGTTCGGGATGGTCTCATGAGAATAGCAGCAGAGGCAGCCAAGTTGTGTCACTTTTGCGCTCCCCTTGGGATGCCTTTCGCAGCTGCATATGCCTGGAGCCCAGGGCTTCCTGGTTTTAAAAGTCCTAGGCCTAAGCCTAACAGTAACCCTAGGAAGGTAAATCAGCCGCGTATTAGGGTTCTTCCTAAGGGAAAAGCCGTGAAAGCAGCCATGTTGTGGCACTTTTGCACACCCTGTGGGATGCCTTTGGCAGATGAAGTAAGCCTGGAACTCAGGGCTTCCTGGTTAAAAAACTCCAAGCCGTATGCTGAACCCTAACCCTAACGCTAGGCAGATAAATCAGCCTATGTATAGGGATGGTGCCAAGGAAAAAGATGTGAAAGCTGCCATGTTGTTGCACTTTTGTACTCCCCTTGGGATGCCTTGAACAGCTGAAGTGTGCCTGGATCTAAGGGCTTCCTAGTTTTAAAAATCCTAGCCCTAAGCCTAAGCCTTACAGTAACCCTGGGAAGGTAAATCAGCCTGGTGTTAGGCTTCTTGCCAAGGAAAAAGCCGTGAAAGCAGCCATGTTGTTGCACTTTTGCACTCCCTTTTGGATGCCTTTCACAGCTCCAGTGTGCCTGGAACTCAGGGCTTCCTGATTTTAAAAATCCTAGCCCTAGGCCGAACCCCAACCCTAAGACGAGAAAGGCAAATCAGCCAGGAATTAGGCATGTCCCCAAGGAAAAAGCTGTGGAGGCAGGCATGTTGTGGTACTTTTGCGCTCTTCTTGGGTAGTCCTTCGCAGCTGCTGTGTTCTTGGAACTCAGGTCTTTCTGGTTAATAGAACTCTTACCCTAGGCGAAACTCAAACCTTAACCCCAGGAAGGAAAATCAGCCTATGGTTCAGGATGGTCTCATGGTTATAGAAGCAGAGGCAGCCAAGTTGTGTCACTTCTGCGGCCCTCTTGGGATGCCTTTCGCAGCTGCAGTGTGCCTGGAGCCCAGGGCTTCCTGGTTTTAAAAGTCCTAGGCCTAAGCTCAACAGTAACCCTAGGAAGGTAAATCAGACGGGTATTAGGGTTCTTCCTAAGGGAAAAGCCGTGAAAGCAGCCATGTTGTGGCACTTTTGCACTCCCTTTGGGATGCCTTTGGCAGATGCAGTAAGCCTGGAACTCAGGGCTTCCTGGTTAAAAAACTCCAAGCCCTAGGCTGACCCCTAACCCTAACCCTAGGCAGATAAAACAGCCTAGGTATAGGGATGGTGCCAAGGAAAAAGCTGTGAAAGCTGCCATGTTGTTGCACTTTTGTACTCCCCTTGGGATGCCTTTCGCAGCTGCAGTGTGCCTGGAACTAAGGGCTTCCTAGTTTTAAAAATCCTAGCCCTAGGCCTAAGCCTAACAGTAACCCTGGGAAGGGAAATCAGCCTGGTTTTAAGCTTCTTCCAAGGAAAATGCCGTGAAAGCAACCATGTTGTGGCACTTTTGCACTCCCTTTTGGATGCCTTTCACAGCTCCAGTGTGCCTGGAACTCAGGGCTTCCTGATTTTAAAAATCCTAGCCCTAGGCCGAACCCCAACCCTAAGACGAGAAAGGCAAATCAGCCAGGAATTAGGCATGTCCCCAAGGAAAAAGCTGTGGAGGCAGGCATGTTGTGGTACTTTTGCGCTCTTCTTGGGTAGTCCTTCGCAGCTGCTGTGTTCTTGGAACTCAGGGCTTTCTGGTTAATAGAACCCTTACCCTAGGCGTAACTCAAACCTTAACCCTAGGAAGGAAAATCAGCCTATGGTTCGGGATGGTCTCATGAGAATAGCAGCAGAGGCAGCCAAGTTGTGTCACTTCTGCGGCCCTCTTGGGATGCCTTTAACAGCTGCAGTGTGCCTGGAGCCCAGGGCTTCCTGGTTTTAAAAGTCCTAGGCCTAAGCCTAACAGTAACCCTAGGAAGGTAAATCTGCCGGGTATTAGGGTTCTTCCTAAGGGAAAAGCCGTGAAAGCAGCCATGTTGTGGCACTTTTGCACTCCCTTTGGGATGCCTTTGGCAGATGCAGTAAGCCTGGAACTCAGGGCTTCCTGGTTAAAAAACTCCAAGCCCTAGGCTGAACCCTAACCCTAACCCTAGGCAGATAAATCAGCCTAGGTATAGGGATGGTGCCAAGGAAAAAGCTGTGAAAGCTGCCATGTTGTTGCACTTTTGTACTCCCCTTGGGATGCCTTGAACAGCTGAAGTGTGCCTGGATCTAAGGGCTTCGTACTTTTAAAAATCCTAGCCCTAGGCCTAAGCCTAACAGTAACCCTGGGAAGGGAAATCAGCCTGGTTTTAAGCTTCTTCCAAGGAAAAAGCCGTGAAAGCAACCATGTTGTGGCACTTTTGCACTCCCTTTTGGATGCCTTTCACAGCTCCAGTGTGCCTGGAACTCAGGGCTTCCTGATTTTAAAAATCCTAGCCCTAGGCCGAACCCCAACCCTAAGACGAGAAAGGCAAATCAGCCAGGAATTAGGCATGTCCCCAAGGAAAAAGCTGTGGAGGCAGGCATGTTGTGGTACTTTTGCGCTCTTCTTGGGTAGTCCTTCGCAGCTGCTGTGTTCTTGGAACTCAGGGCTTTCTGGTTAATAGAACCCTTACCCTAGGCGTAACTCAAAACTTAACCCTAGGAAGGAAAATCAGCCTATGGTTCGGGATGGTCTCATGAGAATAGCAGCAGAGGCAGCCAAGTTGTGTCACTTCTGCGGCCCTCTTGGGATGCCTTTCGCAGCTGCAGTGTGCCTGGAGCCCAGGGCTTCCTGGTTTTAAAAGTCCTAGGCCTAAGCCTAACAGTAACCCTAGGAAGGTAAATCAGCCGCGTATTAGGGTTCTTCCTAAGGGAAAAGCTGTGAAAGCAGCCATGTTGTGGCACTTTTGCACTCCCTTTGGGATGCATTTGGCAGATGCAGTAAGCCTGGAACTCAGGGCTTCCTGGTTAAAAAACTCCAAGCCCTAGGCTGAACCCTAACCCTAACCCTAGGCAGATAAATCAGCCTAGGTATAGGGATGGTGCCAAGGAAAAAGCTGTGAAAGCTGCCATGTTGTTGCACTTTTTTACTCCTCTTGGGATGCCTTGAACAGATGCAGTGCGCCTGGAGCTAAGGGCTTCCTAGTTTTAAAAATCCTAGCCCTCGGCCTAAGCCTAACAGTAACCCTGGGAAGGGAAATCAGCCTGGTGTTAGGCTTCTTGCCAAGGAAAGAGCCGGGAAAGCAACCATGTTGTGGCACTTTTGCACTCCCTTTTGGATGCCTTTCACAGCTCCAGTGTGCCTGGAACTCAGGGCTTCCTGATTTTAAAAATCCTAGCCCTAGGCCGAACCCCAACCCTAAGACGAGAAAGGCAAATCAGCCAGGAATTAGGCATGTCCCCAAGGAAAAAGCTGTGGAGGCAGGCATGTTGTGGTACTTTTGCGCTCTTCTTGGGTAGTCCTTCGCAGCTGCTGTGTTCTTGGAACTCAGTGCTTTCCGGTTAATAGAACCCTTACCCCAGGCATATCTCAAACCTTAACCCTAGGAAGGAAAATCAGCCTATGGTTCGGGATGGTCTCATTGAAATATCAGTGGTGGCTGCCAAGTTGTGTCACTTTTGCGCTCCCCTTGGGATGCCTTTCGCAGCTGCAGTGTGCCTGGAGCCCAGGGCTTCCTGGTTTTAAAAGTCCTAGGCCTAAGCCTAACAGTAACCCTAGGAAGGTAAATCAGCCGCGTATTAGGGTTCTTCCTAAGGGAAAAGCCGTGAAAGCAACCATGTTGTGGCACTTCTGCACTCCCTTTGGGATGCCTTTGGCAGATGCAGTAAGCCTGGAACTCAGGGCTTCCTGGTTAAAAAACTCCAAGCCCTAGGCTGATGCCTAACCCTATCCCCAGGAAGGAAAATCAGCCTAAGTATAGGGATCGTGCAACGTCTAGAACACGATGGCAGATGTTTTCTGTGCTGGCACAGTTTTTCCTCGCCAGACATAGTGGAAAAGCTTTTTGCTAAGATGTAGACGAGAAGAGACGCTAAAGACGAAGGTACGATGCTCTCCGGAGCTAAGAGCTGCTCCCGGGCGTCTTTCGGCAGAAGCCGCTCTAAGGAGTGCACAGTGAGCGGCACAATCGTCTTTGCGCGAAGAAGCCGCTTCTTCGCCTCCGGGAGCCGGAGAGAGCGGCACCTTCGGAAAGGTGAAGAAGGAAGCTGTACAACACTGGGATTGTGTGCGCAGCTTGCCAACTGCTAGAAAACAGTACCTTTGCACTCTCCTGACTTTTCCAATCACATGAACATTCGATTGGAAGCTGTTTTGGACAACTTTTCTTTTCTTCATGCCAAACACTCGGCACACCTCCGTGTAACGTCTAGAACACGATGGGAGATGTTTTCTGTGCTGGCACAGTTTTTCCTCGCCAGACATAGTGGAAAAGCTTTTTGCTAAGATGTAGACGAGAAGAGACGCTAAAGACGAAGGTACGATGCTGTCCGGAGCTAAGAGCCGCTCCCGGGCGTCTTTCGGCAGAAGCCGCGCTAAGGAGTGCACAGTGAGCGGCACAATCGTCTTTGCGCGAAGAAGCCGCTTCTTCGCCTCCGGGAGCCGGAGAGAGCGGCACCTTCGGAAAGGTGAAGAAGGAAGCTGTACAACACTGGGATTGTGTGCGCAGCTTGCCAACTGATAGAAAACAGTACCTTTGCACTCTCCTGACTTTTCCAATCACATGAACATTCGATTGGAAGCTGTTTTGGACAACTTTTCTTTTCTTCATGCCAAACACTCGGCACACCTCCGTGCAACGTCTAGAACACGATGGGAGATGTTTTCTGTGCTGGCACAGTTTTTCCTCGCCAGACATAGTGGAAAAGCTTTTTGCTAAGATGTAGACGAGAAGAGACGCTAAAGACGAAGGTACGATGCTGTCCGGAGCTAAGAGCCGCTCCCGGGCGTCTTTCGGCAGAAGCCGCGCTAAGGAGTGCACAGTGAGCGGCACAATCGTCTTTGCGCGAAGAAGCCGCTTCTTCGCCTCCGGGAGCCGGAGAGAGCGGCACCTTCGGAAAGGTGAAGAAGGAAGCTGTACAACACTGGGATTGTGTGCGCAGATTGCCAACTGATAGAAAACAGTACCTTTGCACTCTCCTGACTTTTCCAATCACATGAACATTCGATTGGAAGCTGTTTTGGACAACTTTTCTTTTCTTCATGCCAAACACTCGGCACACCTCCGTGCAACGTCTAGAACACGATGGGAGATATTTTCTGTGCTGGCACAGTTTTTCCTCGCCAGACATAGTGGAAAAGCTTTTTGCTAAGATGTAGACGAGAAGAGACGCTAAAGACGTAGGTACGATGCTCTCCGGGGCTAAGAGCCGCTCCCGGGCGTCTTTCGGCAGAAGCCGCGCTAAGGAGTGCACAGTGAGCGGCACAATCGTCTTTGCGCGAAGAAGCCGCTTCTTCGCCTCCGGGAGCCGGAGAGAGCGGCACCTTCGGAAAGGTGAAGAAGGAAGCTGTACAACACTGGGATTGTGTGCGCAGATTGCCAACTGCTAGAAAAGAGTACCTTTGCACTCCCCTGACTTTTCCAATCACATGAACATTCGATTGGAAGCTGTTTTGGACAACTTTTCTTTTCTTCATGCCAAACACTCGGCACACCTCCGTGCAACGTCTAGAACACGATGGGAGATGTTTTCTGTGCTGGCACAGTTTTTCCTCGCCAGACATAGTGGAAAAGCTTTTTGCTAAGATGTAGACGAGAAGAGACGCTAAAGACGAAGGTACGATGCTGTCCGGAGCTAAGAGCCGCTCCCGGGCGTCTTTCGGCAGAAGCCGCGCTAAGGAGAGCACAGTGAGCGGCACAATCGTCTTTGCGCGAAGAAGCCGCTTCTTCGCCTCCGGGAGCCGGAGAGAGCGGCACCTTCGGAAAGGTGAAGAAGGAAGCTGTACAACACTGGGATTGTGTGCGCAGCTTGCCAACTGATAGAAAACAGTACCTTTGCACTCTCCTGACTTTTCCAATCACATGAACATTCGATTGGAAGCTGTTTTGGACAAGTTTTCTTTTCTTCATGCCAAACACTCGGCACACCTCCGTGCAACGTCTAGAACACGATGGGAGGTGTTTTCTGTGCTGGCACAATTTCTCCTTGCCAGACATAGTGGAAAAGCTTTTTGCTAAGATGTAGACGACAAGAGAGCCTAAGGACTGGATGTAAGCAAATGACACTCATCTTCAAAAAAGGCAATTAGGAGGACTCGCAATCGTACAAACCAGCCAGCCTCTTTTTTATACCCAGGAAGTTGATGAAGCAGCTCTTCCTGGAAAACCTTGCCAGGCACATGAAAGACGACACAATAATGTAGTTAGCATGATTTTTCAGGGGCATTTCATGCTGAACATAACTTTAAACTCCTCTGATGAATCAACTTGACTGGTAGATGAAGGGAATATTATCTGCCTGGGCTTCAGGGAGGTTTTTGACATATCTCTACATGGCAGCACACATCCATATGGAAGCAATAGTGCAAAGGGGAGGGAATCAGTGTCTTTTCAGTGATGCTGAGTGAAAAGACAAGAGGCAGTGGGCACACACTGAAATACAGGAACATCAGGAAATGATTCTTTACTGTGAGGGTGAGTGAACCACGGCACAGACTGCCCAGAAAGATTGTGGAGCCTGGATCTTTGAAGACATTAAAAGTACACCCAGATAGAATCCTGGGCAAGAGGCTCTAGGTATCCTGGTTTAGGCAGGGGGTTTGGGCCTGGTTAGCCCCACCAACCCCTTCCACTCTCATTCATTCTGTGCTAGTGAATTCTCTTCAAGATGCATTTCAAGCACTGGCATGACAAAGTTCTGTGCAGACACAGATCCAAATGGACATGGCATCTAAGTTCCTTAAGCAGTCTTCAAGAAGAATGTAAACCTCTGGGGCAAGTGTCTCTTCCCTAACTGAATCCCTTTCATGGGAAAATTCCCAGCTCTAGAAAGATCTTCTGATACGCATGCTTAAGACTGACACTGGCTGAGCAAATTTCTCCCTATGTGTATCTAAGACCAGTTAGGATCTTCACCCAAAGTGCTGTCAACATAGTCACAGAATGCCTATTGTTAAGAAGTGACAACTTCCATCAGAATGGCAACCATTGGTCCACCAAATGGATGAATGGATGGGAATTATCTGCTTGGGTTAAAAACAAAAAGAAAGAGTTGGTCTTTACTTATCAATTTCATTGCAATATTGATAAGGGAAGAAAAAGACCTAAGTCCTTGACTTTCTTAACTGGAGGAAAGATTTTAAAAATTCCTTGTAAAAATGTATGATCACAATCAGACTATTGAAACCATTTGAGTTGGGAAAAAAGTTCCAAAATTGTCTAGAGAGTGGCAAAGAAGCCAAGAAAATAGGAAAGAAACAAAAAGAGGGCAAAAGAGTAAGCTTCAGTGTACAAGCTCGTTCTAGAAGTAGTCTGCCGGGGAAAGGAAGCCCCAGTTGAATTTCCAATGTATTCCTGCGCTTGATTCAGTAACTGGTCAATGTAAAAACCAATCCTTTTGTATAACTTCTTCCAGCAACAAAAACTCCAACAGGTTGACACTACCATCATGCCTGTTCCAGACATATTTCAAAGAGAAATGATGATTTTCTTGAAAACCTACTTGCATAAAAGTTGCAAGATGGTGGAGGGATTGCCACATCCTCCTTCCTCCATCTGGCTTGAAAGTAGATTTGATAAAATATGCAACAAAGCACATGATTTATAAGGTAGAGTGAAATGGATGATTTGGGAATTGATCTCTTGTTGATAGTAAACTTCACATCCACTCTGTGTGACCTTTCTAAAACAAAATGTGGAGCTGAGGCATGAATCTGCCACAACAATTGTAAAGCAAACATACACACTCCCCTTCACATGCCCCCCCTTCCACACACACCTAGGCACACACAGAGATCAGCATAGCAGATCATGAACACCTTGGAAAAGACTGAAATGCTAAACGCCTCTCTTGATGGGCAAAAGAGCTGGTGCAGTAATTCAAATGCCTGGTACAAAAATTCTGTTTCATATTTAGCTCCTATTTAAAACACAGCTTTTCATTTCATTCTATTTACAGAATATTTTCTTTTCATTTGTTTCTTTAAAATTACTTAGTTCTCACCTGTTGTATGTCTAGGAATATTTTCTTCCAAAAATAGAAAAAAATAGATGCTATCTTTTCAGCAGAAAACATTGGTTGATACAATTTTAAACCATCATGATATGGAAGAATTGTTCTGTCCCTCTCGAAGGTGGAAGAAGCATTTGGATCACAGATCATCTACAATGAAATACTTGACATGTTTAAGATGCTTTCAATCAATTTTGATCGTCAATTGCTTCTTCGTTGTAAACAGTCATTTTTCAGTGAAGGGCAAGTGTGTGTGGTATATCTACATGATGTGTTCAAACCCAGTTCCTACTAATGGCCAGGCTGAATTCCAGGAAATAACGTCCCGAATGATATTTTGCCGCCTTCTTTGGCACTTCATGAAATCTTACCATGATGAAGTGCTGAAACACAGAGATTTTCTCTTAGAGAGTGTCTCATGTTGTAACCCATCCCATGGATTTTATGCTGTAATTCTTATCTCTTTTAAAATTTGCTATCTTCTGTACAGTTTTCATGAACATTTCTGTTACAGTAGTGAATAGCACAGATAAATGTAATTTTGTACAACTTTGAATTTACCCCAAGAGCTGAGAGAAAACTTGCTCCTATACTTCAATCCCAGTTTCTTCTATAGTCCAACTTTGTTTCTCTACCATCAAGCTTCTCCTTTGTTGCTGCTCCAAGCCCCGTCCAAGCTGACCTTGAATACTTTCAGGGATGGGACACCCACAACTTCCCTGGGCAACCTGTTCCAGTGTTCCAGCACTCCCACAGTAAAAAAGGCCTTCCTTTCATCTAATATGTGTAGGAAATCATAAATCTAGGCATAGAAATTTGGAGTGCAAATTTGAAATTCTTTTGATTTGAAGCACATTTTATATGAATACTGACTTACAGATGACTAAAAGATGTTGATGGGCATTTGAGCTGACAAGTTTTGAAAAAGTGTACGGAAATTAACATTGAAACCACTAAAATTAAAAACTTCTTCCCATTTTCTTTCTCCTCTCCTATTCAAAATTGCAAATGTCAGATATCAGTGCTTCATGCAAACCTCTCAGATGCTCTCAGGGAAAAAGCATTTATTTCAGACTAAGTTGCGGTTGACGTAGAACACTGCCTTTAACAGCTGCAGTGTGCCTGGAATTCAGGGCTTCCTGTTTGAAAAAATCCTATCTCTAGGCAGAACCCTAACCCTAACCCTAGGCAGATAAAATAGCGTGGGTATAGGGATGTTCCCAAGGAAAAAAGCACTGGAAGGAGCATGTTGAGGCAATTTTTGGCTGCCCTTGGGAAGCCTTTTGCAGCTGCACTGGGTCTGGAGCTCAGGGTTTACTGATTTCAAATCCCTATCTCTTGGCGTGACCATAGGTGCAACTGGAGGCAAGTAAATCAGCCTAGGTTCAATGATGGTCCCAAGGAAAAAGCTGTGGAGGCAGGCATGTTGTGGTACTTTTGCGCTCTTCTTGGCTAGTCCTTCGCAGCTGCTGTGTTCTTGGAACTCAGGGCTTTCTGGTTAATAGAACCCTTACCCCAGGCGTAACTCAAACCTTAACCCTAGGAAGGAAAATCAGCCTATGGTTCGGGATGGTCTCATGGAAATATCAGTGGTGGCAGCCAAGTTGCGTCACTTTTGCGCTCCCCTTGGGATGCCTTTCGCAGCTGCAGTGTGCCTGGAGCCCAGGGCTTCCTGGTTTTAAAAGTCCTAGGCCTAAGCCTAACAGTAACCCTAGGAAGGTAAATCAGCTGGGTATTAGGGTTCTTCCTAAGGGAAAAGCCGTGAAAGCAGCCATGTTGTGGCACTTCTGCACTCCCTTTGGGATGCCTTTGGCAGATGAAGTAAGCCTGGAACTCAGGGCTTCCTAGTTAAAAAAATCCTAGCCCTAGGCCGAACCCCAACCCTAAGACGAGAAAGGCAAATCAGCCAGGAATTAGGGATGTCCCCAAGGAAAAAGCTGTGGAGGCAGGCATGTTGTGGTACTTTTGCGCTCTTCTTGGCTAGTCCTTCGCAGCTGCTGTGTTCTTGGAACTCAGGGCTTTCTGGTTAATAGAACCCTTACCCCAGGCGTAACTCAAACCTTAACCCTAGGAAGGAAAATCAGCCTATGGTTCGGGATGGTCTCATGGAAATATCAGTGGTGGCAGCCAAGTTGTGTCACTTTTGCGCTCCCCTTGGGATGCCTTTCGCAGCTGCAGAGTGCCTGGAGCCCAGGGCTTCCTGGTTTTAAAAGTCCGAGGCCTAAGCCTAACAGTAACCCTAGGAAGGTAAATCAGCCGCGTATTAGGGTTCTTCCTAAGGGAAAAGCCGTGAAAGCAGCCATGTTGTGGCACTTTTGCACTCCCTTTGGGATGCCTTTGGCAGATGAAGTAAGCCTGGAACTCAGGGCTTCCTGGTTAAAAATCTCCAAACCCTAGGCTGAACCCTAACCCTAACCCTAGGCAGATAAATCAGCCTAGGTATAGCGATGGTGCCAAGGAAAAAGCTGTGAAAGCTGCCATGTTGTTGCACTTTTGTACTCCCCTTGGGATGCCTTTCGCAGCTGCAGTGTGCCTGGATCTAAGGGCTTCCTAGTTTTAAAAATCCTAGCCCTAGGCCTAAGCCTTACAGTAACCCTGGGAAGGGAAATCAGCCTGGTGTTAGGCTTCTTGCCAAGGAAAAAGCCGGGAAAGCAGCAATGTTGTGGCACTTTTGCACTCTCTTTTGGATTCCTTTCACAGCTCCAGTGTGCCTGGAACTCAGGGCTTCCTGATTTTAAAAATCCTAGCCCTAGGCCGAACCCCAACCCTAAGACGAGAAAGGCAAATCAGCCAGGAATTAGGCATGTCCCCAAGGAAAAAGCTGTGGAGGCAGGCATGTTGTGGTACTTTTGCGCTCTTCTTGGGTAGTCCTTCGCAGCTGCTGTGTTCTTGGAACTCAGGGCTTTCTGGTTAATAGAACCCTTACCCTAGGCGTAACTCAAACCTTAACCCTAGGAAGGAAAATCAGCCTATGGTTCGGGATAGTCTCATGAGAATAGCAGCAGAGGCAGCCAAGTTGTGTCACTTCTGCAGCCCTCTTGGAATGCCTTTAACAGCTGCAGTGTGCCTGGAGCCCAGGGCTTCCTGGTTTTAAAAGTCCTAGGCCTAAGCCTAACAGTAACCCTAGGAAGGTAAATCAGCTGGGTATTAGGGTTCTTCCTAAGGGAAAAGCCGTGAAAGCAGCCATGTTGTGGCACTTTTGCACTCCCTTTGGGATGCTTTTGGCAGATGAAGTAAGCCTGGAACTCAGGGCTTCCTAGTTAAAAAAATCCTAGCCCTAGGCCGAACCCCAACCCTAAGACGAGAAAGGCAAATCAGCCAGGAATTAGGCATGTCCCCAAGGAAAAAGCTGTGGAGGCAGGCATGTTGTGGTACTTTTGCGCTCTTCTTGGCTAGTCCTTCGCAGCTGCTGTGTTCTTGGAACTCAGGGCTTTCTGGTTAATAGAACCCTTACCCTAGGCGTAACTCAAACCTTAACCCTAGGAAGGAAAATCAGCCTATGGTTCGGGATGGTCTCATGGAAATATCAGTGGTGGCAGCCAAGTTGTGTCACTTTTGCGCTCCCCTTGGGATGCCTTTCGCAGCTGCAGAGTGCCTGGAGCCCAGGGCTTCCTGGTTTTAAAAGTCCTAGGCCTAAGCCTAACAGTAACCCTAGGAAGGTAAATCAGCCGCGTATTAGGGTTCTTCCTAAGGGAAAAGCCATGAAAGCAGCCATGTTGTGGCACTTTTGCACTCCCTTTGGGATGCCTTTGGCAGATGCAGTAAGCCTGGAACTCAGGGCTTCCTGGTTAAAAAACTCCAAGCCCTAGGCTGAACCCTAACCCTAACCCTAGGCAGATAAATCAGCCAAGGTATAGGGATGGTGCCAAGGAAAAAGCTGTGAAAGCTGCCATGTGTTTGCACTTTTGTACTCCCCTTGGGATGCCTTGAACAGCTGCAGTGTGCCTGGATCTAAGGGCTTCCTAGTTTTAAAAATCCTAGTCCTAGGCCTAAGCCTAACAGTAACCATGGGAAGGGAAATCAGCCTGGTGTTAAGCTTCTTGCCAAGGAAAAAGCCGTGAAAGCAGCCATGTTGTGGCACTTCTGCACTCCCTTTGGGATGCCTTTGGCAGATGCAGTAAGCCTGGAACTCAGGGCTTCCTAGTTAAAAATATCCTAGCCCTAGGCCGAACCCCAACCCTAAGACGAGAAAGGCAAATCAGCCAGGAATTAGGCATGTCCCCAAGGAAAAAGCTGTGGAGGCAGGCATGTTGTGGTACTTTTGCGCTCTTCTTGGCTAGTCCTTCGCAGCTGCTGTGTTCTTGGAACTCAGGGCTTTCTGGTTAATAGAACCCTTACCCTAGGCGTAACTCAAACCTTAACCCTAGGAAGGAAAATCAGCCTATGGTTCGGGATGGTCTCATGAGAATAGCAGCAGAGGCAGCCAAGTTGTGTCACTTCTGCGGCCCTCTTGGGATGCCTTTAACAGCTGCATGTGCCTGGAGCCCAGGGCTTCCTGGTTTTAAAAGTCCTAGGCCTAAGCCTAACAGTAACCCTAGGAAGGTAAATCAGCTGGGTATTAGGGTTCTTCCTAAGGGAAAAGCCGTGAAAGCAGCCATGTTGTGGCACTTTTGCACTCCCTTTGGGATGCTTTTGGCAGATGAAGTAAGCCTGGAACTCAGGGCTTCCTGGTTAAAAATATCCTAGCCCTAGGCCGAACCCCAACCCTAAGACGAGAAAGGCAAATCAGCCAGGAATTAGGCATGTCCCCAAGGAAAAAGCTGTGGAGGCAGGCATGTTGTGGTACTTTTGCGCTCTTCTTGGGTAGTCCTTTGCAGCTGCTGTGTTCTTGGAACTCAGGGCTTTCTGGTTAATAGAACACTTACCCTAGGCGTAACTCAAACCTTAACCCTAGGAAGGAAAATCAGCCTATGGTTCGGGATGGTCTCATGGAAATATCAGTGGTGGCAGCCAAGTTGTGTCACTTTTGCGCTCCCCTTGGGATGCCTTTCGCAGCTGCAGAGTGCCTGGAGCCGAGGGCTTCCTGGTTTTAAAAGTCCTAGGCCTAAGCCTAACAGTAACCCTAGGAAGGTAAATCAGCCGCGTATTAGGGTTCTTCCTAAGCGAAAAGCCATGAAAGCAGCCATGTTGTGGCACTTTTGCACTCCCTTTGGGATGCCTTTGGCAGATGCAGTAAGCCTGGAACTCAGGGCTTCCTGGTTAAAAAACTCCAAGCCCTAGGCTGAACCCTAACCCTAACCCTAGGCAGATAAATCAGCCAAGGTATAGGGATGGTGCCAAGGAAAAAGCTGTGAAAGCTGCCATGTTGTTGCACTTTTGTACTCCCCTTGGGATGCCTTGAACAGCTGCAGTGTGCCTGGATCTAAGGGCTTCCTAGTTTTAAAAATCCTAGTCCTAGGCCTAAGCCTAACAGTAACCATGGGAAGGGAAATCAGCCTGGTGTTAAGCTTCTTGCCAAGGAAAAAGCCGTGAAAGCAACCATGTTGTGGCACTTCTGCACTCCCTTTTGGATGCCTTTGGCAGATGCAGTAAGCCTGGAAGTCAGGGCTTCCTAGTTAAAAATATCCTAGCCCTAGGCCGAACCCCAACCCTAAGACGAGAAAGGCAAATCAGCCAGGAATTAGGCATGTCCCCAAGGAAAAAGCTGTGGAGGCAGGCATGTTGTGGTACTTTTGCGCTCTTCTTGGCTAGTCCTTCGCAGCTGCTGTGTTCTTGGAACTCAGGGCTTTCTGGTTAATAGAACCCTTACCCTAGGCGTAACTCAAACCTTAACCCTAGGAAGGAAAATCAGCCTATGGTTCGGGATGGTCTCATGAGAATAGCAGCAGAGGCAGCCAAGTTGTGTCACTTCTGCAGCCCTCTTGGAATGCCTTTAACAGCTGCAGTGTGCCTGGAGCCCAGGGCTTCCTGGTTTTAAAAGTCCTAGGCCTAAGCCTAACAGTAACCCTAGGAAGGTAAATCAGCTGGGTATTAGGGTTCTTCCTAAGGGAAAAGCCGTGAAAGCAGCCATGTTGTGGCACTTTTGCACTCCCTTTGGGATGCCTTTGGCACATGAAGTAAGCCTGGAACTCAGGGTTTCCTAGTTAAAAAAATCCTAGCCCTAGGCCGAACCCCAACCCTAAGACGAGAAAGGCAAATCAGCCAGGAATTAGGCATGTCCCCAAGGAAAAAGCTGTGGAGGCAGGCATGTTGTGGTACTTTTGCGCTCTTCTTGGCTAGTCCTTCGCAGCTGCTGTGTTCTTGGAACTCAGGGCTTTCTGGTTAATAGAACCCTTACCCTAGGCGTAACTCAAACCTTAACCCTAGGAAGGAAAATCAGCCTATGGTTCGGGATGGTCTCATGGAAATATCAGTGGTGGCAGCCAAGTTGTGTCACTTTTGCGCTCCCCTTGGGATGCCTTTCGCAGCTGCAGAGTGCCTGGAGCCCAGGGCTTCCTGGTTTTAAAAGTCCTAGGCCTAAGCCTAACAGTAACCCTAGGAAGGTAAATCAGCCGCGTATTAGGGTTCTTCCTAAGGGAAAAGCCATGAAAGCAGCCATGTTGTGGCACTTTTGCACTCCCTTTGGGATGCCTTTGGCAGATGCAGTAAGCCTGGAACTCAGGGCTTCCTGGTTAAAAAACTCCAAGCCCTAGGCTGAACCCTAACCCTAACCCTAGGCAGATAAATCAGCCAAGGTATAGGGATGGTGCCAAGGAAAAAGCTGTGAAAGCTGCCATGTGTTTGCACTTTTGTACTCCCCTTGGGATGCCTTGAACAGCTGCAGTGTGCCTGGATCTAAGGGCTTCCTAGTTTTAAAAATCCTAGTCCTAGGCCTAAGCCTAACAGTAACCATGGGAAGGGAAATCAGCCTGGTGTTAAGCTTCTTGCCAAGGAAAAAGCCGTGAAAGCAGCCATGTTGTGGCACTTCTGCACTCCCTTTGGGATGCCTTTGGCAGATGCAGTAAGCCTGGAACTCAGGGCTTCCTAGTTAAAAATATCCTAGCCCTAGGCCGAACCCCAACCCTAAGACGAGAAAGGCAAATCAGCCAGGAATTAGGCATGTCCCCAAGGAAAAAGCTGTGGAGGCAGGCATGTTGTGGTACTTTTGCGCTCTTCTTGGCTAGTCCTTCGCAGCTGCTGTGTTCTTGGAACTCAGGGCTTTCTGGTTAATAGAACCCTTACCCTAGGCGTAACTCAAACCTTAACCCTAGGAAGGAAAATCAGCCTATGGTTCGGGATGGTCTCATGAGAATAGCAGCAGAGGCAGCCAAGTTGTGTCACTTCTGCGG
Source organism: Ammospiza maritima maritima (assembly GCA_036010785.1). Classification (NCBI taxonomy): domain Eukaryota; kingdom Metazoa; phylum Chordata; class Aves; order Passeriformes; family Passerellidae; genus Ammospiza; species Ammospiza maritima. The sequence continues at coordinate 1,344,216 of JAYKTQ010000132.1, forward strand.
CCCTCTTGGGATGCCTTTAACAGCTGCATGTGCCTGGAGCCCAGGGCTTCCTGGTTTTAAAAGTCCTAGGCCTAAGCCTAACAGTAACCCTAGGAAGGTAAATCAGCTGGGTATTAGGGTTCTTCCTAAGGGAAAAGCCGTGAAAGCAGCCATGTTGTGGCACTTTTGCACTCCCTTTGGGATGCTTTTGGCAGATGAAGTAAGCCTGGAACTCAGGGCTTCCTGGTTAAAAATATCCTAGCCCTAGGCCGAACCCCAACCCTAAGACGAGAAAGGCAAATCAGCCAGGAATTAGGCATGTCCCCAAGGAAAAAGCTGTGGAGGCAGGCATGTTGTGGTACTTTTGCGCTCTTCTTGGGTAGTCCTTTGCAGCTGCTGTGTTCTTGGAACTCAGGGCTTTCTGGTTAATAGAACCCTTACCCTAGGCGTAACTCAAACCTTAACCCTAGGAAGGAAAATCAGCCTATGGTTCGGGATGGTCTCATGGAAATATCAGTGGTGGCAGCCAAGTTGTGTCACTTTTGCGCTCCCCTTGGGATGCCTTTCGCAGCTGCAGAGTGCCTGGAGCCGAGGGCTTCCTGGTTTTAAAAGTCCTAGGCCTAAGCCTAACAGTAACCCTAGGAAGGTAAATCAGCCGCGTATTAGGGTTCTTCCTAAGCGAAAAGCCATGAAAGCAGCCATGTTGTGGCACTTTTGCACTCCCTTTGGGATGCCTTTGGCAGATGCAGTAAGCCTGGAACTCAGGGCTTCCTGGTTAAAAAACTCCAAGCCCTAGGCTGAACCCTAACCCTAACCCTAGGCAGATAAATCAGCCAAGGTATAGGGATGGTGCCAAGGAAAAAGCTGTGAAAGCTGCCATGTTGTTGCACTTTTGTACTCCCCTTGGGATGCCTTGAACAGCTGCAGTGTGCCTGGATCTTAGGGCTTCCTAGTTTTAAAAATCCTAGTCCTAGGCCTAAGCCTAACAGTAACCATGGGAAGGGAAATCAGCCTGGTGTTAAGCTTCTTGCCAAGGAAAAAGCCGTGAAAGCAACCATGTTGTGGCACTTCTGCACTCCCTTTTGGATGCCTTTGGCAGATGCAGTAAGCCTGGAAGTCAGGGCTTCCTAGTTAAAAATATCCTAGCCCTAGGCCGAACCCCAACCCTAAGACGAGAAAGGCAAATCAGCCAGGAATTAGGCATGTCCCCAAGGAAAAAGCTGTGGAGGCAGGCATGTTGTGGTACTTTTGCGCTCTTCTTGGGTAGTCCTTCGCAGCTGCTGTGTTCTTGGAACTCAGGGCTTTCTGGTTAATAGAACCCTTACCCTAGGCGTAACTCAAACCTTAACCCTAGGAAGGAAAATCAGCCTATGGTTCGGGATGGTCTCATGAGAATAGCAGCAGAGGCAGCCAAGTTGTGTCACTTCTGCAGCCCTCTTGGAATGCCTTTAACAGCTGCAGTGTGCCTGGAGCCCAGGGCTTCCTGGTTTTAAAAGTCCTAGGCCTAAGCCTAACAGTAACCCTAGGAAGGTAAATCAGCTGGGTATTAGGGTTCTTCCTAAGGGAAAAGCCGTGAAAGCAGCCATGTTGTGGCACTTTTGCACTCCCTTTGGGATGCCTTTGGCACATGAAGTAAGCCTGGAACTCAGGGTTTCCTAGTTAAAAAAATCCTAGCCCTAGGCCGAACCCCAACCCTAAGACGAGAAAGGCAAATCAGCCAGGAATTAGGCATGTCCCCAAGGAAAAAGCTGTGGAGGCAGGCATGTTGTGGTACTTTTGCGCTCTTCTTGGGTAGTCCTTCGCAGCTGCTGTGTTCTTGGAACTCAGGGCTTTCTGGTTAATAGAACCCTTACCCTAGGCGTAACTCAAACCTTAACCCTAGGAAGGAAAATCAGCCTATGGTTCGGGATGGTCTCATGGAAATATCAGTGGTGGCAGCCAAGTTGTGTCACTTTTGCGCTCCCCTTGGGATGCCTTTCGCAGCTGCAGAGTGCCTGGAGCCCAGGGCTTCCTGGTTTTAAAAGTCCTAGGCCTAAGCCTAACAGTAACCCTAGGAAGGTAAATCAGCCGCGTATTAGGGTTCTTCCTAAGGGAAAAGCCATGAAAGCAGACATGTTGTGGCACTTTAGCACTCCCTTTGGGATGCCTTTGGCAGATGCAGTAAGCCTGGAACTCAGGGCTTCCTGGTTAAAAAACTCCAAGCCCTAGGCTGAACCCTAACCCTAACCCTAGGCAGATAAATCAGCCAAGGTATAGGAATGGTGCCAAGGAAAAAGCTGTGAAAGCTGCCATGTTGTTGCACTTTTGTACTCCCCTTGGGATGCCTTGAACAGCTGCAGTGTTCCTGGAGCCCAGGGCTTCCTAGTTTTAAAAATCCTAGCCCAAGGCCTAAGCCTAACAGTAACCCTGGGAAGGGAAATCAGCCTGCTGTTAGGCTTCTTGCCAAGGAAAAAGCCGTGAAAGCAACCATGTTGTGGCACTTTTGCACTCCCTTTTGGATGCCTTTCACAGCTCCAGTGTGCCTGGAACTCAGGGCTTCCTGATTTTAAAAATCCTAGCCCTAGGCCGAACCCCAACCCTAAGACGAAAAAGGCAAATCAGCCAGGAATTAGGCATGTCCCCAAGGAAAAAGCTGTGGAGGCAGGCATGTTGTGGTACTTTTGCGCTCTTCTTGGGTAGTCCTTCGCAGCTGCTGTGTTCTTGGAACTCAGGGCTTTCTGGTTAATAGAACCCTTACCCTAGGCGTAACTCAAACCTTAACCCTAGGAAGGAAAATCAGCCTATGGTTCGGGATGGTCTCATGAGAATAGCAGCAGAGGCAGCCAAGTTGTGTCACTTCTGCGGCCCTCTTGGGATGCCTTTAACAGCTGCATGTGCCTGGAGCCCAGGGCTTCCTGGTTTTAAAAGTCCTAGGCCTAAGCCAAACAGTAAACCTAGGAAGGTAAATCAGCTGCGTATTAGGGTTCTTCCTAAGGGAAAAGCCGTGAAAGCAGCCATGTTGTGGCACTTTTGCACTCCCTTTGGGATGCTTTTGGCAGATGAAGTAAGCCTGGAACTCAGGGCTTCCTGGTTAAAAATATCCTAGCCCTAGGCCGAACCCCAACCCTAAGACGAGAAAGGCAAATCAGCCAGGAATTAGGCATGTCCCCAAGGAAAAAGCTGTGGAGGCAGGCATGTTGTGGTACTTTTGTGCTCTTCTTGGGTAGTCCTTCGCAGCTGCTGTGTTCTTGGAACTCAGGGCTTTCTGGTTAATAGAACCCTTACCCTAGGCGTAACTCAAACCTTAACCCTAGGAAGGAAAATCAGCCTATGGTTCGGGATGGTCTCATGGAAATATCAGTGGTGGCAGCCAAGTTGTGTCACTTTTGCGCTCCCCTTGGGATGCCTTTCGCAGCTGCAGAGTGCCTGGAGCCGAGGGCTTCCTGGTTTTAAAAGTCCTAGGCCTAAGCCTAACAGTAACCCTAGGAAGGTAAATCAGCCGCGTATTAGGGTTCTTCCTAAGGGAAAAGCCATGAAAGCAGCCATGTTGTGGCACTTTTGCACTCCCTTTGGGATGCCTTTGGCAGATGCAGTAAGCCTGGAACTCAGGGCTTCCTGGTTAAAAAACTCCAAGCCCTAGGCTGAACCCTAACCCTAACCCTAGGCAGATAAATCAGCCAAGGTATAGGGATGGTGCCAAGGAAAAAGCTGTGAAAGCTGCCATGTTGTTGCACTTTTGTACTCCCCTTGGGATGCCTTGAACAGCTGCAGTGTGCCTGGATCTAAGGGCTTCCTAGTTTTAAAAATCCTAGTCCTAGGCCTAAGCCTAACAGTAACCATGGGAAGGGAAATCAGCCTGGTGTTAAGCTTCTTGCCAAGGAAAAAGCCGTGAAAGCAACCATGTTGTGGCACTTCAGCACTCCCTTTGGGATGCCTTTGGCAGATGCAGTAAGCCTGGAAGTCAGGGCTTCCTAGTTAAAAATATCCTAGCCCTAGGCCGAACCCCAACCCTAAGAGGAAAAAGGCAAATCAGCCAGGAATTAGGCATGTCCCCAAGGAAAAAGCTGTGGAGGCAGGCATGTTGTGGTACTTTTGCGCTCTTCTTGGCTAGTCCTTCGCAGCTGCTGTGTTCTTGGAACTCAGGGCTTTCTGGTTAATAGAACCCTTACCCTAGGCGTAACTCAAACCTTAACCCTAGGAAGGAAAATCAGCCTATGGTTCGGGATGGTCTCATGAGAATAGCAGCAGAGGCAGCCAAGTTGTGTCACTTCTGCAGCCCTCTTGGAATGCCTTTAACAGCTGCAGTGTGCCTGGAGCCCAGGGCTTCCTGGTTTTAAAAGTCCTAGGCCTAAGCCTAACAGTAACCCTAGGAAGGTAAATCAGCTGGGTATTAGGGTTCTTCCTAAGGGAAAAGCCGTGGAAGCAGCCATGTTGTGGCACTTCTGCACTCCCTTTGGGATGCTTTTGGCAGATGAAGTAAGCCTGGAACTCAGGGCTTCCTAGTTAAAAAAATCCTAGCCCTAGGCCGAACCCCAACCCTAAGACGAGAAAGGCAAATCAGCCAGGAATTAGGCATGTCCCCAAGGAAAAAGCTGTGGAGGCAGGCATGTTGTGGTACTTTTGCGCTCTTCTTGGGTAGTCCTTCGCAGCTGCTGTGTTCTTGGAACTCAGGGCTTTCTGGTTAATAGAACCCTTACCCTAGGCGTAACTCAAACCTTAACCCTAGGAAGGAAAATCAGCCTATGGTTCGGGATGGTCTCATGGAAATATCAGTGGTGGCAGCCAAGTTGCATCACTTTTGCGCTCCCCTTGGGATGCCTTTCGCAGCTGCAGTGTGCCTGGAGCCCAGGGCTTCCTGGTTTTAAAAGTCCTAGGCCTAAGCCTAACAGTAACCCTAGGAAGGTAAATCAGCCGGGTATTAGGGTTCTTCCTAAGGGAAAAGCCGTGAAAGCAGCCATGTTGTGGCACTTTTGCACTCCCTTTGGGATGCCTTTGGCAGATGCAGTAAGCCTGGAACTCAGGGCTTCCTGGTTAAAAAACTCCAAGCCCTAGGCTGAACCCTAACCCTAACCCTAGGCAGATAAATCAGCCAAGGTATAGGGATGGTGCCAAGGAAAAAGCTGTGAAAGCTGCCATGTTGTTGCACTTTTGTACTCCCCTTGGGATGCCTTGAAACGCTGCAGTGTGCCTGGATCTAAGGGCTTCCTAGTTTTAAAAATCCTAGTCCTAGGCCTAAGCCTAACAGTAACCATGGGAAGGGAAATCAGCCTGGTGTTAAGCTTCTTGCCAAGGAAAAAGCCGTGAAAGCAACCATGTTGTGGCACTTTTGCACTCCCTTTGGGATGCCTTTGGCAGATGAAGTAAGCCTGGAACTCAGGGCTTCCTGGTTAAAAATATCCTAGCCCTAGGCCGAACCCCAACCCTAAGACGAGAAAGGCAAATCAGCCAGGAATTAGGCATGTCCCCAAGGAAAAAGCTGTGGAGGCAGGCATGTTGTGGTACTTTTGCGCTCTTCTTGGGTAGTCCTTCGCAGCTGCTGTGTTCTTGGAACTCAGGGCTTTCTGGTTAATAGAACCCTTACCCTAGGCGTAACTCAAACCTTAACCCTAGGAAGGAAAATCAGCCTATGGTTCGGGATGGTCTCATGGAAATATCAGTGGTGGCAGCCAAGTTGTGTCACTTCTGCGGCCCTCTTGGGATGCCTTTAACAGCTGCAGTGTGCCTGGAGCCCAGGGCTTCCTGGTTTTAAAAGTCCTAGGTCTAAGCCTAACAGTAACCCTAGGAAGGTAAATCTGCCGGGTATTAGGGTTCTTCCTAAGGGAAAAGCTGTGAAAGCAGCCATGTTGTGGCACTTTTGCACTCCCTTTGGGATGCCTTTGGCAGATGAAGTAAGCCTGGATCTCAGGGCTTCCTGGTTAAAAAACTCCAAACCCTAGGCTGAACCCTAACACTAACCCTAGGCAGATAAATCAGCCTAGGTATAGGGATGGTGCCAAGGAAAAAGCTGTGAAAGCTGCCATGTTGTTGCACTTTTGTACTCCCCTTGGGATGCCTTGAACAGCTGCAGTGTTCCTGGAGCCCAGGGCTTCCTAGTTTTAAAAATCCTAGCCCTAGGCCTAAGCCTAACAGTAACCATGGGAAGGGAAATCAGCCTGGTGTTAAGCTTCTTGCCAAGGAAAAAGCCGTGAAAGCAACCATGTTGTGGCACTTCTGCACTCCCTTTTGGATGCCTTTCACAGCTCCAGTGTGCCTGGAACTCAGGGCTTCCTGATTTTAAAAATCCTAGCCCTAGGCCGAACCCCAACCCTAAGACGAGAAAGGCAAATCAGCCAGGAATTAGGCATGTCCCCAAGGAAAAAGCTGTGGAGGCAGGCACGTTGTGGTACTTCTGCGCTCTTCTTGGGTAGTCCTTCGCAGCTGCTGTGTTCTTGGAACTCAGGGCTTTCTGGTTAATAGAACTCTTACCCTAGGCGTAACTCAAACCTTAACCCTAGGAAGGAAAATCAGCCTATGGTTCGGGATGGTCTCATGAGAATAGCAGCAGAGGCAGCCAAGTTGTGTCACTTCTGCGGCCCTCTTGGGATGCCTTTAACAGCTGCAGTGTGCCTGGAGCCCAGGGCTTCCTGGTTTTAAAAGTCCTAGGCCTAAGCCTAACAGTAACCCTAGGAAGGTAAATCAGCCGCGTATTAGGGTTCTTCCTAAGGGAAAAGCTGTGAAAGCAGCCATGTTGTGGCACTTTTGCACTCCCTTTGGGATGCCTTTGGCAGATGCAGTAAGCCTGGAACTCAGGGCTTCCTGGTTAAAAAACTCCAAACCCTAGGCTGAACCCTAACCCTAACCCTAGGCAGATAAATCAGCCAAGGTATAGGGATGGTGCCAAGGAAAATGCTGAGAAAGCTGCCATGTTGTTGCACTTTTGTACTCCCCTTGGGATGCCTTGAACAGCTGCAGTGTGCCTGGATCTAAGGGCTTCCTAGTTTTAAAAATCCTAGTCCTAGGCCTAAGCCTAACAGTAACCATGGGAAGGGAAATCAGCCTGGTGTTAAGCTTCTTGCCAAGGAAAAAGCCGTGAAAGCAACCATGTTGTGGCACTTCTGCACTCCCTTTTGGATGCCTTTCACAGCTCCAGTGTGCCTGGAACTCAGGGCTTCCTGATTTTAAAAATCCTAGCCCTAGGCCGAACCCCAACCCTAAGACGAGAAAGGCAAATCAGCCAGGAATTAGGCATGTCCCCAAGGAAAAAGCTGTGGAGGCAGGCATGTTGTGGTACCTTTGCGCTCTTCTTGGCTAGTCCTTTGCAGCTGCTGTTTTCTTGGAACTCAGGGCTTTCTGGTTAATAGAACCCTTACCCTAGGCGTAACTCAAACCTTAACCCTAGGAACGAAAATCAGCCTATGGTTCGGGATGGTCTCATGAGAATAGAAGCAGAGGCAGCCAAGTTGTGTCACTTCTGCAGCCCTCTTGGGATGCCTTTAACAGCTGCATGTGCCTGGAGCCCAGGGCTTCCTGGTTTTAAAAGTCCTAGGCCTAAGCCTAACAGTAACCCTAGGAAGGTAAATCTGCCGGGTATTAGGGTTCTTCCTAAGGGAAAAGCCGTGAAAGCAGCCATGTTGTGGCACTTTTGCACTCCCTTTGGGATGCCTTTGGCAGATGAAGTAAGCCTGGAACTCAGGGCTTCCTAGTTAAAAATATCCTAGCCCTAGGCCGAACCCCAACCCTAAGACGAGAAAGGCAAATCAGCCAGGAATTAGGCATGTCCCCAAGGAAAAAGCTGTGGAGGCAGGCATGTTGTGGTACTTTTGCGCTCTTCTTGGGTAGTCCTTCGCAGCTGCTGTGTTCTTGGAACTCAGGGCTTTCTGGTTAATAGAACCCTTACCCTAGGCGTAACTCAAAGCTTAACCCTAGGAAGGAAAATCAGCCTATGGTTCGGGATGGTCTCATGGAAATATCAGTGGTGGCAGCCAAGTTGTGTCACTTTTGCGCTCCCCTTGGGATGCCTTTCGCAGCTGCAGTGTGCCTGGAGCCCAGGGCTTCCTGGTTTTAAAAGTCCTAGGCCTAAGCCTAACAGTAACCCTAGGAAGGTAAATCAGCTGGGTATTAGGGTTCTTCCTAAGGGAAAAGCCGTGAAAGCAGCCATGTTGTGGCACTTTTGCACTCCCTTTGGGATGCCTTTGGCAGATGCAGTAAGCCTGGAACTCAGGGCTTCCTAGTTAAAAAATCCTAGCCCTAGGCCGAACCCCAACCCTAAGACGAGAAAGGCAAATCAGCCAGGAATTAGGCATGTCCCCAAGGAAAAAGCTGTGGAGGCAGGCACGTTGTGGTACTTTTGCGCTCTTCTTGGGTAGTCCTTCGCAGCTGCTGTGTTCTTGGTACTCAGGGCTTTCTGGTTAATAGAACTATTACCCTGGGCGAAACTCAAACCTTAACCCTAGGAAGGAAAATCTGCCTATGGTTCGCGATGGTCTCATGAGAATAGAAGCAGAGGCAGCCATGTTTTGTCACTTCTGCGGCCCTCTTGGGATGCGTTTTACAGCTGCAGTGTGCCTGGAGCCCAGGGCTTCCTGGTTTTAAAAGTCCTAGGTCTAATCCTAACAGTAACCCTAGGAAGGTAAATCAGCCGGGTATTAGGGTTCTTCCTAAGGGAAAAGCTGTGAAAGCAGCCATGTTGTGGCACTTTTGCACTCCCTTTGGGATGCCTTTGGCAGATGCAGTAAGCCTGCAACTCAGGGCTTCCTGGTTAAAAAACTCCAAGCCCTAGGCTGAACCCTAACCCTAACCCTAGGCAGATAAATCAGCCTAGGTATAGGGATGGTGCCAAGGAAAAATCTGTGAAAGCTGCCATGTTGTTGCACTTTTGTACTCCCCTTGGGATGCCTTGAACAGCTGCAGTGTGCCTGGATCTAAGGGCTTCCTAGTTTTAAAAATCCTAGCCCTAGGCCTAAGCCTAACAGTAACCCTGGGAAGGGAAATCAGCCTGGTGTTAGGCTTCTTGCCAAGGAAAAAGCCGTGAAAGCAGCCATGTTGTGGCACTTTTGCACTCCCTTTTGGATGCCTTTGGCAGATGAAGTAAGCCTGGAACTCAGGGCTTCCTAGTTAAAAAAATCCTAGCCCTAGGCCGAACCCCAACCCTAAGACGAGAAAGGCAAATCAGCCAGGAATTAGGCATGTCCCCAAGGAAAAAGCTGTGGAGGCAGGCATGTTGTGGTACTTTTGCGCTCTTCTTGGGTAGTCCTTCGCAGCTGCTGTGTTCTTGGAACTCAGGGCTTTCTGGTTAATAGAACCCTTACCCTAGGCATAACTCAAACCTTAACCCTAGGAAGGAAAATCAGCCTATGATTCGGGATGGTCTCATGGAAATATCAGTGGTGGCAGCCAAGTTGTGTCACTTTTGCGCTCCCCTTGGGAAGCCTTTCGCAGCTGCAGTGTGCCTGGAGCCCAGGGCTTCCTGGTTTTAAAAGTCCTAGGCCTAAGCCTAACAGTAACCCTAGGAAGGTAAATCAGTTGGGTATTAGGGTTCTTCCTAAGGGAAAAGCCGTGAAAGCAGCCATGTTGTGGCACTTTTGCACTCCCTTTGGGATGCCTTTGGCAGATGCAGTAAGCCTGGAACTCAGGGCTTCCTAGTTAAAAAAATCCTAGCCCTAGGCCGAACCCCAACCCTAAGACGAGAAAGGCAAATCAGCCAGGAATTAGGCATGTCCCCAAGGAAAAAGCTGTGGAGGCAGGCATGTTGTGGTACTTTTGCGCTCTTCTTGGGTAGTCCTTCGCAGCTGCTGTGTTCTTGGTACTCAGGGCTTTCTGGTTAATAGAACTATTACCCTGGGCGAAACTCAAACCTTTACCCTAGGAAGGAAAATCAGCCTATGGTTCGGGATGGTCTCATGGAAATATCAGTGGTGGCAGCCAAGTTGTGTCACTTTTGCGCTCCCCTTGGGATGCCTTTCGCAGCTGCAGTGTGCCTGGAGCCCAGGGCTTCCTGGTTTTAAAAGTCCTAAGTCTAATCCTAACAGTAACCCTAGGAAGGTAAATCAGCCGGGTATTAGGGTTCTTCCTAAGGGAAAAGCTGTGAAAGCAGCCATGTTGTGGCACTTTTGCACTCCCTTTGGGATGCCTTTCGCAGATGCAGTAAGCCTGCAACTCAGGGCTTCCTGGTTAAAAAACTCGAAGCCCTAGGCTGAACCCTAACCCTAACCCTAGGCAGATAAATCAGCCTAGGTATAGGGATGGTGCCAAGGAAAAAGCTGTGAAAGCTGCCATGTTGTTGCACTTTTGTACTCCCCTTGGGATGCCTTGAACAGCTGCAGTGTTCCTGGAGCCCAGGGCTTCCTAGTTTTAAAAATCCTAGCCCTAGGCCTAAGCCTAACAGTAACCCTGGGAAGGGAAATCAGCCTGGTGTTAGGCTTCTTGCCAAGGAAAAAGCCGTGAAAGCAACCATGTTGTGGCACTTTTGCACTCCCTTTTGGATGACTTTCACAGCTCCAGTGTGCCTGGAACTCAGGGCTTCCTGATTTTAAAAGTCCTAGCCCTAGGCCGAACCACAACCCTAAGACGAGAAAGGCAAATCAGCCAGGAATTAGGCATGTCCCCAAGGAAAAAGCTGTGGAGGCAGGCATGTTGTGGTACTTTTGCGCTCTTCTTGGCTAGTCCTTCGCAGCTGCTGTGTTCTTGGAACTCAGGTCTTTCTGGTTAATAGAACTCTTACCCTAGGCGTAACTCAAACCTTAACCCTAGGAAGGAAAATCAGCCTATGGTTCGGGATGGTCTCATGAGAATAGAAGCAGAGGCAGCCAAGTTGTGTCACTTCTGCAGCCCTCTTGGGATGCTTTTAACAGCTGCAATGTGCCTGGAGCCCAGGGCTTCCTGGTTTTAAAAGTCCTAGGCCTAAGCCTAACAGTAACCCTAGGAAGGTAAATCAGCCGCGTATTAGGGTTCTTCCTAAGGGAAAAGCCGTGAAAGCAGCCATGTTGTGGCACTTTTGCACTCCCTTTTGGATGCCTTTGGCAGATGAAGTAAGCCTGGAACTCAGGGCTTCCTAGTTAAAAAAATCCTAGCCCTAGGCCGAACCCCAACCCTAAGACGAGAAAGGCAAATCAGCCAGGAATTAGGCATGTCCCCAAGGAAAAAGCTGTGGAGGCAGGCATGTTGTGGTACTTTTGCGCTCTTCTTGGGTAGTCCTTCGCAGCTGCTGTGTTCTTGGAACTCAGGGCTTTCTGGTTAATAGAACCCTTACCCTAGGCGTAACTCAAACCTTAACCCTAGGAAGGAAAATCAGCCTATGATTCGGGATGGTCTCATGGAAATATCAGTGGTGGCAGCCAAGTTGTGTCACTTTTGCGCTCCCCTTGGGAAGCCTTTCGCAGCTGCAGTGTGCCTGGAGCCCAGGGCTTCCTGGTTTTAAAAGTCCTAGGCCTAAGCCTAACAGTAACCCTAGGAAGGTAAATCAGTTGGGTATTAGGGTTCTTCCTAAGGGAAAAGCCGTGAAAGCAGCCATGTTGTGGCACTTTTGCACTCCCTTTGGGATGCCTTTGGCAGATGCAGTAAGCCTGGAACTCAGGGCTTCCTAGTTAAAAAAATCCTAGCCCTAGGCCGAACCCCAACCCTAAGACGAGAAAGGCAAATCAGCCAGGAATTAGGCATGTCCCCAAGGAAAAAGCTGTGGAGGCAGGCACGTTGTGGTACTTTTGCGCTCTTCTTGGGTAGTCCTTCGCAGCTGCTGTGTTCTTGGTACTCAGGGCTTTCTGGTTAATAGAACTATTACCCTGGGCGAAACTCAAACCTTTACCCTAGGAAGGAAAATCAGCCTATGGTTCAGGATGGTCTCATGGAAATATCAGTGGTGGCAGCCAAGTTGTGTCACTTTTGCGCTCCCCTTGGGATGCCTTTCGCAGCTGCAGTGTGCCTGGAGCCCAGGGCTTCCTGGTTTTAAAAGTCCTAAGTCTAATCCTAACAGTAACCCTAGGAAGGTAAATCAGCCGGGTATTAGGGTTCTTCCTAAGGGAAAAGCTGTGAAAGCAGCCATGTTGTGGCACTTTTGCACTCCCTTTGGGATGCCTTTCGCAGATGCAGTAAGCCTGCAACTCAGGGCTTCCTGGTTAAAAAACTCGAAGCCCTAGGCTGAACCCTAACCCTAACCCTAGGCAGATAAATCAGCCTAGGTATAGGGATGGTGCCAAGGAAAAAGCTGTGAAAGCTGCCATGTTGTTGCACTTTTGTACTCCCCTTGGGATGCCTTGAACAGCTGCAGTGTTCCTGGAGCCCAGGGCTTCCTAGTTTTAAAAATCCTAGCCCTAGGCCTAAGCCTAACAGTAACCCTGGGAAGGGAAATCAGCCTGGTGTTAGGCTTCTTGCCAAGGAAAAAGCCGTGAAAGCAACCATGTTGTGGCACTTTTGAACTCCCTTTTGGATGACTTTCACAGCTCCAGTGTGCCTGGAACTCAGGGCTTCCTGATTTTAAAAGTCCTAGCCCTAGGCCGAACCACAACCCTAAGACGAGAAAGGCAAATCAGCCAGGAATTAGGCATGTCCCCAAGGAAAAAGCTGTGGAGGCAGGCATGTTGTGGTACTTTTGCGCTCTTCTTGGGTAGTCCTTCGCAGCTGCTGTGTTCTTGGAACTCAGGGCTTTCTGGTTAATAGAACTCTTACCCTAGGCATAACTCAAACCTTAACCCTAGGAAGGAAAATCAGCCTATGGTTCGGGATGGTCTCATGGGAATAGAAGCAGAGGCAGCCAAGTTGTGTCACTTCTGCGGCCCTCTTGGGATGCCTTTCGCAGCTGCATGTGCCTGGAGCCCAGGGCTTCCTGGTTTTAAAAGTCCTAGGCCTAAGCCTAACAGTAACCCTAGGAAGGTAAATCAGCTGGGTATTAGGGTTCTTCCTAAGGGAAAAGCTGTGAAAGCAGCCATGTTGTGGCACTTTTGCACTCCCTTTGGGATGTCTTTCGCAGATGCAGTAAGCCTGGAACTCAGGGCTTCCTGGTTAAAAAACTCCAAGCCCTAGGCTGAACCCTAACCCTAACCCTAGGCAGATAAATCAGCCTAGGTATAGGGATGGTGCCAAGGAAAAAGCTGTGAAAGCTGCCATGTTGTTGCACTTTTGTACTCCCCTTGGGATGCCTTGAACAGCTGCAGTGTTCCTGGAGCCCAGGGCTTCCTAGTTTTAAAAATCCTAGCCCTAGGCCTAAGCCTAACAGTAACCCTGGGAAGGGAAATCAGCCTGGTGTTAGGCTTCTTGCCAAGGAAAAATCCGTGAAAGCAACCATGTTGTGGCACTTTTGCACTCCCTTTTGGATGACTTTCACAGCTCCAGTGTGCCTGGAACTCAGGGCTTCCTGATTTTAAAAGTCCTAGCCCTAGGCCGAACCACAACCCTAAGACGAGAAAGGCAAATCAGCCAGGAATTAGGCATGTCCCCAAGGAAAAAGCTGTGGAGGCAGGCATGTTGTGGTACTTTTGCACTCTTCTTGGGTAGTCCTTCGCAGCTGCTGTGTTCTTGGAACTCAGGGCTTTCTGGTTAATAGAACTCTTACCCTAGGCATAACTCAAACCTTAACCCTAGGAAGGAAAATCAGCCTATGGTTCGGGATGGTCTCATGAGAATAGAAGCAGAGGCAGCCAAGTTGTGTCACTTCTGCGGCCCTCTTGGGATGCCTTTCGCAGCTGCATGTGCCTGGAGCCCAGGGCTTCCTGGTTTTAAAAGTCCTAGGCCTAAGCCTAACAGTAACCCTAGGAAGGTAAATCAGCTGGGTATTAGGGTTCTTCCTAAGGGAAAAGCCGTGAAAGCAGCCATGTTGTGGCACTTTTGCACTCCCTTTGGGATGCTTTTGGCAGATGAAGTAAGCCTGGAACTCAGGGCTTCCTGGTTAAAAATATCCTAGCCCTAGGCCGAACCCCAACCCTAAGACGAGAAAGGCAAATCAGCCAGGAATTAGGCATGTCCCCAAGGAAAAAGCTGTGGAGGCAGGCATGTTGTGGTACTTTTGTGCTCTTCTTGGGTAGTCCTTCGCAGCTGCTGTGTTCTTGGAACTCAGGGCTTTCTGGTTAATAGAACCCTTACCCTAGGCGTAACTCAAAACTTAACCCTAGGAAGGAAAATCAGCCTATGGTTCGGGATGGTCTCATGGAAATATCAGTGGTGGCAGCCAAGTTGTGTCACTTTTGCGCTCCCCTTGGGATGCCTTTCGCAGCTGCAGTGTGCCTGGAGCCCAGGGCTTCCTGGTTTTAAAAGTCCTAGGCCTAAGCCTAACAGTAACCCTAGGAAGGTAAATCAGCTGGGTATTAGGGTTCTTCCTAAGGGAAAAGCCGTGAAAGCAGCCATGTTGTGGCACTTCTGCACTCCCTTTTGGATGCCTTTGGCAGATGCAGTAAGCCTGGAACTCAGGGCTTCCTAGTTAAAAATATCCTAGCCCTAGGCCGAACCCCAACCCTAAGACGAGAAAGGCAAATCAGCCAGGAATTAGGCATGTCCCCAAGGAAAAAGCTGTGGAGGCAGGCATGTTGTGGTACTTTTGCGCTTTTCTTGGGTAGTCCTTCGCAGCTGCTGTGTTCTTGGAACTCAGGGCTTTCTGGTTAATAGAACTCTTACCCTAGGCATAACTCAAACCTTAACCCTAGGAAGGAAAATCAGCCTATGGTTCGGGATGGTCTCATGGAAATATCAGTGGTGGCAGCCAAGTTGTGTCACTTTTGCGCTCCCCTTGGGATGCCTTTCGCAGCTGCAGTGTGCCTGGAGCCCAGGGCTTCCTGGTTTTAAAAGTCCTAGGCCTAAGCCTAACAGTAACCCTAGGAAGGTAAATCTGGCGGGTATTAGGATTCTTCCTAAGGGAAAAGCCGTGAAAGCAGCCATGTTGTGGCACTTCTGCACTCCCTTTGGGATGCCTTTGGCAGATGAAGTAAGCCTGGAACTCAGGGCTTCCTAGTTAAAAAAATCCTAGCCCTAGGCCGAACCCCAACGCTAAGATGAGAAAGGCAAATCAGCCAGGTATTAGGCATGTCCCCAAGGAAAAAGCTGTGGAGGCAGGCATGTTGTGGTACTTTTGCGCTCTTCTTGGGTAGTCCTTCGCAGCTGCTGTGTTCTTGGAACTCAGGTCTTTCTGGTTAATAGACCTCTTACCCTAGGCGAAACTCAAACATTAACCCTAGGAAGGAAAATCAGCCTATGGTTCGGGATGGTCTCATGAGAATAGAAGCAGAGGCAGCCAAGTTGTGTCACTTCTGCGGCCCTCTTGGGATGCCTTTAACAGCTGCAGTGTGCCTGGAGCCCAGGGCTTCCTGGTTTTAAAAGTCCTAGGCCTAAGCCTAACAGTAACCCTAGGAAGGTAAATCAGCCGGGTATTAGGGTTCTTCCTAAGGGAAAAGCTGTGAAAGCAGCCATGTTGTGGCACTTTTGCACTCTCTTTGGGATGCCTTTGGCAAATGCAGTAAGCCTGGAACTCAGGGCTTCCTTGTTAAAAAACTCCAAGGCCTAAGCTGAACCCTAACCCTAACCCTAGGCAGATAAATCAGCCAAGGTATAGGGATGGTGCCAAGGAAAAAGCTGTGAAAGCTGCCATGTTGTTGCACTTTTGTACTCCCCTTGGGATGCCTTGAACAGCTGCAGTGTGCCTGGATCTAAGGGCTTCCTAGTTTTAAAAATCCTAGTCCTAGGCCTAAGCCTAACAGTAACCCTAGGAAGGTAAATCAGCTGGGTATTAGGGTTCTTCCTAAGGGAAAAGCCGTGAAAGCAGCCATGTTGTGGCACTTTTGCACTCCCTTTGGGATGCTTTTGGCAGATGAAGTAAGCCTGGAACTCAGGGCTTCCTGGTTAAAAATATCCTAGCCCTAGGCCGAACCCCAACCCTAAGACGAGAAAGGCAAATCAGCCAGGAATTAGGCATGTCCCCAAGGAAAAAGCTGTGGAGGCAGGCATGTTGTGGTACTTTTGTGCTCTTCTTGGGTAGTCCTTCGCAGCTGCTGTGTTCTTGGAACTCAGGGCTTTCTGGTTAATAGAACCCTTACCCTAGGCGTAACTCAAAACTTAACCCTAGGAAGGAAAATCAGCCTATGGTTCGGGATGGTCTCATGGAAATATCAGTGGTGGCAGCCAAGTTGTGTCACTTTTGCGCTCCCCTTGGGATGCCTTTCGCAGCTGCAGTGTGCCTGGAGCCCAGGGCTTCCTGGTTTTAAAAGTCCTAGGCCTAAGCCTAACAGTAACCCTAGGAAGGTAAATCAGCTGGGTATTAGGGTTCTTCCTAAGGGAAAAGCCGTGAAAGCAGCCATGTTGTGGCACTTCTGCACTCCCTTTTGGATGCCTTTGGCAGATGCAGTAAGCCTGGAACTCAGGGCTTCCTAGTTAAAAATATCCTAGCCCTAGGCCGAACCCCAACCCTAAGACGAGAAAGGCAAATCAGCCAGGAATTAGGCATGTCCCCAAGGAAAAAGCTGTGGAGGCAGGCATGTTGTGGTACTTTTGCGCTTTTCTTGGGTAGTCCTTCGCAGCTGCTGTGTTCTTGGAACTCAGGGCTTTCTGGTTAATAGAACTCTTACCCTAGGCATAACTCAAACCTTAACCCTAGGAAGGAAAATCAGCCTATGGTTCGGGATGGTCTCATGGAAATATCAGTGGTGGCAGCCAAGTTGTGTCACTTTTGCGCTCCCCTTGGGATGCCTTTCGCAGCTGCAGTGTGCCTGGAGCCCAGGGCTTCCTGGTTTTAAAAGTCCTAGGCCTAAGCCTAACAGTAACCCTAGGAAGGTAAATCTGGCGGGTATTAGGATTCTTCCTAAGGGAAAAGCCGTGAAAGCAGCCATGTTGTGGCACTTCTGCACTCCCTTTGGGATGCCTTTGGCAGATGAAGTAAGCCTGGAACTCAGGGCTTCCTAGTTAAAAAAATCCTAGCCCTAGGCCGAACCCCAACGCTAAGATGAGAAAGGCAAATCAGCCAGGTATTAGGCATGTCCCCAAGGAAAAAGCTGTGGAGGCAGGCATGTTGTGGTACTTTTGCGCTCTTCTTGGGTAGTCCTTCGCAGCTGCTGTGTTCTTGGAACTCAGGTCTTTCTGGTTAATAGACCTCTTACCCTAGGCGAAACTCAAACATTAACCCTAGGAAGGAAAATCAGCCTATGGTTCGGGATGGTCTCATGAGAATAGAAGCAGAGGCAGCCAAGTTGTGTCACTTCTGCGGCCCTCTTGGGATGCCTTTAAAAGCTGCAGTGTGCCTGGAGCCCAGGGCTTCCTGGTTTTAAAAGTCCTAGGCCTAAGCCTAACAGTAACCCTAGGAAGGTAAATCAGCCGGGTATTAGGGTTCTTCCTAAGGGAAAAGCTGTGAAAGCAGCCATGTTGTGGCACTTTTGCACTCTCTTTGGGATGCCTTTGGCAAATGCAGTAAGCCTGGAACTCAGGGCTTCCTTGTTAAAAAACTCCAAGGCCTAAGCTGAACCCTAACCCTAACCCTAGGCAGATAAATCAGCCAAGGTATAGGGATGGTGCCAAGGAAAAAGCTGTGAAAGCTGCCATGTTGTTGCACTTTTGTACTCCCCTTGGGATGCCTTGAACAGCTGCAGTGTGCCTGGATCTAAGGGCTTCCTAGTTTTAAAAATCCTAGTCCTAGGCCTAAGCCTAACAGTAACCCTGGGAAGGGAAATCAGCCTGGTGTTAAGCTTCTTGCCAAGGAAAAAGCCGTGAAAGCAACCATGTTGTGGCACTTCTGCACTCCCTTTTGGATGCCTTTCACAGCTCCAGTGTGCCTGGAACTCAGGGCTTCCTGATTTTAAAAATCCTAGCCCTAGGCCGAACCCCAACCCTAAGACGAGAAAGGCAAATCAGCCAGGAATTAGGCATGTCCCCAAGGAAAAAGCTGTGGAGGCAGGCATGTTTTGGTACCTTTGCGCTCTTCTTGGCTAGTCCTTTGCAGCTGCTGTTTTCTTGGAACTCAGGGCTTTCTGGTTAATAGAACTATTACCCTGGGCGAAACTCAAACCTTTACCCTAGGAAGGAAAATCAGCCTATGGTTCGGGATGGTCTCATGGAAATATCAGTGGTGGCAGCCAAGTTGTGTCACTTTTGCGCTCCCCTTGGGATGCCTTTCGCAGCTGCAGTGTGCCTGGAGCCCAGGGCTTCCTGGTTTTAAAAGTCCTAGGTCTAATCCTAACAGTAACCCTAGGAAGGTAAATCAGCCGGGTATTAGGGTTCTTCCTAAGGGAAAAGCTGTGAAAGCAGCCATGTTGTGGCACTTTTGCACTCCCTTTGGGATGCCTTTCGCAGATGCAGTAAGCCTGCAACTCAGGGCTTCCTGGTTAAAAAACTCGAAGCCCTAGGCTGAACCCTAACCCTAACCCTAGGCAGATAAATCAGCCTAGGTATAGGGATGGTGCCAAGGAAAAAGCTGTGAAAGCTGCCATGTTGTTGCACTTTTGTACTCCCCTTGGGATGCCTTGAACAGCTGCAGTGTTCCTGGAGCCCAGGGCTTCCTAGTTTTAAAAATCCTAGCCCTAGGCCTAAGCCTAACAGTAACCCTGGGAAGGGAAATCAGCCTGGTGTTAGGCTTCTTGCCAAGGAAAAAGCCGTGAAAGCAACCATGTTGTGGCACTTTTGCACTCCTTTTTGGATGACTTTCACAGGTCCAGTGTGCCTGGAACTCAGGGCTTCCTGATTTTAAAAGTCCTAGCCCTAGGCCGAACCACAACCCTAAGACGAGAAAGGCAAATCAGCCAGGAATTAGGCATGTCCCCAAGGAAAAAAGCTGTGGAGGCAGGCATGTTGTGGTACTTTTGCGCTCTTCTTGGGTAGTCCTTCGCAGCTGCTGTGTTCTTGGAACTCAGGGCTTTCTGTTAATAGAACTCTTACCCCAGGCGTAACTCAAACCTTAAACCCTAGGAAGGGAAAATCACCCTATGGTTCGGGATGGTCTCATGGAAATATCAGTGGTGGCAGCCAAGTTGTGTCACTTTTCCGCTCCCCTTGGGATGCCTTCGCAGCTGCAGTGTGCCTGGAGCCCAGGGCTTCCTGGTTTTAAAAGTCCTAGGCCTAAGCCTAACAGTAACCCTAGGAAGGTAAATCAGCCGCGTATTAGGGTTCTTCCTAAGGGAAAAGCCGTGAAAGCAGCCATGTTGTGGCACTTTTGCACTCCCTTTGGGATGCCTTTGGCAGATGAAGTAAGCCTGGAACTCAGGGCTTCCTAGTTAAAAAAATCCTAGCCCTAGGACGAACCCCAACCCTAAGACGAGAAAGGCAAATCAGCCAGGAATTAGGCATGTCCCCAAGGAAAAAGCTGTGGAGGCAGGCATGTTGTGGTACTTTTTGCGCTCTTCTTGGCTAGTCCTTCGCAGCTGCTGTGTTCTTGGAACTCAGGGCTTTCTGGTTAATAGAACCCTTACCCTAGGCGTAACTCAAACCTTAACCCTAGGAAGGAAAATCAGCCTATGGTTCGGGATGGTCTCATGGAAATATCAGTGGTGGCAGCCAAGTTGTGTCACTTTTGCGCTCCCCTTGGGATGCCTTTCGCAGCTGCAGTGTGCCTGGAGCCCAGGGCTTCCTGGTTTTAAAAGTCCTAGGCCTAAGCCTAACAGTAACCCTAGGAAGGTAAATCAGCTGGGTATTAGGGTTCTTCCTAAGCTAAAAGCCTTGAAAGCAGCCATGTTGTGGCACTTTTGCACTCCCTTTGGGATGCCTTTGGCAGATGCAGTAAGCCTGGAACTCAGGGCTTCCTAGTTAAAAATATCCTAGCCCTAGGACGAACCCCAACCCTAAGACGAGAAAGGCAAATCAGCCAGGAATTAGGCATGTCCCCAAGGAAAAAGCTGTGGAGGCAGGCACGTTGTGGTACTTCTGCGCTCTTCTTGGGTAGTCCTTCGCAGCTGCTGTGTTCTTGGAACTCAGGTCTTTCTGGTTAATAGAACTCTTACCCTAGGCGAAACTCAAACATTAACCCTAGGAAGGAAAATCAGCCTATGGTTTGGGATGGTCTCATGAGAATAGAAGCAGAGGCAGCCAAGTTGTGTCACTTCTGCGGCCCTCTTGGGATGCCTTTAACAGCTGCAGTGTGCCTGGAGCCCAGGGCTTCCTGGTTTTAAAAGTCCTAGGCCTAAGCCTAACAGTAACCCTAGGAAGGTAAATCAGCCGGGTATTAGGGTTCTTCCTAAGGGAAAAGCTGTGAAAGCAGCCATGTTGTGGCACTTTTGCACTCTCTTTGGGATGCCTTTGGCAAATGCAGTAAGCCTGGAACTCAGGGCTTCCTTGTTAAAAAACTCCAAGGCCTAAGCTGAACCCTAACCCTAACCCTAGGCAGATAAATCAGCCAAGGTATAGGGATGGTGCCAAGGAAAAAGCTGTGAAAGCTGCCATGTTGTTGCACTTTTGTACTCCCCTTGGGATGCCTTGAACAGCTGCAGTGTGCCTGGATCTAAGGGCTTCCTAGTTTTAAAAATCCTAGTCCTAGGCCTAAGCCTAACAGTAACCATGGGAAGGGAAATCAGCCTGGTGTTAAGCTTCTTGCCAAGGAAAAAGCCGTGAAAGCAACCATGTTGTGGCACTTCTGCACTCCCTTTTGGATGCCTTTCACAGCTCCAGTGTGCCTGGAACTCAGGGCTTCCTGATTTTAAAAATCCTAGCCCTAGGCCGAACCCCAACCCTAAGACGAGAAAGGCAAATCAGCCAGGAATTAGGCATGTCCCCAAGGAAAAAGCTGTGGAGGCAGGCATTTTTTGGTACTTCTGCGCTCTTCTTGGGTAGTCCTTCGCAGCTGCTGTGTTCTTGGAACTCAGGGCTTTCTGGTTAATAGAACTCTTACCCTAGGCGTAACTCAAACCTTTACCCTAGGAAGGAAAATCAGCCTATGGTTCGGGATGGTCTCATGGAAATATCAGTGGTGGCAGCCAAGTTGTGTCACTTTTGCGCTCCCCTTGGGATGCCTTTCGCAGCTGCAGTGTGCCTGGAGCCCAGGGCTTCCTGGTTTTAAAAGTCCTAGGTCTAATCCTAACAGTAACCCTAGGAAGGTAAATCAGCCGGGTATTAGGGTTCTTCCTAAGGGAAAAGCTGTGAAAGCAGCCATGTTGTGGCACTTTTGCACTCCCTTTGGGATGCCTTTCGCAGATGCAGTAAGCCTGCAACTCAGGGCTTCCTGGTTAAAAAACTCGAAGCCCTAGGCTGAACCCTAACCCTAACCCTAGGCAGATAAATCAGCCTAGGTATAGGGATGGTGCCAAGGAAAAAGCTGTGAAAGCTGCCATGTTGTTGCACTTTTGTACTCCCCTTGGGATGCCTTGAACAGCTGCAGTGTTCCTGGAGCCCAGGGCTTCCTAGTTTTAAAAATCCTAGCCCTAGGCCTAAGCCTAACAGTAACCCTGGGAAGGGAAATCAGCCTGGTGTTAGGCTTCTTGCCAAGGAAAAAGCCGTGAAAGCAACCATGTTGTGGCACTTTTGCACTCCTTTTTGGATGACTTTCACAGGTCCAGTGTGCCTGGAACTCAGGGCTTCCTGATTTTAAAAGTCCTAGCCCTAGGCCGAACCACAACCCTAAGACGAGAAAGGCAAATCAGCCAGGAATTAGGCATGTCCCCAAGGAAAAAGCTGTGGAGGCAGGCATGTTGTGGTACTTTTGCGCTCTTCTTGGGTAGTCCTTCGCAGCTGCTGTGTTCTTGGAACTCAGGGCTTTCTGGTTAATAGAACTCTTACCCTAGGCATAACTCAAACCTTAACCCTAGGAAGGAAAATCAGCCTATGGTTCGGGATGGTCTCATGAGAATAGAAGCAGAGGCAGCCAAGTTGTGTCACTTCTGCGGCCCTCTTGGGATGCCTTTAACAGCTGCATGTGCCTGGAGCCCAGGGCTTCCTGGTTTTAAAAGTTCTAGGCCTAAGCCTAACAGTAACCCTAGGAAGGTAAATCAGCCGCGTATTAGGGTTCTTCCTAAGGGAAAAGCCGTGAAAGCAGCCATGTTGTGGCACTTCTGCACTCCCTTTGGGATGCTTTTGGCAGATGAAGTAAGCCTGGAACTCAGGGCTTCCTAGTTAAAAAAATCCTAGCCCTAGGCCGAACCCCAACCCTAAGACGAAAAAGGCAAATCAGCCAGGAATTAGGCATGTCCCCAAGGAAAAAGCTGTGGAGGCAGGCATGTTGTGGTACTTTTGCGCTCTTCTTGGGTAGTCCTTCGCAGCTGCTGTGTTCTTGGAACTCAGGGCTTTCTGGTTAATAGAACCCTTACCCCAGGCGTAACTCAAACCTTAACCCTAGGAAGGAAAATCACCCTATGGTTCGGGATGGTCTCATGGAAATATCAGTGGTGGCAGCCAAGTTGTGTCACTTTTCCGCTCCCCTTGGGATGCCTTTCGCAGCTGCAGTGTGCCTGGAGCCCAGGGCTTCCTGGTTTTAAAAGTCCTAGGCCTAAGCCTAACAGTAACCCTAGGAAGGTAAATCAGCCGCGTATTAGGGTTCTTCCTAAGGGAAAAGCCGTGAAAGCAGCCATGTTGTGGCACTTTTGCACTCCCTTTGGGATGCCTTTGGCAGATGAAGTAAGCCTGGAACTCAGGGCTTCCTAGTTAAAAAAATCCTAGCCCTAGGACGAACCCCAACCCTAAGACGAGAAAGGCAAATCAGCCAGGAATTAGGCATGTCCCCAAGGAAAAAGCTGTGGAGGCAGGCATGTTGTGGTACTTTTGCGCTCTTCTTGGCTAGTCCTTCGCAGCTGCTGTGTTCTTGGAACTCAGGGCTTTCTGGTTAATAGAACCCTTACCCTAGGCGTAACTCAAACCTTAACCCTAGGAAGGAAAATCAGCCTATGGTTCGGGATGGTCTCATGGAAATATCAGTGGTGGCAGCCAAGTTGTGTCACTTTTGCGCTCCCCTTGGGATGCCTTTCGCAGCTGCAGTGTGCCTGGAGCCCAGGGCTTCCTGGTTTTAAAAGTCCTAGGCCTAAGCCTAACAGTAACCCTAGGAAGGTAAATCAGCTGGGTATTAGGGTTCTTCCTAAGCTAAAAGCCTTGAAAGCAGCCATGTTGTGGCACATTTGCACTCCCTTTGGGATGCCTTTGGCAGATGCAGTAAGCCTGGAACTCAGGGCTTCCTAGTTAAAAATATCCTAGCCCTAGGACGAACCCCAACCCTAAGACGAGAAAGGCAAATCAGCCAGGAATTAGGCATGTCCCCAAGGAAAAAGCTGTGGAGGCAGGCACGTTGTGGTACTTCTGCGCTCTTCTTGGGTAGTCCTTCGCAGCTGCTGTGTTCTTGGAACTCAGGGCTTTCTGGTTAATAGAACTCTTACCCTAGGCGAAACTCAAACCTTAACCCTAGGAAGGAAAATCTGCCTATGGTTCGGGATGGTCTCATGAGAATACAAGCAGAGGCAGCCAAGTTTTGTCACTTCTGCGGCCCTCTTGGGATGCCTTTCGCAGCTGCAGTGTGCCTGGAGCCCAGGGCTTCCTGGTTTTAAAAGTCCTAGGCCTAAGCCTAACAGTAACCCTAGGAAGGTAAATCAGCTGGGTATTAGGGTTCTTCCTAAGGGAAAAGCTGTGAAAGCAGCCATGTTGTGGCACTTTTGCACTCTCCTTGGGATGCCTTTGGCAAATGCAGTAAGCCTGGAACTCAGGGCTTCCTTGTTAAAAAACTCCAAGGCCTAAGCTGAACCCTAACCCTAACCCTAGGCAGATAAATCAGCCAAGGTATAGGGATGGTGCCAAGGAAAAAGCTGTGAAAGCTGCCATGTTGTTGCACTTTTTTACTCCTCTTGGGATGCCTTGAACAGCTGCAGTGTGCCTGGATCTAAGGGCTTCCTAGTTTTAAAAATCCTAGTCCTAGGCCTAAGCCTAACAGTAACCCTGGGAAGGGAAATCAGCCTGGTGTTAAGCTTCTTGCCAAGGAAAAAGCCGTGAAAGCAACCATGTTGTGGCACTTCTGCACTCCCTTTTGGATGCCTTTCACAGCTCCAGTGTGCCTGGAACTCAGGGCTTCCTGATTTTAAAAATCCTAGCCCTAGGCCGAACCCCAACCCTAAGACGAGAAAGGCAAATCAGCCAGGAATTAGGCATGTCCCCAAGGAAAAAGCTGTGGAGGCAGGCATGTTGTGGTACTTTTGCGCTCTTCTTGGCTAGTCCTTCGCAGCTGCTGTGTTCTTGGAACTCAGGGCTTTCTGGTTAATAGAACCCTTACCCTAGGCGAAACTCAAACCTTTACCCTAGGAAGGAAAATCAGCCTATGGTTCGGGATGGTCTCATGGAAATATCAGTGGTGGCAGCCAAGTTGTGTCACTTTTGCGCTCCCCTTGGGATGCCTTTCGCAGCTGCAGTGTGCCTGGAGCCCAGGGCTTCCTGGTTTTAAAAGTCCTAGGTCTAATCCTAACAGTAACCCTAGGAAGGTAAATCAGCCGGGTATTAGGGTTCTTCCTAAGGGAAAAACTGTGAAAGCAGCCATGTTGTGGCACTTTTGCACTCCCTTTGGGATGCCTTTCGCAGATGCAGTAAACCTGCAACTCAGGGCTTCCTGGTTAAAAAACTCGAAGCCCTAGGCTGAACCCTAACCCTAACCCTAGGCAGATAAATCAGCCTAGGTATAGGGATGGTGCCAAGGAAAAAGCTGTGAAAGCTGCCATGTTGTTGCACTTTTGTACTCCCCTTGGGATGCCTTGAACAGCTGCAGTGTTCCTGGAGCCCAGGGCTTCCTAGTTTTAAAAATCCTAGCCCTAGGCCTAAGCCTAACAGTAACCCTGGGAAGGGAAATCAGCCTGGTGTTAGGCTTCTTGCCAAGGAAAAAGCCGTGAAAGCAACCATGTTGTGGCACTTTTGCACTCCTTTTTGGATGACTTTCACAGGTCCAGTGTGCCTGGAACTCAGGGCTTCCTGATTTTAAAAGTCCTAGCCCTAGGCCGAACCACAACCCTAAGACGAGAAAGGCAAATCAGCCAGGAATTAGGCATGTCCCCAAGGAAAAAGCTGTGGAGGCAGGCATGTTGTGGTACTTTTGCGCTCTTCTTGGGTAGTCCTTCGCAGCTGCTGTGTTCTTGGAACTCAGGGCTTTCTGGTTAATAGAACTCTTACCCTAGGCATAACTCAAACCTTAACCCTAGGAAGGAAAATCAGCCTATGGTTCGGGATGGTCTCATGAGAATAGAAGCAGAGGCAGCCAAGTTGTGTCACTTCTGCGGCCCTCTTGGGATGCCTTTAACAGCTGCATGTGCCTGGAGCCCAGGGCTTCCTGGTTTTAAAAGTTCTAGGCCTAAGCCTAACAGTAACCCTAGGAAGGTAAATCAGCCGCGTATTAAGGTTCTTCCTAAGGGAAAAGCCGTGAAAGCAGCCATGTTGTGGCACTTCTGCACTCCCTTTGGGATGCTTTTGGCAGATGCAGTGAGCCTGGAACTCAGGGCTTCCTGGTTGAAAAACTCCAAGACCTAGGCTGAAGCCTAACCCTAACCCTAGGCAGATAAATCAGCCTAGGTATAGGGATGGTGCCAAGGAAAAAGCTGTGAAAGCTGCCATGTTGTGGTACTTTAGTACTCCCCTTGGGATGCCTTGAACAGCTGCAGTGTGCCTGCATCTAAGGGCTTCCTAGTTTTAAAAGTCCTAGGCCTAAGCCTAACTGTAACCCTAGGAAGGTAAATCAGCCGGGTATTAGGGTTCTTCCTAAGGGGAAAGCCGTGAAAGCAGCCATGTTGTGGCACTGCTGCACTCCCTTTGGGATGCCTTTGGCAGATGAAGGAAGCCTGGAACTCAGGGCTTCCTAGTTAAAAATATCCTAGCCCTAGGCCGAACCCCAACCCTAAGACGAGAAAGGCAAATCAGCCAGGAATTAGGCATGTCCCCAAGGAAAAAGCTGTGGAGGCAGGCATGTTGTGGTACTTTTGCGCTCTTCTTGGGTAGTCCTTCGCAGCTGCTGTGTTCTTGGAACTCAGGGCTTTCTGGTTAATAGAACTCTTACCCTAGGCGTAACTCAAACCTTAACCCTAGGAAGGAAAATCAGCCTATGGTTCGGGATGGTCTCATGGAAATATCAGTGGTGGCAGCCAAGTTGTGTCACTTTTGCGCTCCCCTTGGGATGCCTTTCGCAGCTGCAGTGTGCCTGGAGCCCAGGGCTTCCTGGTTTTAAAAGTCCTAGGCCTAAGCCTAACAGTAACCCTAGGAAGGTAAATCAGCCGCGTATTAAGGTTCTTCCTAAGGGAAAAGCCGTGAAAGCAACCATGTTGTGGCACTTCTGCACTCCCTTTGGGATGCTTTTTGCAGATGCAGTAAGCCTGGAACTCAGGGCTTCCTAGTTAAAAATATCCTAGCCCTAGGCCGAACCCCAACCCTAAGACGAGAAAGGCAAATCAGCCAGGAATTAGGCATGTCCCCAAGGAAAAAGCTGTGGAGGCAGGCATGTTGTGGTACTTTTGCGCTTTTCTTGGTTAGTCCTTCGCAGCTGCTGTGTTCTTGGAACTCAAGTCTCTCTGGTTAATAGAACTCTTACCCTAGGCGAAACTCAAACCTTAACCCTAGGAAGGAAAATCAGCCTATGGTTCAGGATGGTCTCATGAGAATAGAAGCAGAGGCAGCCAAGTTGTGTCACTTCTGCGGCCCTCTTGGGATGCTTTTAACAGCTGCATATGCCTGGAGCCCAGGGCTTTCTGGTTTTAAAAGTCCTTGGCCTAAGCCTAACAGTAACCCTAGGAAGGTAAATCAGCTGGGTATTAGGGTTCTTCCTAAGGGGAAAGCCGTGAAAGCAGCCATGTTGTGGCACTTTTGCACTCCCTTTGGGATGCCTTTGGCAGATGCAGTAAGCCTGGAACTCAGGGCTTCCTGGTTAAAAAACTCCAAGCCCTAGGCTGAACCCTAACCCTAACCCTAGGCAGATAAATCAGCCAAGGTATAGGGATGGTGCCAAGGAAAAAGCTGTGAAAGCTGCCATGTTGTTGCACTTTTTTACTCCTCTTGGGATGCCTTGAACAGATGCAGTGCGCCTGGAGCTAAGGGCTTCCTAGTTTTAAAAATCCAAGCCCTAGGCCTAAGCCTAACAGTAACCCTGGGAAGGGAAATCAGCCTGGTGTTAGGCTTCTTGCCAAGGAAAGAGCCGGGAAAGCAACCATGTTGTGGCACTTTTGCACTCCCTTTTGGATGCCTTTCACAGCTCCAGTGTGCCTGGAACTCAGGGCTTCCTGATTTTAAAAATCCTAGCCCTAGGCCGAACCCCAACCCTAAGACGAGAAAGGCAAATCAGCCAGGAATTAGGCATGTCCCCAAGGAAAAAGCTGTGGAGGCAGGCACGTTGTGGTACTTTTGCGCTCTTCTTGGGTAGTCCTTCGCAGCTGCTGTGTTCTTGGAACTCAGGGCTTTCTGGTTAATAGAACCCTTACCCCAGGCGTAACTCAAACCTTAACCCTAGGAAGGAAAATCAGCCTATGGTTCGGGATGGTCTCATGGAAATATCAGTGGTGGCTGCCAAGTTGTGTCACTTTTGCGCTCCCCTTGGGATGCCTTTCGCAGCTGCAGTGTGCCTGGAGCCCAGGGCTTCCTGGTTTTAAAAGTCCTAGGCCTAAGCCTAACAGTAACCCTAGGAAGGTAAATCTGCCGCGTATTAGGGTTCTTCCTAAGGGAAAAGCCGTGAAAGCAGCCATGTTGTGGCACTTCTGCACTCCCTTTGGGATGATTTGGCAGATGAAGTAAGCCTGGAACTCAGGGCTTCCTAGTTAAAAATATCCTAGCCCTAGGCCGAACCCCAACCCTAAGACGAGAAAGGCAAATCAGCCAGGAATTAGGCATGTCCCCAAGGAAAAAGCTGTGGAGGCAGGCACGTTGTGGTACTTTTGCGCTCTTCTTGGGTAGTCCTTCGCAGCTGCTGTGTTCTTGGAACTCAGGGCTTTCTGGTTAATAGAACCCTTACCCCAGGCGTAACTCAAACCTTAACCCTAGGAAGGAAAATCAGCCTATGGTTCGGGATGGTCTCATGGAAATATCAGTGGTGGCAGCCAAGTTGTGTCACTTTTGCGCTCCCCTTGGGATGCCTTTCGCAGCTGCATGTACCTGGAGCCCAGGGCTTCCTGGTTTTAAAAGTCCTAGGCCTAAGCCTAACAGTAACCCTAGGAAGGTAAATCAGCCGGGTATTAGGGTTCTTCCTAAGGGAAAAGCCGTGAAAGCAGCCATGTTGTGGCACTTCTGCACTTCCTTTGGGATGCATTTGGCAGATGCAGTGAGCCTGGAACTCAGGGCTTCCTGGTTGAAAAACTCCAAGACCTAGGCTGAAGCCTAACCCTAACCCTAGGCAGATAAATCAGCCTAGGTATAGGGATGGTGCCAAGGAAAAAGCTGTGAAAGCTGCCATGTTGTGGTACTTTAGTACTCCCCTTGGGATGCCTTGAACAGCTGCAGTGTGCCTGCATCTAAGGGCTTCCTAGTTTTAAAAGTCCTAGGCCTAAGCCTAACTGTAACCCTAGGAATGTAAATCAGCCGGGTATTAGGGTTCTTCCTAAGGGGAAAGCCGTGAAAGCAGCCATGTTGTGGCACTGCTGCACTCCCTTTGAGATGCCTTTGGCAGATGAAGGAAGCCTGGAACTCAGGGCTTCCTAGTTAAAAATATCCTAGCCCTAGGCCGAACCCCAACCCTAAGACGAGAAAGGCAAATCAGCCAGGAATTAGGCATGTCCCCAAGGAAAAAGCTGTGGAGGCAGGCATGTTGTGGTACTTTTGCGCTCTTCTTGGCTAGTCCTTCGCAGCTGCTGTGTTCTTGGAACTCAGGGCTTTCTGGTTAATAGAACTCTTACCCTAGGCGTAACTCAAAGCTTAACCCTAGGAAGGAAAATCAGCCTATGGTTCGGGATGGTCTCATGGAAATATCAGTGGTGGCAGCCAAGTTGTGTCACTTTTGCGCTCCCCTTGGGATGCCTTTCGCAGCTGCAGTGTGCCTGGAGCCCAGGGCTTCCTGGTTTTAAAAGTCCTAGGCCTAAGCCTAACAGTAACCCTAGGAAGGTAAATCAGCCGCGTATTAAGGTTCTTCCTAAGGGAAAAGCCGTGAAAGCAACCATGTTGTGGCACTTCTGCACTCCCTTTGGGATGCTTTTTGCAGATGCAGTAAGCCTGGAACTTAGGGCTTCCTAGTTAAAAATATCCTAGCCCTAGGCCGAACCACAACCCTAAGACGAGAAAGGCAAATCAGCCAGGAATTAGGCATGTCCCCAAGGAAAAAGCTGTGGAGGCAGGCATGTTGTGGTACTTTTGCGCTTTTCTTGGTTAGTCCTTCGCAGCTGCTGTGTTCTTGGAACTCAGGGCTTTCTGGTTAATAGAACCCTTACCCCAGGCGTAACTCAAACCTTAACCCTAGGAAGGAAAATCAGCCTATGGTTCAGGATGGTCTCATGAGAATAGAAGCAGAGGCAGCCAAGTTGTGTCACTTCTGCGGCCCTCTTGGGATGCCTTTAACAGCTGCGTATGCCTGGAGCCCAGGGCTTTCTGGTTTTAAAAGTCCTTGGCCTAAGCCTAACAGTAACCCTAGGAATGTAAATCAGCTGGGTATTAGGGTTCTTCCTAAGGGGAAAGCCGTGAAAGCAGCCATGTTGTGGCACTTTTGCACTCCCTTTGGGATGCCTTTGGCAGATGCAGTAAGCCTGGAACTCAGGGCTTCCTGGTTAAAAAACTCCAAGCCCTAGGCTGAACCCTAACCCTAACCCTAGGCAGATAAATCGACCAAGGTATAGGGATGGTGCCAAGGAAAAAGCTGTGAAAGCTGCCATGTTGTTGCACTTTTTTACTCCTCTTGGGATGCCTTGAACAGATGCAGTGCGCCTGGAGCTAAGGGCTTCCTAGTTTTAAAAATCCAAGCCCTAGGCCTAAGCCTAACAGTAACCCTGGGAAGGGAAATCAGCCTGGTGTTAGGCTTCTTGCCAAGGAAAGAGCCGGGAAAGCAACCATGTTGTGGCACTTTTGCACTCCCTTTTGGATGCCTTTCACAGCTCCAGTGTGCCGGGAACTCAGGGCTTCCTGATTTTAAAAATCCTAGCCCTAGGCCGAACCCCAACCCTAAGACGAGAAAGGCAAATCAGCCAGGAATTAGGCATGTCCCCAAGGTAAAAGCTGTGGAGGCAGGCATGTTGTGGTACTTTTGCGCTCTTCTTGGCTAGTCCTTCGCAGCTGCTGTGTTCTTGGAACTCAGGGCTTTCTGGTTAATAGAACCCTTACCCCAGGCGTAACTCAAAACTTAACCCTAGGAAGGAAAATCAGCCTATGGTTCTGGATGGTCTCATGGAAATATCAGTGGTGGCAGCCAAGTTGTGTCACTTTTGCGCTCCCCTTGGGATGCCTTTCGCAGCTGCAGTGTGCCTGGAGCCCAGGGCTTCCTGGTTTTAAAAGTCCTAGGCCTAAGCCTAACAGTAACCCTAGGAAGGTAAATCAGCCGCGTATTAGGGTTCTTCCTAAGGGAAAAGCCGTGAAAGCAGCCATGTTGTGGCACTTCTGCACTCCCTTTGGGATGCCTTTGGCAGATGAAGTAAGCCTGGAACTCAGGGCTTCCTAGTTAAAAAAATCCTAGCCCTAGGCCGAACCCCAACCCTAAGACGAGAAAGGCAAATCAGCCAGGAATTAGGCATGTCCCCAAGGAAAAAGCTGTGGAGGCAGGCATGTTGTGGTACTTTTGCGCTCTTCTTGGCTAGTCCTTCGCAGCTGCTGTGTTCTTGGAACTCAGTGCTTTCCGGTTAATAGAACCCTTACCCTAGGCGTAACTCAAACCTTAACCCTAGGAAGGAAAATCTGCCTATGGTTCGGGATGGTCTCATGGAAATATCAGTGGTGGCAGCCAAGTTGTGTCACTTTTGCGCTCCCCTTGGGATGCCTTTCGCAGCTGCAGTGTGCCTGGAGCCCAGGGCTTCCTGGTTTTAAAAGTCCTAGGCCTAAGCCTAACAGTAACCCTAGGAAGGTAAATCAGCCGCGTATTAGGGTTCTTCCTAAGGGAAAAGCCGTGAAAGCAGCCATGTTGTGGCACTTCTGCACTCCCTTTGGGATGCCTTTGGCAGATGAAGTAAGCCTGGAACTCAGGGCTTCCTAGTTAAAAATATCCTAGCCCTAGGCCGAACCCCAACCCTAAGACGAGAAAGGCAAATCAGCCAGGAATTAGGCATGTCCCCAAGGAAAAAGCTGTGGAGGCAGGCACGTTGTGGTACTTTTGCGCTCTTCTTGGGTAGTCCTTCGCAGCTGCTGTGTTCTTGGAACTCAGGGCTTTCTGGTTAATAGAACTCTTACCCTAGGCGTAACTGAAACCTTAACCCTAGGAAGGAAAATCAGCCTATGGTTCAGGATGGTCTCATGAGAATAGAAGCAGAGGCAGCCAAGTTGTGTCACTTCTGCGGCCCTCTTGGGATGCCTTTCGCAGCTGCATGTGCCTGGAGCCCAGGGCTTCCTGGTTTTAAAAGTCCTAGGCCTAAGCCTAACAGTAACCCTAGGAAGGTAAATCAGCCGCGTATTAGGGTTCTTCCTAAGGGAAAAACTGTGAAAGCAGCCATGTTGTGGCACTTTTGCACTCCCTTTGGGATGCCTTTGGCAGATGCAGTTAGCCTGGAACTCAGGGCTTCCTGGTTAAAAATCTCCAAGCCCTAGGCTGAACCCTAACCCTTACCCTAGGCAGATAAATCAGCCAAGGTATAGGGATGGTGTCAAGGAAAAAGCTGTGAAAGCTGCCATGTTGTTGCACTTTTGTACTCCCCTTGGGATGCCTTGAACAGCTGCAGTGTGCCTGGAGCCCAGGGCTTCCTAGTTTTAAAAATCCTAGCCCTAGGCCTAAGCCTAACAGTAACCCTGGGAAGGGAAATCAGCCTGGTGTTAGGCTTCTTGCCAAGGAAAAAGCCGTGAAAGCAACCATGTTGTGGCACTTTTGCACTCCCTTTTGGATGCCTTTCACAGCTCCAGTGTGCCTGGAACTCAGGGCTTCCTAGTTAAAAAAATCCTAGCCCTAGGCCGAACCCCAACCCTAAGACGAGAAAGGCAAATCAGCCAGGAATTAGGCATGTCCCCAAGGAAAAAGCTGTGGAGGCAGGCATGTTGTGGTACTTTTGCGCTCTTCTTGGGTAGTCCTTCGCAGCTGCTGTGTTCTTGGAACTCAGTGCTTTCCGGTTAATAGAACCCTTACCCTAGGCGTAACTCAAACCTTAACCCTAGGAAGGAAAATCAGCCTATGGTTCGGGATGGTCTCATGGAAATATCAGTGGTGGCAGCCAAGTTGTGTCACTTTTGCGCTCCCCTTGGGATGCCTTTCGCAGCTGCAGTGTGCCTGGAGCCCAGGGCTTCCTGGTTTAAAAAGTCCTAGGCCTAAGCCTAACAGTAACCCTAGGAAGGTAAATCAGCCGCGTATTAGGGTTCGTCCTAAGGGAAAAGCCGTGAAAGCAGCCATGTTGTGGCACTTCTGCACTCCCTTTGGGATGCCTTTGGCAGATGAAGTAAGCCTGGAACTCAGGGCTTCCTGATTTTAAAAATCCTAGCCCTAGGCCGAACCCCAACCCTAAGACGAGAAAGGCAAATCAGCCAGGAATTAGGCATGTCCCCAAGGAAAAAGCTGTGGAGGCAGGCATGTTGTGGTACTTTTGCGCTCTTCTTGGCTAGTCCTTCGCAGCTGCTGTGTTCTTGGAACTCAGGGCTTTCTGGTTAATAGAACCCTTACCCTAGGCGTAACTCAAACCTTAACCCTAGGAAGGAAAATCAGCCTATGGTTCGGGATGGTCTCATGGAAATATCAGTGGTGGCAGCCAAGTTGTGTCACTTTTGCGCTCCCCTTGGGATGCCTTTCGCAGCTGCAGTGTGCCTGGAGCCCAGGGCTTCCTGGTTTTAAAAGTCCTAGGCCTAAGCCTAACAGTAACCCTAGGAAGGTAAATCAGCCGCGTATTAGGGTTCTTCCTAAGGGAAAAGCCGTGAAAGCAGCCATGTTGTGGCACTTTTGCACTCCCTTTGGGATGCCTTTGGCAGATGAAGTAAGCCTGGAACTCAGGGCTTCCTAGTTAAAAATATCCTAGCCCTAGGCCGAACCCCAACCCTAAGACGAGAAAGGCAAATCAGCCAGGAATTAGGCATGTCCCCAAGGAAAAAGCTGTGGAGGCAGGCATGTTGTGGTACTTTTGCGCTTTTCTTGGTTAGTCCTTCGTAGCTGCTGTGTTCTTGGAACTCAGGTCTCTCTGGTTAATAGAACTCTTACCCTAGGCGAAACTCAAACCTTAACCCTAGGAAGGAAAATCTGCCTATGGTTCAGGATGGTCTCATGAGAATAGAAGCAGAGGCAGCCAAGTTGTGTCACTTCTGCGGCCCTCTTGGGATGCCTTTAACAGCTGCATATGCCTGGAGCCCAGGGCTTCCTGGTTTTAAAAGTCCTAGGCCTAAGCCTAACAGTAACCCTAGGAAGGTAAATCAGCTGGGTATTAGGGTTCTTCCTAAGGGAAAAGCCGTGAAAGCAGCCATGTTGTGGCACTTCTGCACTCCCTTTGGGATGCCTTTGGCAGATGCAGTAAGCCTGCAACTCAGGGCTTCCTGGTTAAAAAACTCCAAGCCCTAGGCTGAAGCCTAACCCTAACCCTAGGCAGATAAATCAGCCTAGGTATAGGGATGGTGCCAAGGAAAAAGCTGTGAAAGCTGCCATGTTGTTGCACTTTTTTACTCCTCTTGGGATGCCTTGAACAGATGCAGTGCGCTTGGAGCTAAGGGATTCCTAGTTTTAAAAATCCTAGGCCTAAGCCTAACAGTAACCCTGGGAAGGGAAATCAGCCTGGTGTTAGGCTTCTTGCCAAGGAAATAGCCGGGAAAGCAACCATGTTGTGGCACTTTTGCACTCCCTTTTGGATGACTTTCACAGCTCCAGTGTGCCTGGAACTCAGGGCTTCCTGATTTTAAAAATCCTAGCCCTAGGCCGAACCCCAACCCTAAGACGAGAAAGGCAAATCAGCCAGGAATTAGGCATGTCCCCAAGGAAAAAGCTGTGGAGGCAGGCATGTTGTGGTACTTTTGCGCTCTTCTTGGGTAGTCCTTCGCCGCTGCTGTGTTCTTGGAACTCAGTGCTTTCCGGTTATCAGAACCCTTACCCTAGGCGTAACTCAAACCTTAACCCTAGGAAGGAAAATCAGCCTATGGTTCGGGATGGTCTCATGGAAATATCAGTGGTGGCAGCCAAGTTGTGTCACTTTTGCGCTCCCCTTGGGATGCCTTTCGCAGCTGCAGTGTGCCTGGAGCCCAGGGCTTCCTGGTTTAAAAAGTCCTAGGCCTAAGCCTAACAGTAACCCTAGGAAGGTAAATCAGCCGCGTATTAGGGTTCTTCCTAAGGGAAAAGCCGTCAAAGCAGCCATGTTGTGGCACTTCTGCACTCCCTTTGGGATGCCTTTGGCAGATGAAGTAAGCCTGGAACTCAGGGCTTCCTGATTTTAAAAATCCTAGCCCTAGGCCGAACCCCAACCCTAAGACGAGAAAGGCAAATCAGCCAGGAATTAGGCATGTCCCCAAGGAAAAAGCTGTGGAGGCAGGCATGTTGTGGTACTTTTGCGCTCTTCTTGGCTAGTCCTTCGCAGCTGCTGTGTTCTTGGAACTCAGGGCTTTCTGGTTAATAGAACCCTTACCCTAGGCGTAACTCAAACCTTAACCCTAGGAAGGAAAATCAGCCTATGGTTCGGGATGGTCTCATGGAAATATCAGTGGTGGCAGCCAAGTTGCATCACTTTTGCGCTCCCCTTGGGATGCCTTTCGCAGCTGCAGTGTGCCTGGAGCCCAGGGCTTCCTGGTTTTAAAAGTCCTAGGCCTAAGCCTAACAGTAACCCTAGGAAGGTAAATCAGCCGCGTATTAGGGTTCTTCCTAAGGGAAAAGCCGTGAAAGCAGCCATGTTGTGGCACTTTTGCACTCCCTTTGGGATGCCTTTGGCAGATGCAGTAAGCCTGGAACTCAGGGCTTCCTAGTTAAAAATATCCTAGCCCTAGGCCGAACCCCAACCCTAAGACGAGAAAGGCAAATCAGCCAGGAATTAGGCATGTCCCCAAGGAAAAAGCTGTGGAGGCAGGCATGTTGTGGTACTTTTGCGCTTTTCTTGGTTAGTCCTTCGCAGCTGCTGTGTTCTTGGAACTCAGGGCTTTCTGGTTAATAGAACCCTTACCCCAGGCGTAACTCAAACCTTAACCCTAGGAAGGAAAATCAGCCTATGGTTCAGGATGGTCTCATGAGAATAGAAGCAGAGGCAGCCAAGTTGTGTCACTTCTGCGGCCCTCTTGGGATGCCTTTAACAGCTGCATATGCCTGGAGCCCAGGGCTTTCTGGTTTTAAAAGTCCTTGGCCTAAGCCTAACAGTAACCCTAGGAATGTAAATCAGCTGGGTATTAGGGTTCTTCCTAAGGGGAAAGCCGTGAAAGCAGCCATGTTGTGGCACTTTTGCACTCCCTTTGGGATGCCTTTGGCAGATGCAGTAAGCCTGGAACTCAGGGCTTCCTGGTTAAAAATCTCCAAGCCCTAGGCTGAACCCTAACCCTTACCCTAGGCAGATAAATCAGCCTAGGTATAGGGATGGTGCCAAGGAAAAAGCTGTGAAAGCTGCCATGTTGTTGCACTTTTGTACTCCCCTTGGGATGCCTTGAACAGCTGCAGTGCGCCTGGAGCCCAGGGCTTCCTAGTTTTAAAAATCCTAGCCCTAGGCCTAAGCCTAACAGTAACCCTGGGAAGGGAAATCAGCCTGGTGTTAGGCTTCTTGCCAAGGAAAAAGCCGTGAAAGCAACCATGTTGTGGCACTTTTGCACTCCCTTTTGGATGCCTTTCACAGCTCCAGTGTGCCTGGAACTCAGGGCTTCCTAGTTAAAAAAATCCTAGCCCTAGGCCGAACCCCAACCCTAAGACGAGAAAGGCAAATCAGCCAGGAATTAGGCATGTCCCCAAGGAAAAAGCTGTGGAGGCAGGCATGTTGTGGTACTTTTGCGCTCTTCTTGGGTAGTCCTTCGCAGCTGCTGTGTTCTTGGAACTCAGTGCTTTCCGGTTAATAGAACCCTTACCCTAGGCGTAACTCAAACCTTAACCCTAGGAAGGAAAATCAGCCTATGGTTCGGGATGGTCTCATGCAAATATCAGTGGTGGCAGCCAAGTTGTGTCACTTTTGCGCTCCCCTTGGGATGCCTTTCGCAGCTGCAGTGTGCCTGGAGCCCAGGGCTTCCTGGTTTAAAAAGTCCTAGGCCTAAGCCTAACAGTAACCCTAGGAAGGTAAATCAGCCGCGTATTAGGGTTCTTCCTAAGGGAAAAGCCGTGAAAGCAGCCATGTTGTGGCACTTCTGCACTCCCTTTGGGATGCCTTTGGCAGATGAAGTAAGCCTGGAACTCAGGGCTTCCTGATTTTAAAAATCCTAGCCCTAGGCCGAACCCCAACCCTAAGACGAGAAAGGCAAATCAGCCAGGAATTAGGCATGTCCCCAAGGAAAAAGCTGTGGAGGCAGGCATGTTGTGGTACTTTTGCGCTCTTCTTGGCTAGTCCTTCGCAGCTGCTGTGTTCTTGGAACTCAGGGCTTTCTGGTTAATAGAACCCTTACCCTAGGCGTAACTCAAACCTTAACCCTAGGAAGGAAAATCAGCCTATGGTTCGGGATGGTCTCATGGAAATATCAGTGGTGGCAGCCAAGTTGTGTCACTTTTGCGCTCTCCTTGGGATGCCTTTCGCAGCTGCAGTGTGCCTGGAGCCCAGGGCTTCCTGGTTTTAAAAGTCCTAGGCCTAAGCCTAACAGTAACCCTAGGAAGGTAAATCAGCCGCGTATTAGGGTTCTTCCTAAGGGAAAAGCCGTGAAAGCAGCCATGTTGTGGCACTTTTGCACTCCCTTTGGGATGCCTTTGGCAGATGCAGTAAGCCTGGAACTCAGGGCTTCCTAGTTAAAAATATCCTAGCCCTAGGCCGAACCCCAACCCTAAGACGAGAAAGGCAAATCAGCCAGG
Organism: Ammospiza maritima maritima; assembly: GCA_036010785.1. Lineage (NCBI taxonomy): Eukaryota > Metazoa > Chordata > Aves > Passeriformes > Passerellidae > Ammospiza > Ammospiza maritima. Next base: position 1,381,003 of record JAYKTQ010000132.1, read on the forward strand.
AATTAGGCATGTCCCCAAGGAAAAAGCTGTGGAGGCAGGCATGTTGTGGTACTTTTGCGCTTTTCTTGGTTAGTCCTTCGTAGCTGCTGTGTTCTTGGAACTCAGGTCTCTCTGGTTAATAGAACTCTTACCCTAGGCGAAACTCAAACCTTAACCCTAGGAAGGAAAATCTGCCTATGGTTCAGGATGGTCTCATGAGAATAGAAGCAGAGGCAGCCAAGTTGTGTCACTTCTGCGGCCCTCTTGGGATGCCTTTAACAGCTGCATATGCCTGGAGCCCAGGGCTTCCTGGTTTTAAAAGTCCTAGGCCTAAGCCTAACAGTAACCCTAGGAAGGTAAATCAGCTGGGTATTAGGGTTCTTCCTAAGGGAAAAGCCGTGAAAGCAGCCATGTTTTGGCACTTCTGCACTCCCTTTGGGATGCCTTTGGCAGATGCAGTAAGCCTGCAACTCAGGGCTTCCTGGTTAAAAAACTCCAAGCCCTAGGCTGAAGCCTAACCCTAACCCTAGGCAGATAAATCAGCCTAGGTATAGGGATGGTGCCAAGGAAAAAGCTGTGAAAGCTGCCATGTTGTTGCACTTTTTTACTCCTCTTGGGATGCCTTGAACAGATGCAGTGCGCTTGGAGCTAAGGGCTTCCTAGTTTTAAAAATCCTAGGCCTAAGCCTAACAGTAACCCTGGGAAGGGAAATCAGCCTGGTGTTAGGCTTCTTGCCAAGGAAATAGCCGGGAAAGCAACCATGTTGTGGCACTTTTGCACTCCCTTTTGGATGACTTTCACAGCTCCAGTGTGCCTGGAACTCAGGGCTTCCTGATTTTAAAAATCCTAGCCCTAGGCCGAACCCCAACCCTAAGACGAGAAAGGCAATTCAGCCAGGAATTAGGCATGTCCCGAAGGAAAAAGCTGTGGAGGCAGGCATGTTGTGGTACTTTTGCGCTCTTCTTGGGTAGTCCTTCGCAGCTGCTGTGTTCTTGGAACTCAGGGCTTTCTGGCTAATAGAATCCTTACCCTAGGCGTAACTCAAACCTTAACCCTAGGAAGGAAAATCAGCCTATGGTTCGGGATGGTCTCATGGAAATATCAGTGGTGGCAGCCAAGTTCTGTCACTTTTGCGCTCCCCTTGGGATGCCTTTCGCAGCTGCAGTGTGCCTGGAGCCCAGGGCTTCCTGGTTTTAAAAGTCCTAGGCCTAAGCCTAACAGTAACCCTAGGAAGGTAAATCAGCCGCGTATTAGGGTTCTTCCTAAGGGAAAAGCCGTGAAAGCAGCCATGTTGTGGCACTTCTGCACTCCCTTTGGGATGCCTTTGGCAGATGAAGTAAGCCTGGAACTCAGGGCTTCCTAGTTAAAAATATCCTAGCCCTAGGCCGAACCCCAACCCTAAGACGAGAAAGGCAAATCAGCCAGGAATTAGGCATGTCCCCAAGGAAAAAGCTGTGGAGGCAGGCACGTTGTGGTACTTTTGCGCTCTTCTTGGGTAGTCCTTCGCAGCTGCTGTGTTCTTGGAACTCAGGGCTTTCTGGTTAATAGAACTCTTACCCTAGGCGTAACTGAAAACTTAACCCTAGGAAGGAAAATCAGCCTATGGTTCAGGATGGTCTCATGAGAATAGAAGCAGAGGCAGCCAAGTTGTGTCACTTCTGCGGCCCTCTTGGGATGCCTTTCGCAGCTGCATGTGCCTGGAGCCCAGGGCTTCCTGGTTTTAAAAGTCCTAGGCCTAAGCCTAACAGTAACCCTAGGAAGGTAAATCAGCCGCGTATTAGGGTTCTTCCTAAGGGAAAAGCCGTGAAAGCAGCCATGTTGTGGCACTTTTGCACTCCCTTTGGGATGCCTTTGGCAGATGCAGTAAGCCTGGAACTCAGGGCTTCCTGGTTAAAAATCTCCAAGCCCTAGGCTGAACCCTAACCCTTACCCTAGGCAGATAAATCAGCCTAGGTATAGGGATGGTGCCAAGGAAAAAGCTGTGAAAGCTGCCATGTTGTTGCACTTTTGTACTCCCCTTGGGATGCCTTGAACAGCTGCAGTGCGCCTGGAGCCCAGGGCTTCCTAGTTTTAAAAATCCTAGCCCTAGGCCTAAGCCTAACAGTAACCCTGGGAAGGGAAATCAGCCTGGTGTTAGGCTTCTTGCCAAGGAAAAAGCCGTGAAAGCAACCATGTTGTGGCACTTTTGCACTCCCTTTTGGATGCCTTTCACAGCTCCAGTGTGCCTGGAACTCAGGGCTTCCTAGTTAAAAAAATCCTAGCCCTAGGCCGAACCCCAACCCTAAGACGAGAAAGGCAAATCAGCCAGGAATTAGGCATGTCCCCAAGGAAAAAGCTGTGGAGGCAGGCATGTTGTGGTACTTTTGCGCTCTTCTTGGCTAGTCCTTCGCAGCTGCTGTGTTCTTGGAACTCAGTGCTTTCCGGTTAATAGAACCCTTACCCTAGGCGTAACTCAAACCTTAACCCTAGGAAGGAAAATCAGCCTATGGTTCGGGATGGTCTCATGGAAATATCAGTGGTGGCAGCCAAGTTGTGTCACTTTTGCGCTCCCCTTGGGATGCCTTTCGCAGCTGCAGTGTGCCTGGAGCCCAGGGCTTCCTGGTTTAAAAAGTCCTAGGCCTAAGCCTAACAGTAACCCTAGGAAGGTAAATCAGCCGCGTATTAGGGTTCTTCCTAAGGGAAAAGCCGTGAAAGCAGCCATGTTGTGGCACTTCTGCACTCCCTTTGGGATGCCTTTGGCAGATGAAGTAAGCCTGGAACTCAGGGCTTCCTGATTTTAAAAATCCTAGCCCTAGGCCGAACCCCAACCCTAAGACGAGAAAGGCAAATCAGCCAGGAATTAGGCATGTCCCCAAGGAAAAAGCTGTGGAGGCAGGCATGTTGTGGTACTTTTGCGCTCTTCTTGGCTAGTCCTTCGCAGCTGCTGTGTTCTTGGAACTCAGGGCTTTCTGGTTAATAGAACCCTTACCCTAGGCGTAACTCAAACCTTAACCCTAGGAAGGAAAATCAGCCTATGGTTCGGGATGGTCTCATGGAAATATCAGTGGTGGCAGCCAAGTTGTGTCACTTTTGCGCTCTCCTTGGGATGCCTTTCGCAGCTGCAGTGTGCCTGGAGCCCAGGGCTTCCTGGTTTTAAAAGTCCTAGGCCTAAGCCTAACAGTAACCCTAGGAAGGTAAATCAGCCGCGTATTAGGGTTCTTCCTAAGGGAAAAGCCGTGAAAGCAGCCATGTTGTGGCACTTTTGCACTCCCTTTGGGATGCCTTTGGCAGATGCAGTAAGCCTGGAACTCAGGGCTTCCTAGTTAAAAATATCCTAGCCCTAGGCCGAACCCCAACCCTAAGACGAGAAAGGCAAATCAGCCAGGAATTAGGCATGTCCCCAAGGAAAAAGCTGTGGAGGCAGGCATGTTGTGGTACTTTTGCGCTTTTCTTGGTTAGTCCTTCGTAGCTGCTGTGTTCTTGGAACTCAGGTCTCTCTGGTTAATAGAACTCTTACCCTAGGCGAAACTCAAACCTTAACCCTAGGAAGGAAAATCTGCCTATGGTTCAGGATGGTCTCATGAGAATAGAAGCAGAGGCAGCCAAGTTGTGTCACTTCTGCGGCCCTCTTGGGATGCCTTTAACAGCTGCATATGCCTGGAGCCCAGGGCTTCCTGGTTTTAAAAGTCCTAGGCCTAAGCCTAACAGTAACCCTAGGAAGGTAAATCAGCTGGGTATTAGGGTTCTTCCTAAGGGAAAAGCCGTGAAAGCAGCCATGTTGTGGCACTTCTGCACTCCCTTTGGGATGCCTTTGGCAGATGCAGTAAGCCTGCAACTCAGGGCTTCCTGGTTAAAAAACTCCAAGCCCTAGGCTGAAGCCTAACCCTAACCCTAGGCAGATAAATCAGCCTAGGTATAGGGATGGTGCCAAGGAAAAAGCTGTGAAAGCTGCCATGTTGTTGCACTTTTTTACTCCTCTTGGGATGCCTTGAACAGATGCAGTGCGCTTGGAGCTAAGGGCTTCCTAGTTTTAAAAATCCTAGGCCTAAGCCTAACAGTAACCCTGGGAAGGGAAATCAGCCTGGTGTTAGGCTTCTTGCCAAGGAAATAGCCGGGAAAGCAACCATGTTGTGGCACTTTTGCACTCCCTTTTGGATGACTTTCACAGCTCCAGTGTGCCTGGAACTCAGGGCTTCCTGATTTTAAAAATCCTAGCCCTAGGCCGAACCCCAACCCTAAGACGAGAAAGGCAATTCAGCCAGGAATTAGGCATGTCCCGAAGGAAAAAGCTGTGGAGGCAGGCATGTTGTGGTACTTTTGCGCTCTTCTTGGGTAGTCCTTCGCAGCTGCTGTGTTCTTGGAACTCAGGGCTTTCTGGCTAATAGAATCCTTACCCAAGGCGTAACTCAAACCTTAACCCTAGGAAGGAAAATCAGCCTATGGTTCGGGATGGTCTCATGGAAATATCAGTGGTGGCAGCCAAGTTCTGTCACTTTTGCGCTCCCCTTGGGATGCCTTTCGCAGCTGCAGTGTGCCTGGAGCCCAGGGCTTCCTGGTTTTAAAAGTCCTAGGCCTAAGCCTAACAGTAACCCTAGGAAGGTAAATCAGCCGCGTATTAGGGTTCTTCCTAAGGGAAAAGCCGTGAAAGCAGCCATGTTGTGGCACTTCTGCACTCCCTTTGGGATGTCTTTGGCAGATGAAGTAAGCCTGGAACTCAGGGCTTCCTAGTTAAAAATATCCTAGCCCTAGGCCGAACCCCAACCCTAAGACGAGAAAGGCAAATCAGCCAGGAATTAGGCATGTCCCCAAGGAAAAAGCTGTGGAGGCAGGCACGTTGTGGTACTTTTGCGCTCTTCTTGGGTAGTCCTTCGCAGCTGCTGTGTTCTTGGAACTCAGGGCTTTCTGGTTAATAGAACTCTTACCCTAGGCGTAACTGAAACCTTAACCCTAGGAAGGAAAATCAGCCTATGGTTCAGGATGGTCTCATGAGAATAGAAGCAGAGGCAGCCAAGTTGTGTCACTTCTGCGGCCCTCTTGGGATGCCTTTCGCAGCTGCATGTGCCTGGAGCCCAGGGCTTCCTGGTTTTAAAAGTCCTAGGCCTAAGCCTAACAGTAACCCTAGGAAGGTAAATCAGCCGCGTATTAGGGTTCTTCCTAAGGGAAAAGCCGTGAAAGCAGCCATGTTGTGGCACTTTTGCACTCCCTTTGGGATGCCTTTGGCAGATGCAGTAAGCCTGGAACTCAGGGCTTCCTGGTTAAAAATCTCCAAGCCCTAGGCTGAACCCTAACCCTTACCCTAGGCAGATAAATCAGCCTAGGTATAGGGATGGTGCCAAGGAAAAAGCTGTGAAAGCTGCCATGTTGTTGCACTTTTGTACTCCCCTTGGGATGCCTTGAACAGCTGCAGTGCGCCTGGAGCCCAGGGCTTCCTAGTTTTAAAAATCCTAGCCCTAGGCCTAAGCCTAACAGTAACCCTGGGAAGGGAAATCAGCCTGGTGTTAGGCTTCTTGCCAAGGAAAAAGCCGTGAAAGCAACCATGTTGTGGCACTTTTGCACTCCCTTTTGGATGCCTTTCACAGCTCCAGTGTGCCTGGAACTCAGGGCTTCCTAGTTAAAAAAATCCTAGCCCTAGGCCGAACCCCAACCCTAAGACGAGAAAGGCAAATCAGCCAGGAATTAGGCATGTCCCCAAGGAAAAAGCTGTGGAGGCAGGCATGTTGTGGTACTTTTGCGCTCTTCTTGGCTAGTCCTTCGCAGCTGCTGTGTTCTTGGAACTCAGTGCTTTCCGGTTAATAGAACCCTTACCCTAGGCGTAACTCAAACCTTAACCCTAGGAAGGAAAATCAGCCTATGGTTCGGGATGGTCTCATGGAAATATCAGTGGTGGCAGCCAAGTTGTGTCACTTTTGCGCTCCCCTTGGGATGCCTTTCGCAGCTGCAGTGTGCCTGGAGCCCAGGGCTTCCTGGTTTAAAAAGTCCTAGGCCTAAGCCTAACAGTAACCCTAGGAAGGTAAATCAGCCGCGTATTAGGGTTCTTCCTAAGGGAAAAGCCGTGAAAGCAGCCATGTTGTGGCACTTCTGCACTCCCTTTGGGATGCCTTTGGCAGATGAAGTAAGCCTGGAACTCAGGGCTTCCTGATTTTAAAAATCCTAGCCCTAGGCCGAACCCCAACCCTAAGACGAGAAAGGCAAATCAGCCAGGAATTAGGCATGTCCCCAAGGAAAAAGCTGTGGAGGCAGGCATGTTGTGGTACTTTTGCGCTTTTCTTGGTTAGTCCTTCGTAGCTGCTGTGTTCTTGGAACTCAGGTCTCTCTGGTTAATAGAACTCTTACCCTAGGCGAAACTCAAACCTTAACCCTAGGAAGGAAAATCTGCCTATGGTTCAGGATGGTCTCATGAGAATAGAAGCAGAGGCAGCCAAGTTGTGTCACTTCTGCGGCCCTCTTGGGATGCCTTTAACAGCTGCATATGCCTGGAGCCCAGGGCTTCCTGGTTTTAAAAGTCCTAGGCCTAAGCCTAACAGTAACCCTAGGAAGGTAAATCAGCCGCGTATTAGGGTTCTTCCTAAGGGAAAAGCCGTGAAAGCAGCCATGTTGTGGCACTTCTGCACTCCCTTTGGGATGCCTTTGGCAGATGCAGTAAGCCTGCAACTCAGGGCTTCCTGGTTAAAAAACTCCAAGCCCTAGGCTGAAGCCTAACCCTAACCCTAGGCAGATAAATCAGCCTAGGTATAGGGATGGTGCCAAGGAAAAAGCTGTGAAAGCTGCCATGTTGTTGCACTTTTTTACTCCTCTTGGGATGCCTTGAACAGATGCAGTGCGCTTGGAGCTAAGGGCTTCCTAGTTTTAAAAATCCTAGGCCTAAGCCTAACAGTAACCCTGTGAAGGGAAATCAGCCTGGTGTTAGGCTTCTTGCCAAGGAAATAGCCGGGAAAGCAACCATGTTGTGGCACTTTTGCACTCCCTTTTGGATGACTTTCACAGCTCCAGTGTGCCTGGAACTCAGGGCTTCCTGATTTTAAAAATCCTAGCCCTAGGCCGAACCCCAACCCTAAGACGAGAAAGGCAATTCAGCCAGGAATTAGGCATGTCCCGAAGGAAAAAGCTGTGGAGGCAGGCATGTTGTGGTACTTTTGCGCTCTTCTTGGGTAGTCCTTCGCAGCTGCTGTGTTCTTGGAACTCAGGGCTTTCTGGCTAATAGAATCCTTACCCCAGGCGTAACTCAAACCTTAACCCTAGGAAGGAAAATCAGCCTATGGTTCGGGATGGTCTCATGGAAATATCAGTGGTGGCAGCCAAGTTCTGTCACTTTTGCGCTCCCCTTGGGATGCCTTTCGCAGCTGCAGTGTGCCTGGAGCCCAGGGCTTCCTGGTTTTAAAAGTCCTAGGCCTAAGCCTAACAGTAACCCTAGGAAGGTAAATCAGCCGCGTATTAGGGTTCTTCCTAAGGGAAAAGCCGTGAAAGCAGCCATGTTGTGGCACTTCTGCACTCCCTTTGGGATGCCTTTGGCAGATGAAGTAAGCCTGGAACTCAGGGCTTCCTAGTTAAAAATATCCTAGCCCTAGGCCGAACCCCAACCCTAAGACGAGAAAGGCAAATCAGCCAGGAATTAGGCATGTCCCCAAGGAAAAAGCTGTGGAGGCAGGCATGTTGTGGTACTTTTGCGCTCTTCTTGGCTAGTCCTTCGCAGCTGCTGTGTTCTTGGAACTCAGGGCTTTCTGGTTAATAGAACCCTTACCCTAGGCGTAACTCAAACCTTAACCCTAGGAAGGAAAATCAGCCTATGGTTCAGGATGGTCTCATGGAAATATCAGTGGTGGCAGCCAAGTTGTGTCACTTTTGCGCTCCCCTTGGGATGCCTTTCGCAGCTGCAGTGTGCCTGGAGCCCAGGGCTTCCTGGTTTTAAAAGTCCTAGGCCTACGCCTAACAGTAACCCTAGGAAGGTAAATCAGCCGCGTATTAGGGTTCTTCCTAAGGGAAAAGCCGTGAAAGCAGCCATGTTGTGGCACTTTTGCACTCCCTTTGCGATGCCTTTTGCAGATGAAGTAAGCCTGGAACTCAGGTCTTCCTAGTTAAAAATATCCTAGCCCTAGGCCGAACTCCAACCCTAAGACGAGAAAGGCAAATCAGCCAGGATTTAGGCATGTCCCCAAGGAAAAAGCTGTGGAGGCAGGCACGTTGTGGTACTTTTGCGCTCTTCTTGGGTAGTCCTTCGCAGCTGCTGTGTTCTTGGAACTCAGGGCTTTCTGGTTAATAGAACTCTTACCCTAGGCGTAACTGAAACCTTAACCCTAGGAAGGAAAATCAGCCTATGGTTCAGGATGGTCTCATGAGAATAGAAGCAGAGGTAGCCAAGTTGTGTCACTTCTGCGGCCCTCTTGGGATGCCTTTCGCAGCTGCATGTGCCTGGAGCCCAGGGCTTCCTGGTTTTAAAAGTCCTAGGCCTAAGCCTAACAGTAACCCTAGGAAGGTAAATCAGCCGCGTATTAGGGTTCTTCCTAAGGGAAAAGCTGTGAAAGCAGCCATGTTGTGGCACTTTTGCACTCCCTTTGGGATGCCTTTGGCAGATGCAGTAAGCCTGGAACTCAGGGCTTCCTGGTTAAAAATCTCCAAGCCCTAGGCTGAACCCTAACCCTTACCCTAGGCAGATAAATCAGCCTAGGTATAGGGATGGTGCCAAGGAAAAAGCTGTGAAAGCTGCCATGTTGTTGCACTTTTGTACTCCCCTTGGGATGCCTTGAACAGCTGCAGTGCGCCTGGAGCCCAGGGCTTCCTAGTTTTAAAAATCCTAGCCCTAGGCCTAAGCCTAACAGTAACCCTGGGAAGGGAAATCAGCCTGGTGTTAGGCTTCTTGCCAAGGAAAAAGCCGTGAAAGCAACCATGTTGTGGCACTTTTGCACTCCCTTTTGGATGCCTTTCACAGCTCCAGTGTGCCTGGAACTCAGGGCTTCCTAGTTAAAAAAATCCTAGCCCTAGGCCGAACCCCAACCCTAAGACGAGAAAGGCAAATCAGCCAGGAATTAGGCATGTCCCCAAGGAAAAAGCTGTGGAGGCAGGCATGTTGTGGTACTTTTGCGCTCTTCTTGGGTAGTCCTTCGCAGCTGCTGTGTTCTTGGAACTCAGTGCTTTCCGGTTAATAGAACCCTTACCCTAGGCGTAACTCAAACCTTAACCCTAGGAAGGAAAATCAGCCTATGGTTCGGGATGGTCTCATGGAAATATCAGTGGTGGCAGCCAAGTTGTGTCACTTTTGCGCTCCCCTTGGGATGCCTTTCGCAGCTGCAGTGTGCCTGGAGCCCAGGGCTTCCTGGTTTAAAAAGTCCTAGGCCTAAGCCTAACAGTAACCCTAGGAAGGTAAATCAGCCACGTATTAGGATTCTTCCTAAGGGAAAAGCCGTCAAAGCAGCCATGTTGTGGCACTTCTGCACTCCCTTTGGGATGCCTTTGGCAGATGAAGTAAGCCTGGAACTCAGGGCTTCCTGATTTTAAAAATCCTAGCCCTAGGCCGAACCCCAACCCTAAGACGAGAAAGGCAAATCAGCCAGGAATTAGGCATGTCCCCAAGGAAAAAGCTGTGGAGGCAGGCATGTTGTGGTACTTTTGCGCTCTTCTTGGCTAGTCCTTCGCAGCTGCTGTGTTCTTGGAACTCAGGGCTTTCTGGTTAATAGAACCCTTACCCTAGGCGTAACTCAAACCTTAACCCTAGGAAGGAAAATCAGCCTATGGTTCGGGAAGGTCTCATGGAAATATCAGTGGTGGCAGCCAAGTTGTGTCACTTTTGCGCTCCCCTTGGGATGCCTTTCGCAGCTGCAGTGTGCCTGGAGCCCAGGGCTTCCTGGTTTTAAAAGTCCTAGGCCTAAGCCTAACAGTAACCCTAGGAAGGTAAATCAGCCGCGTATTAGGGTTCTTCCTAAGGGAAAAGCCGTGAAAGCAGCCATGTTGTGGCACTTTTGCACTCCCTTTGGGATGCCTTTGGCAGATGAAGTAAGCCTGGAACTCAGGGCTTCCTAGTTAAAAATATCCTAGCCCTAGGCCGAACCCCAACCCTAAGACGAGAAAGGCAAATCAGCCAGGAATTAGGCATGTCCCCAAGGAAAAAGCTGTGGAGGCAGGCATGTTGTGGTACTTTTGCGCTTTTCTTGGTTAGTCCTTCGTAGCTGCTGTGTTCTTGGAACTCAGGTCTCTCTGGTTAATAGAACTCTTACCCTAGGCGAAACTCAAACCTTAACCCTAGGAAGGAAAATCTGCCTATGGTTCAGGATGGTCTCATGAGAATAGAAGCAGAGGCAGCCAAGTTGTGTCACTTCTGCGGCCCTCTTGGGATGCCTTTAACAGCTGCAGTGTGCCTGGAGCCCAGGGCTTCCTGGTTTTAAAAGTCCTAGGCCTAAGCCTAACAGTAACCCTAGGAAGGTAAATCAGCTGGGTATTAGGGTTCTTCCTAAGGGAAAAGCTGTGAAAGCAGCCATGTTGTGGCACTTTTGCACTCCCTTTGGGATGCCTTTAGCAGATGCAGTAAGCCTGGAACTCAGGGCTTCCTGGTTAAAAAACTCCAAGCCCTAGGCTGAACCCTAACCCTAACCCTAGGCAGATAAATCAGCCTAGGTATAGGGATGGTGCCAAGGAAAAAGCTGTGAAAGCTGCCATGTTGTTGCACTTTTTTACTCCTCTTGGGATGCCTTGAACAGATGCAGTGCGCTTGGAGCTAAGGGCTTCCTAGTTTTAAAAATCCTAGGCCTAAGCCTAACAGTAACCCTGGGAAGGGAAATCAGCCTGGTGTTAGGCTTCTTGCCAAGGAAATAGCCGGGAAAGCAACCATGTTGTGGCACTTTTGCACTCCCTTTTGGATGACTTTCACAGCTCCAGTGTGCCTGGAACTCAGGGCTTCCTGATTTTAAAAATCCTAGCCCTAGGCCGAACCCCAACCCTAAGACGAGAAAGGCAATTCAGCCAGGAATTAGGCATGTCCCGAAGGAAAAAGCTGTGGAGGCAGGCATGTTGTGGTACTTTTGCGCTCTTCTTGGGTAGTCCTTCGCAGCTGCTGTGTTCTTGGAACTCAGGGCTTTCTGGCTAATAGAATCCTTACCCCAGGCGTAACTCAAACCTTAACCCTAGGAAGGAAAATCAGCCTATGGTTCGGGATGGTCTCATGGAAATATCAGTGGTGGCAGCCAAGTTGTGTCAGTTTTGCGCTCCCCTTGGGATGCCTTTCGCAGCTGCAGTGTGCCTGGAGCCCAGGGCTTCCTGGTTTTAAAAGTCCTAGGCCTAAGCCTAACAGTAACCCTAGGAAGGTAAATCAGCCGCGTATTAGGGTTCTTCCTAAGGGAAAAGCCGTGAAAGCAGCCATGTTGTGGCACTTCTGCACTCCCTTTGGGATGCCTTTGGCAGATGCAGTAAGCCTGGAACTCAGGGCTTCCTGGTTAAAAAACTCCAAGCCCTAGGCTGAAGCCTAACCCTATGCCCAGGAAGGAAAATCTGCCTAAGTATAGGGATCGTGCAACGTCTAGAACACGATGGCAGATGTTTTCTGTGCTGGCACAGTTTTTCCTCGCCAGACATAGTGGAAAAGCTTTTTGCTAAGATGTAGACGAGAAGAGACGCTAAAGACGAAGGTACGATGCTCTCCGCAGATAAGAGCTGCTCCCGGGCGTCTTTCGGCAGAAGCCGCTCTAAGGAGTGCACGGTGAGCGGCACAATCGTCTTTGCGCGAAGAAGCCGCTTCTTCGCCTCCGGGAGCCGGAGAGAGGGGCACCTTCTAAAGGTGAAGAAGGAAGCTGTACAACCCTGGGATTGTGTGCGCAGCTTGCCAACTGCTTGAAAACAGTACCTTTGCACTCTCCTGACTTTTCCAATCACATGAACATTCGATTGGAAGCTGTTTTGGACAAGTTTTCTTTTCTTCATGCCAAACACTCGGCACACCTCCGTGCAACGTCTAGAACACGATGGGAGATGTTTTCTGTGCTGGCACAGTTTTTCCTCGCCAGACATAGTAGAAAAGCTTTTTGCTAAGATGTAGACGAGAAGAGACGCTAAAGACGAAGGTACGATGCTCTCCAGAGCTAAGAGCCGCTCCCGGGCGTCTTTTGGCAGAAGCCGCGCTAAGGAGTGCACAGTGAGCGGCACAATCGTCTTTGCGCGAAGAAGCCGCTTCTTCGCCTCCGGGAGCCGGAGAGAGCGGCACCTTCGGAAAGGTGAAGAAGGAAGCTGTACAACACTGGGATTGTGTGCGCAGCTTGCCAACTGATAGAAAACAGTACCTTTGCACTCTCCTGACTTTTCCAATCACATGAACATTCGATTGGAAGCTGTTTTGGACAACTTTTCTTTTCTTCATGCCAAACACTCGGCACACCTCCGTGCAACGTCTAGAACACGATGGGAGATGTTTTCTGTGCTGGCACAGTTTTTCCTCGCCAGACATAGTGGAAAAGCTTTTTGCTAAGATGTAGACGAGAAGAGACGCTAAAGACGAAGGTACGATGCTCTCCGGAGCAAAGAGCCGCTCCCGGGCGTCTTTCGGCAGAAGCCGCGCTAAGGAGTGCACAGTGAGCGGCACAATCGTCTTTGCGCGAAGAAGCCGCTTCTTCGCCTCCGGGAGCCGGAGAGAGCGGCACCTTCGGAAAGGTGAAGAAGGAAGCTGTACAACACTGGGATTGTTTGCGCAGCTTGCCAACTGCTAGAAAACAGTACCTTTGCACTCTCCTGACTTTTCCAATCACATGAACATTCGATTGGAAGCTGTTTTGGACAAGTTTTCTTTCCTTCATGCCAAACACTCGGCACACCTCCGTGCAACGTCTAGAACACGATGGGAGATGTTTTCTGTGCTGGCACAGTTTTTCCTCGCCAGACATAGTGGAAAAGCTTTTTGCTAAGATGTAGACGAGAAGAGACGCTAAAGACGTAGGTACGATGCTCTCCGGGGCTAAGAGCCGCTCCCGGGCGTCTTTCGGCAGAAGCCGCGCTAAGGAGTGCACAGTGAGCGGCACAATCGTCTTTGCGCGAAGAAGCCGCTTCTTCGCCTCCGGGAGCCGGAGAGAGCGGCACCTTCGGAAAGGTGAAGAAGGAAGCTGTACAACACTGGGATTGTGTGCGCAGCTTGCCAACTGATAGAAAACAGTACCTTTGCACTCTCCTGACTTTTCCAATCACATGAACATTCGATTGGAAGCTGTTTTGGACAACTTTTCTTTCCTTCATGCCAAACACTCGGCACACTTCCGTGCAACGTCTAGAACACGATGGGAGATGTTTTCTGTGCTGGCACAGTTTTTCCTCGCCAGACATAGTGGAAAAGCTTTTTGCTAAGATGTAGACGAGAAGAGACGCTAAAGACGAAGGTACGATGCTGTCCGGAGCTAACAGCCGCTCCCGGGCGTCTTTCGGCAGAAGCCGCGCTAAGGAGTGCACAGTGAGCGGCACAATCGTCTTTGCGCGAAGAAGCCGCTTCTTCGCCTCCGGGAGCCGGAGAGAGCGGCACCTACGGAAAGGTGAAGAAGGAAGCTGTACAACACTGGGATTGTTTGCGCAGCTTGCCAACTGCTAGAAAACAGTACCTTTGCACTCTCCTGACTTTTCCAATCACATGAACATTCGACTGGAAGCTGTTTTGGACAACTTTTCTTTCCTTCATGCCAAACACTCGGCACACCTCCGTGCAACGTCTAGAACACGATGGGAGATGTTTTCTGTGCTGGCACAGTTTTTCCTCGCCAGACATAGTGGAAAAGCTTTTTGCTAAGATGTAGACGAGAAGAGACGCTAAAGACGTAGGTACGATGCTCTCCGGAGCTAAGAGCCGCTCCCGGGCGTCTTTCGGCAGAAGCCGCGCTAAGGAGAGCACAGTGAGCGGCACAATCGTCTTTGCGCGAAGAAGCCGCTTCTTCGCCTCCGGGAGCCGGAGAGAGCGGCACCTTCGGAAAGGTGAAGAAGGAAGCTGTACAACACTGGGATTGTGTGCGCAGCTTGCCAACTGCAAGAAAACAGTACCTTTGCACTCTCCTGACTTTTCCAATCACATGAACATTCGATTGGAAGCTGTTTTGGACAACTTTTCTTTCCTTCATGCCAAACACTCGGCACACCTCCGTGCAACGTCTAGAACACGATGGGAGATGTTTTCTGTGCTGGCACAGTTTTTCCTCGCCAGACATAGTGGAAAAGCTTTTTGCTAAGATGTAGACGAGAAGAGACGCTAAAGACGAAGGTACGATGCTCTCCGGAGCTAAGAGCCGCTCCCGGGCGTCTTTCGGCAGAAGCCGCGCTAAGGAGGGCACAGTGAGCGGCACAATCGTCTTTGCGCGAAGAAGCCGCTTCTTCGCCTCCGGGAGCCGGAGAGAGCGGCACCTTCGGAAAGGTGAAGAAGGAAGCTGTACAACACTGGGATTGTGTGCGCAGCTTGCCAACTGATAGAAAACAGTACCTTTGCACTCTCCTGACTTTTCCAATCACATGAACATTCGATTGGAAGCTGTTTTGGACAACTTTTCTTTTCTTCATGCCAAACACTCGGCACACCTCCGTGCAACGTCTAGAACACGATGGGAGATGTTTTCTTTGCTGGCACAGTTTTTCCTCGCCAGACATAGTGGAAAAGCTTTTTGCTAAGATGTAGACGAGAAGAGACGCTAAAGACGAAGGTACGATGCTGTCCGGAGCTAAGAGCCGCTCCCGGGCGTCTTTCGGCAGAAGCCGCGCTAAGGAGTGCACAGTGAGCGGCACAATTGTCTTTGCGCGAAGAAGCCGCTTCTTCGCCTCCGGGAGCCGGAGAGAGCGGCACCTTCGGAAAGGTGAAGAAGGAAGCTGTACAACACTGGGATTGTGTGCGCAGCTTGCCAACTGCTAGAAAACAGTACCTTTGCACTCTCCTGACTTTTCCAATCACATGAACATTCGATTGGAAGCTGTTTTGGACAAGTTTTCTTTTCTTCATGCCAAACACTCGGCACACCTCCGTGCAACGTCTAGAACACGATGGGAGATGTTTTCTGTGCTGGCACAGTTTTTCCTCGCCAGACATAGTGGAAAAGCTTTTTGCTAAGATGTAGACGAGAAGAGACGCTAAAGACGTAGGTACGATGCTCTCCGGGGCTAAGAGCCGCTCCCGGGCGTCTTTCGGCAGAAGCCGCGCTAAGGAGTGCACAGTGAGCGGCACAATCGTCTTTGCGCGAAGAAGCCGCTTCTTCGCCTCCGGGAGCCGGAGAGAGCGGCACCTTCGGAAAGGTGAAGAAGGAAGCTGTACAACATTGGGATTGTGTGCGCAGCTTGCCAACTGCTAGAAAACAGTACCTTTGCACTCTCCTGACTTTTCCAATCACATGAACATTCGATTGGAAGCTGTTTTGGACAAGTTTTCTTTTCTTCATGCCAAACACTCGGCACACCTCCGTGCAACGTCTAGAACACGATGGGAGATGTTTTCTGTGCTGGCACAGTTTTTCCTCACCAGACATAGTGGAAAAGCTTTTTGCTAAGATGTAGACGAGAAGAGACGCTAAAGACGTAGGTACGATGCTCTCCGGGGCTAAGAGCCGCTCCCGGGCGTCTTTCGGCAGAAGCCGCGCTAAGGAGTGCACAGTGAGCGGCACAATCGTCTTTGCGCGAAGAAGCCGCTTCTTCGCCTCCGGGAGCCGGAGAGAGCGGCACCTACGGAAAGGTGAAGAAGGAAGCTGTACAACACTGGGATTGTGTGCGCAGCTTGCCAACTGCTAGAAAACAGTACCTTTGCACTCTCCTGACTTTTCCAATCACATGAACATTCGATTGGAAGCTGTTTTGGACAACTTTTCTTTTCTTCATGCCAAACACTCGGCACACCTCCGTGCAACGTCTAGAACACGATGGGAGATGTTTTCTGTGCTGGCACAGTTTTTCCTCGCCAGACATAGTGGAAAAGCTTTTTGCTAAGATGTAGACGAGAAGAGACGCTAAAGACGAAGGTACGATGCTCTCCGGAGCAAAGAGCCGCTCCCGGGCGTCTTTCGGCAGAAGCCGCGCTAAGGAGTGCACAGTGAGCGGCACAATCGTCTTTGCGCGAAGAAGCCGCTTCTTCGCCTCCGGGAGCCGGAGAGAGCGGCACCTTCGGAAAGGTGAAGAAGGAAGCTGTACAACACTGGGATTGTGTGCGCAGCTTGCCAACTGCTAGAAAACAGTACCTTTGCACTCTCCTGACTTTTCCAATCACATGAACATTCGATTGGAAGCTGTTTTGGGGAAGTTTTCTTTTCTTCATGCCAAACACTCGGCACACCTCCGTGCAACGTCTAGAACACGATGGGAGATGTTTTCTGTGCTGGCACAGTTTTTCCTCGCCAGACATAGTGGAAAAGCTTTTTCCTAAGATGTAGACGAGAAGAGACGCTAAAGACGAAGGTACGATGCTGTCCGGAGCTAAGAGCCGCTCCCGGGCGTCTTTCGGCAGAAGCCGCGCTAAGGAGTGCACAGTGAGCGGCACAATCGTCTTTGCGCGAAGAAGCCGCTTCTTCGCCTCCGGGAGCCGGAGAG
This sequence comes from Ammospiza maritima maritima, assembly GCA_036010785.1. NCBI lineage: Eukaryota > Metazoa > Chordata > Aves > Passeriformes > Passerellidae > Ammospiza > Ammospiza maritima. The sequence goes on from JAYKTQ010000132.1 coordinate 1,397,464, forward strand.
AGCGGCACCTTCGGAAAGGTGAAGAAGGAAGCTGTACAACACTGGGATTGTGTGCGCAGCTTGCCAACTGATAGAAAACAGTACCTTTGCACTCTCCTGACTTTTCCAATCACATGAACATTCGATTGGAAGCTGTTTTGGACAACTTTTCTTTTCTTCATGCCAAACACTCGGCACACCTCCGTGCAACGTCTAGAACACGATGGGAGATGTTTTCTGTGCTGGCACAGTTTTTCCTCGCCAGACATAGTAGAAAAGCTTTTTGCTAAGATGTAAACGAGAAGAGACGCTAAAGACGTAGGTACGATGCTCTCCGGAGCTAAGAGCCGCTCCCGGGCGTCTTTCGGCAGAAGCCGCGCTAAGGAGTGCACAGTGAGCGGCACAATCGTCTTTGCGCGAAGAAGCCGCTTCTTCGCCTCCGGGAGCCGGAGAGAGCGGCAGCATCGGAAAGGTGAAGAAGGAAGCTGTACAACACTGGGATTGTGTGCGCAGCTTGCCAACTGCTAGAAAACAGTACCTTTGCACTCTCCTGACTTTTCCAATCACATGAACATTCGATTGGAAGCTGTTTTGGACAACTTTTCTTTCCTTCATGCCAAACACTCGGCACACCTCCGTGCAACGTCTAGAACACGATGGGAGATGTTTTCTGTGCTGGCACAGTTTTTCCTCGCCAGACATAGTAGAAAAGCTTTTTGCTAAGATGTAAACGAGAAGAGACGCTAAAGACGTAGGTACGATGCTCTCCGGAGCTAAGAGCCGCTCCCGGGCGTCTTTTGGCAGAAGCCGCGCTAAGGAGTGCACAGTGAGCGGCACAATCGTCTTTGCGCGAAGAAGCCGCTTCTTCGCCTCCGGGAGCCGGAGAGAGCGGCACCTTCGGAAAGGTGAAGAAGGAAGCTGTACAACACTGGGATGCTGTGCGCAGCTTGCCAACTGATAGAAAACAGTACCTTTGCACTCTCCTGACTTTTCCAATCACATGAACATTCGATTGGAAGCTGTTTTGGGGAAGTTTTCTTTTCTTCATGCCAAACACTCGGCACACCTCCGTGCAACGTCTAGAACACGATGGGAGATGTTTTCTGTGCTGGCACAGTTTTTCCTCGCCAGACATAGTGGAAAAGCTTTTTGCTAAGATGTAGACGAGAAGAGACGCTAAAGACGAAGGTACGATGCTGTCCGGAGCTAAGAGCCGCTCCCGGGCGTCTTTCGGCAGAAGCCGCGCTAAGGAGTGCACAGTGAGCGGCACAATCGTCTTTGCGCGAAGAAGCCGCTTCTTCGCCTCCGGGAGCCGGAGAGAGCGGCACCTTCGGAAAGGTGAAGAAGGAAGCTGTACAACACTGGGATTGTGTGCGCAGCTTGCCAACTGATAGAAAACAGTACCTTTGCACTCTCCTGACTTTTCCAATCACATGAACATTCGATTGGAAGCTGTTTTGGGAAGTTTTCTTTTCTTCATGCCAAACACTCGGCACACCTCCGTGCAACGTCTAGAACACGATGGGAGATGTTTTCTGTGCTGGCACAATTTCTCCTTGCCAGACATAGTGGAAAAGCTTTTTGCTAAGATGTAGACGACAAGAGAGCCTAAGGACTGGATGTAAGCAAATGACACTCATCTTCAAAAAAGGCAATTAGGAGGACTCGCAATCGTACAAACCAGCCAGCCTCTTTTTCATACCCAGGAAGTTGATGAAGCAGCTCTTCCTGGAAAACCTTGCCAGGCACATGAAAGACGACACAATAATGTAGTTAGCATGATTTTTCAGGGGCATTTCATGCTGAACATAACTTTAAACTCCTCTGATGAATCAACTTGACTGGTAGATGAAGGGAATATTATCTGCCTGGGCTTCAGGGAGGTTTTTGACATATCTCTACATGGCAGCACACATCCATATGGAAGCAATAGTGCAAAGGGGAGGGAATCAGTGTCTTTTCAGTGATGCTGAGTGAAAAGACAAGAGGCAGTGGGCACACACTGAAATACAGGAACATCAGGAAATGATTCTTTACTGTGAGGGTGACTGAACAACGGCACAGACTGCCCAGAAAGATTGTGGAGCCTGGATCTTTGAAGACATTAAAAGTACACCCAGATAGAATCCTGGGCAAGAGGCTCTAGGTATCCTGGTTTAGGCAGGGGGGTTGGGCCTGGTTAGCCCCACCAACCCCTTCCACTCTCATTCATTCTGTGCTAGTGAATTCTCTTCAAGATGCATTTCAAGCACTGGCATGACAAAGTTCTGTGCAGACACAGATCCAAATGGACATGGCATCTAAGTTCCTTAAGCAGTCTTCAAGAAGAATGTAAACCTCTGGGGCAAGTGTCTCTTCCCTAACTGAATCCCTTTCATGGGAAAATTCCCAGCTCTAGAAAGATCTTCTGATACGCATGCTTAAGACTGACACTGGCTGAGCAAATTTCTCCCTATGTGTATCTAAGACCAGTTAGGATCTTCACCCAAAGTGCTGTCAACATAGTCACAGAATGCCTATTGTTAAGAAGTGACAACTTCCATCAGAATGGCAACCATTGGTCCACCAAATGGATGAATGGATGGGAATTATCTGCTTGGTTTAAAAACAAAAAGAAAGAGTTGGTCTTTACTTATCAATTTCATTGCAATATTGATAAGGGAAGAAAAAGACCTAAGTCCTTGACTTTCTTAACTGGAGGAAAGATTTTAAAAATTCCTTGTAAAAATGTATGATCACAATCAGACTATTGAAACCATTTGAGTTGGGAAAAAAGTTCCAAAATTGTCTAGAGAGTGGCAAAGAAGCCAAGAAAATAGGAAAGAAACAAAAAGAGGGCAAAAGAGTAAGCTTCAGTGTACAAGCTCGTTCTAGAAGTAGTCTGCCGGGGAAAGGAAGCCCCAGTTGAATTTCCAATGTATTCCTGAGCTTGATTCAGTAACTGGTCAATGTAAAAACCAATCCTTTTGTATAACTTCTTCCAGCAACAAAAACTCCAACAGGTTGACACTACCATCATGCCTGTTCCAGACATGTTTCAAAGAGAAATGATGATTTTCTTGAAAACCTACTTGCATAAAAGTTGCAAGATGGTGGAGGGATTGCCACATCCTCCTTCCTCCATCTGGCTTGAAAGTAGATTTGATAAAATATGCAACAAAGCACATGATTTATAAGGTAGAGTGAAATGGATGATTTGGGAATTGATCTCTTGTTGATAGTAAACTTCACATCCACTCTGTGTGACCTTTCTAAAACAAAATGTGGAGCTGAGGCATGAATCTGCCACAACAATTGTAAAGCAAACATACACACTCCCCTTCACATGCCCCCCCTTCCACACACACCTAGGCACACACAGAGATCAGCATAGCAGATCATGAACACCTTGGAAAAGACTGAAATGCTAAACGCCTCTCTTGATGGGCAAAAGAGCTGGTGCAGTAATTCAAATGCCTGGTACAAAAATTCTGTTTCATATTTAGCTCCTATTTAAAACACAGCTTTTCATTTCATTCTATTTACAGAATATTTTCTTTTCATTTGTTTCTTTAAAATTACTTAGTTCTCACCTGTTGTATGTCTAGGAATATTTTCTTCCAAAAATAGAAAAAAATAGATGCTATCTTTTCAGCAGAAAACATTGGTTGATACAATTTTAAACCATCATGATATGGAAGAATTGTTCTGTCCCTCTCGAAGGTGGAAGAAGCATTTGGATCACAGATCATCTACAATGAAATACTTGACATGTTTAAGATGATTTCAATCAATTTTGATTGTCAATTGCTTCTTCGTTGTAAACAGTCATTTTTCAGTGAAGGGCAAGTGTGTGTGGTATATCTACATGATGTGTTCAAACCCAGTTCCTACTAATGGCCAGGCTGAATTCCAGGAAATAACGTCCCGAATGATATTTTGCCGCCTTCTTTGGCACTTCATGAAATCTTACCATGATGAAGTGCTGAAACACAGAGATTTTCTCTTAGAGAGTGTCTCATGTTGTAACCCATCCCATGGATTTTATGCTGTAATTCTTATCTCTTTTAAAATTTGCTATCTTCTGTACAGTTTTCATGAACATTTCTGTTACAGTAGTGAATAGCACAGATAAATGTAATTTTGTACAACTTTGAATTTACCCCAAGAGCTGAGAGAAAACTTGCTCCTATACTTCAATCCCAGTTTCTTCTATAGTCCAACTTTGTTTCTCTACCATCAAGCTTCTCCTTTGTTGCTGCTCCAAGCCCCGTCCAAGCTGACCTTGAATACTTTCAGGGATGGGACACCCACAACTTCCCTGGGCAACCTGTTCCAGTGTTCCAGCACTCCCACAGTAAAAAAGGCCTTCCTTTCATCTAATATGTGTAGGAAATCATAAATCTAGGCATAGAAATTTGGAGTGCAAATTTGAAATTCTTTTGATTTGAAGCACATTTTATATGAATACTGACTTACAGATGACTAAAAGATGTTGATGGGCATTTGAGCTGACAAGTTTTGAAAAAGTGTACGGAAATTAACATTGAAACCACTAAAATTAAAAACTTCTTCCCATTTTCTTTCTCCTCTCCTATTCAAAATTGCAAATGTCAGATATCAGTGCTTCATGCAAACCTCTCAGATGCTCTCAGGGAAAAAGCATTTATTTCAGACTAAGTTGCGGTTGACGTAGAACACTGCCTTTAACAGCTGCAGTGTGCCTGGAATTCAGGGCTTCCGGTTTGAAAAAATCCTATCTCTAGGCTGAACCCTAACCCTAACCCTAGGCAGATAAATCAGCCTAGGTATAGGGATGGTGCCAAGGAAAAAGCTGTGAAAGCTGCCATGTTGTTGCACTTTTGTACTCCCCTTGGGATGCCTTGAACAGCTGCAGTGTGCCTGGAGCCCAGGGCTTCCTAGTTTTAAAAATCCTAGCCCTAAGCCTAAGCCTTACAGTAACCCTGGGAAGGGAAATCAGCCTGGTGTTAGGCTTCTTGCCAAGGAAAAAGCCGTGAAAGCAGCCATGTTGTGGCACTTTTGCACTCCCTTTTGGATTCCTTTCACAGCTCCAGTGTGCCTGGAACTCAGGGCTTCCTGATTTTAAAAATCCTAGCCCTAGGCCGAACCCCAACCCTAAGACGAGAAAGGCAAATCAGCCAGGAATTAGGCATGTCCCCAAGGAAAAAGCTGTGGAGGCAGGCATGTTGTGGTACTTTTGCGCCTCTTCTTGGGAAGTCCTTCGCAGCTGCTGTGTTCTTGGAACTCAGGGCTTTCTGGTTAATAGAACCCTTACCCTAGGCGTAACTCAAACCTTAACCCTAGGAAGGAAAATCAGCCAATGGTTCGGGATGGTCTCATGAGAATAGCAGCAGAGGCAGCCAAGTTGTGTCACTTCTGCAGACCTCTTGGGATGCCTTTAACAGCTACATGTGCCTGGAGCCCAGGGCTTCCTGGTTTTAAAAGTCCTAGGCCTAAGCCTAACAGTAACCCTAGGAAGGTAAATCAGCCGCGTATTAGGGTTCTTCCTAAGGGAAAAGCCGTGAAAGCCGCCATGTTGTGGCACTTTTGCACTCCCTTTGGGATGCCTTTGGCAGATGAAGTAAGCCTGGAACTCAGGGCTTCCTAGTTAAAAATATCCTAGCCCTAGGCCGAACCACAACCCTAAGACGAGAAAGGCAAATCAGCCAGGAATTAGGCATGTCCCCAAGGAAAAAGCTGTGGAGGCAGGCACGTTGTGGTACTTTTGCACTCTTCTTGGGTAGTCATTCGCAGATGCTGTGTTCTTGGAACTCAGGGCTTTCTGGTTAATAGAACTCTTACCCTAGGCGTAACTCAAACCTTAACCCTAGGAAGGAAAATCAGCCTATGGTTCAGGATGATCTCATAAGAATAGAAGCAGAGGCAGCCAAGTTGTGTCTCTTCTGCGGCCCTCTTGGGATGCCTTTCGCAGCTGCATGTGCCTTGAGCCCAGGGCTTCCTGGTTTTAACAGTCCTAGGCCTAAGCCTAACAGTAACCCTAGGAAGGTAAATCAGCCTGGTGTTAAGCTTCTTGCCAAGGAAAAAGCCGTGAAAGCAGCCATGTTGTGGCACTTCTGCACTCCCTTTGGGATGCTTTTTGCAGATGAAGTAAGCCTGGAAGTCAGGGCTTCCTAGTTAAAAAAATCCTAGCCCTAGGCCGAACCCCAACCCTAAGACGAGAAAGGCAAATCAGCCAGGAATTAGGCATGTCCCCAAGGAAAAAGCTGTGGAGGCAGGCATGTTGTGGTACTTTTGCGCTCTTCTTGGGTAGTCCTTCGCAGCTGCTGTGTTCTTGGAACTCAGGGCTTTCTGGTTAATAGAACCCTTACCCCAGGCGTAACTCAAACCTTAACACTAGGAAGGAAAATCAGCCTATGGTTCGGGATGGTCTCATGGAAATATCAGTGGTGGCAGCCAAGTTGCGTCACTTTTGCGCTCCCCTTGGGATGCCTTTCGCAGCTGCAGTGTGCCTGGAGCCCAGGGCTTCCTGGTTTTAAAAGTCCTAGGCCTAAGCCTAACAGTAACCCTAGGAAGTTAAATCAGCTGCGTATTAGGGTTCTTCCTAAGGGAAAAGCCGTGAAAGCAGCCATGTTGTGGCACTTCTGCACTCCCTTTGGGATGCCTTTGGCAGATGCAGTAAGCCTGGAACTCAGGGCTTCCTGGTTAAAATCTCCAAGCCCTAGGCTGAACCCTAACCCTAACCCTAGGCAGATAAATCAGCCTAGGTATAGGGATGGTGCCAAGGAAAAAGCTGTGAAAGCTGCCATGTTGTTGCACTTTTCTACTCCCCTTGGGATGCCTTGAACAGCTGCAGTGTGCCTGGATCTAAGGGCTTCCTAGTTTTAAAAATCCTAGCCCTAGGCCTAAGCCTTACAGTAACCCTCGGAAGGGAAATCAGCCTGGTGTTAGGCTTCTTGCCAAGGAAAAAGCCGTGAAAGCAGCCATGTTGTGGCACTTTTGCACTCCCTTTTGGATTCCTTTCACAGCTCCAGTGTGCCTGGAACTCAGGGCTTCCTAGTTAAAAAAATCCTAGCCCTAGGCCGAACCCCAACCCTAAGACGAGAAAGGCAAATCAGCCAGGAATTAGGGATGTCCCCAAGGAAAAAGCTGTGGAGGCAGGCATGTTGTGGTACTTTTGCGCTCTTCTTGGGAAGTCCTTCGCAGCTGCTCTGTTCTTGGAACTCAGGTCTTTCTGGTTAATAGGCCTCTTACACTAGGCGAAACTGAAACCTTAACCCTAGGAAGGAAAATCAGCCTATGGTACAGGATGGTCTCATGAGAATAGAAGCAGAGGCAGCCAAGTTGTGTCTCTTCTGCGGCCCTCTTGGGATGCCTTTCGCAGCTGCATGTGCCTGGAGCCCAGGGCTTCCTGGTTTTAAAAGTCCTAGGCCTAAGCCTAACAGTAACCCTAGGAAGGTAAATCAGCCGCGTATTAGGGTTCTTCCTAAGGGAAAAGCCGTCAAAGCAGCCATGTTGTGGCACTTTTGCACTCCCTTTGGGATGCCTTTGGCAGATGAAGTAAGCCTGGAACTCAGGGCTTCCTAGTTAAAAATATCCTAGCCCTAGGCCGAACCCCAACCCTAAGACGAGAAAGGCAAATCAGCCAGGAATTAGGCATGTCCCCAAGGAAAATGCTGTGGAGGCAGGCACGTTGTGGTACTTTTGCGCTCTTCTTGGGTAGTCCTTCGCAGCTGCTGTGTTCTTGGAACTCAGGGCTTTCTGGTTAATAGAACTCTTACCCTAGGCGTAACTGAAACCTTAACCCTAGGAAGGAAAATCAGCCTATGGTTCAGGATGGTCTCATGAGAATAGAAGCAGAGGCAGCCAAGTTGTGTCACTTCTGCGGCCCTCTTGGGATGCCTTTCGCAGCTGCATGTGCCTGGAGCCCAGGGCTTCCTGGTTTTAAAAGTCCTAGGCCTAAGCCTAACAGTAACCCTAGGAAGGTAAATCAGCCGAGTATTAGGGTTCTTCCTAAGGGAAAAGCCGTGAAAGCAGCCATGTTGTGGCACTTTCGCACTCCCTTTGGGATGCCTTTGGCAGATGCAGTAAGCCTGGAACTCAGGGCTTCCTGGTTAAAAAACTCCAAGCCCTAGGCTGAACCCTAACCCTAACCCTAGGCAGATAAATCAGCCTTGGTATAGGGATGGTGCCAAGGAAAAAGCTGTGAAAGCTGCCATGTTGTTGCACTTTTGTACTCCCCTTGGGATGCCTTGAACAGCTGCAGTGTGCCTGGAGCCCAGGGCATCCTAGTTTTAAAAATCCTAGCCCTAGGCCTAAGCCTAACAGTAACCCTGGGAAGGGAAATCAGCCTGGTGTTAGGCTTCTTGCCAAGGAAAAAGCCGTGAAAGCAACCATGTTGTGGCACTTTTGCACTCCCTTTTGGATGCCTTTCACAGCTCCAGTGTGCCTGGAACTCAGGGCTTCCTGATTTTAAAAATCCAAGCCCTAGGCCGAACCCCAACCCTAAGACGAGAAAGGAAAATCAGCCAGGAATTAGGCATGTCCCAAAGGAAAAAGCTGTGGAGGCAGGCATGTTGTGGTACTTTTGCGCTCTTCTTGGCTAGTCCTTCGCAGCTGCTGTGTTCTTGGAACTCAGGGCTTTCTGGTTAATAGAACCCTTACCCTAGGCGTAACTCAAACCTTAACCCTAGGAAGGAAAATCAGCCTATGGTTCGGGATGGTCTCATGGCAATATCAGTGGTGGCAGCCAAGTTGTGTCACTTTTGCGCTCCCCTTGGGATGCCTTTCGCAGCTGCAGTGTGCCTGGAGCCCAGGGCTTCCTGGCTTTAAAAGTCCTAGGCCTAAGCCTAACAGTAACCCTAGGAAGGTAAATCAGCCGGGTATTAGGGTTCTTCCTAAGGGAAAAGCCGTGAAAGCAGCCATGTTGTGGCACTTCTGCACTCCCTTTGGGATGCCTTTGGCAGATGCAGTAAGCCTGGAACTCAGGGCTTCCTGATTTTAAAAATCCTAGCCCTAGGCCGAACCCCAACCCTAAGACGAGAAAGGCAAATCAGCCAGGAATTAGGCATGTCCCCAAGGAAAAAGCTGTGGAGGCAGGCATGTTGTGGTACTTTTGCGCTCTTCTTGGGAAGTCCTTCGCAGCTGCTGTGTTCTTGGAACTCAGGGCTTTCTGGTTAATAGAACCCTTACCCTAGGCGTAACTCAAACCTTAACCCTAGGAAGGAAAATCAGCCTATGGTTCGGGATGGTCTCATGGAAATATCAGTGGTGGCAGCCAAGTTGTGTCAGTTTTGCGCTCCCCTTGGGATGCCTTTCGCAGCTGCAGTGTGCCTGGAGCCCAGGGCTTCCTGGTTTTAAAAGTCCTAGGCCTAAGCCTAACAGTAACCCTAGGAAGGTAAATCAGCCGGGTATTAGGGTTCTTCCTAAGGGAAAAGCCGTGAAAGCAGCCATGTTGTGGCACTTCTGCACTCCCTTTGGGATGCCTTTGGCAGATGCAGTAAGCCTGGAACTCAGGGCTTCCTAGTTAAAAATATCCTAGCCCTAGGCCGAACCCCAACCCTAAGACGAGAACGGCAAATCAGCCAGGAATTAGGCATGTCCCCAAGGAAAAAGCTGTGGAGGCAGGCATGTTGTGGTACTTTTGCGCTCTTCTTGGCTAGTCCTTCGCAGCTGCTGTGTTCTTGGAACTCAGGTCTTTCTGGTTAATAGAACTCTTACCCTAGTCGAAACTCAAACCTTAACCCTAGGAAGGAAAATCAGCCTATGATTCAGGATGGTCTCATGAGAATAGAAGCAGAGGCAGCCAAGTTGTGTCACTTTTGCGCTCCCCTTGGGATGCCTTTCGCAGCTGCAGTGTGCCTGGAGCCCAGGGCTTCCTGGTTTTAAAAGTCCTAGGCCTAAGCCTAACAGTAACCCTGGGAAGGTAAATCAGCCGCGTATTAGGGTTCTTCCTAAGGGAAAAGCTGTGAAAGCAGCCATGTTGTGGCACTTTTGCACTCCCTTTGGGATGCCTTTGGCAGATGAAGTAAGCCTGGAACTCAGGGCTTCCTGGTTAAAAAACTCCAAGCCCTAGGCTGAACCCTAACCCTAACCCTAGGCAGATAAAACAGCCAAGTTATAGGGATGGTGCCAAGGAAAAAGCTGTGAAAGCTGCCATGTTGTTGCACTTCTGTACTCCCCTTGGGATGCCTTGAACAGCTGCAGTGTGCCTGAATCTAAGGGCTTCCTAGTTTTAAAAATCCTAGTCCTAGGCCTTAGCCTAACAGTAACCATGGGAAGGGAAATCAGCCTGGTGTTAAGCTTCTTGCCAAGGAAAAAGCCGTGATAGAAACCATGTTGTGGCACTTTTGCACTCCCTTTTGGATGCCTTTCACAGCTCCAGTGTGCCTGGAACTCAGGGCTTCCTGATTTTAAAAATCCTAGCCCTAGGCCGAACCCCAACCCTAAGACGAGAAAGGCAAATCAGCCAGGAATTAGGCATGTCCCCAAGGAAAAAGCTGTGGAGGCAGGCACGTTGTGGTACTTTTGCGCTCTTCTTGGCTAGTCCTTCGCAGCTGCTGTGTTCTTGGAACTCAGGTCTTTCTGGTTAATAGAACTCTTACCCTAGGCGTAACTGAAACCTTAACCCTAGGAAGGAAAATCAGCCTATGGTTCAGGATGGTCTCATGAGAATAGAAGCAGAGGCAGCCAAGTTGTGTCACTTCTGCGGCCCTCTTGGGATGCCTTTCGCAGCTGCATGTGCCTGGAGCCCAGGGCTTCCTGGTTTTAAAAGTCCTAGGCCTAAGCCTAACAGTAACCCTAGGAAGGTAAATCAGCCGAGTATTAGGGTTCTTCCTAAGGGAAAAGCCGTGAAAGCAGCCATGTTGTGGCACTTTCGCACTCCCTTTGGGATGCCTTTGGCAGATGCAGTAAGCCTGGAACTCAGGGCTTCCTGGTTAAAAAACTCCAAGCCCTAGGCTGAACCCTAACCCTAACCCTAGGCAGATAAATCAGCCTTGGTATAGGGATGGTGCCAAGGAAAAAGCTGTGAAAGCTGCCATGTTGTTGCACTTTTGTACTCCCCTTGGGATGCCTTGAACAGCTGCAGTGTGCCTGGAGCCCAGGGCATCCTAGTTTTAAAAATCCTAGCCCTAGGCCTAAGCCTAACAGTAACCCTGGGAAGGGAAATCAGCCTGGTGTTAGGCTTCTTGCCAAGGAAAAAGCCGTGAAAGCAACCATGTTGTGGCACTTTTGCACTCCCTTTTTGATGCCTTTCACAGCTCCAGTGTGCCTGGAACTCAGGGCTTCCTGATTTTAAAAATCCTAGCCCTAGGCCGAACCCCAACCCTAAGACGAGAAAGGCAAATCAGCCAGGAATTAGGCATGTCCCAAAGGAAAAAGCTGTGGAGGCAGGCATGTTGTGGTACTTTTGCGCTCTTCTTGGCTAGTCCTTCGCAGCTGCTGTGTTCTTGGAACTCAGGGCTTTCTGGTTAATAGAACCCTTACCCTAGGCGTAACTCAAACCTTAACCCTAGGAAGGAAAATCAGCCTATGGTTCGGGATGGTCTCATGGAAATATCAGTGGTGGCAGCCAAGTTGTGTCACTTCTGCGGCCCTCTTGGGATGCCTTTAACAGCTGCAGTGTGCCTGGAGCCCAGGGCTTCCTGGTTTTAAAAGTCCTAGGCCTAAGCCTAACAGTAACCCTAGGAAGGTAAATCTGCCGGGTATTAGGGTTCTTCCTAAGGGAAAAGCCGTGAAAGCAGCCATGTTGTGGCACTTCTGCACTCCCTTTGGGATGCCTTTGGCAGATGCAGTAAGCCTGGAACTCAGGGCTTCCTAGTTAAAAATATCCTAGCCCTAGGCCGAACCCCAACCCTAAGACGAGAAAGGCAAATCAGCCAGGAATTAGGCATGTCCCCAAGGAAAAAGCTGTGGAGGCAGGCATGTTGTGGTACTTTTGCGCTCTTCTTGGCTAGTCCTTCGCAGCTGCTGTGTTCTTGGAACTCAGGTCTTTCTGGTTAATAGAACTCTTACCCTAGTCGAAACTCAAACCTTAACCCTAGGAAGGAAAATCAGCCTATGATTCAGGATGGTCTCATGAGAATAGAAGCAGAGGCAGCCAAGTTGTGTCACTTTTGCGCTCCCCTTGGGATGCCTTTCGCAGCTGCAGTGTGCCTGGAGCCCAGGGCTTCCTGGTTTTAAAAGTCCTAGGCCTAAGCCTAACAGTAACCCTGGGAAGGTAAATCAGCCGCGTATTAGGGTTCTTCCTAAGGGAAAAGCTGTGAAAGCAGCCATGTTGTGGCACTTTTGCACTCCCTTTGGGATGCCTTTGGCAGATGAAGTAAGCCTGGAACTCAGGGCTTCCTGGTTAAAAAACTCCAAGCCCTAGGCTGAACCCTAACCCTAACCCTAGGCAGATAAAACAGCCAAGTTATAGGGATGGTGCCAAGGAAAAAGCTGTGAAAGCTGCCATGTTGTTGCACTTTTGTACTCCCCTTGGGATGCCTTGAACAGCTGCAGTGTGCCTGAATCTAAGGGCTTCCTAGTTTTAAAAATCCTAGTCCTAGGCCTAAGCCTAACAGTAACCATGGGAAGGGAAATCAGCCTGGTGTTAAGCTTCTTGCCAAGGAAAAAGCCGTGATAGAAACCATGTTGTGGCACTTTTGCACTCCCTTTTGGATGCCTTTCACAGCTCCAGTGTGCCTGGAACTCAGGGCTTCCTGATTTTAAAAATCCTAGCCCTAGGCCGAACCCCAACCCTAAGACGAGAAAGGCAAATCAGCCAGGAATTAGGCATGTCCCCAAGGAAAAAGCTGTGGAGGCAGGCATGTTGTGGTACTTTTGCGCTCTTCTTGGGTAGTCCTTCGCAGCTGCTGTGTTCTTGGAACTCAGGGCTTTCTGGTTAATAGAACCCTTACCCCAGGCGTAACTCAAACCTTAACCCTAGGAAGGAAAATCAGCCTATGGTTCGGGATAGTCTCATGGAAATATCAGTGGTGGCAGCCAAGTTGCGTCACTTTTGCGCTCCCCTTGGGATGCCTTTCGCAGCTGCAGTGTGCCTGGAGCCCAGGGCTTCCTGGTTTTAAAAGTCCTAGGCCTAAGCCTAACAGTAACCCTAGGAAGGTAAATCAGCCGCGTATTAGGGTTCTTCCTAAGGGAAAAGCCGTGAAAGCAGCCATGTTGTGGCACTTCTGCACTCCCTTTGGGATGCCTTTGGCAGATGAAGTAAGCCTGGAACTCAGGGCTTCCTAGTTAAAAAAATCCTAGCCCTAGGCTGAACCCCAACCCTAAGACGAGAAAGGCAAATCAGCCAGGAATTAGGCATGTCCCCAAGGAAAAAGCTGTGGAGGCAGGCATGTTGTGGTACTTTTGCGCTCTTCTTGGCTAGTCCTTCGCAGCTGCTGTGTTCTTGGAACTCAGGGCTTTCTGGTTAATAGAACCCTTACCCTAGGCGTAACTCAAACCTTAACCCTAGGAAGGAAAATCAGCCTATGGTTCGGGATGGTCTCATGGAAATATCAGTGGTGGCAGCCAAGTTGTGTCACTTTTGCGCTCCCCTTGGGATGCCTTTCGCAGCTGCAGTGTGCCTGGAGCCCAGGGCTTCCTGGTTTTAAAAGTCCTAGGCCTAAGCCTAACAGTAACCCTAGGAAGGTAAATCAGCCGCGTATTAGGGTTCTTCCTAAGGGAAAAGCCGTGAAAGCAGCCATGTTGTGGCACTTTTGCACTCCCTTTGGGATGCCTTTGGCAGATGCAGTAAGCCTGGAACTCAGGGCTTCCTGGTTAAAATCTCCAAGCCCTAGGCTGAACCCTAACCCTAACCCTAGGCAGATAAATCAGCCTAGGTATAGGGATGGTGCCAAGGAAAAAGCTGTGAAAGCTGCCATGTTGTTGCACTTTTGTACTCCCCTTGGGATGCCTTGAACAGCTGCAGTGTGCCTGGATCTAAGGGCTTCCTAGTTTTAAAAATCCTAGCCCTAGGCCTAAGCCTTACAGTAACCCTGGGAAGGGAAATCAGCCTGGTGTTAGGCTTCTTGCCAAGGAGAAAGCCGTGAAAGCAGCCATGTTGTGGCACTTTTGCACTCCCTTTTGGATTCCTTTCACAGCTCCAGTGTGCCTGGAACTCAGGGCTTCCTAGTTAAAAAAATCCTAGCCCTAGGCCGAACCCCAACCCTAAGACGAGAAAGGCAAATCAGCCAGGAATTAGGCATGTCCCCAAGGAAAAAGCTGTGGAGGCAGGCATGTTGTGGTACTTTTGCGCTCTTCTTGGGTAGTCCTTCGCAGCTGCTGTGTTCTTGGAACTCAGGGCTTTCTGGTTAATAGAACTCTTACCCTAGGCGTAACTGAAACCTTAACCCTAGGAAGGAAAATCAGCCTATGGTACAGGATGGTCTCATGAGAATAGAAGCAGAGGCAGCCGAGTTGTGTCTCTTCTGCTGCCCTCTTGGGATGCCTTTCGCAGCTGCATGTGCCTGGAGCCCAGGGCTTCCTGGTTTTAAAAGTCCTAGGCCTAAGCCTAACAGTAACCCTAGGAAGGTAAATCAGCCGCGTATTAGGGTTCTTCCTAAGGGAAAAGCCGTCAAAGCAGCCATGTTGTGGCACTTCTGCACTCCCTTTGGGATGCTTTTTGCAGATGAAGTAAGCCTGGAACTCAGGGCTTCCTAGTTAAAAAAATCCTAGCCCTAGGCTGAACCCCAACCCTAAGACGAGAAAGGCAAATCAGCCAGGAATTAGGCATGTCCCCAAGGAAAAAGCTGTGGAGGCAGGCATGTTGTGGTACTTTTGCGCTCTTCTTGGGTAGTCCTTCGCAGCTGCTGTGTTCTTGGAACTCAGGGCTTTCTGGTTAATAGAACCCTTACCCCAGGCGTAACTCAAACCTTAACCCTAGGAAGGAAAATCAGCCTATGGTTCGGGATGGTCTCATGGAAATATCAGTGGTGGCAGCCAAGTTGTGTCACTTTTGCGCTCCCCTTGGGATGCCTTTCGCAGCTGCAGTGTGCCTGGAGCCCAGGGCTTCCTGGTTTTAAAAGTCCTAGGCCTAAGCCTAACAGTAACCCTAGGAAGGTAAATCAGCCGCGTATTAGGGTTCTTCCTAAGGGAAAAGCCGTGAAAGCAGCCATGTTGTGGCACTTTTGCACTCCCTTTGGGATGCCTTTGGCAGATGAAGTAAGCCTGGAACTCAGGGCTTCCTAGTTAAAAATATCCTAGCCCTAGGCCGAACCCCAACCCTAAGACGAGAAAGGCAAATCAGCCAGGAATTAGGCATGTCCCCAAGGAAAAAGCTGTGGAGGCAGGCACGTTGTGGTAATTTTGCGCTCTTCTTGGGTAGTCCTTCGCAGCTGCTGTGTTCTTGGAACTCAGGTCTTTCTGGTTAATAGAACTCTTACCCTAGGCGTAACTGAAACCTTAACCCTAGGAAGGAAAATCAGCCTATGGTTCAGGATGGTCTCATGAGAATAGAAGCAGAGGCAGCCAAGTTGTGTCACTTCTGCGGCCCTCTTGGGATGCCTTTCGCAGCTGCATGTGCCTGGAGCCCAGGGCTTCCTGGTTTTAAAAGTCCTAGGCCTAAGCCTAACAGTAACCCTAGGAAGGTAAATCAGCCGTGTATTAGGGTTCTTCCTAAGGGAAAAGCCGTGAAAGCAGCCATGTTGTGGCACTTTCGCACTCCCTTTGGGATGCCTTTGGCAGATGCAGTAAGCCTGGAACTCAGGGCTTCCTGGTTAAATACTCCAAGCCCTAGGCTGAACCCTAACCCTAACCCGAGGCAGATGAATCAGCCTAGGTATAGGGATGGTGCCAAGGAAAAAGCTGTGAAAGCTGCCATGTTGTTGCACTTTTGTACTCCCCTTGGGATGCCTTGAACAGCTGCAGTGTGCCTGGAGCCCAGGGCTTCCTAGTTTTAAAAATCCTAGCCCTAGGCCTAAGCCTAACAGTAACCCTGGGAAGGTAAATCAGCCGGGTATTAGGGTTCTTCCTAAGGGAAAAGCCGTGAAAGCAGCCATGTTGTGGCACTTTTGCACTCCCTTTTGGATGACTTTCACAGCTCCAGTGTGCCTGGAACTCAGGGCCTCTTGATTTTAAAAATCCTAGCCCTAGGCCGAACCCCAACCCTAAGACGAGAAAGGCAAATCAGCCAGGAATTAGGCATGTCCCCAAGGAAAAAGCTGTGGAGGCAGGCATGTTGTGGTACTTTTGCGCTCTTCTTGGGTAGTCCTTCGCAGCTGCTGTGTTCTTGTAACTCAGGGCTTTCTGGTTAATAGAACCCTTACCCTAGGCGTAACTCAAACCTTAACCCTAGGAAGGAAAATCAGCATATGGTTCGGGATGGTCTCATGGAAATATCAGTGGTGGCAGCCAAGTTGTGTCACTTTTGCACTCCCCTTGGGATGCCTTTCGCAGCTGCAGTGTGCCTGGAGCCCAGGGCTTCCTGGCTTTAAAAGTCCTAGGCCTAAGCCTAACAGTAACCCTAGGAAGGTAAATCAGCCGCGTATTAGGGTTCTTCCTAAGGGAAAAGCCGTGAAAGCAGCCATGTTGTGGCACTTTTGCACTCCCTTTGGGATGCCTTTGGCAGATGAAGTAAGCCTGGAACTCAGGGCTTCCTGATTTTAAAAATCCTAGCCCTAGGCCGAACCCCAACCCTAAGACGAGAAAGGCAAATCAGCCAGGAATTAGGCATGTCCCCAAGGAAAAAGCTGTGGAGGCAGGCATGTTGTGGTACTTTTGCGCTCTTCTTGGCTAGTCCTTCGCAGCTGCTGTGTTCTTGGAACTCAGGGCTTTCTGGTTAATAGAACCCTTACCCTAGGCGTAACTCAAACCTTAACCCTAGGAAGGAAAATAAGCCTATGGTTCGGGATGGTCTCATGGAAATATCAGTGGTGGCAGCCAAGTTGTGTCACTTTTGCAGTCCCCTTGGGATGCCTTTCTCAGCTGCACTGTGCCTGGAGCCCAGGGCTTCCTAGTTTTAAAAATCCTAGGCCTAAGCCTAACAGTAACCCTAGGAAGGTAAATCAGCCGGGTATTAGGGTTCTTCCTAAGGGAAAAGCCGTGAAAGCAGCCATGTTGTGGCACTTCTGCACTCCCTTTGGGATGCTTTTGGCAGATGAAGTAAGCCTGGAACTCAGGGCTTCCTAGTTAAAAAAATCCTAGCCCTAGGCCGAACCCCAACCCTAAGACGAGAAAGGCAAATCAGCCAGGAATTAGGCATGTCCCCAAGGAAAAAGCTGTGGAGGCAGGCATGTTGTGGTACTTTTGCGCTCTTCTTGGCTAGTCCTTCGCAGCTGCTGTGTTCTTGGAACTCAGGTCTCTCTGGTTAATAGAACTCTTACCCTAGTCGAAACTCAAACCTTAACCCTAGGAAGGAAAATCAGCCTATGGTTCGGGATGGTCTCATGGAAATATCAGTGGTGGCAGCCAAGTTGTGTCACTTTTGCGCTCCCCTTGGGATGCCTTTCGCAGCTGCAGTGTGCCTGGAGCCCAGGGCTTCCTGGCTTTAAAAGTCCTAGGCCTAAGCCTAACAGTAACCCTAGGAAGGTAAATCTGCCGGGTATTAGGGTTCTTCCTAAGGGAAAAGCCGTGAAAGCAGCCATGTTGTGGCACTTTTGCACACCCTTTGGGATGCCTTTGGCAGATGAAGTAAGCCTGGAACTCAGGGCTTCCTAGTTAAAAATATCCTAGCCCTAGGCCGAACCCCAACCGTAAGACGAGAAAGGCAAATCAGCCAGGAATTAGGCATGTCCCCAAGGAAAAAGCTGTGGAGGCAGGCATGTTGTGGTACTTTTGCGCTCTTCTTGGCTAGTCCTTCGCAGCTGCTGTGTTCTTGGAACTCAGGTCTCTCTGGTTAATAGAACTCTTACCCTAGTCGAAACTCAAACCTTAACCCTAGGAAGGAAAATCAGCCTATGGTTCAGGATGGTCTCAGGAGAATAGAAGCAGAGGCAGCCAAGTTGTGTCACTTCTGCGGCCCTCTTGGGATGCCTTTCGCAGATTCATGTGCCTGGAGCCCAGGGCTTCCTGGTTTTAAAAGTCCTAGGCCTAAGCCTAACAGCAACCCTAGGAAGGTAAATCAGCCGCGTATTAGGGTACTTCCTAAGGGAAAAGCCGTCAAAGCAGCCATGTTGTGGCACTTCTGCACTCCCTTTGGGATGCCTTTGGCAGATGCAGTAAGCCTGGAACTCAGGGCTTCCTAGTTAAAAAAATCCTAGCCCTAGGCCGAACCCCAACCCTAAGACGAGAAAGGCAAATCAGCCAGGAATTAGGCATGTCCCCAAGGAAAAAGCTGTGGAGGCAGGCATGTTGTGGTACTTTTGCGCTCTTCTTGGGTAGTCCTTCGCAGCTGCTGTGTTCTTGGAACTCAGGGCTTTCTGGTTAATAGAACCCTTACCCTAGGCGTAACTCAAACCTTAACCCTAGGAAGGAAAATCAGCCTATGGTTCGGGAAGGTCTCATGGAAATATCAGTGGTGGCAGCCAAGTTGTGTCACTTTTGCGCTCCCCTTGGGATGCCTTTCGCAGCTGCAGTGTGCCTGGAGCCCAGGGCTTCCTGGTTTTAAAAGTCCTAGGCCTAAGCCTAACAGTAACCCTAGGAAGGTAAATCAGCTGGGTATTAGGGTTCTTCCTAAGGGAAAAGCCGTGAAAGCAGCCATGTTGTGGCACTTTTGCACTCCCTTTGGGATGCCTTTGGCAGATGCAGTAAGCCTGGAACTCAGGGCTTCCTAGTTAAAAATATCCTAGCCCTAGGCCGAACCCCAACCCTACGACGAGAAAGGCAAATCAGCCAGGAATTAGGCGTGTCCCCAAGGAAAAAGCTGTGGAGGCAGGCATGTTGTGGTACTTTTGCGCTCTTCTTGGCTAGTCCTTCGCAGCTGTTGTGTTCTTGGAACTCAGGTCTTTCTGGTTAATAGAACTCTTACCCTAGGCGAAACTCAAACCTTAACCCTAGGAAGGAAAATCAGCCTATGGTTCGGGATGGTCTCATGAGAATAGAAGCAGAGGCAGCCAAGTTGTGTCACTTCTGCAGCCCTCTTGGGATGCCTTTAACAGCTGCATGTGCCTGGAGCCCAGGGCTTCCTGGTTTTAAAAGTCCTAGGCCTAAGCCTAACAGTAACCCTAGGAAGGTAAATCAGCCGCGTATTAGGGTTCTTCCTAAGGGAAAAGCCGTGAAAGCAGCCATGTTGTGGCACTTCTGCACTCCCTTTGGGATGCCTTTGGCAGATGCAGTAAGCCTGGAACTCAGGGCTTCCTAGTTAAAAATATCCTAGCCC
This sequence comes from Ammospiza maritima maritima, assembly GCA_036010785.1. NCBI lineage: Eukaryota > Metazoa > Chordata > Aves > Passeriformes > Passerellidae > Ammospiza > Ammospiza maritima. The sequence continues at coordinate 1,416,638 of JAYKTQ010000132.1, forward strand.
TAGGCCGAACCCCAACCCTAAGACGAGAACGGCAAATCAGCCAGGAATTAGGCATGTCCCCAAGGAAAAAGCTGTGGAGGCAGGCATGTTGTGGTACTTTTGCGCTCTTCTTGGCTAGTCCTTCGCAGCTGCTGTGTTCTTGGAAATCAGGTCTCTCTGGTTAATAGAACTCTTACCCTAGTCGAAACTCAAACCTTAACCCTAGGAAGGAAAATCAGCCTATGGTTCAGGATGGTCTCATGAGAATAGAAGCAGAGGCAGCCAAGTTGTGTCACTTCTGCGGCCCTCTTGGGATGCCTTTCGCAGCTGCATGTGCCTGGAGCCCAGGGCTTCCTGGTTTTAAAAGTCCTAGGCCTAAGCCTAACAGTAACCCTAGGAAGGTAAATCAGCCGGGTATTAGGGTTCTTCCTAAGGGAAAAGCTGTGAAAGCAGCCATGTTGTGGCACTTTTGCACTCCCTTTGGGATGCCTTTGGCAGATGCAGTAAGCCTGCAACTCAGGGCTTCCTGGTTAAAAAACTCCAAGCCCTAGGCTGAACCCTAACCCTAACCCTAGGCAGATAAAACAGCCAAGGTATAGGGATGGTGCAAAGGAAAAAGCTGTGAAAGCTGCCATGTTGTTGCACTTTTTTACTCCCCTTGGGATGCCTTTCGCAGCTGCAGTGTGCCTGGAGCCCAGGGCTTCCTAGTTTTAAAAATCCTAGTCCTAGGCCTAAGCCTAACAGTAACCCTGGGAAGGGAAATCAGCCTGGTGTTAGGATTCTTGCCATGGAAAAAGCCGTGAAAGCAACCATGTTGTGGCACTTTTGCACTCCCTTTGGGATGGCTTTCACAGCTCCAGTGTGCCTGGAACTCAGGGCTTCCTGATTTTAAAAGTCCTAGCCCTAGGCCGAACCCCAACCCTAAGACGAGAAAGGCAAATCAGCCAGGAATTAGGCATGTCCCCAAGGAAAAAGCTGTGGAGGCAGGCATGTTGTGGTACTTTTGCGCTCTTCTTGGCTAGTCCTTCACAGCTGCTGTGTTCTTGGAACTCAGGGCTTTCTGGTTAATAGAACCCTTACCCTAGGCGTAACTCAAACCTTAACCCTAGGAAGGAAAATCAGCCTATGATTCAGGATGGTCTCATGAGAATAGAAGCAGAGGCAGCCAAGTTGTGACACTTCTGCGGCCCTCTTGGGATGCCTTTAACAGCTGCATGTGCCTGGAGCCCAGGGCTTCCTGGTTTTAAAAGTCCTAGGCCTAAGCCTAACAGTAACCCTAGGAAGGTAAATCAGCCGCGTATTAGGGTTCTTCCTAAGGGAAAAGCTGTGAAAGCAGCCATGTTGTGGCACTTTTGCACTCCCTTTGGGATGCCTTTGGCAGATGCAGTAAGCCTGGAACTCAGGGCTTCCTGGTTAAAAAACTCCAAGCCCTAGGCTGAACCCTAACCCTAACCCTAGGCAGATAAAACAGCCAAGGTATAGGGATGGTGCAAAGGAAAAAGCTGTGAAAGCTGCCATGTTGTTGCACTTTTTTACTCCCCTTGGGATGCCTTTCGCAGCTGCAGTGTGCCTGGAGCCCAGGGCTTCCTAGTTTTAAAAATCCTAGTCCTAGGCCTAAGCCTAACAGTAACCCTGGGAAGGGAAATCAGCCTGGTGTTAGGATTCTTGCCAAGGAAAAAGCCGTGAAAGCAACCATGTTGTGGCACTTTTGCACTCCCTTTGGGATGCCTTTCACAGCTCCAGTGTGCCTGGAACTCAGGGCTTCCTGATTTTAAAAGTCCTAGCCCTAGGCCGAACCCCAACCCTAAGACGAGAAAGGCAAATCAGCCAGGAATTAGGCATGTCCCCAAGGAAAAAGCTGTGGAGGCAGGCATGTTGTGGTACTTTTGCGCTCTTCTTGGCTAGTCCTTCGCAGCTGCTGTGTTCTTGGAACTCAGGGCTTTCTGGTTAATAGAACCCTTACCCTAGGCGTAACTCAAACCTTAACCCTAGGAAGGAAAATCAGCCTATGGTTCGGGATGGTCTCATGGAAATATCAGTGGTGGCAGCCAAGTTGTGTCACTTTTGCGCTCCCCTTGGGATGCCTTTCGCAGCTGCAGTGTACCTGGAGCCCAGGGCTTCCTGGTTTTAAAAGTCCTAGGCCTAAGCCTAACAGTAACCCTAGGAAGGTAAATCAGCCGGGTATTAGGGTTCTTCCTAAGGGAAAAGCCGTGAAAGCAGCCATGTTGTGGCACTTTTGCACTCCCTTTGGGATGCCTTTGGCAGATGCAGTAAGCCTGGAACTCAGGGCTTCCTAGTTAAAAATATCCTAGCCCTAGGCCGAACCCCAACCCTAAGACGAGAAAGGCAAATCAGCCAGGAATTAGGCATGTCCCCAAGGAAAAAGCTGTGGAGGCAGGCACGTTGTGGTACTTTTGCGCTCTTGTTGGCTAGTCCTTCGCAGATGCTGTGTTCTTGGAACTCAGGGCTTTCTGGTTAATAGAACCCTTACCCTAGGCGTAACTCAAACCTTAACCCTAGGAAGGAAAATCAGCCTATGGTTCGGGATGGTCTCATGAGAATAGCAGCAGAGGCAGCCAAGTTGTGTCACTTCTGCGGCCCTCTTGGGATGCCTTTAACAGCTGCATGTGCCTGGAGCCCAGGGCTTCCTGGTTTTAAAAGTCCTAGGCCTAAGCCTAACAGTAACCCTAGGAAGGTAACTCAGCCGGGTATTAGGGTTCTTCCTAAGGGAAAAGCTGTGAAAGCAGCCATGTTGTGGCACTTTTGCACTCCCTTTGGGATGCCTTTGGCAGATGCAGTAAGCCTGGAACTCAGGGCTTCCTGGTTAAAAAACTCCAAGCCCTAGGCTGAACCCTAACCCTAACCCTAGGCAGATAAAACAGCCAAAGTATAGGGATGGTGCCAAGGAAAAAGCTGTGAAAGCTGCCATGTTGTTGCACTTTTGTTCTCCCCTTGGGATGCCTTGAGCAGCTGCAGTGTGCCCGGATCTAAGGGCTTCCTAGTTTTAAAAATCCTAGTCCTAGGCCTAAGCCTAACAGTAACCCTGGGAAGGGAAATCAGCCTGGTGTTAAGCTTCTTGCCAAGGAAAAAGCCGTGAAAGAAACCATGTTGTGGCACTTTTGCACTCCCTTTTGGATGCCTTTCAGAGCTCCAGTGTGCCTGGAACTCAGGGCTTCCTGATTTTAAAAATCCTAGCCCTAGGCCGAACCCCAACCCTAAGACGAGAAAGGCAAATCAGCCAGGAATTAGGCATGTCCCCAAGGAAAAAGCTGTGGAGGCAGGCATGTTGTGGTACTTTTGCGCTCTTCTTGGCTAGTCCTTCGCAGCTGCTGTGTTCTTGGAACTCAGGGCTTTCTGGTTAATAGAACCCTTACCCTAGGCGTAACTCAAACCTTAACCCTAGGAAGGAAAATCAGCCTATGGTTCGGGATGGTCTCATGAGAATAGCAGCAGAGGCAGCCAAGTTGTGTCACTTCTGCAGCCCTCTTGGGATGCCTTTAACAGCTGCAGTGTGCCTGGAGCCCAGGGCTTCCTGGTTTTAAAAGTCCAAGGCCTAAGCCTAACAGTAACCCTAGGAAGGTAAATCAGCTGGGTATTAGGGTTCTTCCTAAGGGAAAAGCCGTGAAAGCAGACATGTTGTGGCACTTTTGCACTCCCTTTGGGATGCCTTTGGCAGATGAAGTAAGCCTGGAACTCAGGGCTTCCTAGTTAAAAATATCCTAGCCCTAGGCCGAACCCCAACCCTAAGACGAGAAAGGCAAATCAGCCAGGATTTAGGCATGTCCCCAAGGAAAAAGCTGTGGAGGCAGGCATGTTGTGGTACTTTTGCGCTCTTCTTGGGTAGTCCTTCGCAGCTGCTGTGTTCTTGGAACTCAGGGCTTTCTGGTTAATAGAACCCTTACCCTAGGCGTAACTCAAACCTTAACCCTAGGAAGGAAAATCAGCCTATGGTTCGGGATGGTCTCATGAGAATAGCAGCAGAGGCAGCCAAGTTGTGTCACTGTTGCGCTCCCCTTGGGATGCCTTTCGCAGCTGCAGTGTGCCTGGAGCCCAGGGCTTCCTGGTTTTAAAAGTCCTAGGCCTAAGCCTAACAGTAACCCTAGGAAGGTAAATCAGCCGCGTATTAGGGTTCTTCCTAAGGGAAAAGCCGTGACAGCAGCCATGTTGTGGCACTTTTGCACTCCCTTTGGGATGTCTTTGGCAGATGCAGTAAGCCTGGAACTCAGGGCTTCCTAGTTAAAAATATCCTAGCCCTAGGCCGAACCCCAACCCTAAGACGAGAAAGGCAAATCAGCCAGGAATTAGGCGTGTCCCCAAGGAAAATGCTGTGGAGGCAGGCATGTTGTGGTACTTTTGCGCTCTTCTTGGGTAGTCCTTCGCAGCTGCTGTGTTCTTGGAACTCAGGTCTTTCTGGTTAATAGAACTCTTACCCTAGGCGTAACTCAAACCTTAACCCTAGGAAGGAAAATCAGCCTATGGTTCGGGATGGTCTCATGAGAATAGAAGCAGAGGCAGCCAAGTTGTGTCACTTCTGCGGCCCTCTTGGGATGCCTTTAACAGCTGCAGTGTGCCTGGAGCCCAGGGCTTCCTGGTTTTAAAAGTCCTAGGCCTAAGCCTAACAGTAACCCTAGGAAGGTAAATCAGCCGCGTATTAGGGTTCTTCCTAAGGGAAAAGCTGTGAAAGCAGCCATGTTGTGGCACTTTTGCACTCCCTTTGGGATGCCTTTGGCAGATGCAGTAAGCCTGCAACTCAGGGCTTCCTGGTTAAAAAACTGCAAGCTATAGGCTGAACCCTAACCCTAACCCTAGGCAGATAAATCAGCCTAGGTATAGGGATGGTGCCAAGGAAAAAGCTGTGAAAGCTGCCGTGTTGTTGCACTTTTTAACTCCTCTTGGGATGCCTTGAACAGCTGCAGTGTGCCTGGAGCCCAGGGCTTCCTAGTTTTAAATATCCTAGTCCTAGGCCTAAGCCTAACAGTAACCATGGGAAGGGAAATCAGCCTGGTGTTAGGATTCTTGCCAAGGAAAAAGCCGTGAAAGCAACCATGTTGTGGCACTTTTGCACTCCCTTTGGGATGCCTTTCACAGCTCCAGTGTGCCTGGAACTCAGGGCTTCCTGATTTTAAAAGTCCTAGCCCTGTGCCGAACCCCAACCCTAAGACGAGAAAGGCAAATCAGCCAGGATTTAGGCATGTCCCCAAGGAAAAAGCTGTGGAGACAGGCATGTTGTGGTACTTTTGCGCTCTTCTTGGGTAGTCCTTCGCAGCTGCTGTGTTCTTGGAACTCAGGGCTTTCTGGTTAATAGAACCCTTACCCTAGGCGTAACTCAAACCTTAACCCTAGGAAGGAAAATCAGCCTATGGTTCGGGATGGTCTCATGAGAATAGCAGTGGTGGCAGCCAAGTTCTGTCACTTTTGCGCTCCCCTTGGGATGCCTTTCGCAGCCTCAGTGTGCCTGGAGCCCAGGGCTTCCTGGTTTTAAAAGTCCTAGGCCTAAGCCTAACAGTAACCCTAGGAAGGTAAATCAGCCGCGTATTAGGGTTCTTCCTAAGGGAAAAGCCGTGACAGCAGCCATGTTGTGGCACTTTTGCACTCCCTTTGGGATGCCTTTGGCAGATGCAGTAAGCCTGGAACTCAGGGCTTCCTAGTTAAAAATATCCTAGCCCTAGGCCGAAACCCAACCGTAAGACGAGAAAGGCAAATCAGCCAGGAATTAGGCATGTCCCCAAGGAAAAAGCTGTGGAGGCAGGCATGTTGTGGTACTTTTGCGCTCTTCTTGGCTAGTCCTTCGCAGCTGCTGTGTTCTTGGAACTCAGGGCTTTCTGGTTAATAGAACCCTTACCCCAGGCGTAACTCAAACCTTAACCCTAGGAAGGAAAATCAGCCTATGGTTCGGGATGGTCTCATGGAAATATCAGTGGTGGCAGCCAAGTTGTGTCACTTTTGCGCTCCCATTGGGATGCCTTTCGCAGCCTCAGTGTGCCTGGAGCCCAGGGCTTCCTGGTTTTAAAAGTCCTAGGCCTAAGCCTAACAGTAACCCTAGGAAGGTAAATCAGCCGCGTATAAGGGTTCTTCCTAAGGGAAAAGCCGTGACAGCAGCCATGTTGTGGAACTTTTGCACTCCCTTTGGGATGTCTTTGGCAGATGCAGTAAGCCTAGAACTCAGGGCTTCCTAGTTAAAAATATCCTAGCCCTAGGCCGAACCCCAACCCTAAGACGAGAAAGGCAAATCAGCCAGGAATTAGGCGTGTCCCCAAGGAAAAAGCTGTGGAGGCAGGCATGTTGTGGTACTTTTGCGCTCTTCTTGGGTAGTCCTTCGCAGCTGCTGTGTTCTTGGAACTCAGGTCTTTCTGGTTAATAGAACTCTTACCCTAGTCGAAACTCAAACCTTAACCCTAGGAAGGAAAATCAGCCTATGATTCAGGATGGTCTCATGAGAATAGAAGCAGAGGCAGCCAAGTTGTGTCACTTCTGCGGCCCTCTTGGGATGCCTTTAACAGCTGCATGTGCCTGGAGCCCAGGGCTTCCTGGTTTTAAAAGTCCTAGGCCTAAGCCTAACAGTAACCCTAGGAAGGTAAATCAGCCGGGTATTAGGGTTCTTCCTAAGGAAAAAGCTGTGAAAGCAGCCATGTTGTGGCACTTTTGCACTCCCTTTGGGATGCCTTTGGCAGATGCAGTAAGCCTGGAACTCAGGGCTTCCTGGTTAAAAAACTCCAAGCCCTAGGCTGAACCCTAACCCTAACTCTAGGCAGATAAATCAGCCTAGGTATAGGGATGGTGCCAAGGAAAAAGCTGTGAAAGCTGCCATGTTGTTGCACTTTTTTACTCCCCTTGGGATGCCTTGAACAGCTGCAGTGTGCCTGGAGCCCAGGGCTTCCTAGTTTTAAAAATCCTAGCCCTAGGCCTAAGCCTAACAGTAACCCTGGGAAGGGAAATCAGCCTGGTGTTAGGCTTCTTGCCAAGGAAAAAGCCGTGAAAGCAACCATGTTGTCGCACTTTTGCACTCCCTTTGGGATGCCTTTCACAGCTCCAGTGTGCCTGGAACGCAGGGCTTCCTGATTTTAAAAGTCCTAGCCCTAGGCCGAACCCCAACCCTAAGACGAGAAAGGCAAATCAGCCAGGAATTAGGCATGTCCCCAAGGAAAAAGCTGTGGAGGCAGGCATGTTGTGGTACTTTTGCGCTCTTCTTGGGTAGTCCTTCGCAGCTGCTGTGTTCTTGGAACTCAGGGCTTTCTGGTTAATAGAACCCTTACCCTAGGCGTAACTCAAAACTTAACCCTAGGAAGGAAAATCAGCCTATGGTTCGGGATGGTCTCATGGAAATATCAGTGGTGGCAGCCAAGTTGTGTCACTTTTGCGCTCCAATTGGGATGCCTTTCACAGCTGCAGTGTGCCTGGAGCCCAGGGCTTCCTGGTTTTAAAAGTCCTAGGCCTAAGCCTAACAGTAACCCTAGGAAGGTAAATCAGCTGGGTATTAGGGTTCTTCCTAAGGGAAAAGCCGTGAAAGCAGCCATGTTGTGGCACTTCTGCACTCCCTTTGGGATGCTTTTGGCAGATGAAGTAAGCCTGGAACTCAGGGCTTCCTAGTTAAAAATATCCTAGCCCTAGGCCGAACCCCAACCCTAAGACGAGAAAGGCAAATCAGCCAGGAATTAGGCATGTCCCCAAGGAAAAAGCTGTGGAGGCAGGCATGTTGTGGTACTTTTGCGCTCTTCCTGGTAGTCCTTCGCAGCTGCTGTGTTCTTGGAACTCAGGGCTTTCTGGTTAATAGAACCCTTACCCTAGGCGTAACTCAAACCTTAACCCTAGGAAGGAAAATCAGCCTATGATTTGGGATGGTCTCATGGAAATATCAGTGGTGGCAGCCAAGTTGTGTCACTTCTGCGGCCCTCTTGGGATGCCTTTAACAGCTGCAGTGTGCCTGGAGCCCAGGGCTTCCTGGTTTTAAAAGTCCTAGGCCTAAGCCTAACAGTAACCCTAGGAAGGTAAATCAGCCGCGTATTAGGGTTCTTCCTAAGGGAAAAGCCGTGAAAGCAGCCATGTTGTGGCACTTCTGCACTCCCTTTGGGATGCCTTTGGCAGATGCAGTAAGCCTGCAACTCAGGGCTTCCTGGTTAAAAAACTCCAAGCCCTAGGCTGAACCCTAACACTAACCCTAGGCAGGTAAATCTGCCTAGGTATAGGGATGGTGCCAAGGAAAAAGCTGTGAAAGCTGCCATGTTGTTGCACTTTTGTACTCCCCTTGGGATGCCTTGAACAGCTGCAGTGTGCCTGGAACTAAGGGCTTCCTAGTTTTAAAAATCCTAGCCCTAGGCCTAAGCCTAACAGTAACCCTGGGAAGGGAAATCAGCCTGGTGTTAGGATTCTTGCCAAGGAAAAAGCCGTGAAAGCAGCCATGTTGTGGCACTTTTGCACTCCCTTTGGGATGCCTTTCACAGCTCCAGTGTGCCTGGAACTCAGGGCTTCCTGATTTTAAAAATCCTAGCCCTAGGCCGAACCCCAACCCTAAGACGAGAAAGGCAAATCAGCCAGGAATTAGGCATGTCCCCAAGGAAAAAGCTGTGGAGGCAGGCATGTTGTGGTACTTTTGCGCTCTTCTTGGGATGTCCTTCGCAGCTGCTGTGTTCTTGGAACTCAGGGCTTTCTGGTTAATAGAACCCTTACCCCAGGCGAAACTCAAACCTTAACCCTAGGAAGGAAAATCAGCCTATGGTTCGGGATGGTCTCATGGAAATATCAGTGGTGGCAGCCAAGTTGTGTCACTTTTGCGCTCCCCTTGGGATGCCTTTCGCAGCTGCAGTGTGCCTGGAGCCCAGGGCTTCCTGGTTTTAAAAGTCCTAGGCCTAAGCCTAACAGTAACCCTAGGAAGGTAAATCAGCCGCGTATTAGGGTTCTTCCTAAGGGAAAAGCTGTGAAAGCAGCCATGTTGTGGCACTTTTGCACTCCCTTTGGGATGCCTTTGGCAGATGCAGTAAGCCTGCAACTCAGGGCTTCCTGGTTAAAAAACTCCAAGCCCTAGGCTGAACCCTAACACTAACCCCAGGCAGATAAATCAGCCAAAGGTATAGGGATGGTGCCAAGGAAAAAGCTGTGAAAGCTGCCATGTTGTTGCACTTTTGTACTCCCCTTGGGATGCCTTGAACAACTGCAGTGTGCCTGGAGCTAAGGGCTTCCTAGTTTTAAAAATCCTAGCCCTAGGCCTAAGCCTTACAGTAACCCTGGGAAGGGAAATCAGCCTGGTGTTAAGCTTCTTGCCAAGGAAAAAGCCGTGAAAGCAGCCATGTTGTGGCACTTTTGCACTCCCTTTTGGATGCCTTTCACAGCTCCAGTGTGCCTGGAACTCAGGGCTTCCTGATTTTAAAAATCCTAGCCCTAGGCCGAACCCCAACCCTAAGACGAGAAAGGCAAATCAGCCAGGAATTAGGCATGTCCCCAAGGAAAAAGCTGTGGAGGCAGGCATGTTATGGTACTTTTGCGCTCTTCTTGGGTAGTCCTTCGCAGCTGCTGTGTTCTTGGAACTCAGGGCTTTCTGGTTAATAGAACCCTTACCCTAGGCGTAACTCAAACCTTAACCCTAGGAAGGAAAACCAGCCTATGGTTCGGGATGGTCTCATGGAAATATCAGTGGTGGCAGCCAAGATGTGTCACTTCTGCGGCCCTCTTGGGATGCCTTTAACAGCTGCATGTGCCTGGAGCCCTGGGCTTCCTGGTTTTAAAAGTCCTAGGCCTAAGCCTAACAGTAACCCTAGGAAGGTAAATCTGCCGGGTATTAGGGTTCTTCCTAAGGGAAAAGCCGTGAAAGCAGCCATGTTGTGGCACTTCTGCACTCCCTTTGGGATGCTTTTGGCAGATGAAGTAAGCCTGGAACTCAGGGCTTCCTAGTTAAAAATATCCTAGCCCTAGGCCGAACCCCAACCCTAAGACAAGAAAGGCAAATCAGCCAGGAATTAGGCATGTCCCCAAGGAAAAAGCTGTGGAGGCAGGCATGTTGTGGTACTTTTGCGCTCTTCTTGGCTAGTCCTTCGCAGCTGCTGTGTTCTTGGAACTCAGGGCTTTCTGGTTAATAGAACCCTTACCCTAGGCGTAACTCAAACCTTAACCCTAGGAAGGAAAATCAGCCTATGGTTCGGGATGGTCTCATGGAAATATCAGTGGTGGCAGCCAAGTTGTGTCACTTTTGCGCTCCCCTTGGGATGCCTTTCGCAGCTGCAGAGTGCCTGGAGCCCAGGGCTTCCTGGTTTTAAAAGTCCTAGGCCTAAGCCTAACAGTAACCCTAGGAAGGTAAATCAGCCGGGTATTAGGGTTCTTCCTAAGGGAAAAGCCGTGAAAGCAGCCATGTTGTGGCACTTTTGCACTCCCTTTGGGATGCCTTTGGCAGATGCAGTAAGCCTGGAACTCAGGGCTTCCTGGTTAAAAAACTCCAAGACCTAGGCTGAAGCCTAACCCTAACCCTAGGCAGATAAATCAGCCTAGGTATAGGGATGGTGCCAAGGAAAAAGCTGTGAAAGCTGCCATGTTGTTGCACTTTTGTTCTCCCCTTGGGATGCCTTGAGCAGCTGCAGTGTGCCTGGAGCTAAGGGCTTCCTAGTTTTAAAAATCCTAGCCCTAGGCCTAAGCCTTACAGTAACCCTGGGAAGGGAAATCAGCCTGGTGTTAAGCTTCTTGCCAAGGAAAAAGCCGTGAAAGCAACCATGTTGTGGCACTTTTGCACTCCCTTTTTGATGCCTTTCACAGCTCCAGTGTGCCTGGAACTCAGGGCTTCCTGATTTTAAAAATCCTAGCCCTAGGCCGAACCCTAACCCTAAGACGAGAAAGGCAAATCAGCCAGGAATTAGGCATGTCCCCAAGGAAAAAGCTGTGGAGGCAGGCATGTTGTGGTACTTTTGCGCTCTTCTTGGGATGTCCTTCGCAGCTGCTGTGTTCTTGGAACTCAGGGCTTTCTGGTTAATAGAACCCTTACCCTAGGCGTAACTCAAACCTTAACCCTAGGAAGGAAAATCAGCCTATGGTTCGGGATGGTCTCATGAGAATAGAAGCAGAGGCAGCCAAGTTGTGTCACTTCTGCGGCCCTCTTGGGATGCCTTTAACAGCTGCATGTGCCTGGAGCCCAGGGCTTCCTGGTTTTAAAAGTCCTAGGCCTAAGCCTAACAGTAACCCTAGGAAGGTAAATCTGCCGGGTATTAGGGTTCTTCCTAAGGGAAAAGCCGTGAAAGCAGCCATGTTGTGGCACTTCTGCACTCCCTTTGGGATGCTTTTGGCAGATGAAGTAAGCCTGGAACTCAGGGCTTCCTAGTTAAAAATATCCTAGCCCTAGGCCGAACCCCAACCCTAAGACGAGAAAGGCAAATCAGCCAGGAATTAGGCATGTCCCCAAGGAAAAAGCTGTGGAGGCAGGCATGTTGTGGTACTTTTGCGCTCTTCTTGGCTAGTCCTTCGCAGCTGCTGTGTTCTTGGAACTCAGGGCTTTCTGGTTAATACAACTCTTACCCTAGGCGTAACTCAAACCTTAACCCTAGGAAGGAAAATCAGCCTATGGTTCGGGATGGTCTCATGGAAATATCAGTGGTGGCAGCCAAGTTGTGTCACTTCTGCGGCCCTCTTGGGATGCCTTTAACAGCTGCAGTGTGCCTGGAGCCCAGGGCTTCCTGGTTTTAAAAGTCCTAGGCCTAAGCCTAACAGTAACCCTAGGAAGGTAAATCAGCCGCGTATTAGGGTTCTTCCTAAGGGAAAAGCTGTGAAAGCAGCCATGTTGTGGAACTTTTGCACTCCCTTTGGGATGCCTTTGGCAGATGCAGTAAGCCTGGAACTCAGGGCTTCCTGGTTAAAAAACTCCAAGCCCTAGGCTGAACCCTAACACTAACCCTAGGCAGATAAATCAGCCTAGGTATAGGGATGGTAACCAAGGAAAAAGCTGTGAAAGCTGCCATGTTGTTGCACTTTTGTACTCCCCTTGGGATGCCTTGAACAGCTGCAGTGTGCCTGGATCTAAGGGCTTCCTAGTTTTAAAAATCCTAGCCCTAGGCCTAAGCCTTACAATAACCCTGGGAAGGGAAATCAGCCTGGTGTTAAGCTTCTTGCCAAGGAAAAAGCCGTGAAAGCAGCCATGTTGTGGCACTTTTGCACTCCCTTTTGGATGCCTTTCACAGCTCCAGTGTGCCTGGAACTCAGGGCTTCCTGATTTTAAAAATCCTAGCCCTAGGCCGAACCCCAACCCTAAGACGAGAAAGGCAAATCAGCCAGGAATTAGGCATGTCCCCAAGGAAAAAGCTGTGGAGGCAGGCATGTTGTGGTACTTTTGCGCTCTTCTTGGCTAGTCCTTCGCAGCTGCTGTGTTCTTGGAACTCAGGGCTTTCTGGTTAATAGAACCCTTACCCTAGGCGTAACTCAAACCTTAACCCTAGGAAGGAAAATCAGCCTATGGTTCGGGATGGTCTCATGGAAATATCAGTGGTGGCAGCCAAGTTGTGTCACTTCTGCGGCCCTCTTGGGATGCCTTTAACAGCTGCATGTGCCTGGAGCCCAGGGCTTCCTGGTTTTAACAGTCCTAGGCCTAAGCCTAACAGTAACCCTAGGAAGGTAAATCTGTCGGGTATTAGGGTTCTTCCTAAGGGAAAAGCCGTGAAAGCAGCCATGTTGTGGCACTTCTGCACTCCCTTTGGGATGCTTTTGGCAGATGAAGTAAGCCTGGAACTCAGGGCTTCCTAGTTAAAAATATCCTAGCCCTAGGCCGAACCCCAACCCTAAGACAAGAAAGGCAAATCAGCCAGGAATTAGGCATGTCCCCAAGGAAAAAGCTGTGGAGGCAGGCATGTTGTGGTACTTTTGCGCTCTTCTTGGCTAGTCCTTCGCAGCTGCTGTGTTCTTGGAACTCAGGGCTTTCTGGTTAATAGAACCCTTACCCTAGGCGTAACTCAAACCTTAACCCTAGGAAGGAAAATCAGCCTATGGTTCGGGATGGTCTCATGGAAATATCAGTGGTGGCAGCCAAGTTGTGTCACTTTTGCGCTCCCCTTGGGATGCCTTTCGCAGCTGCAGAGTGCCTGGAGCCCAGGGCTTCCTGGTTTTAAAAGTCCTAGGCCTAAGCCTAACAGTAACCCTAGGAAGGTAAATCAGCCGGGTATTAGGGTTCTTCCTAAGGGAAAAGCCGTGAAAGCAGCCATGTTGTGGCACTTTTGCACTCCCTTTGGGATGCCTTTGGCAGATGCAGTAAGCCTGGAACTCAGGGCTTCCTGGTTAAAAAACTCCAAGACCTAGGCTGAAGCCTAACCCTAACCCTAGGCAGATAAATCAGCCTAGGTATAGGGATGGTGCCAAGGAAAAAGCTGTGAAAGCTGCCATGTTGTTGCACTTTTGTTCTCCCCTTGGGATGCCTTGAGCAGCTGCAGTGTGCCTGGAGCTAAGGGCTTCCTAGTTTTAAAAATCCTAGCCCTAGGCCTAAGCCTTACAGTAACCCTGGGAAGGGAAATCAGCCTGGTGTTAAGCTTCTTGCCAAGGAAAAAGCCGTGAAAGCAACCATGTTGTGGCACTTTTGCACTCCCTTTTGGATGCCTTTCACAGCTCCAGTGTGCCTGGAACTCAGGGCTTCCTGATTTTAAAAATCCTAGCCCTAGGCCGAACCCTAACCCTAAGACGAGAAAGGCAAATCAGCCAGGAATTAGGCATGTCCCCAAGGAAAAAGCTGTGGAGGCAGGCATGTTGTGGTACTTTTGCGCTCTTCTTGGGATGTCCTTCGCAGCTGCTGTGTTCTTGGAACTCAGGGCTTTCTGGTTAATAGAACCCTTACCCTAGGCGTAACTCAAACCTTAACCCTAGGAAGGAAAATCAGCCTATGGTTCGGGATGGTCTCATGAGAATAGAAGCAGAGGCAGCCAAGTTGTGTCACTTCTGCGGCCCTCTTGGGATGCCTTTAACAGCTGCATGTGCCTGGAGCCCAGGGCTTCCTGGTTTTAAAAGTCCTAGGCCTAAGCCTAACAGTAACCCTAGGAAGGTAAATCTGCCGGGTATTAGGGTTCTTCCTAAGGGAAAAGCCGTGAAAGCAGCCATGTTGTGGCACTTCTGCACTCCCTTTGGGATGCTTTTGGCAGATGAAGTAAGCCTGGAACTCAGGGCTTCCTAGTTAAAAATATCCTAGCCCTAGGCCGAACCCCAACCCTAAGACGAGAAAGGCAAATCAGCCAGGAATTAGGCATGTCCCCAAGGAAAAAGCTGTGGAGGCAGGCACGTTGTGGTACTTTTGCGCTCTTCTTGGCTAGTCCTTCGCAGCTGCTGTGTTCTTGGAACTCAGGGCTTTCTGGTTAATACAACTCTTACCCTAGGCGTAACTCAAACCTTAACCCTAGGAAGGAAAATCAGCCTATGGTTCGGGATGGTCTCATGGAAATATCAGTGGTGGCAGCCAAGTTGTGTCACTTCTGCGGCCCTCTTGGGATGCCTTTAACAGCTGCAGTGTGCCTGGAGCCCAGGGCTTCCTGGTTTTAAAAGTCCTAGGCCTAAGCCTAACAGTAACCCTAGGAAGGTAAATCAGCCGGGTATTAGGGTTCTTCCTAAGGGAAAAGCTGTGAAAGCAGCCATGTTGTGGAACTTTTGCACTCCCTTTGGGATGCCTTTGGCAGATGCAGTAAGCCTGGAACTCAGGGTTTCCTGGTTAAAAAACTCCAAGCCCTAGGCTGAACCCTAACACTAACCCTAGGCAGATAAATCAGCCTAGGTATAGGGATGGTTACCAAGGAAAAAGCTGTGAAAGCTGCCATGTTGTTGCACTTTTGTACTCCCCTTGGGATGCCTTGAACAGCTGCAGTGTGCCTGGATCTAAGGGCTTCCTAGTTTTAAAAATCCTAGCCCTAGGCCTAAGCCTTACAATAACCCTGGGAAGGGAAATCAGCCTGGTGTTAAGCTTCTTGCCAAGGAAAAAGCCGTGAAAGCAGCCATGTTGTGGCACTTTTGCACTCCCTTTTGGATGCCTTTCACAGCTCCAGTGTGCCTGGAACTCAGGGCTTCCTGATTTTAAAAATCCTAGCCCTAGGCCGAACCCCAACCCTAAGACGAGAAAGGCAAATCAGCCAGGAATTAGGCATGTCCCCAAGGAAAAAGCTGTGGAGGCAGGCATGTTGTGGTACTTTTGCGCTCTTCTTGGCTAGTCCTTCGCAGCTGCTGTGTTCTTGGAACTCAGGGCTTTCTGGTTAATAGAACCCTTACCCTAGGCGTAACTCAAACCTTAACCCTAGGAAGGAAAATCAGCCTATGGTTCGGGATGGTCTCATGAGAATAGAAGCAGAGGCAGCCAAGTTGTGTCACTTCTGCGGCCCTCTTGGGATGCCTTTAACAGCTGCATGTGCCTGGAGCCCAGGGCTTCCTGGTTTTAAAAGTCCTAGGCCTAAGCCTAACAGTAACCCTAGGAAGGTAAATCTGCCGGGTATTAGGGTTCTTCCTAAGGGAAAAGCCGTGAAAGCAGCCATGTTGTGGCACTTCTGCACTCCCTTTGGGATGCTTTTGGCAGATGAAGTAAGCCTGGAACTCAGGGCTTCCTAGTTAAAAATATCCTAGCCCTAGGCCGAACCCCAACCCTAAGACGAGAAAGGCAAATCAGCCAGGAATTAGGCATGTCCCCAAGGAAAAAGCTGTGGAGGCAGGCACGTTGTGGTACTTTTGCGCTCTTCTTGGCTAGTCCTTCGCAGCTGCTGTGTTCTTGGAACTCAGGGCTTTCTGGTTAATACAACTCTTACCCTAGGCGTAACTCAAACCTTAACCCTAGGAAGGAAAATCAGCCTATGGTTCGGGATGGTCTCATGGAAATATCAGTGGTGGCAGCCAAGTTGTGTCACTTCTGCGGCCCTCTTGGGATGCCTTTAACAGCTGCAGTGTGCCTGGAGCCCAGGGCTTCCTGGTTTTAAAAGTCCTAGGCCTAAGCCTAACAGTAACCCTAGGAAGGTAAATCAGCCGGGTATTAGGGTTCTTCCTAAGGGAAAAGCTGTGAAAGCAGCCATGTTGTGGAACTTTTGCACTCCCTTTGGGATGCCTTTGGCAGATGCAGTAAGCCTGGAACTCAGGGTTTCCTGGTTAAAAAACTCCAAGCCCTAGGCTGAACCCTAACACTAACCCTAGGCAGATAAATCAGCCTAGGTATAGGGATGGTTACCAAGGAAAAAGCTGTGAAAGCTGCCATGTTGTTGCACTTTTGTACTCCCCTTGGGATGCCTTGAACAGCTGCAGTGTGCCTGGATCTAAGGGCTTCCTAGTTTTAAAAATCCTAGCCCTAGGCCTAAGCCTTACAATAACCCTGGGAAGGGAAATCAGCCTGGTGTTAAGCTTCTTGCCAAGGAAAAAGCCGTGAAAGCAGCCATGTTGTGGCACTTTTGCACTCCCTTTTGGATGCCTTTCACAGCTCCAGTGTGCCTGGAACTCAGGGCTTCCTGATTTTAAAAATCCTAGCCCTAGGCCGAACCCCAACCCTAAGACCAGAAAGGCAAATCAGCCAGGAATTAGGCATGTCCCCAAGGAAAAAGCTGTGGAGGCAGGCATGTTGTGGTACTTTTGCGCTCTTCTTGGCTAGTCCTTCGCAGCTGCTGTGTTCTTGGAACTCAGGGCTTTCTGGTTAATAGAACCCTTACCCTAGGCGTAACTCAAACCTTAACCCTAGGAAGGAAAATCAGCCTATGGTTCGGGATGGTCTCATGAGAATAGAAGCAGAGGCAGCCAAGTTGTGTCACTTCTGCGGCCCTCTTGGGATGCCTTTAACAGCTGCATGTGCCTGGAGCCCAGGGCTTCCTGGTTTTAAAAGTCCTAGGCCTAAGCCTAACAGTAACCCTAGGAAGGTAAATCAGCCGGGTATTAGGGTTCTTCCTAAGGGAAAAGCCGTGAAAGCAGCCATGTTGTGGCACTTCTGCACTCCCTTTGGGATGCTTTTGGCAGATGAAGTAAGCCTGGAACTCAGGGCTTCCTAGTTAAAAATATCCTAGCCCTAGGCTGAACCCCAACCCTAAGACGAGAAAGGCAAATCAGCCAGGAATTAGGCATGTCCCCAAGGAAAAAGCTGTGGAGGCAGGCACGTTGTGGTACTTTTGCGCTCTTCTTGGGTAGTCCTTCGCAGCTGCTGTGTTCTTGGAACTCAGGGCTTTCTGGTTAATACAACTCTTACCCTAGGCGTAACTCAAACCTTAACCCTAGGAAGGAAAATCAGCCTATGATTCGGGATGGTCTCATGGAAATATCAGTGGTGGCAGCCAAGTTGTGTCACTTCTGCGGCCCTCTTGGGATGCCTTTAACAGCTGCAGTGTGCCTGGAGCCCAGGGCTTCCTGGTTTTAAAAGTCCTAGGCCTAAGCCTAACAGTAACCCTAGGAAGGTAAATCAGCCGCGTATTAGGGTTCTTCCTAAGGGAAAAGCTGTGAAAGCAGCCATGTTGTGGAACTTTTGCACTCCCTTTGGGATGCCTTTGGCAGATGCAGTAAGCCTGGAACTCAGGGCTTCCTGGTTAAAAAACTCCAAGCCCTAGGCTGAACCCTAACACTAACCCTAGGCAGATAAATCAGCCTAGGTATAGGGATGGTTACCAAGGAAAAAGCTGTGAAAGCTGCCATGTTGTTGCACTTTTGTACTCCCCTTGGGATGCCTTGAACAGCTGCAGTGTGCCTGGATCTAAGGGCTTCCTAGTTTTAAAAATCCTAGCCCTAGGCCTAAGCCTTACAATAACCCTGGGAAGGGAAATCAGCCTGGTGTTAAGCTTCTTGCCAAGGAAAAAGCCGTGAAAGCAGCCATGTTGTGGCACTTTTGCACTCCCTTTTGGATGCCTTTCACAGCTCCAGTGTGCCTGGAACTCAGGGCTTCCTGATTTTAAAAATCCTAGCCCTAGGCCGAACCCCAACCCTAAGACAAGAAAGGCAAATCAGCCAGGAATTAGGCATGTCCCCAAGGAAAAAGCTGTGGAGGCAGGCATGTTGTGGTACTTTTGCGCTCTTCTTGGCTAGTCCTTCGCAGCTGCTGTGTTCTTGGAACTCAGGGCTTTCTGGTTAATAGAACCCTTACCCTAGGCGTAACTCAAACCTTAACCCTAGGAAGGAAAATCAGCCTATGGTTCGGGATGGTCTCATGGAAATATCAGTGGTGGCAGCCAAGTTGTGTCACTTTTGCGCTCCCCTTGGGATGCCATTCGCAGCTGCAGAGTGCCTGGATCCCAGGGCTTCCTGGTTTTAAAAGTCCTAGGCCTAAGCCTAACAGTAACCCTAGGAAGGTAAATCAGCCGGGTATTAGGGTTCTTCCTAAGGGAAATGCCGTGAAAGCAGCCATGTTGTGGCACTTTTGCACTCCCTTTGGGATGCCTTTGGCAGATGCAGTAAGCCTGGAACTCAGGGCTTCCTGGTTAAAAAACTCCAAGACCTAGGCTGAACCCTAACCCTAACCCTAGGCAGATAAATCAGCCTAGGTATAGGGATGGTGCCAAGGAAAAATCTGTGAAAGCTGCCATGTTGTTGCACTTTTTTTCTCCCCTTGGGATGCCTTGAGCAGCTGCAGTGTGCCTGGAGCTAAGGGCTTCCTAGTTTTAAAAATCCTAGCCCTAGGCCTAAGCCTTACAGTAACCCTGGGAAGGGAAATCAGCCTGGTGTTAAGCTTCTTGCCAAGGAAAAAGCCGTGAAAGCAGCCATGTTGTGGCACTTTTGCACTCCCTTTTGGATGCCTTTCACAGCTCCAGTGTGCCTGGAACTCAGGGCTTCCTGATTTTAAAAATCCTAGCCCTAGGCCGAACCCTAACCCTAAGACGAGAAAGGCAAATCAGCCAGGAATTAGGCATGTCCCCAAGGAAAAAGCTGTGGAGGCAGGCATGTTGTGGTACTTTTGCGCTCTTCTTGGGATGTCCTTCGCAGCTGCTGTGTTCTTGGAACTCAGGGCTTTCTGGTTAATAGAACCCTTACCCTAGGCGTAACTCAAACCTTAACCCTAGGAAGGAAAATCAGCCTATGGTTCGGGATGGTCTCATGAGAATAGAAGCAGAGGCAGCCAAGTTGTGTCACTTCTGCGGCCCTCTTGGGATGCCTTTAACAGCTGCATGTGCCTGGAGCCCAGGGCTTCCTGGTTTTAAAAGTCCTAGGCCTAAGCCTAACAGTAACCCTAGGAAGGTAAATCTGCCGGGTATTAGGGTTCTTCCTAAGGGAAAAGCCGTGAAAGCAGCCATGTTGTGGCACTTCTGCACTCCCTTTGGGATGCTTTTGGCAGATGAAGTAAGCCTGGAACTCAGGGCTTCCTAGTTAAAAATATCCTAGCCCTAGTCTGAACCCCAACCCTAAGACGAGAAAGGCAAATCAGCCAGGAATTAGGCATGTCCCCAAGGAAAAAGCTGTGGAGGCAGGCACGTTGTGGTACTTTTGCGCTCTTCTTGGGTAGTCCTTCGCAGCTGCTGTGTTCTTGGAACTCAGGGCTTTCTGGTTAATACAACTCTTACCCTAGGCGTAACTCAAACCTTAACCCTAGGAAGGAAAATCAGCCTATGATTCGGGATGGTCTCATGGAAATATCAGTGGTGGCAGCCAAGTTGTGTCACTTCTGCGGCCCTCTTGGGATGCCTTTAACAGCTGCAGTGTGCCTGGAGCCCAGGGCTTCCTGGTTTTAAAAGTCCTAGGCCTAAGCCTAACAGTAACCCTAGGAAGGTAAATCAGCCGCGTATTAGGGTTCTTCCTAAGGGAAAAGCTGTGAAAGCAGCCATGTTGTGGAACTTTTGCACTCCCTTTGGGATGCCTTTGGCAGATGCAGTAAGCCTGGAACTCAGGGCTTCCTGGTTAAAAAACTCCAAGCCCTAGGCTGAACCCTAACACTAACCCTAGGCAGATAAATCAGCCTAGGTATAGGGATGGTTACCAAGGAAAAAGCTGTGAAAGCTGCCATGTTGTTGCACTTTTGTACTCCCCTTGGGATGCCTTGAACAGCTGCAGTGTGCCTGGATCTAAGGGCTTCCTAGTTTTAAAAATCCTAGCCCTAGGCCTAAGCCTTACAGTAACCCTGGGAAGGGAAATCAGCCTGGTGTTAAGCTTCTTGCCAAGGAAAAAGCCGTGAAAGCAGCCATGTTGTGGCACTTTTGCACTCCCTTTTGGATGCCTTTCACAGCTCCAGTGTGCCTGCAACTCAGGGCTTCCTGATTTTAAAAATCCTAGCCCTAGGCCGAACCCCAACCCTAAGACGAGAAAGGCAAATCAGCCAGGAATTAGGCATGTCCCCAAGGAAAAAGCTGTGGAGGCAGGCATGTTGTGGTACTTTTGCGCTCTTCTTGGGATGTCCTTCGCAGCTGCTGTGTTCTTGGAACTCAGGGCATTCTGGTTAATAGAACCCTAACCCTAGGCGTAACTCAAACCTTAACCCTAGGAAGGAAAATCAGCCTATGGTTCGGGATGGTCTCATGAGAATAGCAGCAGAGGCAGCCAAGTTGTGTCACTTCTGCGGCCCTCTTGGGATGCCTTTAACAGCTGCATGTACCTGGAGCCCAGGGCTTCCTGGTTTTAAAAGTCCTAGGCCTAAGCCTAACAGTAACCCTAGGAAGGTAAATCAGCCGGGTATTAGGGTTCTTCCTAAGGGAAAAGCTGTGAAAGAAGCCATGTTGTGGCACTTTTGCACTCCCTTTGGGATGCCTTTGGCAGATGCAGTAAGCCTGGAACTCAGGGCTTCCTGGTTAAAAAACTCCAAGCCCTAGGCTGAACCCTAACACTAACCCTAGGCAGATAAATCAGCCTAGGTATAGGGATGGTGCCAAGGAAAAAGCTGTGAAAGCTGCCATGTTGTTGCACTTTTTTACTCCCCTTGGGATGCCTTGAACAGCTGCAGTGTGCCTGGAACTCAGGGCTTCCTGATTTTAAAAATCCTAGCCCTAGGCCGAACCCCAACCCTAAGACGAGAAAGGCAAATCAGCCAGGAATTAGGCATGTCCCCAAGGAAAAAGCTGTGGAGGCAGGCATGTTGTGGTACTTTTGCGCTCTTCTTGGGATGTCCTTCGCAGCTGCTGTGTTCTTGGAACTCAGGGCTTTCTGGTTAATAGAACCCTAACCCTAGGCGTATCTCAAACCTTAACCCTAGGAAGGAAAATCAGCCTATGGTTCGGGATGGTCTCATGGAAATATCAGTGGTGGCAGCCAAGTTGTGTCACTTCTGCGGCCCTCTTGGGATGCCTTTAACAGCTGCATGTGCCTGGAGCCCAGGGCTTCCTGGTTTTAAAAGTCCTAGGCCTAAGCCTAACAGTAACCCTAGGAAGGTAAATCTGCCGGGTATTAGGGTTCTTCCTAAGGGAAAAGCCGTGAAAGCAGCCATGTTGTGGCACTTCTGCACTCCCTTTGGGATGCTTTTGGCAGATGAAGTAAGCCTGGAACTCAGGGCTTCCTAGTTAAAAAAATCCTAGCCCTAGGCCGAACCCCAACCCTAAGACGAAAAAGGCAAATCAGCCAGGAATTAGGCATGTCCCCAAGGAAAAAGCTGTGGAGGCAGGCATGTTGTGGTACTTTTGCGCTCTTCTTGGGTAGTCCTTCGCAGCTGCTGTGTTCTTGGAACTCAGGGCTTTCTGGTTAATAGAACCCTTACCCTAGGCGTAACTCAAACCTTAACCCTAGGAAGGAAAATCAGCCTATGGTTCGGGATGGTCTCATGGAAATATCAGTGGTGGCAGCCAAGTTGTGTCACTTTTGCGCTCCCCTTGGGATGCCTTTCGCAGCTGCAGTGTGCCTGGAGCCCAGGGCTTCCTGGTTTTAAAAGTCCTAGGCCTAAGCCTAACAGTAACCCTAGGAAGGTAAATCAGCCGCGTATTAGGGTTCTTCCTAAGGGAAAAGCCGTGAAAGCAGCCATGTTGTGGCACTTTTGCACTCCCTTTGGGATGCCTTTGGCAGATGCAGTAAGCCTGGAACTCAGGGCTTCCTGGTTAAAAACTCCAAGCGCAAGGCTGAAGCCTAACCCTAACCCTAGGCAGATAAATCAGCCTAGGTATAGGGATGGTGCCAAGGAAAAAGCTGTGAAAGCTGCCATGTTGTTGCACTTTTGTACTTACCTTGGGATGCCTTGAACAGCTGCAGTGTGCCTGGATCTAAGGGCTTCCTAGTTTTAAAAATCCTAGCCCTAGGCCTAAGCCTTACAGTAACCCTGGGAAGGGAAATCAGCCTGGTGTTAAGCTTCTTGCCAAGGAAAAAGCCGTGAAAGCAACCATGTTGTGGCACTTTTGCACTCCCTTTTGGATGCCTTTCACAGCTCCAGTGTGCCTGGAACTCAGGGCTTCCTGATTTTAAAAATCCTAGCCCTAGGCCGAACCCTAACCCTAAGACGAGAAAGGCAAATCAGCCAGGAATTAGGCATGTCCCCAAGGAAAAAGCTGTGGAGGCAGGCATGTTGTGGTACTTTTGCGCTCTTCTTGGGTAGTCCTTCGCAGCTGCTGTGTTCTTGGAACTCAGGGCTTTCTGGTTAATAGAACCCTTACCCTAGGCGTAACTCAAACCTTAACCCTAGGAAGGAAAATCAGCCTATGGTTCGGGATGGTCTCATGGAAATATCAGTGGTGGCAGCCAAGTTGTGTCACTTCTGCGCTCCCCTTGGGATGTCTTTCGCAGCTGCAGAGTGCCTGGAGCCCAGGGCTTCCTGGTTTTAAGTGTCCTAGGCCTAAGACTAACAGTAATCCTAGGAAGGTAAATCAGCCGGGTATTAGGGTTTTTCCTAAGGGAAAAGCCGTGAAAGCAGCCATGTTGTGGCACTTTTGCACTCCCTTTGGGATGCCTTTGGCAGATGCAGTAAGCCTGGAACTCAGTGCTTCCTGGTTAAAAAACTCCAAGACCTAGGCTGAAGCCTAACCCTAACCCTAGGCAGATAAATCAGCCTAGGTATAGGGATGGTGCCAAGGAAAAAGCTGTGAAAGCTGCCATGTTGTGGTACTTTTGCACTCCCCTTCGGATGCCTTGAACAGCTGCAGTGTGCCTGGAGCTAAGGGCTTCCTAGTTTTAAAAATCCTAGCCCTAGGCCTAAGCCTTACAGTAACCCTGGGAAGGGAAATCAGCCTGGTGTTAGGCTTCTTGCCAAGGAAAAAGCCGTGAAAGCAGCCATGTTGTGGCACTTTTGCACTCCCTTTGGGATGCCTTTCACAGCTCCAGTGTGCCTGGAACTCAGGGCTTCCTGATTTTAAAAATCCTAACCCTAGGCCGAACCCCAACCCTAAGACGAGAAAGGCAAATCAGCCAGGAATTAGGCATGTCCCCAAGGAAAAAGCTGTGGAGGCAGGCATGTTGTGGTACTTTTGCGCTCTTCTTGGCTAGTCCTTCGCAGCTGCTGTGTTCTTGGATCTCAGGGCTTTCTGGTTAATAGAACCCTTACCCCAGGAGTAACTCAAACCTTAACCCTAGAAAGGAAAATCAGCCTATGGTTCGGGATGGTCTCATGAGAATAGCAGCAGAGGCAGCCAAGTTGTGTCACTTCTGCGGCCCTCTTGGGATGCCTTTAACAGCTGCATGTGCCTGGAGCCCAGGGCTTCCTGGTTTTAAAAGTCCTAGGCCTAAGCCTAACAGCAACCCTAGGAAGGTAAATCAGCCGCGTATTAGGGCTCTTCCTAAGGGAAAAGCCGTGAAAGCAGCCATGTTGTGGCACTTCTGCACTCCCTTTGGGATGCTTTTGGCAGATGAAGTAAGCCTGGAACTCAGGGCTTCCTAGTTAAAAATATCCTAGCCCTAGGCCGAACCCCAACCCTAAGACGAGAAAGGCAAATCAGCCAGGAATTAGGCATGTCCCCAAGGAAAAAGCTGTGGAGGCAGGCATGTTGTGGTACTTTTGCGCTCTTCTTGGGTAGTCCTTCGCAGCTGCTGTGTTCTTGGAACTCAGGGCTTTCTGGTTAATAGAACCCTTACCCTAGGCGTAACTCAAACCTTAACCCTAGGAAGGAAAATCAGCCTATGGTTCGGGATGGTCTCATGGAAATATCAGTGGTGGCAGCCAAGTTGTGTCACTTCTGCGCTCCCCTTGGGATGCCTTTCGCAGCTGCAGTGTGCCTGGAGCCCAGGGCTTCCTGGTTTTAAAAGTCCTAGGCCTAAGCCTAACAGTAACCCTAGGAAGGTAAATCAGCCGGGTATTAGGGTTCTTCCTAAGAGAAAAGCCGTGAAAGCAGCCATGTTGTGGCACTTTTGCACTCCCTTTGGGATGCCTTTGGCAGATGCAGTAAGCCTGGAACTCAGGGCTTCCTGGTTAAAAAACTCCAAGCCCTAGGATGAACCCTAACACTAACCCTAGGCAGATAAATCTGCCTAGGTATAGGGATGGTGCCAAGGAAAAAGCTGTGAAAGCTGCCATGTTGTTGCACTTTTGTACTCCCCTTGGGATGCCTTGAACAGCTGCAGTGTGCCTGGAATTCAGGGCTTCCTAGTTTTAAAAATCCTAGCCCTAGGCCTAAGCCTAACATTATCCCTGGGAAGGGAAATCAGACTGGTGTTAGGCTTCTTGCCAAGGAAAAAGCCGTGAAAGCAGCCATGTTGTGGCACTTTTGCACTCCCTTTTGGATGCCTTTCACAGCTCCAGTGTGCCTGGAACTCAGGGCTTCCTGATTTTAAAAATCCTAGCCCTAGGCCGAACCCCAACCCTAAGACGAGAAAGGCAAATCAGCCAGGAATTAGGCATGTCCCCAAGGAAAAAGCTGTGGAGGCAGGCATGTTGTGGTACTTTTGCGCTCTTCTTGGGATGTCCTTCGCAGCTGCTGTGTTCTTGGAACTCAGGGCTTTCTGGTTAATAGAACCCTTACCCTAGGCGTAACTCAAACCTTAACCCTAGGAAGGAAAATCAGCCTATGGTTCGGGATGGTCTCATGGAAATATCAGTGGTGGCAGCCAAGTTGTGTCACTTCTGCGCTCCCCTTGGGATGCCTTTCGCAGCTGCAGAGTGCCTGGAGCCCAGGGCTTCCTGGTTTTAAAAGTCCTAGGCCTAAGCCTAACAGTAACCCTAGGAAGGTAAATCAGCCGGGTATTAGGGTTTTTCCTAAGGGAAAAGCCGTGAAAGCAGCCATGTTGTGGCACTTTTGCACTCCCTTTGGGATGCCTTTGGCAGATGCAGTAAGCCTGGAACTCAGGGCTTCCTGGTTAAAAAACTCCAAGACCTAGGCTGAAGCCTAACCCTAACCCTAGGCAGATAAATCAGCCTAGGTATAGGGATGGTGCCAAGGAAAAAGCTGTGAAAGCTGCCATGTTGTTGCACTTTTGTACTCCCCTTGGGATGCCTTGAACAGCTGCAGTGTGCCTGGAGCTAAGGGCTTCCTAGTTTTAAAAATCCTAGCCCTAGGCCTAAGCCTTACAGTAACCCTGGGCAGGGAAATCAGCCTGGTGTTAGGCTTCTTGCCAAGGAAAAAGCCGTGAAAGCAGCCATGTTGTGGCACTTTTGCACTCCCTTTGGGATGCCTTTCACAGCTCCAGTGTGCCTGGAACTCAGGGCTTCCTGATTTTAAAAATCCTAACCCTAGGCCGAACCCCAACCCTAAGACGAGAAAGGCAAATCAGCCAGGAATTAGGCATGTCCCCAAGGAAAAAGCTGTGGAGGCAGGCATGTTGTGGTACTTTTGCGCTCTTCTTGGGTAGTCCTACGCAGCTGCTGTGTTCTTGGAACTCAGGGCTTTCTGGTTAATAGAACCCTTACCCCAGGCGTAACTCAAACCTTAACCCTAGAAAGGAAAATCAGCCTATGGTTCGGGATGGTCTCATGAGAATAGCAGCAGAGGCAGCCAAGTTGTGTCACTTCTGCGGCCCTCTTGGGATGCCTTTAACAGCTGCATGTGCCTGGAGCCCAGGGCTTCCTGGTTTTAAAAGTCCTAGGCCTAAGCCTAACAGTAACCCTAGGAAGGAAAATCAGCTGGGTATTAGGGTTCTTCCTAAGAGAAAAGCCGTGAAAGCAGCCATGTTGTGGCACTTTTGCACTCCCTTTGGGATGCCTTTGGCAGATGCAGTAAGCCTGGAACTCAGGGCTTTCTTGTTAAAAAACTCCAAGCCCTAGGCTGAACCCTAACACTAACCCTAAGCAGATAAATCTGCCTAGGTATAGGGATGGTGCCAAGGAAAAAGCTGTGAAAGCTGCCATGTTGTTGCACTTTTGTACTCCCCTTGGGATGCCTTGAACAGCTGCAGTGTGCCTGGAACTCAGGGCTTCCTAGTTTTAAAAATCCTAGCCCTAGGCCTAAGCCTAACAGTAACCATGGGAAGGGAAATCAGCCTGGTGTTAGGCTTCTTGCCAAGGAAAAAGCCGTGAAAGCAGCCATGTTGTGGCACTTTTGCACTCCCTTTTGGATGCCTTTCACAGCTCCAGTGTGCCTGGAACTCAGGGCTTCCTGATTTTAAAAATCCTAGCCCTAGGCCGAACCCCAACCCTAAGACGAGAAAGGCAAATCAGCCAGGAATTAGGCATGTCCCCAAGGAAAAAGCTGTGGAGGCAGGCATGTTGTGGTACTTTTGCGCTCTTCTTGGGATGTCCTTCGCAGCTGCTGTGTTCTTGGAACTCAGGGTTTTCTGGTTAATAGAACCCTTACCCTAGGCGTAACTCAAACCTTAACCCGAGGAAGGAAAATCAGCCTATGGTTCGGGATGGTCTCATGGAAATATCAGTGGTGGCAGCCAAGTTGTGTCACTTTTGCGCTCCCCTTGGGATGCCTTTCGCAGCTGCAGAGTGCCTGGAGCCCAGGGCTTCCTGGTTTTAAAAGTCCTAGGCCTAAGCCTAACAGTAACCCTAGGAAGGTAAATCAGCCGGGTATTAGGGTTCTTCCTAAGGGAAAAGCTGTGAAAGCAGCCATGTTGTGGCACTTTTGCACTCCCTTTGGGATGCCTTTGGCAGATGCAGTAAGCCTGGAACTCAGGGCTTCCTGGTTAAAAAACTCCAAGCCCTAGGCTGAACCCTAACCCTAACCCTAGGCAGATAAATCAGCCTAGGTATAGGGATGGTGCCAAGGAAAAAGCTGTGAAAGCTGCCATGTTGTTGCACTTTTGTACTCCCCTTGGGATGCCTTGAACAGCTGCAGTGTGCCTGGAGCCCAGGGCTTCCTAGTTTTAAAAATCCTAGCCCTAGGCCTAAGCCTAACAGTAACCCTGGGAAGGGAAATCAGCCTGGTGTTAGGCTTCTTGCCAAGGAAAAAGCCGTGAAAGCAACCATGTTGTGGCACTTTTGCACTCCCTTTTGGATGCCTTTCACAGCTCCAGTGTGCCTGGAACTCAGGGCTTCCTGATTTTAAAAATCCTAGCCCTAGGCCGAACCCCAACCCTAAGACGAGAAAGGCAAATCAGCCAGGAATTAGGCATGTCCCCAAGGAAAAAGCTGTGGAGGCAGGCATGTTGTGGTACTTTTGCGCTCTTCTTGGCTAGTCCTTCGCAGCTGCTGTGTTCTTGGAACTCAGGGCTTTCTGGTTAATAGAACCCTTACCCTAGGCGTAACTCAAACCTTAACCCTAGGAAGGAAAATCAGCCTATGGTTCGGGATGGTCTCATGGAAATATCAGTGGTGGCAGCCAAGTTGTGTCACTTTTGCGCTCCCCTTGGGATGCCTTTCGCAGCTGCAGTGTGCCTGGAGCCCAGGGCTTCCTGGTTTTAAAAGTCCTAGGCCTAAGCCTAACAGTAACCCTAGGAAGGTAAATCAGCCGCGTATTAGGGTTCTTCCTAAGGGAAAAGCCGTGAAAGCAGCCATGTTGTGGCACTTCTGCACTCCCTTTGGGATGCTTTTTGCAGATGAAGTAAGCCTGGAACTCAGGGCTTCCTAGTTAAAAAAATCCTAGCCCTAGGCTGAACCCCAACCCTAAGACGAGAAAGGCAAATCAGCCAGGAATTAGGCATGTCCCCAAGGAAAAAGCTGTGGAGGCAGGCATGTTGTGGTACTTTTGCGCTCTTCTTGGCTAGTCCTTCGCAGCTGCTGTGTTCTTGGAACTCAGGGCTTTCTGGTTAATAGAACCCTTACCCTAGGCGTAACTGAAACCTTAACCCTAGGAAGGAAAATCAGCCTATGGTTCAGGATGGTCTCATGAGAATAGAAGCAGAGGCAGCCAAGTTGTGTCACTTCTGCGGCCCTCTTGGGATGTCTTTCGCAGCTGCATGTGCCTGGAGCCCAGGGCTTCCTGGTTTTAAAAGTCCTAGGCCTAAGCCTAACAGTAACCCTAGGAAGGTAAATCAGCCGTGTATTAGGGTTCTTCCTAAGGGAAAAGCCGTGAAAGCAGCCATGTTGTGGCACTTTTGCACTCCCTTTGGGATGCCTTTGGCAGATGCAGTAAGCCTGGAACTCAGGGCTTCCTGGTTAAAAAACTCCAAGCCCTAGGCTGAACCCTAACACTAACCCTAGGCAGGTAAATCAGCCTAGGTATAGGGATGGTGCCAAGGAAAAAGCTGTGAAAGCTGCCATGTTGTTGCACTTTTGTACTCCCCTTGGGATGCCTTGAACAGCTGCAGTGTGCCTGGAGCCCAGGGCTTCCTAGTTTTAAAAATCCTAGCCCTAGGCCTAAGCCTAACAGTAACCCTGGGAAGGGAAATCAGCCTGGTGTTAGGCTTCTTGCCAAGGAAAAAGCCGTGAAAGCAACCATGTTGTGGCACTTTTGCACTCCCTTTTGGATGCCTTTCACAGCTCCAGTGAGCCTGGAACTCAGGGCTTCCTGATTTTAAAAATCCTAGCCCTAGGCCGAACCCCAACCCTAAGACGAGAAAGGCAAATCAGCCAGGAATTAGGCATGTCCCCAAGGAAAAAGCTGTGGAGGCAGGCATGTTGTGGTACTTTTGCGCTCTTCTTGGGATGTCCTTCGCAGCTGCTGTGTTCTTGGAACTCAGGGCTTTCTGGTTAATAGAACCCTTACCCTAGGCGTAACTCAAACCTTAACCCTAGGAAGGAAAATCAGCCTATGGTTCGGGATGGTCTCATGGAAATATCAGTGGTGGCAGCCAAGTTGTGTCACTTTTGCGCTCCCCTTGGGATGCCTTTCGCAGCTGCAGTGTGCCTGGAGCCCAGGGCTTCCTGGTTTTAAAAGTCCTAGGCCTAAGCCTAACAGTAACCCTAGGAAGGTAAATCAGCCGCGTATTAGGGTTCTTCCTAAGGGAAAAGCCGTGAAAGCAGCCATGTTGTGGCACTTCTGCACTCCCTTTGGGATGCCTTTGGCAGATGCAGTAAGCCTGGAACTCAGGGCTTCCTAGTTAAAAATATCCTAGCCCTAGGCCGAACCCCAACCCTAAGACGAGAACGGCAAATCAGCCAGGAATTAGGCATGTCCCCAAGGAAAAAGCTGTGGAGGCAGGCATGTTGTGGTACTTTTGCGCTCTTCTTGGCTAGTCCTTCGCAGCTGCTGTGTTCTTGGAACTCAGGTCTTTCTGGTTAATAGAACTCTTACCCTAGTCGAAACTCAAACCTTAACCCTAGGAAGGAAAATCAGCCTATGATTCAGGATGGTCTCATGAGAATAGAAGCAGAGGCAGCCAAGTTGTGTCACTTTTGCGCTCCCCTTGGGATGCCTTTCGCAGCTGCAGTGTGCCTGGAGCCCAGGGCTTCCTGGTTTTAAAAGTCCTAGGCCTAAGCCTAACAGTAACCCTGGGAAGGTAAATCAGCCGCGTATTAGGGTTCTTCCTAAGGGAAAAGCTGTGAAAGCAGCCATGTTGTGGCACTTTTGCACTCCCTTTGGGATGCCTTTGGCAGATGAAGTAAGCCTGGAACTCAGGGCTTCCTGGTTAAAAAACTCCAAGCCCTAGGCTGAACCCTAACCCTAACCCTAGGCAGATAAAACAGCCAAGTTATAGGGATGGTGCCAAGGAAAAAGCTGTGAAAGCTGCCATGTTGTTGCACTTCTGTACTCCCCTTGGGATGCCTTGAACAGCTGCAGTGTGCCTGAATCTAAGGGCTTCCTAGTTTTAAAAATCCTAGTCCTAGGCCTTAGCCTAACAGTAACCATGGGAAGGGAAATCAGCCTGGTGTTAAGCTTCTTGCCAAGGAAAAAGCCGTGATAGAAACCATGTTGTGGCACTTTTGCACTCCCTTTTGGATGCCTTTCACAGCTCCAGTGTGCCTGGAACTCAGGGCTTCCTGATTTTAAAAATCCTAGCCCTAGGCCGAACCCCAACCCTAAGACGAGAAAGGCAAATCAGCCAGGAATTAGGCATGTCCCCAAGGAAAAAGCTGTGGAGGCAGGCATGTTGTGGTACTTTTGCGCTCTTCTTGGGTAGTCCTTCGCAGCTGCTGTGTTCTTGGAACTCAGGGCTTTCTGGTTAATAGAACCCTTACCCCAGGCGTAACTCAAACCTTAACCCTAGGAAGGAAAATCAGCCTATGGTACAGGATGGTCTCATGAGAATAGAAGCAGAGGCAGCCAAGTTGTGTCTCTTCTGCGGCCCTCTTGGGATGCCTTTCGCAGCTGCATGTGCCTGGAGCCCAGGGCTTCCTGGCTTTAAAAGTCCTAGGCCTAAGCCTAACAGTAACCCTAGGAAGGTAAATCAGCCGCGTATTAGGGTTCTTCCTAAGGGAAAAGCCGTCAAAGCAGCCATGTTGTGGCACTTTTGCACTCCCTTTGGGATGCCTTTGGCAGATGAAGTAAGCCTGGAACTCAGGGCTTCCTAGTTAAAAATATCCTAGCCCTAGGCCGAACCCCAACCCTAAGACGAGAAAGGCAAATCAGCCAGGAATTAGGCATGTCCCCAAGGAAAAAGCTGTGGAGGCAGGCACGTTGTGGTACTTTTGCGCTCTTCTTGGGTAGTCCTTCGCAGCTGCTGTGTTCTTGGAACTCAGGTCTTTCTGGTTAATAGAACTCTTACCCTAGGCGTAACTGAAACCTTAACCCTAGGAAGGAAAATCAGCCTATGGTTCAGGATGGTCTCATGAGAATAGAAGCAGAGGCAGCCAAGTTGTGTCACTTCTGCGGCCCTCTTGGGATGCCTTTCGCAGCTGCATGTGCCTGGAGCCCAGGGCTTCCTGGTTTTAAAAGTCCTAGGCCTAAGCCTAACAGTAACCCTAGGAAGGTAAATCAGCCGAGTATTAGGGTTCTTCCTAAGGGAAAAGCCGTGAAAGCAGCCATGTTGTGGCACTTTCGCACTCCCTTTGGGATGCCTTTGGCAGATGCAGTAAGCCTGGAACTCAGGGCTTCCTGGTTAAAAAACTCCAAGCCCTAGGCTGAACCCTAACCCTAACCCTAGGCAGATAAATCAGCCTTGGTATAGGGATGGTGCCAAGGAAAAAGCTGTGAAAGCTGCCATGTTGTTGCACTTTTGTACTCCCCTTGGGATGCCTTGAACAGCTGCAGTGTGCCTGGAGCCCAGGGCATCCTAGTTTTAAAAATCCTAGCCCTAGGCCTAAGCCTAACAGTAACCCTGGGAAGGGAAATCAGCCTGGTGTTAGGCTTCTTGCCAAGGAAAAAGCCGTGAAAGCAACCATGTTGTGGCACTTTTGCACTCCCTTTTGGATGCCTTTCACAGCTCCAGTGTGCCTGGAACTCAGGGCTTCCTGATTTTAAAAATCCTAGCCCTAGGCCGAACCCCAACCCTAAGACGAGAAAGGCAAATCAGCCAGGAATTAGGCATGTCCCAAAGGAAAAAGCTGTGGAGGCAGGCATGTTGTGGTACTTTTGCGCTCTTCTTGGCTAGTCCTTCGCAGCTGCTGTGTTCTTGGAACTCAGGGCTTTCTGGTTAATAGAACCCTTACCCTAGGCGTAACTCAAACCTTAACCCTAGGAAGGAAAATCAGCCTATGGTTCGGGATGGTCTCATGGAAATATCAGTGGTGGCAGCCAAGTTGTGTCACTTCTGCGGCCCTCTTGGGATGCCTTTAACAGCTGCAGTGTGCCTGGAGCCCAGGGCTTCCTGGTTTTAAAAGTCCTAGGCCTAAGCCTAACAGTAACCCTAGGAAGGTAAATCAGCCGGGTATTAGGGTTCTTCCTAAGGGAAAAGCCATGAAAGCAACCACGTTGTGGCACTTTTGCACTCCCTTTTGGATGCCTTTCACAGCTCCAGTGTGCCTGGAACTCAGGGCTTCCTGATTTTAAAAATCCTAGCCCTAGGCCGAACCCCAACCCTAAGACGAGAAAGGCAAATCAGCCAGGAATTAGGCATGTCCCCAAGGAAAAAGCTGTGGAGGCAGGCATGTTGTGGTACTTTTGCGCTCTTCTTGGGATGTCCTTCGCAGCTGCTGTGTTCTTGGAACTCAGGGTTTTCTGGTTAATAGAACCCTTACCCTAGGCGTAACTCAAACCTTAACCCGAGGAAGGAAAATCAGCCTATGGTTCGGGATGGTCTCATGGAAATATCAGTGGTGGCAGCCAAGTTGTGTCACTTTTGCGCTCCCCTTGGGATGCCTTTCGCAGCTGCAGAGTGCCTGGAGCCCAGGGCTTCCTGGTTTTAAAAGTCCTAGGCCTAAGCCTAACAGTAACCCTAGGAAGGTAAATCAGCCGGGTATTAGGGTTCTTCCTAAGGGAAAAGCTGTGAAAGCAGCCATGTTGTGGCACTTTTGCACTCCCTTTGGGATGCCTTTGGCAGATGCAGTAAGCCTGGAACTCAGGGCTTCCTGGTTAAAAAACTCCAAGCCCTAGGCTGAACCCTAACCCTAACCCTAGGCAGATAAATCAGCCTAGGTATAGGGATGGTGCCAAGGAAAAAGCTGTGAAAGCTGCCATGTTGTTGCACTTTTGTACTCCCCTTGGGATGCCTTGAACAGCTGCAGTGTGCCTGGAGCCCAGGGCTTCCTAGTTTTAAAAATCCTAGCCCTAGGCCTAAGCCTAACAGTAACCCTGGGAAGGGAAATCAGCCTGGTGTTAGGCTTCTTGCCAAGGAAAAAGCCGTGAAAGCAACCATGTTGTGGCACTTTTGCACTCCCTTTTGGATGCCTTTCACAGCTCCAGTGTGCCTGGAACTCAGGGCTTCCTGATTTTAAAAATCCTAGCCCTAGGCCGAACCCCAACCCTAAGACGAGAAAGGCAAATCAGCCAGGAATTAGGCATGTCCCCAAGGAAAAAGCTGTGGAGGCAGGCATGTTGTGGTACTTTTGCGCTCTTCTTGGCTAGTCCTTCGCAGCTGCTGTGTTCTTGGAACTCAGGGCTTTCTGGTTAATAGAACCCTTACCCTAGGCGTAACTCAAACCTTAACCCTAGGAAGGAAAATCAGCCTATGGTTCGGGATGGTCTCATGGAAATATCAGTGGTGGCAGCCAAGTTGTGTCACTTTTGCGCTCCCCTTGGGATGCCTTTCGCAGCTGCAGTGTGCCTGGAGCCCAGGGCTTCCTGGTTTTAAAAGTCCTAGGCCTAAGCCTAACAGTAACCCTAGGAAGGTAAATCAGCCGCGTATTAGGGTTCTTCCTAAGGGAAAAGCCGTGAAAGCAGCCATGTTGTGGCACTTCTGCACTCCCTTTGGGATGCTTTTTGCAGATGAAGTAAGCCTGGAACTCAGGGCTTCCTAGTTAAAAAAATCCTAGCCCTAGGCTGAACCCCAACCCTAAGACGAGAAAGGCAAATCAGCCAGGAATTAGGCATGTCCCCAAGGAAAAAGCTGTGGAGGCAGGCATGTTGTGGTACTTTTGCGCTCTTCTTGGCTAGTCCTTCGCAGCTGCTGTGTTCTTGGAACTCAGGGCTTTCTGGTTAATAGAACCCTTACCCTAGGCGTAACTGAAACCTTAACCCTAGGAAGGAAAATCAGCCTATGGTTCAGGATGGTCTCATGAGAATAGAAGCAGAGGCAGCCAAGTTGTGTCACTTCTGCGGCCCTCTTGGGATGTCTTTCGCAGCTGCATGTGCCTGGAGCCCAGGGCTTCCTGGTTTTAAAAGTCCTAGGCCTAAGCCTAACAGTAACCCTAGGAAGGTAAATCAGCCGTGTATTAGGGTTCTTCCTAAGGGAAAAGCCGTGAAAGCAGCCATGTTGTGGCACTTTTGCACTCCCTTTGGGATGCCTTTGGCAGATGCAGTAAGCCTGGAACTCAGGGCTTCCTGGTTAAAAAACTCCAAGCCCTAGGCTGAACCCTAACACTAACCCTAGGCAGGTAAATCAGCCTAGGTATAGGGATGGTGCCAAGGAAAAAGCTGTGAAAGCTGCCATGTTGTTGCACTTTTGTACTCCCCTTGGGATGCCTTGAACAGCTGCAGTGTGCCTGGAGCCCAGGGCTTCCTAGTTTTAAAAATCCTAGCCCTAGGCCTAAGCCTAACAGTAACCCTGGGAAGGGAAATCAGCCTGGTGTTAGGCTTCTTGCCAAGGAAAAAGCCGTGAAAGCAACCATGTTGTGGCACTTTTGCACTCCCTTTTGGATGCCTTTCACAGCTCCAGTGAGCCTGGAACTCAGGGCTTCCTGATTTTAAAAATCCTAGCCCTAGGCCGAACCCCAACCCTAAGACGAGAAAGGCAAATCAGCCAGGAATTAGGCATGTCCCCAAGGAAAAAGCTGTGGAGGCAGGCATGTTGTGGTACTTTTGCGCTCTTCTTGGGATGTCCTTCGCAGCTGCTGTGTTCTTGGAACTCAGGGCTTTCTGGTTAATAGAACCCTTACCCTAGGCGTAACTCAAACCTTAACCCTAGGAAGGAAAATCAGCCTATGGTTCGGGATGGTCTCATGGAAATATCAGTGGTGGCAGCCAAGTTGTGTCACTTTTGCGCTCCCCTTGGGATGCCTTTCGCAGCTGCAGTGTGCCTGGAGCCCAGGGCTTCCTGGTTTTAAAAGTCCTAGGCCTAAGCCTAACAGTAACCCTAGGAAGGTAAATCAGCCGCGTATTAGGGTTCTTCCTAAGGGAAAAGCCGTGAAAGCAGCCATGTTGTGGCACTTCTGCACTCCCTTTGGGATGCCTTTGGCAGATGCAGTAAGCCTGGAACTCAGGGCTTCCTAGTTAAAAATATCCTAGCCCTAGGCCGAACCCCAACCCTAAGACGAGAACGGCAAATCAGCCAGGAATTAGGCATGTCCCCAAGGAAAAAGCTGTGGAGGCAGGCATGTTGTGGTACTTTTGCGCTCTTCTTGGCTAGTCCTTCGCAGCTGCTGTGTTCTTGGAACTCAGGTCTTTCTGGTTAATAGAACTCTTACCCTAGTCGAAACTCAAACCTTAACCCTAGGAAGGAAAATCAGCCTATGATTCAGGATGGTCTCATGAGAATAGAAGCAGAGGCAGCCAAGTTGTGTCACTTTTGCGCTCCCCTTGGGATGCCTTTCGCAGCTGCAGTGTGCCTGGAGCCCAGGGCTTCCTGGTTTTAAAAGTCCTAGGCCTAAGCCTAACAGTAACCCTGGGAAGGTAAATCAGCCGCGTATTAGGGTTCTTCCTAAGGGAAAAGCTGTGAAAGCAGCCATGTTGTGGCACTTTTGCACTCCCTTTGGGATGCCTTTGGCAGATGAAGTAAGCCTGGAACTCAGGGCTTCCTGGTTAAAAAACTCCAAGCCCTAGGCTGAACCCTAACCCTAACCCTAGGCAGATAAAACAGCCAAGTTATAGGGATGGTGCCAAGGAAAAAGCTGTGAAAGCTGCCATGTTGTTGCACTTCTGTACTCCCCTTGGGATGCCTTGAACAGCTGCAGTGTGCCTGAATCTAAGGGCTTCCTAGTTTTAAAAATCCTAGTCCTAGGCCTTAGCCTAACAGTAACCATGGGAAGGGAAATCAGCCTGGTGTTAAGCTTCTTGCCAAGGAAAAAGCCGTGATAGAAACCATGTTGTGGCACTTTTGCACTCCCTTTTGGATGCCTTTCACAGCTCCAGTGTGCCTGGAACTCAGGGCTTCCTGATTTTAAAAATCCTAGCCCTAGGCCGAACCCCAACCCTAAGACGAGAAAGGCAAATCAGCCAGGAATTAGGCATGTCCCCAAGGAAAAAGCTGTGGAGGCAGGCATGTTGTGGTACTTTTGCGCTCTTCTTGGGTAGTCCTTCGCAGCTGCTGTGTTCTTGGAACTCAGGGCTTTCTGGTTAATAGAACCCTTACCCCAGGCGTAACTCAAACCTTAACCCTAGGAAGGAAAATCAGCCTATGGTACAGGATGGTCTCATGAGAATAGAAGCAGAGGCAGCCAAGTTGTGTCTCTTCTGCGGCCCTCTTGGGATGCCTTTCGCAGCTGCATGTGCCTGGAGCCCAGGGCTTCCTGGCTTTAAAAGTCCTAGGCCTAAGCCTAACAGTAACCCTAGGAAGGTAAATCAGCCGCGTATTAGGGTTCTTCCTAAGGGAAAAGCCGTCAAAGCAGCCATGTTGTGGCACTTTTGCACTCCCTTTGGGATGCCTTTGGCAGATGAAGTAAGCCTGGAACTCAGGGCTTCCTAGTTAAAAATATCCTAGCCCTAGGCCGAACCCCAACCCTAAGACGAGAAAGGCAAATCAGCCAGGAATTAGGCATGTCCCCAAGGAAAAAGCTGTGGAGGCAGGCACGTTGTGGTACTTTTGCGCTCTTCTTGGGTAGTCCTTCGCAGCTGCTGTGTTCTTGGAACTCAGGTCTTTCTGGTTAATAGAACTCTTACCCTAGGCGTAACTGAAACCTTAACCCTAGGAAGGAAAATCAGCCTATGGTTCAGGATGGTCTCATGAGAATAGAAGCAGAGGCAGCCAAGTTGTGTCACTTCTGCGGCCCTCTTGGGATGCCTTTCGCAGCTGCATGTGCCTGGAGCCCAGGGCTTCCTGGTTTTAAAAGTCCTAGGCCTAAGCCTAACAGTAACCCTAGGAAGGTAAATCAGCCGAGTATTAGGGTTCTTCCTAAGGGAAAAGCCGTGAAAGCAGCCATGTTGTGGCACTTTCGCACTCCCTTTGGGATGCCTTTGGCAGATGCAGTAAGCCTGGAACTCAGGGCTTCCTGGTTAAAAAACTCCAAGCCCTAGGCTGAACCCTAACCCTAACCCTAGGCAGATAAATCAGCCTTGGTATAGGGATGGTGCCAAGGAAAAAGCTGTGAAAGCTGCCATGTTGTTGCACTTTTGTACTCCCCTTGGGATGCCTTGAACAGCTGCAGTGTGCCTGGAGCCCAGGGCATCCTAGTTTTAAAAATCCTAGCCCTAGGCCTAAGCCTAACAGTAACCCTGGGAAGGGAAATCAGCCTGGTGTTAGGCTTCTTGCCAAGGAAAAAGCCGTGAAAGCAACCATGTTGTGGCACTTTTGCACTCCCTTTTGGATGCCTTTCACAGCTCCAGTGTGCCTGGAACTCAGGGCTTCCTGATTTTAAAAATCCTAGCCCTAGGCCGAACCCCAACCCTAAGACGAGAAAGGCAAATCAGCCAGGAATTAGGCATGTCCCAAAGGAAAAAGCTGTGGAGGCAGGCATGTTGTGGTACTTTTGCGCTCTTCTTGGCTAGTCCTTCGCAGCTGCTGTGTTCTTGGAACTCAGGGCTTTCTGGTTAATAGAACCCTTACCCTAGGCGTAACTCAAACCTTAACCCTAGGAAGGAAAATCAGCCTATGGTTCGGGATGGTCTCATGGAAATATCAGTGGTGGCAGCCAAGTTGTGTCACTTCTGCGGCCCTCTTGGGATGCCTTTAACAGCTGCAGTGTGCCTGGAGCCCAGGGCTTCCTGGTTTTAAAAGTCCTAGGCCTAAGCCTAACAGTAACCCTAGGAAGGTAAATCAGCCGGGTATTAGGGTTCTTCCTAAGGGAAAAGCCGTGAAAGCAGCCATGTTGTGGCACTTCTGCACTCCCTTTGGGATGCCTTTGGCAGATGCAGTAAGCCTGGAACTCAGGGCTTCCTAGTTAAAAATATCCTAGCCCTAGGCCGAACCCCAACCCTAAGACGAGAAAGGCAAATCAGCCAGGAATTAGGCATGTCCCCAAGGAAAAAGCTGTGGAGGCAGGCATGTTGTGGTACTTTTGCGCTCTTCTTGGCTAGTCCTTCGCAGCTGCTGTGTTCTTGGAACTCAGGTCTTTCTGGTTAATAGAACTCTTACCCTAGTCGAAACTCAAACGTTAACCCTAGGAAGGAAAATCAGCCTATGATTCAGGATGGTCTCATGAGAATAGAAGCAGAGGCAGCCAAGTTGTGTCACTTTTGCGCTCCCCTTGGGATGCCTTTCGCAGCTGCAGTGTGCCTGGAGCCCAGGGCTTCCTGGTTTTAAAAGTCCTAGGCCTAAGCCTAACAGTAACCCTGGGAAGGTAAATCAGCCGCGTATTAGGGTTCTTCCTAAGGGAAAAGCTGTGAAAGCAGCCATGTTGTGGCACTTTTGCACTCCCTTTGGGATGCCTTTGGCAGATGAAGTAAGCCTGGAACTCAGGGCTTCCTGGTTAAAAAACTCCAAGCCCTAGGCTGAACCCTAACCCTAACCCTAGGCAGATAAAACAGCCAAGTTATAGGGATGGTGCCAAGGAAAAAGCTGTGAAAGCTGCCATGTTGTTGCACTTTTGTACTCCCCTTGGGATGCCTTGAACAGCTGCAGTGTGCCTGAATCTAAGGGCTTCCTAGTTTTAAAAATCCTAGTCCTAGGCCTAAGCCTAACAGTAACCATGGGAAGGGAAATCAGCCTGGTGTTAAGCTTCTTGCCAAGGAAAAAGCCGTGATAGAAACCATGTTGTGGCACTTTTGCACTCCCTTTTGGATGCCTTTCACAGCTCCAGTGTGCCTGGAACTCAGGGCTTCCTGATTTTAAAAATCCTAGCCCTAGGCCGAACCCCAACCCTAAGACGAGAAAGGCAAATCAGCCAGGAATTAGGCATGTCCCCAAGGAAAAAGCTGTGGAGGCAGGCATGTTGTGGTACTTTTGCGCTCTTCTTGGGTAGTCCTTCGCAGCTGCTGTGTTCTTGGAACTCAGGGCTTTCTGGTTAATAGAACCCTTACCCCAGGCGTAACTCAAACCTTAACCCTAGGAAGGAAAATCAGCCTATGGTTCGGGATAGTCTCATGGAAATATCAGTGGTGGCAGCCAAGTTGCGTCACTTTTGCGCTCCCCTTGGGATGCCTTTCGCAGCTGCAGTGTGCCTGGAGCCCAGGGCTTCCTGGTTTTAAAAGTCCTAGGCCTAAGCCTAACAGTAACCCTAGGAAGGTAAATCAGCCGCGTATTAGGGTTCTTCCTAAGGGAAAAGCCGTGAAAGCAGCCATGTTGTGGCACTTCTGCACTCCCTTTGGGATGCCTTTGGCAGATGAAGTAAGCCTGGAACTCAGGGCTTCCTAGTTAAAAAAATCCTAGCCCTAGGCTGAACCCCAACCCTAAGACGAGAAAGGCAAATCAGCCAGGAATTAGGCATGTCCCCAAGGAAAAAGCTGTGGAGGCAGGCATGTTGTGGTACTTTTGCGCTCTTCTTGGCTAGTCCTTCGCAGCTGCTGTGTTCTTGGAACTCAGGGCTTTCTGGTTAATAGAACCCTTACCCTAGGCGTAACTCAAACCTTAACCCTAGGAAGGAAAATCAGCCTATGGTTCGGGATGGTCTCATGGAAATATCAGTGGTGGCAGCCAAGTTGTGTCACTTTTGCGCTCCCCTTGGGATGCCTTTCGCAGCTGCAGTGTGCCTGGAGCCCAGGGCTTCCTGGTTTTAAAAGTCCTAGGCCTAAGCCTAACAGTAACCCTAGGAAGGTAAATCAGCCGCGTATTAGGGTTCTTCCTAAGGGAAAAGCCGTGAAAGCAGCCATGTTGTGGCACTTTTGCACTCCCTTTGGGATGCCTTTGGCAGATGCAGTAAGCCTGGAACTCAGGGCTTCCTGGTTAAAATCTCCAAGCCCTAGGCTGAACCCTAACCCTAACCCTAGGCAGATAAATCAGCCTAGGTATAGGGATGGTGCCAAGGAAAAAGCTGTGAAAGCTGCCATGTTGTTGCACTTTTGTACTCCCCTTGGGATGCCTTGA
The DNA here is from genome assembly GCA_036010785.1 of Ammospiza maritima maritima. Classification (NCBI taxonomy): domain Eukaryota; kingdom Metazoa; phylum Chordata; class Aves; order Passeriformes; family Passerellidae; genus Ammospiza; species Ammospiza maritima. The sequence continues at coordinate 1,456,286 of JAYKTQ010000132.1, forward strand.
ACAGCTGCAGTGTGCCTGGATCTAAGGGCTTCCTAGTTTTAAAAATCCTAGCCCTAGGCCTAAGCCTTACAGTAACCCTGGGAAGGGAAATCAGCCTGGTGTTAGGCTTCTTGCCAAGGAGAAAGCCGTGAAAGCAGCCATGTTGTGGCACTTTTGCACTCCCTTTTGGATTCCTTTCACAGCTCCAGTGTGCCTGGAACTCAGGGCTTCCTAGTTAAAAAAATCCTAGCCCTAGGCCGAACCCCAACCCTAAGACGAGAAAGGCAAATCAGCCAGGAATTAGGCATGTCCCCAAGGAAAAAGCTGTGGAGGCAGGCATGTTGTGGTACTTTTGCGCTCTTCTTGGGTAGTCCTTCGCAGCTGCTGTGTTCTTGGAACTCAGGGCTTTCTGGTTAATAGAACTCTTACCCTAGGCGTAACTGAAACCTTAACCCTAGGAAGGAAAATCAGCCTATGGTACAGGATGGTCTCATGAGAATAGAAGCAGAGGCAGCCGAGTTGTGTCTCTTCTGCTGCCCTCTTGGGATGCCTTTCGCAGCTGCATGTGCCTGGAGCCCAGGGCTTCCTGGTTTTAAAAGTCCTAGGCCTAAGCCTAACAGTAACCCTAGGAAGGTAAATCAGCCGCGTATTAGGGTTCTTCCTAAGGGAAAAGCCGTCAAAGCAGCCATGTTGTGGCACTTCTGCACTCCCTTTGGGATGCTTTTTGCAGATGAAGTAAGCCTGGAACTCAGGGCTTCCTAGTTAAAAAAATCCTAGCCCTAGGCTGAACCCCAACCCTAAGACGAGAAAGGCAAATCAGCCAGGAATTAGGCATGTCCCCAAGGAAAAAGCTGTGGAGGCAGGCATGTTGTGGTACTTTTGCGCTCTTCTTGGGTAGTCCTTCGCAGCTGCTGTGTTCTTGGAACTCAGGGCTTTCTGGTTAATAGAACCCTTACCCCAGGCGTAACTCAAACCTTAACCCTAGGAAGGAAAATCAGCCTATGGTTCGGGATGGTCTCATGGAAATATCAGTGGTGGCAGCCAAGTTGTGTCACTTTTGCGCTCCCCTTGGGATGCCTTTCGCAGCTGCAGTGTGCCTGGAGCCCAGGGCTTCCTGGTTTTAAAAGTCCTAGGCCTAAGCCTAACAGTAACCCTAGGAAGGTAAATCAGCCGCGTATTAGGGTTCTTCCTAAGGGAAAAGCCGTGAAAGCAGCCATGTTGTGGCACTTTTGCACTCCCTTTGGGATGCCTTTGGCAGATGAAGTAAGCCTGGAACTCAGGGCTTCCTAGTTAAAAATATCCTAGCCCTAGGCCGAACCCCAACCCTAAGACGAGAAAGGCAAATCAGCCAGGAATTAGGCATGTCCCCAAGGAAAAAGCTGTGGAGGCAGGCACGTTGTGGTAATTTTGCGCTCTTCTTGGGTAGTCCTTCGCAGCTGCTGTGTTCTTGGAACTCAGGTCTTTCTGGTTAATAGAACTCTTACCCTAGGCGTAACTGAAACCTTAACCCTAGGAAGGAAAATCAGCCTATGGTTCAGGATGGTCTCATGAGAATAGAAGCAGAGGCAGCCAAGTTGTGTCACTTCTGCGGCCCTCTTGGGATGCCTTTCGCAGCTGCATGTGCCTGGAGCCCAGGGCTTCCTGGTTTTAAAAGTCCTAGGCCTAAGCCTAACAGTAACCCTAGGAAGGTAAATCAGCCGTGTATTAGGGTTCTTCCTAAGGGAAAAGCCGTGAAAGCAGCCATGTTGTGGCACTTTCGCACTCCCTTTGGGATGCCTTTGGCAGATGCAGTAAGCCTGGAACTCAGGGCTTCCTGGTTAAATACTCCAAGCCCTAGGCTGAACCCTAACCCTAACCCGAGGCAGATGAATCAGCCTAGGTATAGGGATGGTGCCAAGGAAAAAGCTGTGAAAGCTGCCATGTTGTTGCACTTTTGTACTCCCCTTGGGATGCCTTGAACAGCTGCAGTGTGCCTGGAGCCCAGGGCTTCCTAGTTTTAAAAATCCTAGCCCTAGGCCTAAGCCTAACAGTAACCCTGGGAAGGTAAATCAGCCGGGTATTAGGGTTCTTCCTAAGGGAAAAGCCGTGAAAGCAGCCATGTTGTGGCACTTTTGCACTCCCTTTTGGATGACTTTCACAGCTCCAGTGTGCCTGGAACTCAGGGCCTCTTGATTTTAAAAATCCTAGCCCTAGGCCGAACCCCAACCCTAAGACGAGAAAGGCAAATCAGCCAGGAATTAGGCATGTCCCCAAGGAAAAAGCTGTGGAGGCAGGCATGTTGTGGTACTTTTGCGCTCTTCTTGGGTAGTCCTTCGCAGCTGCTGTGTTCTTGTAACTCAGGGCTTTCTGGTTAATAGAACCCTTACCCTAGGCGTAACTCAAACCTTAACCCTAGGAAGGAAAATCAGCATATGGTTCGGGATGGTCTCATGGAAATATCAGTGGTGGCAGCCAAGTTGTGTCACTTTTGCACTCCCCTTGGGATGCCTTTCGCAGCTGCAGTGTGCCTGGAGCCCAGGGCTTCCTGGCTTTAAAAGTCCTAGGCCTAAGCCTAACAGTAACCCTAGGAAGGTAAATCAGCCGCGTATTAGGGTTCTTCCTAAGGGAAAAGCCGTGAAAGCAGCCATGTTGTGGCACTTTTGCACTCCCTTTGGGATGCCTTTGGCAGATGAAGTAAGCCTGGAACTCAGGGCTTCCTGATTTTAAAAATCCTAGCCCTAGGCCGAACCCCAACCCTAAGACGAGAAAGGCAAATCAGCCAGGAATTAGGCATGTCCCCAAGGAAAAAGCTGTGGAGGCAGGCATGTTGTGGTACTTTTGCGCTCTTCTTGGCTAGTCCTTCGCAGCTGCTGTGTTCTTGGAACTCAGGGCTTTCTGGTTAATAGAACCCTTACCCTAGGCGTAACTCAAACCTTAACCCTAGGAAGGAAAATAAGCCTATGGTTCGGGATGGTCTCATGGAAATATCAGTGGTGGCAGCCAAGTTGTGTCACTTTTGCAGTCCCCTTGGGATGCCTTTCTCAGCTGCACTGTGCCTGGAGCCCAGGGCTTCCTAGTTTTAAAAATCCTAGGCCTAAGCCTAACAGTAACCCTAGGAAGGTAAATCAGCCGGGTATTAGGGTTCTTCCTAAGGGAAAAGCCGTGAAAGCAGCCATGTTGTGGCACTTCTGCACTCCCTTTGGGATGCTTTTGGCAGATGAAGTAAGCCTGGAACTCAGGGCTTCCTAGTTAAAAATATCCTAGCCCTAGGCCGAACCCCAACCCTAAGACGAGAAAGGCAAATCAGCCAGGAATTAGGCATGTCCCCAAGGAAAAAGCTGTGGAGGCAGGCATGTTGTGGTACTTTTGCGCTCTTCTTGGCTAGTCCTTCGCAGCTGCTGTGTTCTTGGAACTCAGGTCTCTCTGGTTAATAGAACTCTTACCCTAGTCGAAACTCAAACCTTAACCCTAGGAAGGAAAATCAGCCTATGGTTCGGGATGGTCTCATGGAAATATCAGTGGTGGCAGCCAAGTTGTGTCACTTTTGCGCTCCCCTTGGGATGCCTTTCGCAGCTGCAGTGTGCCTGGAGCCCAGGGCTTCCTGGCTTTAAAAGTCCTAGGCCTAAGCCTAACAGTAACCCTAGGAAGGTAAATCTGCCGGGTATTAGGGTTCTTCCTAAGGGAAAAGCCGTGAAAGCAGCCATGTTGTGGCACTTTTGCACACCCTTTGGGATGCCTTTGGCAGATGAAGTAAGCCTGGAACTCAGGGCTTCCTAGTTAAAAATATCCTAGCCCTAGGCCGAACCCCAACCGTAAGACGAGAAAGGCAAATCAGCCAGGAATTAGGCATGTCCCCAAGGAAAAAGCTGTGGAGGCAGGCATGTTGTGGTACTTTTGCGCTCTTCTTGGCTAGTCCTTCGCAGCTGCTGTGTTCTTGGAACTCAGGTCTCTCTGGTTAATAGAACTCTTACCCTAGTCGAAACTCAAACCTTAACCCTAGGAAGGAAAATCAGCCTATGGTTCAGGATGGTCTCAGGAGAATAGAAGCAGAGGCAGCCAAGTTGTGTCACTTCTGCGGCCCTCTTGGGATGCCTTTCGCAGATTCATGTGCCTGGAGCCCAGGGCTTCCTGGTTTTAAAAGTCCTAGGCCTAAGCCTAACAGCAACCCTAGGAAGGTAAATCAGCCGCGTATTAGGGTACTTCCTAAGGGAAAAGCCGTCAAAGCAGCCATGTTGTGGCACTTCTGCACTCCCTTTGGGATGCCTTTGGCAGATGCAGTAAGCCTGGAACTCAGGGCTTCCTAGTTAAAAAAATCCTAGCCCTAGGCCGAACCCCAACCCTAAGACGAGAAAGGCAAATCAGCCAGGAATTAGGCATGTCCCCAAGGAAAAAGCTGTGGAGGCAGGCATGTTGTGGTACTTTTGCGCTCTTCTTGGGTAGTCCTTCGCAGCTGCTGTGTTCTTGGAACTCAGGGCTTTCTGGTTAATAGAACCCTTACCCTAGGCGTAACTCAAACCTTAACCCTAGGAAGGAAAATCAGCCTATGGTTCGGGAAGGTCTCATGGAAATATCAGTGGTGGCAGCCAAGTTGTGTCACTTTTGCGCTCCCCTTGGGATGCCTTTCGCAGCTGCAGTGTGCCTGGAGCCCAGGGCTTCCTGGTTTTAAAAGTCCTAGGCCTAAGCCTAACAGTAACCCTAGGAAGGTAAATCAGCTGGGTATTAGGGTTCTTCCTAAGGGAAAAGCCGTGAAAGCAGCCATGTTGTGGCACTTTTGCACTCCCTTTGGGATGCCTTTGGCAGATGCAGTAAGCCTGGAACTCAGGGCTTCCTAGTTAAAAATATCCTAGCCCTAGGCCGAACCCCAACCCTACGACGAGAAAGGCAAATCAGCCAGGAATTAGGCGTGTCCCCAAGGAAAAAGCTGTGGAGGCAGGCATGTTGTGGTACTTTTGCGCTCTTCTTGGCTAGTCCTTCGCAGCTGTTGTGTTCTTGGAACTCAGGTCTTTCTGGTTAATAGAACTCTTACCCTAGGCGAAACTCAAACCTTAACCCTAGGAAGGAAAATCAGCCTATGATTCAGGATGGTCTCATGAGAATAGAAGCAGAGGCAGCCAAGTTGTGTCACTTCTGCAGCCCTCTTGGGATGCCTTTAACAGCTGCATGTGCCTGGAGCCCAGGGCTTCCTGGTTTTAAAAGTCCTAGGCCTAAGCCTAACAGTAACCCTAGGAAGGTAAATCAGCCGCGTATTAGGGTTCTTCCTAAGGGAAAAGCCGTGAAAGCAGCCATGTTGTGGCACTTCTGCACTCCCTTTGGGATGCCTTTGGCAGATGCAGTAAGCCTGGAACTCAGGGCTTCCTAGTTAAAAATATCCTAGCCCTAGGCCGAACCCCAAACCTAAGACGAGAACGGCAAATCAGCCAGGAATTAGGCATGTCCCCAAGGAAAAAGCTGTGGAGGCAGGCATGTTGTGGTACTTTTGCGCTCTTCTTGGCTAGTCCTTCGCAGCTGCTGTGTTCTTGGAAATCAGGTCTCTCTGGTTAATAGAACTCTTACCCTAGTCGAAACTCAAACCTTAACCCTAGGAAGGAAAATCAGCCTATGATTCAGGATGGTCTCATGAGAATAGAAGCAGAGGCAGCCAAGTTGTGTCACTTCTGCGGCCCTCTTGGGATGCCTTTCGCAGCTGCATGTGCCTGGAGCCCAGGGCTTCCTGGTTTTAAAAGTCCTAGGCCTAAGCCTAACAGTAACCCTAGGAAGGTAAATCAGCCGGGTATTAGGGTTCTTCCTAAGGGAAAAGCTGTGAAAGCAGCCATGTTGTGGCACTTTTGCACTCCCTTTGGGATGCCTTTGGCAGATGCAGTAAGCCTGCAACTCAGGGCTTCCTGGTTAAAAAACTCCAAGCCCTAGGCTGAACCCTAACCCTAACCCTAGGCAGATAAAACAGCCAAGGTATAGGGATGGTGCAAAGGAAAAAGCTGTGAAAGCTGCCATGTTGTTGCACTTTTTTACTCCCCTTGGGATGCCTTTCGCAGCTGCAGTGTGCCTGGAGCCCAGGGCTTCCTAGTTTTAAAAATCCTAGTCCTAGGCCTAAGCCTAACAGTAACCCTGGGAAGGGAAATCAGCCTGGTGTTAGGATTCTTGCCATGGAAAAAGCCGTGAAAGCAACCATGTTGTGGCACTTTTGCACTCCCTTTGGGATGGCTTTCACAGCTCCAGTGTGCCTGGAACTCAGGGCTTCCTGATTTTAAAAGTCCTAGCCCTAGGCCGAACCCCAACCCTAAGACGAGAAAGGCAAATCAGCCAGGAATTAGGCATGTCCCCAAGGAAAAAGCTGTGGAGGCAGGCATGTTGTGGTACTTTTGCGCTCTTCTTGGCTAGTCCTTCACAGCTGCTGTGTTCTTGGATCTCAGGGCTTTCTGGTTAATAGAACCCTTACCCTAGGCGTAACTCAAACCTTAACCCTAGGAAGGAAAATCAGCCTATGATTCAGGATGGTCTCATGAGAATAGAAGCAGAGGCAGCCAAGTTGTGACACTTCTGCGGCCCTCTTGGGATGCCTTTAACAGCTGCATGTGCCTGGAGCCCAGGGCTTCCTGGTTTTAAAAGTCCTAGGCCTAAGCCTAACAGTAACCCTAGGAAGGTAAATCAGCCGCGTATTAGGGTTCTTCCTAAGGGAAAAGCTGTGAAAGCAGCCATGTTGTGGCACTTTTGCACTCCCTTTGGGATGCCTTTGGCAGATGCAGTAAGCCTGGAACTCAGGGCTTCCTGGTTAAAAAACTCCAAGCCCTAGGCTGAACCCTAACCCTAACCCTAGGCAGATAAAACAGCCAAGGTATAGGGATGGTGCAAAGGAAAAAGCTGTGAAAGCTGCCATGTTGTTGCACTTTTTTACTCCCCTTGGGATGCCTTTCGCAGCTGCAGTGTGCCTGGAGCCCAGGGCTTCCTAGTTTTAAAAATCCTAGTCCTAGGCCTAAGCCTAACAGTAACCCTGGGAAGGGAAATCAGCCTGGTGTTAGGATTCTTGCCAAGGAAAAAGCCGTGAAAGCAACCATGTTGTGGCACTTTTGCACTCCCTTTGGGATGCCTTTCACAGCTCCAGTGTGCCTGGAACTCAGGGCTTCCTGATTTTAAAAGTCCTAGCCCTAGGCCGAACCCCAACCCTAAGACGAGAAAGGCAAATCAGCCAGGAATTAGGCATGTCCCCAAGGAAAAAGCTGTGGAGGCAGGCATGTTGTGGTACTTTTGCGCTCTTCTTGGCTAGTCCTTCGCAGCTGCTGTGTTCTTGGAACTCAGGGCTTTCTGGTTAATAGAACCCTTACCCTAGGCGTAACTCAAACCTTAACCCTAGGAAGGAAAATCAGCCTATGGTTCGGGATGGTCTCATGGAAATATCAGTGGTGGCAGCCAAGTTGTGTCACTTTTGCGCTCCCCTTGGGATGCCTTTCGCAGCTGCAGTGTACCTGGAGCCCAGGGCTTCCTGGTTTTAAAAGTCCTAGGCCTAAGCCTAACAGTAACCCTAGGAAGGTAAATCAGCCGGGTATTAGGGTTCTTCCTAAGGGAAAAGCCGTGAAAGCAGCCATGTTGTGGCACTTTTGCACTCCCTTTGGGATGCCTTTGGCAGATGCAGTAAGCCTGGAACTCAGGGCTTCCTAGTTAAAAATATCCTAGCCCTAGGCCGAACCCCAACCCTAAGACGAGAAAGGCAAATCAGCCAGGAATTAGGCATGTCCCCAAGGAAAAAGCTGTGGAGGCAGGCACGTTGTGGTACTTTTGCGCTCTTCTTGGCTAGTCCTTCGCAGATGCTGTGTTCTTGGAACTCAGGGCTTTCTGGTTAATAGAACCCTTACCCTAGGCGTAACTCAAACCTTAACCCTAGGAAGGAAAATCAGCCTATGGTTCGGGATGGTCTCATGAGAATAGCAGCAGAGGCAGCCAAGTTGTGTCACTTCTGCGGCCCTCTTGGGATGCCTTTAACAGCTGCATGTGCCTGGAGCCCAGGGCTTCCTGGTTTTAAAAGTCCTAGGCCTAAGCCTAACAGTAACCCTAGGAAGGTAACTCAGCCGGGTATTAGGGTTCTTCCTAAGGGAAAAGCTGTGAAAGCAGCCATGTTGTGGCACTTTTGCACTCCCTTTGGGATGCCTTTGGCAGATGCAGTAAGCCTGGAACTCAGGGCTTCCTGGTTAAAAAACTCCAAGCCCTAGGCTGAACCCTAACCCTAACCCTAGGCAGATAAAACAGCCAAAGTATAGGGATGGTGCCAAGGAAAAAGCTGTGAAAGCTGCCATGTTGTTGCACTTTTGTTCTCCCCTTGGGATGCCTTGAGCAGCTGCAGTGTGCCCGGATCTAAGGGCTTCCTAGTTTTAAAAATCCTAGTCCTAGGCCTAAGCCTAACAGTAACCCTGGGAAGGGAAATCAGCCTGGTGTTAAGCTTCTTGCCAAGGAAAAAGCCGTGAAAGAAACCATGTTGTGGCACTTTTGCACTCCCTTTTGGATGCCTTTCAGAGCTCCAGTGTGCCTGGAACTCAGGGCTTCCTGATTTTAAAAATCCTAGCCCTAGGCCGAACCCCAACCCTAAGACGAGAAAGGCAAATCAGCCAGGAATTAGGCATGTCCCCAAGGAAAAAGCTGTGGAGGCAGGCATGTTGTGGTACTTTTGCGCTCTTCTTGGCTAGTCCTTCGCAGCTGCTGTGTTCTTGGAACTCAGGGCTTTCTGGTTAATAGAACCCTTACCCTAGGCGTAACTCAAACCTTAACCCTAGGAAGGAAAATCAGCCTATGGTTCGGGATGGTCTCATGAGAATAGCAGCAGAGGCAGCCAAGTTGTGTCACTTCTGCAGCCCTCTTGGGATGCCTTTAACAGCTGCAGTGTGCCTGGAGCCCAGGGCTTCCTGGTTTTAAAAGTCCAAGGCCTAAGCCTAACAGTAACCCTAGGAAGGTAAATCAGCTGGGTATTAGGGTTCTTCGTAAGGGAAAAGCCGTGAAAGCAGACATGTTGTGGCACTTTTGCACTCCCTTTGGGATGCCTTTGGCAGATGAAGTAAGCCTGGAACTCAGGGCTTCCTAGTTAAAAATATCCTAGCCCTAGGCCGAACCCCAACCCTAAGACGAGAAAGGCAAATCAGCCAGGAATTAGGCATGTCCCCAAGGAAAAAGCTGTGGAGGCAGGCACGTTGTGGTACTTTTGCGCTCTTCTTGGGTAGTCCTTCGCAGATGCTGTGTTCTTGGAACTCAGGGCTTTCTGGTTAATAGACCTCTTACCCTAGGCGTAACTCAAACCTTAACCCTAGGAAGGAAAATCAGCCTATGGTTCGGGATGGTCTCATGAGAATAGAAGCAGAGGCAGCCAAGTTGTGTCACTTCTGCCGCCCTCTTGGGATGCCTTTAACAGCTGCAGTGTGCCTGGAGCCCAGGGCTTCCTGGTTTTAAAAGTCCTAGGCCTAAGCCTAACAGTAACCCTATGAAGGTAAATCAGCCGCGTATTAGGGTTCTTCCTAAGGGAAAAGCCGTGAAAGCAGCCATGTTGTGGCACTTTTGCACTCCCTTTGGGATGCCTTTGGCAGATGAAGTAAGCCTGGAACTCAGGGCTTCCTAGTTAAAAATATCCTAGCCCTAGGCCGAACCCCAACCCTAAGACGAGAAAGGCAAATCAGCCAGGAATTAGGCATGACCCCAAGGAAAAAGCTGTGGAGGCAGGCACGTTGTGGTACTTTTGCGCTCTTCTTGGGTAGTCCTTCGCAGCTGCTGTGTTCTTGGAACTCAGGGCTTTCTGGTTAATAGAACTCTTACCCTAGGCGTAACTCAAACCTTAACCCTAGGAAGGAAAATCAGCCTATGGTTCGGGATGGTCTCATGAGAATAGAAGCAGAGGCAGCCAAGTTGTGTCACTTCTGCGGCCCTCTTGGGATGCCTTTAACAGCTGCAGTGTGCCTGGAGCCCAGGGCTTCCTGGTTTTAAAAGTCCTAGGCCTAAGCCTAACAGTAACCCTAGGAAGGTAAATCAGCCGCGTATTAGGGTTCTTCCTAAGGGAAAAGCTGTGAAAGCAGCCATGTTGTGGCACTTTTGCACTCCCTTTGGGATGCCTTTGGCAGATGCAGTAAGCCTGCAACTCAGGGCTTCCTGGTTAAAAAACTGCAAGCTATAGGCTGAACCCTAACCCTAACCCTAGGCAGATAAATCAGCCTAGGTATAGGGATGGTGCCAAGGAAAAAGCTGTGAAAGCTGCCGTGTTGTTGCAATTTTTTACTCCTCTTGGGATGCCTTGAACAGCTGCAGTGTGCCTGGAGCCCAGGGCTTCCTAGTTTTAAATATCGTATTCCTAGGCCTAAGCCTAACAGTAACCATGGGAAGGGAAATCAGCCTGGTGTTAGGATTCTTGCCAAGGAAAAAGCCGTGAAAGCAACCATGTTGTGGCACTTTTGCACTCCCTTTGGGATGCCTTTCACAGCTCCAGTGTGCCTGGAACTCAGGGCTTCCTGATTTTAAAAGTCCTAGCCCTGTGCCGAACCCCAACCCTAAGACGAGAAAGGCAAATCAGCCAGGATTTAGGCATGTCCCCAAGGAAAAAGCTGTGGAGGCAGGCATGTTGTGGTACTTTTGCGCTCTTCTTGGGTAGTCCTTCGCAGCTGCTGTGTTCTTGGAACTCAGGGCTTTCTGGTTAATAGAACCCTTACCCTAGGCGTAACTCAAACCTTAACCCTAGGAAGGAAAATCAGCCTATGGTTCGGGATGGTCTCATGAGAATAGCAGCAGAGGCAGCCAAGTTGTGTCACTGTTGCGCTCCCCTTGGGATGCCTTTCGCAGCCTCAGTGTGCCTGGAGCCCAGGGCTTCCTGGTTTTAAAAGTCCTAGGCCTAAGCCTAACAGTAACCCTAGGAAGGTAAATCAGCCGCGTATTACGGTTCTTCCTAAGGGAAAAGCCGTGACAGCAGCCATGTTGTGGCACTTTTGCACTCCCTTTGGGATGTCTTTGGCAGATGCAGTAAGCCTGGAACTCAGGGCTTCCTAGTTAAAAATATCCTAGCCCTAGGCCGAACCCCAACCCTAAGACGAGAAAGGCAAATCAGCCAGGAATTAGGCGTGTCCCCAAGGAAAAAGCTGTGGAGGCAGGCATGTTGTGGTACTTTTGCGCTCTTCTTGGGTAGTCCTTCGCAGCTGCTGTGTTCTTGGAACTCAGGTCTTTCTGGTTAATAGAACTCTTACCCTAGGCGTAACTCAAACCTTAACCCTAGGAAGGAAAATCAGCCTATGGTTCGGGATGGTCTCATGAGAATAGAAGCAGAGGCAGCCAAGTTGTGTCACTTCTGCGGCCCTCTTGGGATGCCTTTAACAGCTGCAGTGTGCCTGGAGCCCAGGGCTTCCTGGTTTTAAAAGTCCTAGGCCTAAGCCTAACAGTAACCCTAGGAAGGTAAATCAGCCGCGTATTAGGGTTCTTCCTAAGGGAAAAGCTGTGAAAGCAGCCATGTTGTGGCACTTTTGCACTCCCTTTGGGATGCCTTTGGCAGATGCAGTAAGCCTGCAACTCAGGGCTTCCTGGTTAAAAAACTGCAAGCTATAGGCTGAACCCTAACCCTAACCCTAGGCAGATAAATCAGCCTAGGTATAGGGATGGTGCCAAGGAAAAAGCTGTGAAAGCTGCCGTGTTGTTGCACTTTTTAACTCCTCTTGGGATGCCTTGAACAGCTGCAGTGTGCCTGGAGCCCAGGGCTTCCTAGTTTTAAATATCCTAGTCCTAGGCCTAAGCCTAACAGTAACCATGGGAAGGGAAATCAGCCTGGTGTTAGGATTCTTGCCAAGGAAAAAGCCGTGAAAGCAACCATGTTGTGGCACTTTTGCACTCCCTTTGGGATGCCTTTCACAGCTCCAGTGTGCCTGGAACTCAGGGCTTCCTGATTTTAAAAGTCCTAGCCCTGTGCCGAACCCCAACCCTAAGACGAGAAAGGCAAATCAGCCAGGATTTAGGCATGTCCCCAAGGAAAAAGCTGTGGAGACAGGCATGTTGTGGTACTTTTGCCCTCTTCTTGGGTAGTCCTTCGCAGCTGCTGTGTTCTTGGAACTCAGGGCTTTCTGGTTAATAGAACCCTTACCCTAGGCGTAACTCAAAACTTAACCCTAGGAAGGAAAATCAGCCTATGGTTCGGGATGGTCTCATGAGAATAGCAGTGGTGGCAGCCAAGTTCTGTCACTTTTGCGCTCCCCTTGGGATGCCTTTCGCAGCCTCAGTGTGCCTGGAGCCCAGGGCTTCCTGGTTTTAAAAGTCCTAGGCCTAAGCCTAACAGTAACCCTAGGAAGGTAAATCAGCCGCGTATTAGGGTTCTTCCTAAGGGAAAAGCCGTGACAGCAGCCATGTTGTGGCACTTTTGCACTCCCTTTGGGATGCCTTTGGCAGATGCAGTAAGCCTGGAACTCAGGGCTTCCTAGTTAAAAATATCCTAGCCCTAGGCCGAAACCCAACCGTAAGACGAGAAAGGCAAATCAGCCAGGAATTAGGCATGTCCCCAAGGAAAAAGCTGTGGAGGCAGGCATGTTGTGGTACTTTTGCGCTCTTCTTGGCTAGTCCTTCGCAGCTGCTGTGTTCTTGGAACTCAGGGCTTTCTGGTTAATAGAACCCTTACCCCAGGCGTAACTCAAACCTTAACCCTAGGAAGGAAAATCAGCCTATGGTTCGGGATGGTCTCATGGAAATATCAGTGGTGGCAGCCAAGTTGTGTCACTTTTGCGCTCCCATTGGGATGCCTTTCGCAGCCTCAGTGTGCCTGGAGCCCAGGGCTTCCTGGTTTTAAAAGTCCTAGGCCTAAGCCTAACAGTAACCCTAGGAAGGTAAATCAGCCGCGTATAAGGGTTCTTCCTAAGGGAAAAGCCGTGACAGCAGCCATGTTGTGGAACTTTTGCACTCCCTTTGGGATGTCTTTGGCAGATGCAGTAAGCCTAGAACTCAGGGCTTCCTAGTTAAAAATATCCTAGCCCTAGGCCGAACCCCAACCCTAAGACGAGAAAGGCAAATCAGCCAGGAATTAGGCGTGTCCCCAAGGAAAAAGCTGTGGAGGCAGGCATGTTGTGGTACTTTTGCGCTCTTCTTGGGTAGTCCTTCGCAGCTGCTGTGTTCTTGGAACTCAGGTCTTTCTGGTTAATAGAACTCTTACCCTAGTCGAAACTCAAACCTTAACCCTAGGAAGGAAAATCAGCCTATGATTCAGGATGGTCTCATGAGAATAGAAGCAGAGGCAGCCAAGTTGTGTCACTTCTGCGGCCCTCTTGGGATGCCTTTAACAGCTGCATGTGCCTGGAGCCCAGGGCTTCCTGGTTTTAAAAGTCCTAGGCCTAAGCCTAACAGTAACCCTAGGAAGGTAAATCAGCCGCGTATTAGGGTTCTTCCTAAGGAAAAAGCTGTGAAAGCAGCCATGTTGTGGCACTTTTGCACTCCCTTTGGGATGCCTTTGGCAGATGCAGTAAGCCTGGAACTCAGGGCTTCCTGGTTAAAAAACTCCAAGCCCTAGGCTGAACCCTAACCCTAACTCTAGGCAGATAAATCAGCCTAGGTATAGGGATGGTGCCAAGGAAAAAGCTGTGAAAGCTGCCATGTTGTTGCACTTTTTTACTCCCCTTGGGATGCCTTGAACAGCTGCAGTGTGCCTGGAGCCCAGGGCTTCCTAGTTTTAAAAATCCTAGCCCTAGGCCTAAGCCTAACAGTAACCCTGGGAAGGGAAATCAGCCTGGTGTTAGGCTTCTTGCCAAGGAAAAAGCCTTGAAAGCAACCATGTTGTCGCACTTTTGCACTCCCTTTGGGATGCCTTTCACAGCTCCAGTGTGCCTGGAACTCAGGGCTTCCTGATTTTAAAAGTCCTAGCCCTAGGCCGAACCCCAACCCTAAGACGAGAAAGGCAAATCAGCCAGGAATTAGGCATGTCCCCAAGGAAAAAGCTGTGGAGGCAGGCATGTTGTGGTACTTTTGCGCTCTTCTTGGGTAGTCCTTCGCAGCTGCTGTGTTCTTGGAACTCAGGGCTTTCTGGTTAATAGAACCCTTACCCTAGGCGTAACTCAAAACTTAACCCTAGGAAGGAAAATCAGCCTATGGTTCGGGATGGTCTCATGGAAATATCAGTGGTGGCAGCCAAGTTGTGTCACTTTTGCGCTCCAATTGGGATGCCTTTCGCAGCTGCAGTGTGCCTGGAGCCCAGGGCTTCCTGGTTTTAAAAGTCCTAGGCCTAAGCCTAACAGTAACCCTAGGAAGGTAAATCAGCTGGGTATTAGGGTTCTTCCTAAGGGAAAAGCCGTGAAAGCAGCCATGTTGTGGCACTTCTGCACTCCCTTTGGGATGCTTTTGGCAGATGAAGTAAGCCTGGAACTCAGGGCTTCCTAGTTAAAAATATCCTAGCCCTAGGCCGAACCCCAACCCTAAGACGAGAAAGGCAAATCAGCCAGGAATTAGGCATGTCCCCAAGGAAAAAGCTGTGGAGGCAGGCATGTTGTGGTACTTTTGCGCTCTTCCTGGTAGTCCTTCGCAGCTGCTGTGTTCTTGGAACTCAGGGCTTTCTGGTTAATAGAACCCTTACCCTAGGCGTAACTCAAACCTTAACCCTAGGAAGGAAAATCAGCCTATGATTTGGGATGGTCTCATGGAAATATCAGTGGTGGCAGCCAAGTTGTGTCACTTCTGCGGCCCTCTTGGGATGCCTTTAACAGCTGCAGTGTGCCTGGAGCCCAGGGCTTCCTGGTTTTAAAAGTCCTAGGCCTAAGCCTAACAGTAACCCTAGGAAGGTAAATCAGCCGCGTATTAGGGTTCTTCCTAAGGGAAAAGCCGTGAAAGCAGCCATGTTGTGGCACTTCTGCACTCCCTTTGGGATGCCTTTGGCAGATGCAGTAACTCTGGAACTCAGGGCTTCCTAGTTAAAAATATCCTAGCCCTAGGCCGAAGCCCAACCCTAAGACGAGAAAGGCAAATTTGCCAGGAATTAGGCATGTCCCCAAGGAAAAAGCTGTGGAGGCAGGCACGTTGTGGTACTTTTGCGCTCTTCTTGGGTAGTCCTTCGCAGCTGCTGTGTTCTTGGAACTCAGGGCTTTCTGGTTAATAGAACCCTTACCCTAGGCGTAACTCAAACCTTAACCCTAGGAAGGAAAATCAGCCTATGGTTCGGGATGGTCTCATGAGAATAGCAGCAGAGGCAGCCAAGTTGTGTCACTTCTGCGGCGCTCTTGGGATGCCTTTAACAGCCGCATGTGCCTGGAGCCCAGGGCTTCCTGGTTTTAAAAGTCCTAGGCCTAAGCCTAACAGTAACCCTAGGAATGTAAATCAGCTGGGTATTAGGGTTCTTCCTAAGGGAAAAGCCGTGAAAGCAGCCATGTTGTGGCACTTCTGCACTCCCTTTGGGATGCTTTTTGCAGATGAAGTAAGCCTGGAACTCAGGGCTTCCTAGTTAAAAAAATCCAAGCCCTAGGCCGAACCCCAACCCTAAGACGAGAACGGCAAATCAGCCAGGAATTAGGCATGTCCCCAAGGAAAAAGCTGTGGAGGCAGGCATGTTGTGGTACTTTTGCGCTCTTCTTGGCTAGTCCTTCGCAGCTGCTGTGTTCTTGGAACTCAGGGCTTTCTGGTTAATAGAACCCTTACCCCAGGCATAACTCAAACCTTAACCCTAGGAAGGAAAATCAGCCTATGGTTCGGGATGGTCTCATGGAAATACCAGTGGTGGCAGCCAAGTTGTGTCACTTCTGCCGCCTTCTTGGGATGCCTTTAACAGCTGCAGTGTGCCTGGAGCCCAGGGCTTCCTGGTTTTAAAAGTCCTAGGCCTAAGCCTAACAGTAACCCTAGGAAGGTAAATCAGCCGCGTATTAGGGTTCTTCCTAAGGGAAAAGCTGTGAAAGCAGCCATGTTGTGGCACTTTTGCACTCCCTTTGGGATGCCTTTGGCAGATGCAGTAAGCCTGGAACTCAGGGCTTCCTGGTTAAAAAACTCCAAGCCCTAGGCTGAACCCTAACACTAAACCTAGGCAGATAAATCAGCCTAGGTATAGGGATGGTGCCAAGGAAAAAGCTGTGAAAGCTGCCATGTTGTTGCACTTTTGTTCTCCCCTTGGGATGCCTTGAGCAGCTGCAGTGTGCCTGGAGCTAAGGGCTTCCTAGTTTTAAGAATCCTAGACCTAGGCCTAAGCCTTACAGTAACCCTGGGAAGGGAAATCAGCCTGGTGTTAAGCTGCTTGCCAAGGAAAAAGCCGTGAAAGCAACCATGTTGTGGCACTTTTGCACTCCCTTTTGGATGCCTTTCACAGCTCCAGTGTGCCTGGAACTCAGGGCTTCCTGATTTTAAAAATCCTAGCCCTAGGCCGAACCCTAACCCTAAGACGAGAAAGGCAAATCAGCCAGGAATTAGGCATGTCCCCAAGGAAAAAGCTGTGGAGGCAGGCATGTTGTGGTACTTTTGCGCTCTTCATGGGATGTCCTTCGCAGCTGCTGTGTTCTTGGAACTCAGGGCTTTCTGGTTAATAGAACCCTTACACTAGGCGTAACTCAAACCTTAACCCTGGAAGGAAAATCAGCCTATGATTTGGGATGGTCTCATGGAAATATCAGTGGTGGCAGCCAAGTTGTGTCACTTCTGCGGCCCTCTTGGGATGCCTTTAACAGCTGCAGTGTGCCTGGAGCCCAGGGCTTCCTGGTTTTAAAAGTCTTAGGCCTAAGCCTAACAGTAACCCTAGGAAGGTAAATCAGCTGCGTATTAGGGTTCTTCCTAAGGGAAAAGCTGTGAAAGCAGCCATGTTGTGGCACTTTTGCACTCCCTTTGGGATGCCTTTGGCAGATGCAGTAAGCCTGGAACTCAGGGCTTCCTGGTTAAAAAACTCCAAGCCCTAGGCTGAACCCTAACACTAACCCTAGGCAGATAAATCTGCCTAGGTATAGGGATGGTGCCAAGGAAAAAGCTGTGAAAGCTGCCATGTTGTTGCACTTTTTTACTCCCCTTGGGATGCCTTGAACAGCTGCAGTGTGCCTGGAACTCAGGGCTTCCTGATTTTAAAAATCCTAGCCCTAGGCCGAACCCCAACCCTAAGACGAGAAAGGCAAATCAGCCAGGAATTAGGCATGTCCCCAAGGAAAAAGCTGTGGAGGCAGGCATGTTGTGGTACTTTTGCGCTCTTCTTGGGATGTCCTTCGCAGCTGCTGTGTTCTTGGAACTCAGGGCTTTCTGGTTAATAGAACCCTAACCCTAGGCGTAACTCAAACCTTAACCCTAGGAAGGAAAATCAGCCTATGGTTCGGGATGGTCTCATGAGAATAGCAGCAGAGGCAGCGAAGTTGTGTCACGTCTGCGGCCCTCTTGGGATGCCTTTAACAGCTGCATGTGCCTGGCGCCCAGGGCTTCCTGGTTTTAAATGTCCTAGGCCTAAGCCTAACAGTAACCCTAGGAAGGTAAATCAGCCGGGTATTAGGGTTCTTCCTAAGGGAAAAGCCGTGAAAGCAGCCATGTTGTGGCACTTCTGCACTCCCTTTGGGATGCTTTTGGCAGATGCAGTAAGCCTGGAACTCAGGGCTTCCTAGTTAAAAATATCCTAGCCCTAGGCCGAAGCCCAACCCTAAGACGAGAAAGGCAAATTTGCCAGGAATTAGGCATGTCCCCAAGGAAAAAGCTGTGGAGGCAGGCATGTTGTGGTACTTTTGCGCTCTTCTTGGGTAGTCCTTCGCAGCTGCTGTGTTCTTGGAACTCAGGGCTTTCTGGTTAATAGAACCCTTACCCTAGGCGTAACTCAAACCTTAACCCTGGAAGGAATATCAGCCTATGATTTGGGATGGTCTCATGGAAATATCAGTGGTGGCAGCCAAGTTGTGTCACTTCTGCGGCCCTCTTGGGATGCCTTTAACAGCTGCAGTGTGCCTGGAGCCCAGGGCTTCCTGGTTTTAAAAGTCCTAGGCCTAAGCCTAACAGTAACCCTAGGAAGGTAAATCAGCCGGGTATTAGGGTTCTTCCTAAGGGAAAAGCCGTGAAAGCAGCCATGTTGTGGCACTTTTGCACTCCCTTTGGGATGCCTTTGGCAGATGCAGTAAGCCTGGAACTCAGGGCTTCCTGCTTAAAAAACTCCAAGCCCTAGGCTGAACCCTAACACTAACCCTAGGCAGATAAATCTGCCTAGGTATAGGGATGGTGCCAAGGAAAAAGCTGTGAAAGCTGCCATGTTGTTGCACTTTTGTACTCCCCTTGGGATGCCTTGAACAGCTGCAGTGTGCCTGGAACTAAGGGCTTCCTAGTTTTAAAAATCCTAGCCCTAGGCCTAAGCCTTACAGTAACCCTGGGAAGGGAAATCAGCCTGGTTTTAAGCTTCTTGCCAAGGAAAAAGCCGTGAAAGCAGCCATGTTGTGGCACTTTTGCACTCCCTTTGGGATGCCTTTCACAGCTCCAGTGTGCCTGGAACTCAGGGCTTCCTGATTTTAAAAATCCTAGCCCTAGGCCGAACCCCAACCCTAAGACGAGAAAGGCAAATCAGCCAGGAATTAGGCATGTCCCCAAGGAAAAAGCTGTGGAGGCAGGCATGTTGTGGTACTTTTGCGCTCTTCTTGGCTAGTCCTTCGCAGCTGCTGTGTTCTTGGAACTCAGGGCTTTCTGGTTAATAGAACCCTTACCCTAGGCGTAACTCAAACCTTAACCCTAGGAAGGAAAATCAGCCTATGGTTCGGGATGGTCTCATGGAAATATCAGTGGTGGCAGCCAAGTTGTGTCACTTCTGCGGCCCTCTTGGGATGCCTTTAACAGCTGCATGTGCCTGGAGCCCAGGGCTTCCTGGTTTTAAAAGTCCTAGGCCTAAGCCTAACAGTAACCCTAGGAAGGTAAATCTGCCGGGTATTAGGGTTCTTCCTAAGGGAAAAGCCGTGAAAGCAGCCATGTTGTGGCACTTCTGCACTCCCTTTGGGATGCTTTTGGCAGATGAAGTAAGCCTGGAACTCAGGGCTTCCTAGTTAAAAATATCCTAGCCCTAGGCCGAACCCCAACCCTAAGACAAGAAAGGCAAATCAGCCAGGAATTAGGCATGTCCCCAAGGAAAAAGCTGTGGAGGCAGGCATGTTGTGGTACTTTTGCGCTCTTCTTGGCTAGTCCTTCGCAGCTGCTGTGTTCTTGGAACTCAGGGCTTTCTGGTTAATAGAACCCTTACCCTAGGCGTAACTCAAACCTTAACCCTGGAAGGAAAATCAGCCTATGATTTGGGATGGTCTCATGGAAATATCAGTGGTGGCAGCCAAGTTGTGTCACTTCTGCGGCCATCTTGGGATGCCTTTAACAGCTGCAGTGTGCCTGGAGCCCAGGGCTTCCTGGTTTTAAAAGTCCTAGGCCTAAGCCTAACAGTAACCCTAGGAAGGTAAATCAGCCGGGTATTAGGGTTCTTCCTAAGGGAAAAGCCGTGAAAGCAGCCATGTTGTGGCACTTTTGCACTCCCTTTGGGATGCCTTTGGCAGATGCAGTAAGCCTGCAACTCAGGGCTTCCTGGTTAAAAAACTCCAAGCCCTAGGCTGAACCCTAACACTAACCCTAGGCAGGTAAATCTGCCTAGGTATAGGGATGGTGCCAAGGAAAAAGCTGTGAAAGCTGCCATGTTGTTGCACTTTTGTACTCCCCTTGGGATGCCTTGAACAGCTGCAGTGTGCCTGGAACTAAGGGCTTCCTAGTTTTAAAAATCCTAGCCCTAGGCCTAAGCCTAACAGTAACCCTGGGAAGGGAAATCAGCCTGGTGTTAGGATTCTTGCCAAGGAAAAAGCCGTGAAAGCAGCCATGTTGTGGCACTTTTGCACTCCTTTTGGGATGCCTTTCACAGCTCCAGTGTGCCTGGAACTCAGGGCTTCCTGATTTTAAAAATCCTAGCCCTAGGCCGAACCCCAACCCTAAGACGAGAAAGGCAAATCAGCCAGGAATTAGGCATGTCCCCAAGGAAAAAGCTGTGGAGGCAGGCATGTTGTGGTACTTTTGCGCTCTTCTTGGCTAGTCCTACGCAGCTGCTGTGTTCTTGGAACTCAGGGCTTTCTGGTTAATAGAACCCTTACCCCAGGCGAAACTCAAACCTTAACCCTAGGAAGGAAAATCAGCCTATGGTTCGGGATGGTCTCATGGAAATATCAGTGGTGGCAGCCAAGTTGTGTCACTTTTGCGCTCCCCTTGGGATGCCTTTCGCAGCTGCAGTGTGCCTGGAGCCCAGGGCTTCCTGGTTTTAAAAGTCCTAGGCCTAAGCCTAACAGTAACCCTAGGAAGGTAAATCAGCCGGGTATTAGGGTTCTTCCTAAGGGAAAAGCTGTGAAAGCAGCCATGTTGTGGCACTTTTGCACTCCCTTTGGGATGCCTTTGGCAGATGCAGTAAGCCTGCAACTCAGGGCTTCCTGGTTAAAAAACTCCAAGCCCTAGGCTGAACCCTAACACTAACCCTAGGCAGATAAATCAGCCAAAGGTATAGGGATGGTGCCAAGGAAAAAGCTGTGAAAGCTGCCATGTTGTTGCACTTTTGTACTCCCCTTGGGATGCCTTGAACAACTGCAGTGTGCCTGGAGCTAAGGGCTTCCTAGTTTTAAAAATCCTAGCCCTAGGCCTAAGCCTTACAGTAACCCTGGGAAGGGAAATCAGCCTGGTGTTAAGCTTCTTGCCAAGGAAAAAGCCGTGAAAGCAGCCATGTTGTGGCACTTTTGCACTCCCTTTTGGATGCCTTTCACAGCTCCAGTGTGCCTGGAACTCAGGGCTTCCTGATTTTAAAAATCCTAGCCCTAGGCCGAACCCCAACCCTAAGACGAGAAAGGCAAATCAGCCAGGAATTAGGCATGTCCCCAAGGAAAAAGCTGTGGAGGCAGGCATGTTATGGTACTTTTGCGCTCTTCTTGGGTAGTCCTTCGCAGCTGCTGTGTTCTTGGAACTCAGGGCTTTCTGGTTAATAGAACCCTTACCCTAGGCGTAACTCAAACCTTAACCCTAGGAAGGAAAACCAGCCTATGGTTCGGGATGGTCTCATGGAAATATCAGTGGTGGCAGCCAAGATGTGTCACTTCTGCGGCCCTCTTGGGATGCCTTTAACAGCTGCATGTGCCTGGAGCCCTGGGCTTCCTGGTTTTAAAAGTCCTAGGCCTAAGCCTAACAGTAACCCTAGGAAGGTAAATCTGCCGGGTATTAGGGTTCTTCCTAAGGGAAAAGCCGTGAAAGCAGCCATGTTGTGGCACTTCTGCACTCCCTTTGGGATGCTTTTGGCAGATGAAGTAAGCCTGGAACTCAGGGCTTCCTAGTTAAAAATATCCTAGCCCTAGGCCGAACCCCAACCCTAAGACAAGAAAGGCAAATCAGCCAGGAATTAGGCATGTCCCCAAGGAAAAAGCTGTGGAGGCAGGCATGTTGTGGTACTTTTGCGCTCTTCTTGGCTAGTCCTTCGCAGCTGCTGTGTTCTTGGAACTCAGGGCTTTCTGGTTAATAGAACCCTTACCCTAGGCGTAACTCAAACCTTAACCCTAGGAAGGAAAATCAGCCTATGGTTCGGGATGGTCTCATGGAAATATCAGTGGTGGCAGCCAAGTTGTGTCACTTTTGCGCTCCCCTTGGGATGCCTTTCGCAGCTGCAGAGTGCCTGGAGCCCAGGGCTTCCTGGTTTTAAAAGTCCTAGGCCTAAGCCTAACAGTAACCCTAGGAAGGTAAATCAGCCGGGTATTAGGGTTCTTCCTAAGGGAAAAGCCGTGAAAGCAGCCATGTTGTGGCACTTTTGCACTCCCTTTGGGATGCCTTTGGCAGATGCAGTAAGCCTGGAACTCAGGGCTTCCTGGTTAAAAAACTCCAAGACCTAGGCTGAAGCCTAACCCTAACCCTAGGCAGATAAATCAGCCTAGGTATAGGGATGGTGCCAAGGAAAAAGCTGTGAAAGCTGCCATGTTGTTGCACTTTTGTTCTCCCCTTGGGATGCCTTGAGCAGCTGCAGTGTGCCTGGAGCTAAGGGCTTCCTAGTTTTAAAAATCCTAGCCCTAGGCCTAAGCCTTACAGTAACCCTGGGAAGGGAAATCAGCCTGGTGTTAAGCTTCTTGCCAAGGAAAAAGCCGTGAAAGCAACCATGTTGTGGCACTTTTGCACTCCCTTTTTGATGCCTTTCACAGCTCCAGTGTGCCTGGAACTCAGGGCTTCCTGATTTTAAAAATCCTAGCCCTAGGCCGAACCCTAACCCTAAGACGAGAAAGGCAAATCAGCCAGGAATTAGGCATGTCCCCAAGGAAAAAGCTGTGGAGGCAGGCATGTTGTGGTACTTTTGCGCTCTTCTTGGGATGTCCTTCGCAGCTGCTGTGTTCTTGGAACTCAGGGCTTTCTGGTTAATAGAACCCTTACCCTAGGCGTAACTCAAACCTTAACCCTAGGAAGGAAAATCAGCCTATGGTTCGGGATGGTCTCATGAGAATAGAAGCAGAGGCAGCCAAGTTGTGTCACTTCTGCGGCCCTCTTGGGATGCCTTTAACAGCTGCATGTGCCTGGAGCCCAGGGCTTCCTGGTTTTAAAAGTCCTAGGCCTAAGCCTAACAGTAACCCTAGGAAGGTAAATCTGCCGGGTATTAGGGTTCTTCCTAAGGGAAAAGCCGTGAAAGCAGCCATGTTGTGGCACTTCTGCACTCCCTTTGGGATGCTTTTGGCAGATGAAGTAAGCCTGGAACTCAGGGCTTCCTAGTTAAAAATATCCTAGCCCTAGGCCGAACCCCAACCCTAAGACGAGAAAGGCAAATCAGCCAGGAATTAGGCATGTCCCCAAGGAAAAAGCTGTGGAGGCAGGCATGTTGTGGTACTTTTGCGCTCTTCTTGGCTAGTCCTTCGCAGCTGCTGTGTTCTTGGAACTCAGGGCTTTCTGGTTAATACAACTCTTACCCTAGGCGTAACTCAAACCTTAACCCTAGGAAGGAAAATCAGCCTATGGTTCGGGATGGTCTCATGGAAATATCAGTGGTGGCAGCCAAGTTGTGTCACTTCTGCGGCCCTCTTGGGATGCCTTTAACAGCTGCAGTGTGCCTGGAGCCCAGGGCTTCCTGGTTTTAAAAGTCCTAGGCCTAAGCCTAACAGTAACCCTAGGAAGGTAAATCAGCCGCGTATTAGGGTTCTTCCTAAGGGAAAAGCTGTGAAAGCAGCCATGTTGTGGAACTTTTGCACTCCCTTTGGGATGCCTTTGGCAGATGCAGTAAGCCTGGAACTCAGGGCTTCCTGGTTAAAAAACTCCAAGCCCTAGGCTGAACCCTAACACTAACCCTAGGCAGATAAATCAGCCTAGGTATAGGGATGGTAACCAAGGAAAAAGCTGTGAAAGCTGCCATGTTGTTGCACTTTTGTACTCCCCTTGGGATGCCTTGAACAGCTGCAGTGTGCCTGGATCTAAGGGCTTCCTAGTTTTAAAAATCCTAGCCCTAGGCCTAAGCCTTACAATAACCCTGGGAAGGGAAATCAGCCTGGTGTTAAGCTTCTTGCCAAGGAAAAAGCCGTGAAAGCAGCCATGTTGTGGCACTTTTGCACTCCCTTTTGGATGCCTTTCACAGCTCCAGTGTGCCTGGAACTCAGGGCTTCCTGATTTTAAAAATCCTAGCCCTAGGCCGAACCCCAACCCTAAGACGAGAAAGGCAAATCAGCCAGGAATTAGGCATGTCCCCAAGGAAAAAGCTGTGGAGGCAGGCATGTTGTGGTACTTTTGCGCTCTTCTTGGCTAGTCCTTCGCAGCTGCTGTGTTCTTGGAACTCAGGGCTTTCTGGTTAATAGAACCCTTACCCTAGGCGTAACTCAAACCTTAACCCTAGGAAGGAAAATCAGCCTATGGTTCGGGATGGTCTCATGGAAATATCAGTGGTGGCAGCCAAGTTGTGTCACTTCTGCGGCCCTCTTGGGATGCCTTTAACAGCTGCATGTGCCTGGAGCCCAGGGCTTCCTGGTTTTAACAGTCCTAGGCCTAAGCCTAACAGTAACCCTAGGAAGGTAAATCTGTCGGGTATTAGGGTTCTTCCTAAGGGAAAAGCCGTGAAAGCAGCCATGTTGTGGCACTTCTGCACTCCCTTTGGGATGCTTTTGGCAGATGAAGTAAGCCTGGAACTCAGGGCTTCCTAGTTAAAAATATCCTAGCCCTAGGCCGAACCCCAACCCTAAGACAAGAAAGGCAAATCAGCCAGGAATTAGGCATGTCCCCAAGGAAAAAGCTGTGGAGGCAGGCATGTTGTGGTACTTTTGCGCTCTTCTTGGCTAGTCCTTCGCAGCTGCTGTGTTCTTGGAACTCAGGGCTTTCTGGTTAATAGAACCCTTACCCTAGGCGTAACTCAAACCTTAACCCTAGGAAGGAAAATCAGCCTATGGTTCGGGATGGTCTCATGGAAATATCAGTGGTGGCAGCCAAGTTGTGTCACTTTTGCGCTCCCCTTGGGATGCCTTTCGCAGCTGCAGAGTGCCTGGAGCCCAGGGCTTCCTGGTTTTAAAAGTCCTAGGCCTAAGCCTAACAGTAACCCTAGGAAGGTAAATCAGCCGGGTATTAGGGTTCTTCCTAAGGGAAAAGCCGTGAAAGCAGCCATGTTGTGGCACTTTTGCACTCCCTTTGGGATGCCTTTGGCAGATGCAGTAAGCCTGGAACTCAGGGCTTCCTGGTTAAAAAACTCCAAGACCTAGGCTGAAGCCTAACCCTAACCCTAGGCAGATAAATCAGCCTAGGTATAGGGATGGTGCCAAGGAAAAAGCTGTGAAAGCTGCCATGTTGTTGCACTTTTGTTCTCCCCTTGGGATGCCTTGAGCAGCTGCAGTGTGCCTGGAGCTAAGGGCTTCCTAGTTTTAAAAATCCTAGCCCTAGGCCTAAGCCTTACAGTAACCCTGGG
Source organism: Ammospiza maritima maritima (assembly GCA_036010785.1). Lineage (NCBI taxonomy): Eukaryota > Metazoa > Chordata > Aves > Passeriformes > Passerellidae > Ammospiza > Ammospiza maritima. The sequence continues at coordinate 1,481,049 of JAYKTQ010000132.1, forward strand.
AAGGGAAATCAGCCTGGTGTTAAGCTTCTTGCCAAGGAAAAAGCCGTGAAAGCAACCATGTTGTGGCACTTTTGCACTCCCTTTTGGATGCCTTTCACAGCTCCAGTGTGCCTGGAACTCAGGGCTTCCTGATTTTAAAAATCCTAGCCCTAGGCCGAACCCTAACCCTAAGACGAGAAAGGCAAATCAGCCAGGAATTAGGCATGTCCCCAAGGAAAAAGCTGTGGAGGCAGGCATGTTGTGGTACTTTTGCGCTCTTCTTGGGATGTCCTTCGCAGCTGCTGTGTTCTTGGAACTCAGGGCTTTCTGGTTAATAGAACCCTTACCCTAGGCGTAACTCAAACCTTAACCCTAGGAAGGAAAATCAGCCTATGGTTCGGGATGGTCTCATGAGAATAGAAGCAGAGGCAGCCAAGTTGTGTCACTTCTGCGGCCCTCTTGGGATGCCTTTAACAGCTGCATGTGCCTGGAGCCCAGGGCTTCCTGGTTTTAAAAGTCCTAGGCCTAAGCCTAACAGTAACCCTAGGAAGGTAAATCAGCCGGGTATTAGGGTTCTTCCTAAGGGAAAAGCCGTGAAAGCAGCCATGTTGTGGCACTTCTGCACTCCCTTTGGGATGCTTTTGGCAGATGAAGTAAGCCTGGAACTCAGGGCTTCCTAGTTAAAAATATCCTAGCCCTAGGCTGAACCCCAACCCTAAGACGAGAAAGGCAAATCAGCCAGGAATTAGGCATGTCCCCAAGGAAAAAGCTGTGGAGGCAGGCACGTTGTGGTACTTTTGCGCTCTTCTTGGGTAGTCCTTCGCAGCTGCTGTGTTCTTGGAACTCAGGGCTTTCTGGTTAATACAACTCTTACCCTAGGCGTAACTCAAACCTTAACCCTAGGAAGGAAAATCAGCCTATGGTTCGGGATGGTCTCATGGAAATATCAGTGGTGGCAGCCAAGTTGTGTCACTTCTGCGGCCCTCTTGGGATGCCTTTAACAGCTGCAGTGTGCCTGGAGCCCAGGGCTTCCTGGTTTTAAAAGTCCTAGGCCTAAGCCTAACAGTAACCCTAGGAAGGTAAATCAGCCGCGTATTAGGGTTCTTCCTAAGGGAAAAGCTGTGAAAGCAGCCATGTTGTGGAACTTTTGCACTCCCTTTGGGATGCCTTTGGCAGATGCAGTAAGCCTGGAACTCAGGGCTTCCTGGTTAAAAAACTCCAAGCCCTAGGCTGAACCCTAACACTAACCCTAGGCAGATAAATCAGCCTAGGTATAGGGATGGTTACCAAGGAAAAAGCTGTGAAAGCTGCCATGTTGTTGCACTTTTGTACTCCCCTTGGGATGCCTTGAACAGCTGCAGTGTGCCTGGATCTAAGGGCTTCCTAGTTTTAAAAATCCTAGCCCTAGGCCTAAGCCTTACAATAACCCTGGGAAGGGAAATCAGCCTGGTGTTAAGCTTCTTGCCAAGGAAAAAGCCGTGAAAGCAGCCATGTTGTGGCACTTTTGCACTCCCTTTTGGATGCCTTTCACAGCTCCAGTGTGCCTGGAACTCAGGGCTTCCTGATTTTAAAAATCCTAGCCCTAGGCCGAACCCCAACCCTAAGACAAGAAAGGCAAATCAGCCAGGAATTAGGCATGTCCCCAAGGAAAAAGCTGTGGAGGCAGGCATGTTGTGGTACTTTTGCGCTCTTCTTGGCTAGTCCTTCGCAGCTGCTGTGTTCTTGGAACTCAGGGCTTTCTGGTTAATAGAACCCTTACCCTAGGCGTAACTCAAACCTTAACCCTAGGAAGGAAAATCAGCCTATGGTTCGGGATGGTCTCATGGAAATATCAGTGGTGGCAGCCAAGTTGTGTCACTTTTGCGCTCCCCTTGGGATGCCATTCGCAGCTGCAGAGTGCCTGGATCCCAGGGCTTCCTGGTTTTAAAAGTCCTAGGCCTAAGCCTAACAGTAACCCTAGGAAGGTAAATCAGCCGGGTATTAGGGTTCTTCCTAAGGGAAATGCCGTGAAAGCAGCCATGTTGTGGCACTTTTGCACTCCCTTTGGGATGCCTTTGGCAGATGCAGTAAGCCTGGAACTCAGGGCTTCCTGGTTAAAAAACTCCAAGACCTAGGCTGAACCCTAACCCTAACCCTAGGCAGATAAATCAGCCTAGGTATAGGGATGGTGCCAAGGAAAAATCTGTGAAAGCTGCCATGTTGTTGCACTTTTTTTCTCCCCTTGGGATGCCTTGAGCAGCTGCAGTGTGCCTGGAGCTAAGGGCTTCCTAGTTTTAAAAATCCTAGCCCTAGGCCTAAGCCTTACAGTAACCCTGGGAAGGGAAATCAGCCTGGTGTTAAGCTTCTTGCCAAGGAAAAAGCCGTGAAAGCAGCCATGTTGTGGCACTTTTGCACTCCCTTTTGGATGCCTTTCACAGCTCCAGTGTGCCTGGAACTCAGGGCTTCCTGATTTTAAAAATCCTAGCCCTAGGCCGAACCCTAACCCTAAGACGAGAAAGGCAAATCAGCCAGGAATTAGGCATGTCCCCAAGGAAAAAGCTGTGGAGGCAGGCATGTTGTGGTACTTTTGCGCTCTTCTTGGGATGTCCTTCGCAGCTGCTGTGTTCTTGGAACTCAGGGCTTTCTGGTTAATAGAACCCTTACCCTAGGCGTAACTCAAACCTTAACCCTAGGAAGGAAAATCAGCCTATGGTTCGGGATGGTCTCATGAGAATAGAAGCAGAGGCAGCCAAGTTGTGTCACTTCTGCGGCCCTCTTGGGATGCCTTTAACAGCTGCATGTGCCTGGAGCCCAGGGCTTCCTGGTTTTAAAAGTCCTAGGCCTAAGCCTAACAGTAACCCTAGGAAGGTAAATCTGCCGGGTATTAGGGTTCTTCCTAAGGGAAAAGCCGTGAAAGCAGCCATGTTGTGGCACTTCTGCACTCCCTTTGGGATGCTTTTGGCAGATGAAGTAAGCCTGGAACTCAGGGCTTCCTAGTTAAAAATATCCTAGCCCTAGGCCGAACCCCAACCCTAAGACAAGAAAGGCAAATCAGCCAGGAATTAGGCATGTCCCCAAGGAAAAAGCTGTGGAGGCAGGCATGTTGTGGTACTTTTGCGCTCTTCTTGGCTAGTCCTTCGCAGCTGCTGTGTTCTTGGAACTCAGGGCTTTCTGGTTAATAGAACCCTTACCCTAGGCGTAACTCAAACCTTAACCCTAGGAAGGAAAATCAGCCTATGGTTCGGGATGGTCTCATGGAAATATCAGTGGTGGCAGCCAAGTTGTGTCACTTTTGCGCTCCCCTTGGGATGCCTTTCGCAGCTGCAGAGTGCCTGGAGCCCAGGGCTTCCTGGTTTTAAAAGTCCTAGGCCTAAGCCTAACAGTAACCCTAGGAAGGTAAATCAGCCGGGTATTAGGGTTCTTCCTAAGGGAAAAGCCGTGAAAGCAGCCATGTTGTGGCACTTTTGCACTCCCTTTGGGATGCCTTTGGCAGATGCAGTAAGCCTGGAACTCAGGGCTTCCTGGTTAAAAAACTCCAAGACCTAGGCTGAAGCCTAACCCTAACCCTAGGCAGATAAATCAGCCTAGGTATAGGGATGGTGCCAAGGAAAAAGCTGTGAAAGCTGCCATGTTGTTGCACTTTTGTTCTCCCCTTGGGATGCCTTGAGCAGCTGCAGTGTGCCTGGAGCTAAGGGCTTCCTAGTTTTAAAAATCCTAGCCCTAGGCCTAAGCCTTACAGTAACCCTGGGAAGGGAAATCAGCCTGGTGTTAAGCTTCTTGCCAAGGAAAAAGCCGTGAAAGCAACCATGTTGTGGCACTTTTGCACTCCCTTTTGGATGCCTTTCACAGCTCCAGTGTGCCTGGAACTCAGGGCTTCCTGATTTTAAAAATCCTAGCCCTAGGCCGAACCCTAACCCTAAGACGAGAAAGGCAAATCAGCCAGGAATTAGGCATGTCCCCAAGGAAAAAGCTGTGGAGGCAGGCATGTTGTGGTACTTTTGCGCTCTTCTTGGGATGTCCTTCGCAGCTGCTGTGTTCTTGGAACTCAGGGCTTTCTGGTTAATAGAACCCTTACCCTAGGCGTAACTCAAACCTTAACCCTAGGAAGGAAAATCAGCCTATGGTTCGGGATGGTCTCATGAGAATAGAAGCAGAGGCAGCCAAGTTGTGTCACTTCTGCGGCCCTCTTGGGATGCCTTTAACAGCTGCATGTGCCTGGAGCCCAGGGCTTCCTGGTTTTAAAAGTCCTAGGCCTAAGCCTAACAGTAACCCTAGGAAGGTAAATCAGCCGGGTATTAGGGTTCTTCCTAAGGGAAAAGCCGTGAAAGCAGCCATGTTGTGGCACTTCTGCACTCCCTTTGGGATGCTTTTGGCAGATGAAGTAAGCCTGGAACTCAGGGCTTCCTAGTTAAAAATATCCTAGCCCTAGGCTGAACCCCAACCCTAAGACGAGAAAGGCAAATCAGCCAGGAATTAGGCATGTCCCCAAGGAAAAAGCTGTGGAGGCAGGCACGTTGTGGTACTTTTGCGCTCTTCTTGGGTAGTCCTTCGCAGCTGCTGTGTTCTTGGAACTCAGGGCTTTCTGGTTAATACAACTCTTACCCTAGGCGTAACTCAAACCTTAACCCTAGGAAGGAAAATCAGCCTATGGTTCGGGATGGTCTCATGGAAATATCAGTGGTGGCAGCCAAGTTGTGTCACTTCTGCGGCCCTCTTGGGATGCCTTTAACAGCTGCAGTGTGCCTGGAGCCCAGGGCTTCCTGGTTTTAAAAGTCCTAGGCCTAAGCCTAACAGTAACCCTAGGAAGGTAAATCAGCCGCGTATTAGGGTTCTTCCTAAGGGAAAAGCTGTGAAAGCAGCCATGTTGTGGAACTTTTGCACTCCCTTTGGGATGCCTTTGGCAGATGCAGTAAGCCTGGAACTCAGGGCTTCCTGGTTAAAAAACTCCAAGCCCTAGGCTGAACCCTAACACTAACCCTAGGCAGATAAATCAGCCTAGGTATAGGGATGGTTACCAAGGAAAAAGCTGTGAAAGCTGCCATGTTGTTGCACTTTTGTACTCCCCTTGGGATGCCTTGAACAGCTGCAGTGTGCCTGGATCTAAGGGCTTCCTAGTTTTAAAAATCCTAGCCCTAGGCCTAAGCCTTACAATAACCCTGGGAAGGGAAATCAGCCTGGTGTTAAGCTTCTTGCCAAGGAAAAAGCCGTGAAAGCAGCCATGTTGTGGCACTTTTGCACTCCCTTTTGGATGCCTTTCACAGCTCCAGTGTGCCTGGAACTCAGGGCTTCCTGATTTTAAAAATCCTAGCCCTAGGCCGAACCCCAACCCTAAGACAAGAAAGGCAAATCAGCCAGGAATTAGGCATGTCCCCAAGGAAAAAGCTGTGGAGGCAGGCATGTTGTGGTACTTTTGCGCTCTTCTTGGCTAGTCCTTCGCAGCTGCTGTGTTCTTGGAACTCAGGGCTTTCTGGTTAATAGAACCCTTACCCTAGGCGTAACTCAAACCTTAACCCTAGGAAGGAAAATCAGCCTATGGTTCGGGATGGTCTCATGGAAATATCAGTGGTGGCAGCCAAGTTGTGTCACTTTTGCGCTCCCCTTGGGATGCCATTCGCAGCTGCAGAGTGCCTGGATCCCAGGGCTTCCTGGTTTTAAAAGTCCTAGGCCTAAGCCTAACAGTAACCCTAGGAAGGTAAATCAGCCGGGTATTAGGGTTCTTCCTAAGGGAAATGCCGTGAAAGCAGCCATGTTGTGGCACTTTTGCACTCCCTTTGGGATGCCTTTGGCAGATGCAGTAAGCCTGGAACTCAGGGCTTCCTGGTTAAAAAACTCCAAGACCTAGGCTGAACCCTAACCCTAACCCTAGGCAGATAAATCAGCCTAGGTATAGGGATGGTGCCAAGGAAAAATCTGTGAAAGCTGCCATGTTGTTGCACTTTTTTTCTCCCCTTGGGATGCCTTGAGCAGCTGCAGTGTGCCTGGAGCTAAGGGCTTCCTAGTTTTAAAAATCCTAGCCCTAGGCCTAAGCCTTACAGTAACCCTGGGAAGGGAAATCAGCCTGGTGTTAAGCTTCTTGCCAAGGAAAAAGCCGTGAAAGCAGCCATGTTGTGGCACTTTTGCACTCCCTTTTGGATGCCTTTCACAGCTCCAGTGTGCCTGGAACTCAGGGCTTCCTGATTTTAAAAATCCTAGCCCTAGGCCGAACCCTAACCCTAAGACGAGAAAGGCAAATCAGCCAGGAATTAGGCATGTCCCCAAGGAAAAAGCTGTGGAGGCAGGCATGTTGTGGTACTTTTGCGCTCTTCTTGGGATGTCCTTCGCAGCTGCTGTGTTCTTGGAACTCAGGGCTTTCTGGTTAATAGAACCCTTACCCTAGGCGTAACTCAAACCTTAACCCTAGGAAGGAAAATCAGCCTATGGTTCGGGATGGTCTCATGAGAATAGAAGCAGAGGCAGCCAAGTTGTGTCACTTCTGCGGCCCTCTTGGGATGCCTTTAACAGCTGCATGTGCCTGGAGCCCAGGGCTTCCTGGTTTTAAAAGTCCTAGGCCTAAGCCTAACAGTAACCCTAGGAAGGTAAATCTGCCGGGTATTAGGGTTCTTCCTAAGGGAAAAGCCGTGAAAGCAGCCATGTTGTGGCACTTCTGCACTCCCTTTGGGATGCTTTTGGCAGATGAAGTAAGCCTGGAACTCAGGGCTTCCTAGTTAAAAATATCCTAGCCCTAGTCTGAACCCCAACCCTAAGACGAGAAAGGCAAATCAGCCAGGAATTAGGCATGTCCCCAAGGAAAAAGCTGTGGAGGCAGGCACGTTGTGGTACTTTTGCGCTCTTCTTGGGTAGTCCTTCGCAGCTGCTGTGTTCTTGGAACTCAGGGCTTTCTGGTTAATACAACTCTTACCCTAGGCGTAACTCAAACCTTAACCCTAGGAAGGAAAATCAGCCTATGATTCGGGATGGTCTCATGGAAATATCAGTGGTGGCAGCCAAGTTGTGTCACTTCTGCGGCCCTCTTGGGATGCCTTTAACAGCTGCAGTGTGCCTGGAGCCCAGGGCTTCCTGGTTTTAAAAGTCCTAGGCCTAAGCCTAACAGTAACCCTAGGAAGGTAAATCAGCCGCGTATTAGGGTTCTTCCTAAGGGAAAAGCTGTGAAAGCAGCCATGTTGTGGAACTTTTGCACTCCCTTTGGGATGCCTTTGGCAGATGCAGTAAGCCTGGAACTCAGGGCTTCCTGGTTAAAAAACTCCAAGCCCTAGGCTGAACCCTAACACTAACCCTAGGCAGATAAATCAGCCTAGGTATAGGGATGGTTACCAAGGAAAAAGCTGTGAAAGCTGCCATGTTGTTGCACTTTTGTACTCCCCTTGGGATGCCTTGAACAGCTGCAGTGTGCCTGGATCTAAGGGCTTCCTAGTTTTAAAAATCCTAGCCCTAGGCCTAAGCCTTACAGTAACCCTGGGAAGGGAAATCAGCCTGGTGTTAAGCTTCTTGCCAAGGAAAAAGCCGTGAAAGCAGCCATGTTGTGGCACTTTTGCACTCCCTTTTGGATGCCTTTCACAGCTCCAGTGTGCCTGCAACTCAGGGCTTCCTGATTTTAAAAATCCTAGCCCTAGGCCGAACCCCAACCCTAAGACGAGAAAGGCAAATCAGCCAGGAATTAGGCATGTCCCCAAGGAAAAAGCTGTGGAGGCAGGCATGTTGTGGTACTTTTGCGCTCTTCTTGGGATGTCCTTCGCAGCTGCTGTGTTCTTGGAACTCAGGGCATTCTGGTTAATAGAACCCTAACCCTAGGCGTAACTCAAACCTTAACCCTAGGAAGGAAAATCAGCCTATGGTTCGGGATGGTCTCATGAGAATAGCAGCAGAGGCAGCCAAGTTGTGTCACTTCTGCGGCCCTCTTGGGATGCCTTTAACAGCTGCATGTACCTGGAGCCCAGGGCTTCCTGGTTTTAAAAGTCCTAGGCCTAAGCCTAACAGTAACCCTAGGAAGGTAAATCAGCCGGGTATTAGGGTTCTTCCTAAGGGAAAAGCTGTGAAAGAAGCCATGTTGTGGCACTTTTGCACTCCCTTTGGGATGCCTTTGGCAGATGCAGTAAGCCTGGAACTCAGGGCTTCCTGGTTAAAAAACTCCAAGCCCTAGGCTGAACCCTAACACTAACCCTAGGCAGATAAATCAGCCTAGGTATAGGGATGGTGCCAAGGAAAAAGCTGTGAAAGCTGCCATGTTGTTGCACTTTTTTACTCCCCTTGGGATGCCTTGAACAGCTGCACTGTGCCTGGAACTCAGGGCTTCCTGATTTTAAAAATCCTAGCCCTAGGCCGAACCCCAACCCTAAGACGAGAAAGGCAAATCAGCCAGGAATTAGGCATGTCCCCAAGGAAAAAGCTGTGGAGGCAGGCATGTTGTGGTACTTTTGCGCTCTTCTTGGGATGTCCTTCGCAGCTGCTGTGTTCTTGGAACTCAGGGCTTTCTGGTTAATAGAACCCTAACCCTAGGCGTAACTCAAACCTTAACCCTAGGAAGGAAAATCAGCCTATGGTTCGGGATGGTCTCATGGAAATATCAGTGGTGGCAGCCAAGTTGTGTCACTTCTGCGGCCCTCTTGGGATGCCTTTAACAGCTGCATGTGCCTGGAGCCCAGGGCTTCCTGGTTTTAAAAGTCCTAGGCCTAAGCCTAACAGTAACCCTAGGAAGGTAAATCTGCCGGGTATTAGGATTCTTCCTAAGGGAAAAGCCGTGAAAGCAGCCATGTTGTGGCACTTCTGCACTCCCTTTGGGATGCTTTTGGCAGATGAAGTAAGCCTGGAACTCAGGGCTTCCTAGTTAAAAAAATCCTAGCCCTAGGCCGAACCCCAACCCTAAGACGAAAAAGGCAAATCAGCCAGGAATTAGGCATGTCCCCAAGGAAAAAGCTGTGGAGGCAGGCATGTTGTGGTACTTTTGCGCTCTTCTTGGGTAGTCCTTCGCAGCTGCTGTGTTCTTGGAACTCAGGGCTTTCTGGTTAATAGAACCCTTACCCTAGGCGTAACTCAAACCTTAACCCTAGGAAGGAAAATCAGCCTATGGTTCGGGATGGTCTCATGGAAATATCAGTGGTGGCAGCCAAGTTGTGTCACTTTTGCGCTCCCCTTGGGATGCCATTCGCAGCTGCAGAGTGCCTGGATCCCAGGGCTTCCTGGTTTTAAAAGTCCTAGGCCTAAGCCTAACAGTAACCCTAGGAAGGTAAATCAGCCGGGTATTAGGGTTCTTCCTAAGGGAAATGCCGTGAAAGCAGCCATGTTGTGGCACTTTTGCACTCCCTTTGGGATGCCTTTGGCAGATGCAGTAAGCCTGGAACTCAGGGCTTCCTGGTTAAAAAACTCCAAGACCTAGGCTGAACCCTAACCCTAACCCTAGGCAGATAAATCAGCCTAGGTATAGGGATGGTGCCAAGGAAAAATCTGTGAAAGCTGCCATGTTGTTGCACTTTTTTTCTCCCCTTGGGATGCCTTGAGCAGCTGCAGTGTGCCTGGAGCTAAGGGCTTCCTAGTTTTAAAAATCCTAGCCCTAGGCCTAAGCCTTACAGTAACCCTGGGAAGGGAAATCAGCCTGGTGTTAAGCTTCTTGCCAAGGAAAAAGCCGTGAAAGCAGCCATGTTGTGGCACTTTTGCACTCCCTTTTGGATGCCTTTCACAGCTCCAGTGTGCCTGGAACTCAGGGCTTCCTGATTTTAAAAATCCTAGCCCTAGGCCGAACCCTAACCCTAAGACGAGAAAGGCAAATCAGCCAGGAATTAGGCATGTCCCCAAGGAAAAAGCTGTGGAGGCAGGCATGTTGTGGTACTTTTGCGCTCTTCTTGGGATGTCCTTCGCAGCTGCTGTGTTCTTGGAACTCAGGGCTTTCTGGTTAATAGAACCCTTACCCTAGGCGTAACTCAAACCTTAACCCTAGGAAGGAAAATCAGCCTATGGTTCGGGATGGTCTCATGAGAATAGAAGCAGAGGCAGCCAAGTTGTGTCACTTCTGCGGCCCTCTTGGGATGCCTTTAACAGCTGCATGTGCCTGGAGCCCAGGGCTTCCTGGTTTTAAAAGTCCTAGGCCTAAGCCTAACAGTAACCCTAGGAAGGTAAATCTGCCGGGTATTAGGGTTCTTCCTAAGGGAAAAGCCGTGAAAGCAGCCATGTTGTGGCACTTCTGCACTCCCTTTGGGATGCTTTTGGCAGATGAAGTAAGCCTGGAACTCAGGGCTTCCTAGTTAAAAATATCCTAGCCCTAGTCTGAACCCCAACCCTAAGACGAGAAAGGCAAATCAGCCAGGAATTAGGCATGTCCCCAAGGAAAAAGCTGTGGAGGCAGGCACGTTGTGGTACTTTTGCGCTCTTCTTGGGTAGTCCTTCGCAGCTGCTGTGTTCTTGGAACTCAGGGCTTTCTGGTTAATACAACTCTTACCCTAGGCGTAACTCAAACCTTAACCCTAGGAAGGAAAATCAGCCTATGATTCGGGATGGTCTCATGGAAATATCAGTGGTGGCAGCCAAGTTGTGTCACTTCTGCGGCCCTCTTGGGATGCCTTTAACAGCTGCAGTGTGCCTGGAGCCCAGGGCTTCCTGGTTTTAAAAGTCCTAGGCCTAAGCCTAACAGTAACCCTAGGAAGGTAAATCAGCCGCGTATTAGGGTTCTTCCTAAGGGAAAAGCTGTGAAAGCAGCCATGTTGTGGAACTTTTGCACTCCCTTTGGGATGCCTTTGGCAGATGCAGTAAGCCTGGAACTCAGGGCTTCCTGGTTAAAAAACTCCAAGCCCTAGGCTGAACCCTAACACTAACCCTAGGCAGATAAATCAGCCTAGGTATAGGGATGGTTACCAAGGAAAAAGCTGTGAAAGCTGCCATGTTGTTGCACTTTTGTACTCCCCTTGGGATGCCTTGAACAGCTGCAGTGTGCCTGGATCTAAGGGCTTCCTAGTTTTAAAAATCCTAGCCCTAGGCCTAAGCCTTACAGTAACCCTGGGAAGGGAAATCAGCCTGGTGTTAAGCTTCTTGCCAAGGAAAAAGCCGTGAAAGCAGCCATGTTGTGGCACTTTTGCACTCCCTTTTGGATGCCTTTCACAGCTCCAGTGTGCCTGCAACTCAGGGCTTCCTGATTTTAAAAATCCTAGCCCTAGGCCGAACCCCAACCCTAAGACGAGAAAGGCAAATCAGCCAGGAATTAGGCATGTCCCCAAGGAAAAAGCTGTGGAGGCAGGCATGTTGTGGTACTTTTGCGCTCTTCTTGGGATGTCCTTCGCAGCTGCTGTGTTCTTGGAACTCAGGGCATTCTGGTTAATAGAACCCTAACCCTAGGCGTAACTCAAACCTTAACCCTAGGAAGGAAAATCAGCCTATGGTTCGGGATGGTCTCATGAGAATAGCAGCAGAGGCAGCCAAGTTGTGTCACTTCTGCGGCCCTCTTGGGATGCCTTTAACAGCTGCATGTACCTGGAGCCCAGGGCTTCCTGGTTTTAAAAGTCCTAGGCCTAAGCCTAACAGTAACCCTAGGAAGGTAAATCAGCCGGGTATTAGGGTTCTTCCTAAGGGAAAAGCTGTGAAAGAAGCCATGTTGTGGCACTTTTGCACTCCCTTTGGGATGCCTTTGGCAGATGCAGTAAGCCTGGAACTCAGGGCTTCCTGGTTAAAAAACTCCAAGCCCTAGGCTGAACCCTAACACTAACCCTAGGCAGATAAATCAGCCTAGGTATAGGGATGGTGCCAAGGAAAAAGCTGTGAAAGCTGCCATGTTGTTGCACTTTTTTACTCCCCTTGGGATGCCTTGAACAGCTGCACTGTGCCTGGAACTCAGGGCTTCCTGATTTTAAAAATCCTAGCCCTAGGCCGAACCCCAACCCTAAGACGAGAAAGGCAAATCAGCCAGGAATTAGGCATGTCCCCAAGGAAAAAGCTGTGGAGGCAGGCATGTTGTGGTACTTTTGCGCTCTTCTTGGGATGTCCTTCGCAGCTGCTGTGTTCTTGGAACTCAGGGCTTTCTGGTTAATAGAACCCTAACCCTAGGCGTAACTCAAACCTTAACCCTAGGAAGGAAAATCAGCCTATGGTTCGGGATGGTCTCATGGAAATATCAGTGGTGGCAGCCAAGTTGTGTCACTTCTGCGGCCCTCTTGGGATGCCTTTAACAGCTGCATGTGCCTGGAGCCCAGGGCTTCCTGGTTTTAAAAGTCCTAGGCCTAAGCCTAACAGTAACCCTAGGAAGGTAAATCTGCCGGGTATTAGGATTCTTCCTAAGGGAAAAGCCGTGAAAGCAGCCATGTTGTGGCACTTCTGCACTCCCTTTGGGATGCTTTTGGCAGATGAAGTAAGCCTGGAACTCAGGGCTTCCTAGTTAAAAAAATCCTAGCCCTAGGCCGAACCCCAACCCTAAGACGAAAAAGGCAAATCAGCCAGGAATTAGGCATGTCCCCAAGGAAAAAGCTGTGGAGGCAGGCATGTTGTGGTACTTTTGCGCTCTTCTTGGGTAGTCCTTCGCAGCTGCTGTGTTCTTGGAACTCAGGGCTTTCTGGTTAATAGAACCCTTACCCTAGGCGTAACTCAAACCTTAACCCTAGGAAGGAAAATCAGCCTATGGTTCGGGATGGTCTCATGGAAATATCAGTGGTGGCAGCCAAGTTGTGTCACTTTTGCGCTCCCCTTGGGATGCCTTTCGCAGCTGCAGTGTGCCTGGAGCCCAGGGCTTCCTGGTTTTAAAAGTCCTAGGCCTAAGCCTAACAGTAACCCTAGGAAGGTAAATCAGCCGCGTATTAGGGTTCTTCCTAAGGGAAAAGCCGTGAAAGCAGCCATGTTGTGGCACTTTTGCACTCCCTTTGGGATGCCTTTGGCAGATGCAGTAAGCCTGGAACTCAGGGCTTCCTGGTTAAAAACTCCAAGCGCAAGGCTGAAGCCTAACCCTAACCCTAGGCAGATAAATCAGCCTAGGTATAGGGATGGTGCCAAGGAAAAAGCTGTGAAAGCTGCCATGTTGTTGCACTTTTGTACTTACCTTGGGATGCCTTGAACAGCTGCAGTGTGCCTGGAGCTAAGGGCTTCCTAGTTTTAAAAATCCTAGCCCTAGGCCTAAGCCTTACAGTAACCCTGGGAAGGGAAATCAGCCTGGTGTTAGGCTTCTTGCCAAGGAAAAAGCCGTGAAAGCAGCCATGTTGTGGCACTTTTGCACTCCCTTTGGGATGCCTTTCACAGCTCCAGTGTGCCTGGAACTCAGGGCTTCCTGATTTTAAAAATCCTAACCCTAGGCCGAACCCCAACCCTAAGACGAGAAAGGCAAATCAGCCAGGAATTAGGCATGTCCCCAAGGAAAAAGCTGTGGAGGCAGGCATGTTGTGGTACTTTTGCGCTCTTCTTGGCTAGTCCTTCGCAGCTGCTGTGTTCTTGGATCTCAGGGCTTTCTGGTTAATAGAACCCTTACCCCAGGAGTAACTCAAACCTTAACCCTAGAAAGGAAAATCAGCCTATGGTTCGGGATGGTCTCATGAGAATAGCAGCAGAGGCAGCCAAGTTGTGTCACTTCTGCGGCCCTCTTGGGATGCCTTTAACAGCTGCATGTGCCTGGAGCCCAGGGCTTCCTGGTTTTAAAAGTCCTAGGCCTAAGCCTAACAGCAACCCTAGGAAGGTAAATCAGCCGCGTATTAGGGCTCTTCCTAAGGGAAAAGCCGTGAAAGCAGCCATGTTGTGGCACTTCTGCACTCCCTTTGGGATGCTTTTGGCAGATGAAGTAAGCCTGGAACTCAGGGCTTCCTAGTTAAAAATATCCTAGCCCTAGGCCGAACCCCAACCCTAAGACGAGAAAGGCAAATCAGCCAGGAATTAGGCATGTCCCCAAGGAAAAAGCTGTGGAGGCAGGCATGTTGTGGTACTTTTGCGCTCTTCTTGGGTAGTCCTTCGCAGCTGCTGTGTTCTTGGAACTCAGGGCTTTCTGGTTAATAGAACCCTTACCCTAGGCGTAACTCAAACCTTAACCCTAGGAAGGAAAATCAGCCTATGGTTCGGGATGGTCTCATGGAAATATCAGTGGTGGCAGCCAAGTTGTGTCACTTCTGCGCTCCCCTTGGGATGCCTTTCGCAGCTGCAGTGTGCCTGGAGCCCAGGGCTTCCTGGTTTTAAAAGTCCTAGGCCTAAGCCTAACAGTAACCCTAGGAAGGTAAATCAGCCGGGTATTAGGGTTCTTCCTAAGAGAAAAGCCGTGAAAGCAGCCATGTTGTGGCACTTTTGCACTCCCTTTGGGATGCCTTTGGCAGATGCAGTAAGCCTGGAACTCAGGGCTTCCTGGTTAAAAAACTCCAAGCCCTAGGATGAACCCTAACACTAACCCTAGGCAGATAAATCTGCCTAGGTATAGGGATGGTGCCAAGGAAAAAGCTGTGAAAGCTGCCATGTTGTTGCACTTTTGTACTCCCCTTGGGATGCCTTGAACAGCTGCAGTGTGCCTGGAATTCAGGGCTTCCTAGTTTTAAAAATCCTAGCCCTAGGCCTAAGCCTAACATTATCCCTGGGAAGGGAAATCAGACTGGTGTTAGGCTTCTTGCCAAGGAAAAAGCCGTGAAAGCAGCCATGTTGTGGCACTTTTGCACTCCCTTTTGGATGCCTTTCACAGCTCCAGTGTGCCTGGAACTCAGGGCTTCCTGATTTTAAAAATCCTAGCCCTAGGCCGAACCCCAACCCTAAGACGAGAAAGGCAAATCAGCCAGGAATTAGGCATGTCCCCAAGGAAAAAGCTGTGGAGGCAGGCATGTTGTGGTACTTTTGCGCTCTTCTTGGGATGTCCTTCGCAGCTGCTGTGTTCTTGGAACTCAGGGCTTTCTGGTTAATAGAACCCTTACCCTAGGCGTAACTCAAACCTTAACCCTAGGAAGGAAAATCAGCCTATGGTTCGGGATGGTCTCATGGAAATATCAGTGGTGGCAGCCAAGTTGTGTCACTTCTGCGCTCCCCTTGGGATGCCTTTCGCAGCTGCAGAGTGCCTGGAGCCCAGGGCTTCCTGGTTTTAAAAGTCCTAGGCCTAAGCCTAACAGTAACCCTAGGAAGGTAAATCAGCCGGGTATTAGGGTTTTTCCTAAGGGAAAAGCCGTGAAAGCAGCCATGTTGTGGCACTTTTGCACTCCCTTTGGGATGCCTTTGGCAGATGCAGTAAGCCTGGAACTCAGGGCTTCCTGGTTAAAAAACTCCAAGACCTAGGCTGAAGCCTAACCCTAACCCTAGGCAGATAAATCAGCCTAGGTATAGGGATGGTGCCAAGGAAAAAGCTGTGAAAGCTGCCATGTTGTTGCACTTTTGTACTCCCCTTGGGATGCCTTGAACAGCTGCAGTGTGCCTGGAGCTAAGGGCTTCCTAGTTTTAAAAATCCTAGCCCTAGGCCTAAGCCTTACAGTAACCCTGGGCAGGGAAATCAGCCTGGTGTTAGGCTTCTTGCCAAGGAAAAAGCCGTGAAAGCAGCCATGTTGTGGCACTTTTGCACTCCCTTTGGGATGCCTTTCACAGCTCCAGTGTGCCTGGAACTCAGGGCTTCCTGATTTTAAAAATCCTAGCCCTAGGCCGAACCCCAACCCTAAGACGAGAAAGGCAAATCAGCCAGGAATTAGGCATGTCCCCAAGGAAAAAGCTGTGGAGGCAGGCATGTTGTGGTACTTTTGCGCTCTTCTTGGGTAGTCCTACGCAGCTGCTGTGTTCTTGGAACTCAGGGCTTTCTGGTTAATAGAACCCTTACCCCAGGCGTAACTCAAACCTTAACCCTAGAAAGGAAAATCAGCCTATGGTTCGGGATGGTCTCATGAGAATAGCAGCAGAGGCAGCCAAGTTGTGTCACTTCTGCGGCCCTCTTGGGATGCCTTTAACAGCTGCATGTGCCTGGAGCCCAGGGCTTCCTGGTTTTAAAAGTCCTAGGCCTAAGCCTAACAGTAACCCTAGGAAGGAAAATCAGCTGGGTATTAGGGTTCTTCCTAAGAGAAAAGCCGTGAAAGCAGCCATGTTGTGGCACTTTTGCACTCCCTTTGGGATGCCTTTGGCAGATGCAGTAAGCCTGGAACTCAGGGCTTTCTTGTTAAAAAACTCCAAGCCCTAGGCTGAACCCTAACACTAACCCTAGGCAGATAAATCTGCCTAGGTATAGGGATGGTGCCAAGGAAAAAGCTGTGAAAGCTGCCATGTTGTTGCACTTTTGTACTCCCCTTGGGATGCCTTGAACAGCTGCAGTGTGCCTGGAACTCAGGGCTTCCTAGTTTTAAAAATCCTAGCCCTAGGCCTAAGCCTAACAGTAACCATGGGAAGGGAAATCAGCCTGGTGTTAGGCTTCTTGCCAAGGAAAAAGCCGTGAAAGCAGCCATGTTGTGGCACTTTTGCACTCCCTTTTGGATGCCTTTCACAGCTCCAGTGTGCCTGGAACTCAGGGCTTCCTGATTTTAAAAATCCTAGCCCTAGGCCGAACCCCAACCCTAAGACGAGAAAGGCAAATCAGCCAGGAATTAGGCATGTCCCCAAGGAAAAAGCTGTGGAGGCAGGCATGTTGTGGTACTTTTGCGCTCTTCTTGGGATGTCCTTCGCAGCTGCTGTGTTCTTGGAACTCAGGGCTTTCTGGTTAATAGAACCCTTACCCTAGGCGTAACTCAAACCTTAACCCTAGGAAGGAAAATCAGCCTATGGTTCGGGATGGTCTCATGGAAATATCAGTGGTGGCAGCCAAGTTGTGTCACTTCTGCGCTCCCCTTGGGATGCCTTTCGCAGCTGCAGAGTGCCTGGAGCCCAGGGCTTCCTGGTTTTCAAAGTCCTAGGCCTAAGCCTAACAGTAACCCTAGGAAGGTAAATCAGCCGGGTATTAGGGTTTTTCCTAAGGGAAAAGCCGTGAAAGCAGCCATGTTGTGGCACTTTTGCACTCCCTTTGGGATGCCTTTGGCAGATGCAGTAAGCCTGGAACTCAGGGCTTCCTGGTTAAAAAACTCCAAGACCTAGGCTGAAGCCTAACCCTAACCCTAGGCAGATAAATCAGCCTAGGTATAGGGATGGTGCCAAGGAAAAAGCTGTGAAAGCTGCCATGTTGTTGCACTTTTGTACTCCCCTTGGGATGCCTTGAACAGCTGCAGTGTGCCTGGAGCTAAGGGCTTCCTAGTTTTAAAAATCCTAGCCCTAGGCCTAAGCCTTACAGTAACCCTGGGAAGGGAAATCAGCCTGGTGTTAGGCTTCTTGCCAAGGAAAAAGCCGTGAAAGCAGCCATGTTGTGGCACTTTTGCACTCCCTTTGGGATGCCTTTCACAGCTCCAGTGTGCCTGGAACTCAGGGCTTCCTGATTTTAAAAATCCTAACCCTAGGCCGAACCCCAACCCTAAGACGAGAAAGGCAAATCAGCCAGGAATTAGGCATGTCCCCAAGGAAAAAGCTGTGGAGGCAGGCATGTTGTGGTACTTTTGCGCTCTTCTTGGGTAGTCCTACGCAGCTGCTGTGTTCTTGGAACTCAGGGCTTTCTGGTTAATAGAACCCTTACCCCAGGCGTAACTCAAACCTTAACCCTAGAAAGGAAAATCAGCCTATGGTTCGGGATGGTCTCATGAGAATAGCAGCAGAGGCAGCCAAGTTGTGTCACTTCTGCGGCCCTCTTGGGATGCCTTTAACAGCTGCATGTGCCTGGAGCCCAGGGCTTCCTGGTTTTAAAAGTCCTAGGCCTAAGCCTAACAGTAACCCTAGGAAGGTAAATCAGCCGCGTATTAGGGCTCTTCCTAAGGGAAAAGCCGTGAAAGCAGCCATGTTGTGGCACTTCTGCACTCCCTTTGGGATGCTTTTGGCAGATGAAGTAAGCCTGGAACTCAGGGCTTCCTAGTTAAAAATATCCTAGCCCTAGGCCGAACCCCAACCCTAAGACGAGAAAGGCAAATCAGCCAGGAATTAGGCATGTCCCCAAGGAAAAAGCTGTGGAGGCAGGCATGTTGTGGTACTTTTGCGCTCTTCTTGGGTAGTCCTTCGCAGCTGCTGTGTTCTTGGAACTCAGGGCTTTCTGGTTAATAGAACTCTTACCCTAGGCGTAACTCAAACCTTAACCCTAGGAAGGAAAATCAGCCTATGGTTCGGGATGGTCTCATGGAAATATCAGTGGTGGCAGCCAAGTTGTGTCACTTCTGCGCTCCCCTAGGGATGCCTTTCGCAGCTGCAGAGTGCCTGGAGCCCAGGGCTTCCTGGTTTTAAAAGTCCTAGGCCTAAGCCTAACAGTAACCCTAGGAAGGTAAATCAGCCGCGTATTAGGGTTCTTCCTAAGGGAAAAGCCGTGAAAGCAGCCATGTTGTGGCACTTTTGCACTCCCTTTGGGATGCCTTTGGCAGATGCAGTAAGCCTGGAACTCAGTGCTTCCTGGTTAAAAAACTCCAAGACCTAGGCTGAAGCCTAACCCTAACCCTAGGCAGATAAATCAGCCTAGGTATAGGGATGGTGCCAAGGAAAAAGCTGTGAAAGCTGCCATGTTGTTGCACTTTTGTACTCCCCTTGGGATGCCTTGAACAGCTGCAGTGTGCCTGGAACTAAGGGCTTCCTAGTTTTAAAAATCCTAGCATTAGGCCGAACCCCAACCCTAAGACGAGAAAGGCAAATCAGCCAGGAATTAGGCATGTCCCCAAGGAAAAAGCTGTGGAGGCAGGCACGTTGTGGTACTTTTGCGCTCTTCTTGGGTAGTCCTTCGCAGCTGCTGTGTTCTTGGAGCTCAGGGCTTTCTGGTTAATAGAACCCTTACCCTAGGCGTAACTCAAACCTTAACCCTAGGAAGGAAAATCAGCCTATGGTTCGTCAAGGTCTCATGAGAATAGCAGCAGAGGCAGCCAAGTTGTGTCACTTCTGCGGCCCTCTTGGGATGCCTTTAACAGCTGCATGTGCCTGGAGCCCAGGGCTTTCTGGTTTTAAAAGTCCTAGGCCTAAGCCTAACAGTAACCCTAGGAAGGTAAATCAGCCGGGTATTAGGGTTCTTCCTAAGGGAAAAGCCGTGAAAGCAGCCATGTTGTGGCACTTTTGCACTCCCTTTGGGATGCATTTGGCAGATGCAGTAAGCCTGGAACTCAGGGCTTCCTGGTTAAAAAACTCCAAGCCCTAGGCTGAACCCTAACCCTAACCCTAGGCAGATAAATCTGCCTAGGTATAGGGATGGTGCCAAGGAAAAAGCTGTGCAAGGTGCCATGTTGTGGTACTTTAGTAGTCCCCTTGGGATGCCTTGAACAGCTGCAGTGTGCCTGGATTGAAGGGCTTCCTAGTTTTAAAATTCCTAGGCCTAAGCCTAACAGTAACCCTAGGAAGGTAAATCAGCCGCATATTAGGGTTCTTCCTAAGGGAAAAGCCGTGAAAGCAGCCATGTTGTGGCACTTCTGCACTCCCTTTGGGATGCCTTTGGCAGATGAAGTAAGCCTGGAACTCAGGGCTTCCGAGTTTAAAAAATCCTAGCCCTAGGCCGAACCCCAACCCTAAGACGAGAAAGGCAAATCAGCCAGGAATTAGGCATGTCCCCAAGGAAAAAGCTGTGGAGGCAGGCATGTTGTGGTACTTTTGCGCTCTTCTTGGGAAGTCCTTCGCAGCTGCTGTGTTCTTGGAACTCAGGGCTTTCTGGTTAATAGAACCCTTACCCTAGGCGTAACTCAAACCTTAACCCTAGGAAGGAAAATCAGCCTATGGTTCGGGATGGTCTCATGAGAATAGCAGCAGAGGCAGCCAAGTTGTGTCACTTCTGCGGCCCTCTTGGGATGCCTTTAACAGCTGCATGTGCCTGGAGCCCAGGGCTTCCTGGTTTTAAAAGTCCTAGGCCTAAGCCTAACAGTAACCCTAGGAAGGTAAATCTGCCGGGAATTAGGGTTCTTCCTAAGGGAAAAGCTGTGAAAGCAGCCATGTTGTGGCACTTCTGCACTCCCTTTGGGATGCTTTTTGCAGATGAAGTAAGCCTGGAACTCAGGGCTTCCTAGTTAAAAAAATCCAAGCCCTAGGCCGAACCCCAACCCTAAGACGAGAAAGGCAAATCAGCCAGGAATTAGGCATGTCCCCAAGGAAAAAGCTGTGGAGGCAGGCATGTTGTGGTACTTTTGCGCTCTTCTTGGGATGTCCTTCGCAGCTGCTGTGTTCTTGGAACTCAGGGTTTTCTGGTTAATAGAACCCTTACCCTAGGCGTAACTCAAACCTTAACCCGAGGAAGGAAAATCAGCCTATGGTTCGGGATGGTCTCATGGAAATATCAGTGGTGGCAGCCAAGTTGTGTCACTTTTGCGCTCCCCTTGGGATGCCTTTCGCAGCTGCAGAGTGCCTGGAGCCCAGGGCTTCCTGGTTTTAAAAGTCCTAGGCCTAAGCCTAACAGTAACCCTAGGAAGGTAAATCAGCCGGGTATTAGGGTTCTTCCTAAGGGAAAAGCTGTGAAAGCAGCCATGTTGTGGCACTTTTGCACTCCCTTTGGGATGCCTTTGGCAGATGCAGTAAGCCTGGAACTCAGGGCTTCCTGGTTAAAAAACTCCAAGCCCTAGGCTGAACCCTAACCCTAACCCTAGGCAGATAAATCAGCCTAGGTATAGGGATGGTGCCAAGGAAAAAGCTGTGAAAGCTGCCATGTTGTTGCACTTTTGTACTCCCCTTGGGATGCCTTGAACAGCTGCAGTGTGCCTGGAGCCCAGGGCTTCCTAGTTTTAAAAATCCTAGCCCTAGGCCTAAGCCTAACAGTAACCCTGGGAAGGGAAATCAGCCTGGTGTTAGGCTTCTTGCCAAGGAAAAAGCCGTGAAAGCAGCCATGTTGTGGCACTTTTGCACTCCCTTTGGGATGCCTTTCACAGCTCCAGTGTGCCTGGAACTCAGGGCTTCCTGATTTTAAAAATCCTAGCCCTAGGCCGAACCCCAACCCTAAGACGAGAAAGGCAAATCAGCCAGGAATTAGGCATGTCCCCAAGGAAAAAGCTGTGGAGGCAGGCATGTTGTGGTACTTTTGCGCTCTTCTTGGCTAGTCCTTCGCAGCTGCTGTGTTCTTGGAACTCAGGGCTTTCTGGTTAATAGAACCCTTACCCTAGGCGTAACTCAAACCTTAACCCTAGGAAGGAAAATCAGCCTATGGTTCGGGATGGTCTCATGGAAATATCAGTGGTGGCAGCCAAGTTGTGTCACTTTTGCGCTCCCCTTGGGATGCCTTTCGCAGCTGCAGTGTGCCTGGAGCCCAGGGCTTCCTGGTTTTAAAAGTCCTAGGCCTAAGCCTAACAGTAACCCTAGGAAGGTAAATCAGCCGCGTATTAGGGTTCTTCCTAAGGGAAAAGCCGTGAAAGCAGCCATGTTGTGGCACTTCTGCACTCCCTTTGGGATGCTTTTTGCAGATGAAGTAAGCCTGGAACTCAGGGCTTCCTAGTTAAAAAAATCCTAGCCCTAGGCTGAACCCCAACCCTAAGACGAGAAAGGCAAATCAGCCAGGAATTAGGCATGTCCCCAAGGAAAAAGCTGTGGAGGCAGGCATGTTGTGGTACTTTTGCGCTCTTCTTGGCTAGTCCTTCGCAGCTGCTGTGTTCTTGGAACTCAGGGCTTTCTGGTTAATAGAACCCTTACCCTAGGCGTAACTGAAACCTTAACCCTAGGAAGGAAAATCAGCCTATGGTTCAGGATGGTCTCATGAGAATAGAAGCAGAGGCAGCCAAGTTGTGTCACTTCTGCGGCCCTCTTGGGATGTCTTTCGCAGCTGCATGTGCCTGGAGCCCAGGGCTTCCTGGTTTTAAAAGTCCTAGGCCTAAGCCTAACAGTAACCCTAGGAAGGTAAATCAGCCGTGTATTAGGGTTCTTCCTAAGGGAAAAGCCGTGAAAGCAGCCATGTTGTGGCACTTTTGCACTCCCTTTGGGATGCCTTTGGCAGATGCAGTAAGCCTGGAACTCAGGGCTTCCTGGTTAAAAAACTCCAAGCCCTAGGCTGAACCCTAACACTAACCCTAGGCAGGTAAATCAGCCTAGGTATAGGGATGGTGCCAAGGAAAAAGCTGTGAAAGCTGCCATGTTGTTGCACTTTTGTACTCCCCTTGGGATGCCTTGAACAGCTGCAGTGTGCCTGGAGCCCAGGGCTTCCTAGTTTTAAAAATCCTAGCCCTAGGCCTAAGCCTAACAGCAACCCTGGGAAGGGAAATCAGCCTGGTGTTAGGCTTCTTGCCAAGGAAAAAGCCGTGAAAGCAACCATGTTGTGGCACTTCTGCACTCCCTTTGGGATGCTTTTCACAGCTCCAGTGAGCCTGGAACTCAGGGCTTCCTGATTTTAAAAATCCTAGCCCTAGGCCGAACCCCAACCCTAAGACGAGAAAGGCAAATCAGCCAGGAATTAGGCATGTCCCCAAGGAAAAAGCTGTGGAGGCAGGCATGTTGTGGTACTTTTGCGCTCTTCTTGGGATGTCCTTCGCAGCTGCTGTGTTCTTGGAACTCAGGGCTTTCTGGTTAATAGAACCCTTACCCTAGGCGTAACTCAAACCTTAACCCTAGGAAGGAAAATCAGCCTATGGTTCGGGATGGTCTCATGGAAATATCAGTGGTGGCAGCCAAGTTGTGTCACTTTTGCGCTCCCCTTGGGATGCCTTTCGCAGCTGCAGTGTGCCTGGAGCCCAGGGCTTCCTGGTTTTAAAAGTCCTAGGCCTAAGCCTAACAGTAACCCTAGGAAGGTAAATCAGCCGGGTATTAGGGTTCTTCCTAAGGGAAAAGCCGTGAAAGCAGCCATGTTGTGGCACTTCTGCACTCCCTTTGGGATGCTTTTGGCAGATGAAGTAAGCCTGGAACTCAGGGCTTCCTAGTTAAAAAAATCCTAGCCCTAGGCCGAACCCCAACCCTAAGACGAGAAAGGCAAATCAGCCAGGAATTGGGCATGTCCCCAAGGAAAAAGCTGTGGAGGCAGGCATGTTGTGGTACTTTTGCGCTCTTCTTGGGATGTCCTTCGCAGCTGCTGTGTTCTTGGAACTCAGGGCTTTCTGGTTAATAGAACCCTTACCCTAGGCGTAACTCAAACCTTAACCCTAGGAAGGAAAATCAGCCTATGGTTCGGGATGGTCTCATGGAAATATCAGTGGTGGCAGCCAAGTTGTGTCACTTCTGCGGCCCTCTTGGGATGCCTTTAACAGCTGCATGTGCCTGGAGCCCAGGGCTTCCTGGTTTTAAAAGTCCTAGGCCTAAGCCTAACAGTAACCCTAGGAAGGTAAATCAGCCGGGTATTAGGGTTCTTCCTAAGGGAAAAGCCGTGAAAGCAGCCATGTTGTGGCACTTTTGCACTCCATTTGGGATGCCTTTGGCAGATGCAGTAAGCCTGGAACTCAGGGCTTCCTAGTTAAAAATATCCTAGCCCTAGGCCGAACCCCAACCCTAAGACGAGAACGGCAAATCAGCCAGGAATTAGGCATGTCCCCAAGGAAAAAGCTGTGGAGGCAGGCATGTTGTGGTACTTTTGCGCTCTTCTTGGCTAGTCCTTCGCAGCTGCTGTGTTCTTGGAACTCAGGTCTCTCTGGTTAATAGAACTCTTACCCTAGTCGAAACTCAAACCTTAACCCTAGGAAGGAAAATCAGCCTATGATTCAGGATTGTCTCATGAGAATAGAAGCAGAGGCAGCCAAGTTGTGTCACTTCTGCGGCCCTCTTGGGATGCCTTTCGCAGCTGCATGTGCCTGGAGCCCAGGGCTTCCTGGTTTTAAAAGTCCTAGGCCTAAGCCTAACAGTAACCCTAGGAAGGTAAATCAGCCGGGTATTAGGGTTCTTCCTAAGAGAAAAGCCGTGAAAGCAGCCATGTTGTGGCACTTTTGCACTCCCTTTGGGATGCCTTTGGCAGATGCAGTAAGCCTGGAACTCAGGGCTTCCTGGTTAAAAAACTCCAAGCCCTAGGATGAACCCTAACACTAACCCTAGGCAGATAAATCTGCCTAGGTATAGGGATGGTGCCAAGGAAAAAGCTGTGAAAGCTGCCATGTTGTTGCACTTTTGTACTCCCCTTGGGATGCCTTGAACAGCTGCAGTGTGCCTGGAATTCAGGGCTTCCTAGTTTTAAAAATCCTAGCCCTAGGCCTAAGCCTAACATTATCCCTGGGAAGGGAAATCAGACTGGTGTTAGGCTTCTTGCCAAGGAAAAAGCCGTGAAAGCAGCCATGTTGTGGCACTTTTGCACTCCCTTTTGGATGCCTTTCACAGCTCCAGTGTGCCTGGAACTCAGGGCTTCCTGATTTTAAAAATCCTAGCCCTAGGCCGAACCCCAACCCTAAGACGAGAAAGGCAAATCAGCCAGGAATTAGGCATGTCCCCAAGGAAAAAGCTGTGGAGGCAGGCATGTTGTGGTACTTTTGCGCTCTTCTTGGGATGTCCTTCGCAGCTGCTGTGTTCTTGGAACTCAGGGCTTTCTGGTTAATAGAACCCTTACCCTAGGCGTAACTCAAACCTTAACCCTAGGAAGGAAAATCAGCCTATGGTTCGGGATGGTCTCATGGAAATATCAGTGGTGGCAGCCAAGTTGTGTCACTTCTGCGCTCCCCTTGGGATGCCTTTCGCAGCTGCAGAGTGCCTGGAGCCCAGGGCTTCCTGGTTTTAAAAGTCCTAGGCCTAAGCCTAACAGTAACCCTAGGAAGGTAAATCAGCCGGGTATTAGGGTTTTTCCTAAGGGAAAAGCCGTGAAAGCAGCCATGTTGTGGCACTTTTGCACTCCCTTTGGGATGCCTTTGGCAGATGCAGTAAGCCTGGAACTCAGGGCTTCCTGGTTAAAAAACTCCAAGACCTAGGCTGAAGCCTAACCCTAACCCTAGGCAGATAAATCAGCCTAGGTATAGGGATGGTGCCAAGGAAAAAGCTGTGAAAGCTGCCATGTTGTTGCACTTTTGTACTCCCCTTGGGATGCCTTGAACAGCTGCAGTGTGCCTGGAGCTAAGGGCTTCCTAGTTTTAAAAATCCTAGCCCTAGGCCTAAGCCTTACAGTAACCCTGGGCAGGGAAATCAGCCTGGTGTTAGGCTTCTTGCCAAGGAAAAAGCCGTGAAAGCAGCCATGTTGTGGCACTTTTGCACTCCCTTTGGGATGCCTTTCACAGCTCCAGTGTGCCTGGAACTCAGGGCTTCCTGATTTTAAAAATCCTAACCCTAGGCCGAACCCCAACCCTAAGACGAGAAAGGCAAATCAGCCAGGAATTAGGCATGTCCCCAAGGAAAAAGCTGTGGAGGCAGGCATGTTGTGGTACTTTTGCGCTCTTCTTGGGTAGTCCTACGCAGCTGCTGTGTTCTTGGAACTCAGGGCTTTCTGGTTAATAGAACCCTTACCCCAGGCGTAACTCAAACCTTAACCCTAGAAAGGAAAATCAGCCTATGGTTCGGGATGGTCTCATGAGAATAGCAGCAGAGGCAGCCAAGTTGTGTCACTTCTGCGGCCCTCTTGGGATGCCTTTAACAGCTGCATGTGCCTGGAGCCCAGGGCTTCCTGGTTTTAAAAGTCCTAGGCCTAAGCCTAACAGTAACCCTAGGAAGGAAAATCAGCTGGGTATTAGGGTTCTTCCTAAGAGAAAAGCCGTGAAAGCAGCCATGTTGTGGCACTTTTGCACTCCCTTTGGGATGCCTTTGGCAGATGCAGTAAGCCTGGAACTCAGGGCTTTCTTGTTAAAAAACTCCAAGCCCTAGGCTGAACCCTAACACTAACCCTAGGCAGATAAATCTGCCTAGGTATAGGGATGGTGCCAAGGAAAAAGCTGTGAAAGCTGCCATGTTGTTGCACTTTTGTACTCCCCTTGGGATGCCTTGAACAGCTGCAGTGTGCCTGGAACTCAGGGCTTCCTAGTTTTAAAAATCCTAGCCCTAGGCCTAAGCCTAACAGTAACCATGGGAAGGGAAATCAGCCTGGTGTTAGGCTTCTTGCCAAGGAAAAAGCCGTGAAAGCAGCCATGTTGTGGCACTTTTGCACTCCCTTTTGGATGCCTTTCACAGCTCCAGTGTGCCTGGAACTCAGGGCTTCCTGATTTTAAAAATCCTAGCCCTAGGCCGAACCCCAACCCTAAGACGAGAAAGGCAAATCAGCCAGGAATTAGGCATGTCCCCAAGGAAAAAGCTGTGGAGGCAGGCATGTTGTGGTACTTTTGCGCTCTTCTTGGGATGTCCTTCGCAGCTGCTGTGTTCTTGGAACTCAGGGCTTTCTGGTTAATAGAACCCTTACCCTAGGCGTAACTCAAACCTTAACCCTAGGAAGGAAAATCAGCCTATGGTTCGGGATGGTCTCATGGAAATATCAGTGGTGGCAGCCAAGTTGTGTCACTTCTGCGCTCCCCTTGGGATGCCTTTCGCAGCTGCAGAGTGCCTGGAGCCCAGGGCTTCCTGGTTTTCAAAGTCCTAGGCCTAAGCCTAACAGTAACCCTAGGAAGGTAAATCAGCCGGGTATTAGGGTTTTTCCTAAGGGAAAAGCCGTGAAAGCAGCCATGTTGTGGCACTTTTGCACTCCCTTTGGGATGCCTTTGGCAGATGCAGTAAGCCTGGAACTCAGGGCTTCCTGGTTAAAAAACTCCAAGACCTAGGCTGAAGCCTAACCCTAACCCTAGGCAGATAAATCAGCCTAGGTATAGGGATGGTGCCAAGGAAAAAGCTGTGAAAGCTGCCATGTTGTTGCACTTTTGTACTCCCCTTGGGATGCCTTGAACAGCTGCAGTGTGCCTGGAGCTAAGGGCTTCCTAGTTTTAAAAATCCTAGCCCTAGGCCTAAGCCTTACAGTAACCCTGGGAAGGGAAATCAGCCTGGTGTTAGGCTTCTTGCCAAGGAAAAAGCCGTGAAAGCAGCCATGTTGTGGCACTTTTGCACTCCCTTTGGGATGCCTTTCACAGCTCCAGTGTGCCTGGAACTCAGGGCTTCCTGATTTTAAAAATCCTAACCCTAGGCCGAACCCCAACCCTAAGACGAGAAAGGCAAATCAGCCAGGAATTAGGCATGTCCCCAAGGAAAAAGCTGTGGAGGCAGGCATGTTGTGGTACTTTTGCGCTCTTCTTGGGTAGTCCTACGCAGCTGCTGTGTTCTTGGAACTCAGGGCTTTCTGGTTAATAGAACCCTTACCCCAGGCGTAACTCAAACCTTAACCCTAGAAAGGAAAATCAGCCTATGGTTCGGGATGGTCTCATGAGAATAGCAGCAGAGGCAGCCAAGTTGTGTCACTTCTGCGGCCCTCTTGGGATGCCTTTAACAGCTGCATGTGCCTGGAGCCCAGGGCTTCCTGGTTTTAAAAGTCCTAGGCCTAAGCCTAACAGTAACCCTAGGAAGGTAAATCAGCCGCGTATTAGGGCTCTTCCTAAGGGAAAAGCCGTGAAAGCAGCCATGTTGTGGCACTTCTGCACTCCCTTTGGGATGCTTTTGGCAGATGAAGTAAGCCTGGAACTCAGGGCTTCCTAGTTAAAAATATCCTAGCCCTAGGCCGAACCCCAACCCTAAGACGAGAAAGGCAAATCAGCCAGGAATTAGGCATGTCCCCAAGGAAAAAGCTGTGGAGGCAGGCATGTTGTGGTACTTTTGCGCTCTTCTTGGGTAGTCCTTCGCAGCTGCTGTGTTCTTGGAACTCAGGGCTTTCTGGTTAATAGAACTCTTACCCTAGGCGTAACTCAAACCTTAACCCTAGGAAGGAAAATCAGCCTATGGTTCGGGATGGTCTCATGGAAATATCAGTGGTGGCAGCCAAGTTGTGTCACTTCTGCGCTCCCCTTGGGATGCCTTTCGCAGCTGCAGAGTGCCTGGAGCCCAGGGCTTCCTGGTTTTAAAAGTCCTAGGCCTAAGCCTAACAGTAACCCTAGGAAGGTAAATCAGCCGCGTATTAGGGTTCTTCCTAAGGGAAAAGCCGTGAAAGCAGCCATGTTGTGGCACTTTTGCACTCCCTTTGGGATGCCTTTGGCAGATGCAGTAAGCCTGGAACTCAGTGCTTCCTGGTTAAAAAACTCCATGACCTAGGCTGAAGCCTAACCCTAACCCTAGGCAGATAAATCAGCCTAGGTATAGGGATGGTGCCAAGGAAAAAGCTGTGAAAGCTGCCATGTTGTTGCACTTTTGTACTCCCCTTGGGATGCCTTGAACAGCTGCAGTGTGCCTGGAACTAAGGGCTTCCTAGTTTTAAAAATCCTAGCATTAGGCCGAACCCCAACCCTAAGACGAGAAAGGCAAATCAGCCAGGAATTAGGCATGTCCCCAAGGAAAAAGCTGTGGAGGCAGGCACGTTGTGGTACTTTTGCGCTCTTCTTGGGTAGTCCTTCGCAGCTGCTGTGTTCTTGGAGCTCAGGGCTTTCTGGTTAATAGAACCCTTACCCTAGGCGTAACTCAAACCTTAACCCTAGGAAGGAAAATCAGCCTATGGTTCGTCAAGGTCGCATGAGAATAGCAGCAGAGGCAGCCAAGTTGTGTCACTTCTGCGGCCCTCTTGGGATGCCTTTAACAGCTGCATGTGCCTGGAGCCCAGGGCTTTCTGGTTTTAAAAGTCCTAGGCCTAAGCCTAACAGTAACCCTAGGAAGGTAAATCAGCCGCGTATTAGGGTTCTTCCTAAGGGAAAAGCCGTGAAAGCAGCCATGTTGTGGCACTTTTGCACTCCCTTTGGGATGCATTTGGCAGATGCAGTAAGCCTGGAACTCAGGGCTTCCTGGTTAAAAAACTCCAAGCCCTAGGCTGAACCCTAACCCTAACCCTAGGCAGATAAATCTGCCTAGGTATAGGGATGGTGCCAAGGAAAAAGCTGTGCAAGGTGCCATGTTGTGGTACTTTAGTAGTCCCCTTGGGATGCCTTGAACAGCTGCAGTGTGCCTGGATTGAAGGGCTTCCTAGTTTTAAAATTCCTAGGCCTAAGCCTAACAGTAACCCTAGGAAGGTAAATCAGCCGCATATTAGGGTTCTTCCTAAGGGAAAAGCCGTGAAGGCAGCCATGTTGTGGCACTTCTGCACTCCCTTTGGGATGCCTTTGGCAGATGAAGTAAGCCTGGAACTCAGGGCTTCCGAGTTTAAAAAATCCTAGCCCTAGGCCGAACCCCAACCCTAAGACGAGAAAGGCAAATCAGCCAGGAATTAGGCATGTCCCCAAGGAAAAAGCTGTGGAGGCAGGCATGTTGTGGTACTTTTGCGCTCTTCTTGGGAAGTCCTTCGCAGCTGCTGTGTTCTTGGAACTCAGGGCTTTCTGGTTAATAGAACCCTTACCCTAGGCGTAACTCAAACCTTAACCCTAGGAAGGAAAATCAGCCTATGGTTCGGGATGGTCTCATGAGAATAGCAGCAGAGGCAGCCAAGTTGTGTCACTTCTGCGGCCCTCTTGGGATGCCTTTAACAGCTGCATGTGCCTGGAGCCCAGGGCTTCCTGGTTTTAAAAGTCCTAGGCCTAAGCCTAACAGTAACCCTAGGAAGGTAAATCTGCCGGGAATTAGGGTTCTTCCTAAGGGAAAAGCTGTGAAAGCAGCCATGTTGTGGCACTTCTGCACTCCCTTTGGGATGCTTTTTGCAGATGAAGTAAGCCTGGAACTCAGGGCTTCCTAGTTAAAAAAATCCAAGCCCTAGGCCGAACCCCAACCCTAAGACGAGAAAGGCAAATCAGCCAGGAATTAGGCATGTCCCCAAGGAAAAAGCTGTGGAGGCAGGCATGTTGTGGTACTTTTGCGCTCTTCTTGGGATGTCCTTCGCAGCTGCTGTGTTCTTGGAACTCAGGGCTTTCTGGTTAATAGAACCCTTACCCCAGGCGTAACTCAAACCTTAACCCGAGGAAGGAAAATCAGCCTATGGTTCGGGATGGTCTCATGGAAATATCAGTGGTGGCAGCCAAGTTGTGTCACTTTTGCGCTCCCCTTGGGATGCCTTTCGCAGCTGCAGTGTGCCTGGAGCCCAGGGCTTCCTGGTTTTAAAAGTCCTAGGCCTAAGCCTAACAGTAACCCTAGGAAGGTAAATCAGCCGCGTATTAGGGTTCTTCCTAAGGGAAAAGCCGTGAAAGCAGCCATGTTGTGGCACTTCTGCACTCCCTTTGGGATGCTTTTGGCAGATGAAGTAAGCCTGGAACTCAGGGCTTCCTAGTTAAAAAAATCCTAGCCCTAGGCCGAACCCCAACCCTAAGACGAGAAAGGCAAATCAGCCAGGAATTAGGCATGTCCCCAAGGAAAAAGCTGTGGAGGCAGGCATGTTGTGGTACTTTTGCGCTCTTCTTGGGATGTCCTTCGCAGCTGCTGTGTTCTTGGAACTCAGGGTTTTCTGGTTAATAGAACCCTTACCCTAGGCGTAACTCAAACCTTAACCCGAGGAAGGAAAATCAGCCTATGGTTCGGGATGGTCTCATGGAAATATCAGTGGTGGCAGCCAAGTTGTGTCACTTTTGCGCTCCCCTTGGGATGCCTTTCGCAGCTGCAGAGTGCCTGGAGCCCAGGGCTTCCTGGTTTTAAAAGTCCTAGGCCTAAGCCTAACAGTAACCCTAGGAAGGTAAATCAGCCGGGTATTAGGGTTCTTCCTAAGGGAAAAGCTGTGAAAGCAGCCATGTTGTGGCACTTTTGCACTCCCTTTGGGATGCCTTTGGCAGATGCAGTAAGCCTGGAACTCAGGGCTTCCTGGTTAAAAAACTCCAAGCCCTAGGCTGAACCCTAACCCTAACCCTAGGCAGATAAATCAGCCTAGGTATAGGGATGGTGCCAAGGAAAAAGCTGTGAAAGCTGCCATGTTGTTGCACTTTTGTACTCCCCTTGGGATGCCTTGAACAGCTGCAGTGTGCCTGGAGCCCAGGGCTTCCTAGTTTTAAAAATCCTAGCCCTAGGCCTAAGCCTAACAGTAACCCTGGGAAGGGAAATCAGCCTGGTGTTAGGCTTCTTGCCAAGGAAAAAGCCGTGAAAGCAACCATGTTGTGGCACTTTTGCACTCCCTTTTGGATGCCTTTCACAGCTCCAGTGTGCCTGGAACTCAGGGCTTCCTGATTTTAAAAATCCTAGCCCTAGGCCGAACCCCAACCCTAAGACGAGAAAGGCAAATCAGCCAGGAATTAGGCATGTCCCCAAGGAAAAAGCTGTGGAGGCAGGCATGTTGTGGTACTTTTGCGCTCTTCTTGGCTAGTCCTTCGCAGCTGCTGTGTTCTTGGAACTCAGGGCTTTCTGGTTAATAGAACCCTTACCCTAGGCGTAACTCAAACCTTAACCCTAGGAAGGAAAATCAGCCTATGGTTCGGGATGGTCTCATGGAAATATCAGTGGTGGCAGCCAAGTTGTGTCACTTTTGCGCTCCCCTTGGGATGCCTTTCGCAGCTGCAGTGTGCCTGGAGCCCAGGGCTTCCTGGTTTTAAAAGTCCTAGGCCTAAGCCTAACAGTAACCCTAGGAAGGTAAATCAGCCGCGTATTAGGGTTCTTCCTAAGGGAAAAGCCGTGAAAGCAGCCATGTTGTGGCACTTCTGCACTCCCTTTGGGATGCTTTTTGCAGATGAAGTAAGCCTGGAACTCAGGGCTTCCTAGTTAAAAAAATCCTAGCCCTAGGCTGAACCCCAACCCTAAGACGAGAAAGGCAAATCAGCCAGGAATTAGGCATGTCCCCAAGGAAAAAGCTGTGGAGGCAGGCATGTTGTGGTACTTTTGCGCTCTTCTTGGCTAGTCCTTCGCAGCTGCTGTGTTCTTGGAACTCAGGGCTTTCTGGTTAATAGAACCCTTACCCTAGGCGTAACTGAAACCTTAACCCTAGGAAGGAAAATCAGCCTATGGTTCAGGATGGTCTCATGAGAATAGAAGCAGAGGCAGCCAAGTTGTGTCACTTCTGCGGCCCTCTTGGGATGTCTTTCGCAGCTGCATGTGCCTGGAGCCCAGGGCTTCCTGGTTTTAAAAGTCCTAGGCCTAAGCCTAACAGTAACCCTAGGAAGGTAAATCAGCCGTGTATTAGGGTTCTTCCTAAGGGAAAAGCCGTGAAAGCAGCCATGTTGTGGCACTTTTGCACTCCCTTTGGGATGCCTTTGGCAGATGCAGTAAGCCTGGAACTCAGGGCTTCCTGGTTAAAAAACTCCAAGCCCTAGGCTGAACCCTAACACTAACCCTAGGCAGGTAAATCAGCCTAGGTATAGGGATGGTGCCAAGGAAAAAGCTGTGAAAGCTGCCATGTTGTTGCACTTTTGTACTCCCCTTGGGATGCCTTGAACAGCTGCAGTGTGCCTGGAGCCCAGGGCTTCCTAGTTTTAAAAATCCTAGCCCTAGGCCTAAGCCTAACAGTAACCCTGGGAAGGGAAATCAGCCTGGTGTTAGGCTTCTTGCCAAGGAAAAAGCCGTGAAAGCAACCATGTTGTGGCACTTTTGCACTCCCTTTTGGATGCCTTTCACAGCTCCAGTGAGCCTGGAACTCAGGGCTTCCTGATTTTAAAAATCCTAGCCCTAGGCCGAACCCCAACCCTAAGACGAGAAAGGCAAATCAGCCAGGAATTAGGCATGTCCCCAAGGAAAAAGCTGTGGAGGCAGGCATGTTGTGGTACTTTTGCGCTCTTCTTGGGATGTCCTTCGCAGCTGCTGTGTTCTTGGAACTCAGGGCTTTCTGGTTAATAGAACCCTTACCCTAGGCGTAACTCAAACCTTAACCCTAGGAAGGAAAATCAGCCTATGGTTCGGGATGGTCTCATGGAAATATCAGTGGTGGCAGCCAAGTTGTGTCACTTTTGCGCTCCCCTTGGGATGCCTTTCGCAGCTGCAGTGTGCCTGGAGCCCAGGGCTTCCTGGTTTTAAAAGTCCTAGGCCTAAGCCTAACAGTAACCCTAGGAAGGTAAATCAGCCGGGTATTAGGGTTCTTCCTAAGGGAAAAGCCGTGAAAGCAGCCATGTTGTGGCACTTCTGCACTCCCTTTGGGATGCTTTTGGCAGATGAAGTAAGCCTGGAACTCAGGGCTTCCTAGTTAAAAAAATCCTAGCCCTAGGCCGAACCCCAACCCTAAGACGAGAAAGGCAAATCAGCCAGGAATTGGGCATGTCCCCAAGGAAAAAGCTGTGGAGGCAGGCATGTTGTGGTACTTTTGCGCTCTTCTTGGGATGTCCTTCACAGCTGCTGTGTTCTTGGAACTCAGGGCTTTCTGGTTAATAGAACCCTTACCCTAGGCGTAACTCAAACCTTAACCCTAGGAAGGAAAATCAGCCTATGGTTCGGGATGGTCTCATGGAAATATCAGTGGTGGCAGCCAAGTTGTGTCACTTCTGCGGCCCTCTTGGGATGCCTTTAACAGCTGCATGTGCCTGGAGCCCAGGGCTTCCTGGTTTTAAAAGTCCTAGGCCTAAGCCTAACAGTAACCCTAGGAAGGTAAATCAGCCGGGTATTAGGGTTCTTCCTAAGGGAAAAGCCGTGAAAGCAGCCATGTTGTGGCACTTTTGCACTCCATTTGGGATGCCTTTGGCAGATGCAGTAAGCCTGGAACTCAGGGCTTCCTAGTTAAAAATATCCTAGCCCTAGGCCGAACCCCAACCCTAAGACGAGAACGGCAAATCAGCCAGGAATTAGGCATGTCCCCAAGGAAAAAGCTGTGGAGGCAGGCATGTTGTGGTACTTTTGCGCTCTTCTTGGCTAGTCCTTCGCAGCTGCTGTGTTCTTGGAACTCAGGTCTCTCTGGTTAATAGAACTCTTACCCTAGTCGAAACTCAAACCTTAACCCTAGGAAGGAAAATCAGCCTATGATTCAGGATGGTCTCATGAGAATAGAAGCAGAGGCAGCCAAGTTGTGTCACTTCTGCGGCCCTCTTGGGATGCCTTTCGCAGCTGCATGTGCCTGGAGCCCAGGGCTTCCTGGTTTTAAAAGTCCTAGGCCTAAGCCTAACAGTAACCCTAGGAAGGTAAATCAGCCGGGTATTAGGGTTCTTCCTAAGGGAAAAGCTGTGAAAGCAGCCATGTTGTGGCACTTTTGCACTCCCTTTGGGATGCCTTTGGCAGATGCAGTAAGGCTGCAACTCAGGGCTTCCTGGTTAAAAAACTCCAAGCCCTAGGCTGAACCCTAACACTAACCCTAGGCAGATAAAACAGCCAAGTTATAGGGATGGTGCCAAGGAAAAAGCTGTGAAAGCTGCCATGTTGTTGCACTTTTTTACTCCCCTTGGGATGCCTTTCGCAGCTGCAGTGTGCCTGGAGCCCAGGGCTTCCTAGTTTTAAAAATCCTAGTCCTAGGCCTAAGCCTAACAGTAACCCTGGGAAGGGAAATCAGCCTGGTGTTAGGATTCTTGCCAAGGAAAAAGCCGTGAAAGCAACCATGTCGTGGCACTTTTGCACTCCCTTTGGGATGCCTTTCACAGCTCCAGTGTGCCTGGAACTCAGGGCTTCCTGATTTTAAAAGTCCTAGCCCTAGGCCGAACCCCAACCCTAAGACGAGAAAGGCAAATCAGCCAGGAATTAGGCATGTCCCTAAGGAAAAAGCTGTGGAGGCAGGCATGTTGTGGTACTTTTGCGCTCTTCTTGGCTAGTCCTTCGCAGCTGCTGTGTTCTTGGAACTCAGGGCTTTCTGGTTAATAGAACCCTTACCCTAGGCGTAACTCAAACCTTAACCCTAGGAAGGAAAATCAGAATATGATTCAGGATGGTCTCATGAGAATAGAAGCAGAGGCAGCCAAGTTGTGTCACTTCTGCGGCCCTCTTGGGATGCCTTTAACAGCTGCATGTGCCTGGAGCCCAGGGCTTCCTGGTTTTAAAAGTCCTAGGCCTAAGCCTAACAGTAACCCTAGGAAGGTAAATCAGCCGTGTATTAGGGTTCTTCCTAAGGGAAAAGCCGTGAAAGCAGCCATGTTGTGGCACTTTTGCACTCCCTTTGGGATGCCTTTGGCAGATGCAGTAAGCCTGGAACTCAGGGCTTTCTTGTTAAAAAACTCCAAGCCCTAGGCTGAACCCCAACCCTAAGACGAGAACGGCAAATCAGCCAGGAATTAGGCATGTCCCCAAGGAAAAAGCTGTGGAGGCAGGCATGTTGTGGTACTTTTGCGCTCTTCTTGGCTAGTCCTTCGCAGCTGCTGTGTTCTTGGAACTCAGGTCTCTCTGGTTAATAGAACTCTTACCCTAGTCGAAACTCAAACCTTAACCCTAGGAAGGAAAATCAGCCTATGATTCAGGATGGTCTCATGAGAATAGAAGCAGAGGCAGCCAAGTTGTGTCACTTCTGCGGCCCTCTTGGGATGCCTTTCGCAGCTGCATGTGCCTGGAGCCCAGGGCTTCCTGGTTTTAAAAGTCCTAGGCCTAAGCCTAACAGTAACCCTAGGAAGGTAAATCAGCCGCGTATTAGGGTTCTTCCTAAGGGAAAAGCTGTGAAAGCAGCCATGTTGTGGCACTTTTGCACTCCCTTTGGGATGCCTTTGGCAGATGCAGTAAGCCTGCAACTCAGGGCTTCCTGGCTAAAAAACTCCAAGCCCTAGGCTGAACCCTAACCCTTACCCTAGGCAGATAAAACAGCCACGGTATAGGGATGGTGCAAAGGAAAAAGCTGTGAAAGCTGCCATGTTGTTGCACTTTTTTACTCCCCTTGGGATGCCTTTCGCAGCTGCAGTGTGCCTGGAGCCCAGGGCTTCCTAGTTTTAAAAATCCTAGTCCTAGGCCTAAGCCTAACAGTAACCCTGGGAAGGGAAATCAGCCTGGTGTTAGGATTCTTGCCAAGGAAAAAGCCGTGAAAGCAACCATGTTGTGGCACTTTTGCACTCCCTTTGGGATGCCTTTCACAGCTCCAGTGTGCCTGGAACTCAGGGCTTCCTGATTTTAAAAGTCCTAGCCCTAGGCCGAACCCCAACCCTAAGACGAGAAAGGCAAATCAGCCAGGAATTAGGCATGTCCCCAAGGAAAAAGCTGTGGAGGCAGGCATGTTGTGGTACTTTTGCGCTCTTCTTGGCTAGTCCTTCGCAGCTGCTGTGTTCTTGGAACTCAGGGCTTTCTGGTTAATAGAACCCTTACCCTAGGCGTAACTCAAACCTTAACCCTAGGAAGGAAAATCAGCCTATGATTCAGGATGGTCTCATGAGAATAGAAGCAGAGGCAGCCAAGTTGTGTCACTTCTGCGGCCCTCTTGGGATGCCTTTAACAGCTGCATGTGCCTGGAGCCCAGGGCTTCCTGGTTTTAAAAGTCCTAGGCCTAAGCCTAACAGTAACCCTAGGAAGGTAAATCAGCCGCGTATTAGGGTTCTTCCTAAGGGAAAAGCCGTGAAAGCAGCCATGTTGTGGCACTTTTGCACTCCCTTTGGGATGCCTTTGGCAGATGCAGTAAGCCTGGAACTCAGGGCTTTCTTGTTAAAAAACTCCAAGCCCTAGGCTGAACCCTAACACTAACCCTAGGCAGATAAAACAGCCAAGGTATAGGGATGGTGCCAAGGAAAAAGCTGTGAAAGCTGCCATGTTGTTGCACTTTTGTACTCCCCTTGGGATGCCTTGAACAGCTGCAGTGTGCCTGGATCTAAGGGCTTCCTAGTTTTAAAAATCCTAGTCCTAGGCCTAAGCCTAACAGTAACCATGGGAAGGTAAATCAGCCTGGTGTTAGGCTTCTTGCCAAGGAAAAAGCCGTGAAAGCAACCATGTTGTGGCACTTTTGCACTCCCTTTGGGATGCCTTTGGCAGCTCCAGTGTGCCTGGAACTCAGGGCTTCCTGATTTTAAAAGTCCTAGCCCTAGGCCGAACCCCAACCCTAAGACGAGAAAGGCAA
Source organism: Ammospiza maritima maritima (assembly GCA_036010785.1). Lineage (NCBI taxonomy): Eukaryota > Metazoa > Chordata > Aves > Passeriformes > Passerellidae > Ammospiza > Ammospiza maritima. Next base: position 1,517,566 of record JAYKTQ010000132.1, read on the forward strand.
ATCAGCCAGGAATTAGGCATGTCCCCAAGGAAAAAGCTGTGGAGGCAGGCATGTTGTGGTACTTTTGCGCTCTTCTTGGGTAGTCCTTCGCAGCTGCTGTGTTCTTGGAACTCAGGGCTTTCTGGTTAATAGAACCCTTACCCTAGGCGTAACTCAAACCTTAACCCTAGGAAGGAAAATCAGCCTATGGTTCGGGATGGTCTCATGGAAATATCAGTGGTGGCAGCCAAGTTGTGTCACTTTTGCGCTCCCCTTGGGATGCCTTTCGCAGCTGCAGTGTGCCTGGAGCCCAGGGCTTCCTGGTTTTAAAAGTCCTAGGCCTAAGCCTAACAGTAACCCTAGGAAGGTCAATCAGCTGGGTATTAGGGTTCTTCCTAAGGGAAAAGCCGTGAAAGCAGCCATGTTGTGGCACTTTTGCACTCCCTTTGGTATGCCTTTGGCAGATGCAGTAAGCCTGGAACTCAGGGCTTCCTAGTTAAAAATATCCTAGCCCTAGGCCGAAACCCAACCCTAAGACGAGAAAGGCAAATCAGCCAGGAATTAGGCGTGTCCCCAAGGAAAAAGCTGTGGAGGCAGGCATGTTGTGGTACTTTTGCGCTCTTCTTGGCTAGTCCTTCGCAGCTGCTGTGTTCTTGGAACTCAGGGCTTTCTGGTTAATAGAACTCTTACCCTAGTCGAAACTCAAACCTTAACCCTAGGAAGGAAAATCAGCCTATGATTCAGGATGGTCTCATGAGAATAGAAGCAGAGGCAGCCAAGTTGTGTCACTTCTGCGGCCCTCTTGGGATGCCTTTAACAGCTGCATGTGCCTGGAGCCCAGGGCTTCCTGGTTTTAAAAGTCCTAGGCCTAAGCCTAACAGTAACCCTAGGAAGGTAAATCAGCCGGGTATTAGGGTTCTTCCTAAGGGAAAAGCCGTGAAAGCAGCCATGTTGTGGCACTTTTGCACTCCCTTTGGGATGCCTTTGGCAGATGCAGTAAGCCTGGAACTCAGGGCTTCCTGGTTAAAAAACTCCAAGCCCTAGGCTGAACCCTAACCCTAACCCTAGGCAGATAAAACTGCCAAAGTATAGGGATGGTGCCAGGGAAAAAGCTGTTAAAGCTGCCATGTTGTTGCACTTTTGTTCTCCCCTTGGGATGCCTTGAGCAGCTGCAGTGTGCCTGGATCTAAGGGCTTCCTAGTTTTAAAAATCCTAGTCCTAGGCCTAAGCCTAACAGTAACCATGGGAATGGAAATCAGCCTGGTGTTAAGCTTCTTGCCAAGGAAAAAGCCGTGAAAGAAACCATGTTGTGGCACTTTTGCACTCCCTTTTGGATGCCTTTCACAGCTCCAGTGTGCCTGGAACTCAGGGCTTCCTGATTTTAAAAATCCTAGCCCTAGGCCGAACCCCAACCCTAAGACGAGAAAGGCAAATCAGCCAGGAATTAGGCATGTCCCCAAGGAAAAAGCTGTGGAGGCAGGCATGTTGTGGTACTTTTGCGCTCTTCTTGGGAAGTCCTTCGCAGCTGCTGTGTTCTTGGAACTCAGGGCTTTCTGGTTAATAGAACCCTTACCCTAGGCGTAACTCAAACCTTAACCCTAGGAAGGAAAATCAGCTTATGGTTCGGGATGGTCTCATGAGAATAGAAGCAGAGGCAGCCAAGTTGTGTCACTTCTGCAGCCCTCTTGGGATGCCTTTAACAGCTGCAGTGTGCCTGGAGCCCAGGGCTTCCTGGTTTTAAAAGTCCTAGGCCTAAGCCTAACAGTAACCCTAGGAAGGTAAATCAGCTGGGTATTAGGGTTCTTCCTAAGGGAAAAGCCGTGAAAGCAGCCATGTTGTGGCACTTTTGCACTCCCTTTGGGATGCCTTTGGCAGATGCAGTAAGCCTGGAACTCAGGGCTTCCTAGTTAAAAAAATCCTAGCCCTAGGCCGAACCCCAACCCTAAGACGAGAAAGGCAAATCAGCCAGGAATTAGGCATGTCCCCAAGGAAAAAGCTGTGGAGGCAGGCATGTTGTGGTACTTTTGCGCTCTTCTTGGCTAGTCCTTTGCAGCTGCTGTGTTCTTGGAACTCAGGGCTTTCTGGTTAATAGAACCCTTACCCTAGGCGTAACTCAAACCTTAACCCTAGGAAGGAAAATCAGCCTATGGTTCGGGATGGTCTCATGGAAATATCAGTGGTGGCAGCCAAGTTGTGTCACTTTTGCGCTCCCCTTGGGATGCCTTTCGCAGCTGCAGTGTACCTGGAGCCCAGGGCTTCCTGGTTTTAAAAGTCCTAGGCCTAAGCCTAACAGTAACCCTAGGAAGGTAAATCAGCCGCGTATTAGGGTTCTTCCTAAGGAAAAAGCTGTGAAAGCAGCCATGTTGTGGCACTTTTGCACTCCCTTTGGGATGCCTTTGGCAGATGCAGTAAGCCTGGAACTCAGGGCTTCCTGGTTAAAAAACTCCAAGACCTAGGCTGAAGCCTAACCCTAACCCTAGGCAGATAAATCAGCCTAGTTATAGGGATGGTGCCAAGGAAAAAGCTGTGAAAGCTGCCATGTTGTTGCACTTTTGTACTCCCCTTGGGATGCCTTGAACAGCTGCAGTGTGCCTGGATCTAAGGGCTTCCTAGTTTTAAAAATACTAGTCCTAGGCCTAAGCCTAACAGTAACCAAGGGAAGGGAAATCAGCCTGGTGTTAAGCTTCTTGCCAAGGAAAAAGCCGTGAAAGCAGCCATGATGTGGCACTTTTGCACTCCCTTTTGGATGCCTTTCACAGCTCCAGTGTGCCTGGAACTCAGGGCTTCCTGATTTTAAAAATCCTAGCCCTAGGCCGAACCCCAACCCTAAGACGAGAAAGGCAAATCAGCCAGGAATTAGGCATGTCCCCAAGGAAAAAGCTGTGGAGGCAGGCATGTTGTGGTACTTTTGCGCTCTTCTTGGCTAGTCCTTCGCAGCTGCTGTGTTCTTGGAACTCAGGGCTTTCTGGTTAATAGAACCCTTACCCGAGGCGTAACTCAAACCTTAACCCTAGGAAGGAAAATCAGCCTATGGTTCGGGATGGTCTCATGAGAATAGAAGCAGAGGCAGCCAAGTTGTGTCACTTCTGCAGCCCTCTTGGGATGCCTTTAACAGCTGCAGTGTGCCTGGAGCCCAGGGCTTCCTGGTTTTAAAAGTCCTAGGCCTAAGCCTAACAGTAACCCTAGGAAGGTAAATCAGCCGCGTATTAGGGTTCTTCCTAAGGGAAAAGCCGTGAAAGCAGCCATGTTGTGGCACTTTTGCACTCCCTTTGGGATGCCTTTGGCAGATGAAGTAAGCCTGGAACTCAGGGCTTCCTAGTTAAAAATATCCTAGCCCTAGGCCGAACCCCAACACTAAGACGAGAAAGGCAAATCAGCCAGGAATTAGGCATGTCCCCAAGGAAAAAGCTGTGGAGGCAGGCATGTTGTGGTACTTTTGCGCTCTTCTTGGCTAGTCCTTCGCAGCTGCTGTGTTCTTGGAACTCAGGGCTTTCTGGTTAATAGAACCCTTACTCTAGGCGTAACTCAAACCTTAACCCTAGGAAGGAAAATCAGCCTATGGTTCGGGATGGTCTCATGGAAATATCAGTGGTGGCAGCCAAGTTGTGTCACTTTTGCGCTCCCCTTGGGATGCCTTTCGCAGCTGCAGTGTGCCTGGAGCCCAGGGCTTCCTGGTTTTAAAAGTCCTAGGCCTAAGCCTAACAGTAACCCCAGGAAGGTAAATCAGCCGCGTATTAGGGTTCTTCCTAAGGGAAAAGCCGTGAAAGCAGCCATGTTGTGGCACTTTTGCACTCCCTTTGGGATGCCTTTGGCAGATGAAGTAAGCCTGGAACTCAGGGCTTCCTGATTTTAAAAATCCTAGCCCTAGGCCGAACCCCAACCCTAAGACGAGAAAGGCAAATCAGCCAGGAATTAGGCATGTCCCCAAGGAAAAAGCTGTGGAGGCAGGCATGTTGTGGTACTTTTGCGCTCTTCTTGGGATGTCCTTCGCAGCTGCTGTGTTCTTGGAACTCAGGGCTTTCTGGTTAATAGAACCCTTACCCTAGGCGTAACTCAAACCTTAACCCTAGGAAGGAAAATCAGCCTATGGTTCGGGATGGTCTCATGGAAATATCAGTGGTGGCAGCCAAGTTGTGTCACTTTTGCGCTCCCCTTGGGATGCCTTTCGCAGCTGCAGTGTGCCTGGAGCCCAGGGCTTCCTGGTTTTAAAAGTCCTAGGCCTAAGCCTAACAGTAACCCTAGGAAGGTAAATCAGCCGGGTATTAGGGTTCTTCCTAAGGGAAAAGCCGTGAAAGCAGCCATGTTGTGGCACTTCTGCACTCCCTTTGGGATGCTTTTGGCAGATGAAGTAAGCCTGGAACTCAGGGCTTCCTAGTTAAAAAAATCCTAGCCCTAGGCCGAACCCCAACCCTAAGACGAGAAAGGCAAATCAGCCAGGAATTGGGCATGTCCCCAAGGAAAAAGCTGTGGAGGCAGGCATGTTGTGGTACTTTTGCGCTCTTCTTGGGATGTCCTTCGCAGCTGCTGTGTTCTTGGAACTCAGGGCTTTCTGGTTAATAGAACCCTTACCCTAGGCGTAACTCAAACCTTAACCCTAGGAAGGAAAATCAGCCTATGGTTCGGGATGGTCTCATGGAAATATCAGTGGTGGCAGCCAAGTTGTGTCACTTTTGCGCTCCCCTTGGGATGCCTTTCGCAGCTGCAGTGTGCCTGGAGCCCAGGGCTTCCTGGTTTTAAAAGTCCTAGGCCTAAGCCTAACAGTAACCCTAGGAAGGTAAATCAGCCGCGTATTAGGGTTCTTCCTAAGGGAAAAGCCGTGAAAGCAGCCATGTTGTGGCACTTTTGTACACCCTTTGGGATGCCTTTGGCTGATGAAGTAAGCCTGGAACTCAGGGCTTCCTAGTTAAAAATATCCTAGCCCTAGGCCGAACCCCAACCCTAAGACGAGAAAGGCAAATCAGCCAGGAATTAGGCATGTCCCCAAGGAAAAAGCTGTGGAGGCAGGCATGTTGTGGTACTTTCGCGCTCTTCTTGGCTAGTCCTTCGCAGCTGCTGTGTTCTTGGAACTCAGGTCTCTCTGGTGAATAGAACTCTTACCCTAGTCGAAACTCAAACCTTAACCCTAGGAAGGAAAATCAGCCTATGGTTCGGGATGGTCTCATGAGAATAGAAGCAGAGGCAGCCAAGGTGTGTCACTTCTGCGGCCCTCTTGGGATGCCTTTCGCAGATGCATGTGCCTGGAGCCCAGGGCTTCCTGGTTTTAAAAGTCCTAGGCCTAAGCCTAACAGTAACCCTAGGAAGGTAAATCAGCCGCGTATTAGGGTTCTTCCTAAGGGAAAAGCCGTGAAAGCAGCCATGTTGTGGCACTTCTGCACTCCCTTTGGGATGCCTTTGGCACATGCACTAAGCCTGGAACTCAGGGCTTCCTTGTTAAAAATATCCTAGCCCTAGGCCGAACCCCAACCCTAAGACGAGAACGGCAAATCAGCCAGGAATTAGGCGTGTCCCCAAGGAAAAAGCTGTGGAGGCAGGCATGTTGTGGTACTTTTGCGCTCTTCTTGGCTAGTCCTTTGCAGCTGCTGTGTTCTTGGACCTCAGGTCTCTCTGGTTAATAGAACTCTTACCCTAGTCGAAACTCAAACCTTAACCCTAGGAAGGAAAATCAGACTATGATTCAGGATGGTCTCATGAGAATAGAAGCAGAGGCAGCCAAGTTGTGTCACTTCTGCGGCCCTCTTGGGATGCCTTTCGCAGCTGCATGTGCCTGGAGCCCAGGGCTTCCTGGTTTTAAAAGTCCTAGGCCTAAGCCTAACAGTAACCCTAGGAAGGTAAATCAGCCGCGTATTAGGGTTCTTCCTAAGGGAAAAGCTGTGAAAGCAGCCATGTTGTGGCACTTTTGCACTCCCTTTGGGATGCCTTTGGCAGATGCAGTAAGCCTGCAACTCAGGGCTTCCTGGTTAAAAAACTCCAAGCCCTAGGCTGAACCCTAACCCTAACCCTAGGCAGATAAAACAGCCAAGGTATAGGGATGGTGCAAAGGATAAAGCTGTGAAAGCTGCCATGTTGTTGCACTTTTTTACTCCCCTTGGGATGCCTTTCGCAGCTGCAGTGTGCCTGGAGCCCAGGGCTTCCTAGTTTTAAAAATCCTAGTCCTAGGCCTAAGCCTAACAGTAACCCTGGGAAGGGAAATCAGCCTGGTGTTAGGATTCTTGCCAACGAAAAAGCTGTGAAAGCTGCCATGTTGTTGCACTTTTGTACTCCCCTTGGGATGCCTTTCACAGCTCCAGTGTGCCTGGATCTAAGGGCTTCCTAGTTTTAAAAATCCTAGTCCTAGGCCTAAGCCTAACAGTAACCATGGGAAGGTAAATCAGCCTGGTGTTAGGCTTCTTGCCAAGGAAAAAGCCGTGAAAGCAACCATGTTGTGGCACTTTTGCACTCCCTTTGGGATGCCTTTCACAGCTCCAGTGTGCCTGGAACTCAGGGCTTCCTGATTTTAAAAGTCCTAGCCCTAGGCCGAACCCCAACCCTAAGACGAGAAAGGCAAATCAGCCAGGAATTAGGCATGTCCCCAAGGAAAAAGCTGTGGAGGCAGGCATGTTGTGGTACTTTTGCGCTCTTCTTGGGATGTCCTTCGCAGCTGCTGTGTTCTTGGAACTCAGGGCTTTCTGGTTAATAGAACCCTTACCCTAGGCGTAACTCAAACCTTAACCCTAGGAAGGAAAATCAGCCTATGGTTCGGGATGGTCTCATGGAAATATCAGTGGTGGCAGCCAAGTTGTGTCACTTTTGCGCTCCCCTTGGGATGCCTTTCGCAGCTGCAGTGTGCCTGGAGCCCAGGGCTTCCTGGTTTTAAAAGTCCTAGGCCTAAGCCTAACAGTAACCCTAGGAAGGTAAATCAGCTGGGTATTAGGGTTCTTCCTAAGGGAAAAGCCGTGAAAGCAGCCATGTTGTGGCACTTTTGCACTCCCTTTGGGATGCCTTTGGCAGATGCAGTAAGCCTGGAACTCAGGGCTTCCTAGTTAAAAATATCCTAGCCCTAGGCCGAAACCCAACCCTAAGACGAGAAAGGCAAATCAGCCAGGAATTAGGCGTGTCCCCAAGGAAAAAGCTGTGGAGGCAGGCATGTTGTGGTACTTTTGCGCTCTTCTTGGCTAGTCCTTCGCAGCTGCTGTGTTCTTGGAACTCAGGGCTTTCTGGTTAATAGAACTCTTACCCTAGTCGAAACTCAAACCTTAACCCTAGGAAGGAAAATCAGCCTATGATTCAGGATGGTCTCATGAGAATAGAAGCAGAGGCAGCCAAGTTGTGTCACTTCTGCGGCCCTCTTGGGATGCCTTTAACAGCTGCATGTGCCTGGAGCCCAGGGCTTCCTGGTTTTAAAAGTCCTAGGCCTAAGCCTAACAGTAACCCTAGGAAGGTAAATCAGCCGGGTATTAGGGTTCTTCCTAAGGGAAAAGCCGTGAAAGCAGCCATGTTGTGGCACTTTTGCACTCCCTTTGGGATGCCTTTGGCAGATGCAGTAAGCCTGCAACTCAGGGCTTCCTGGTTAAAAAACTCCAAGCCCTAGGCTGAACCCTAACCCTAACCCTAGGCAGATAAAACTGCCAAAGTATAGGGATGGTGCCAGGGAAAAAGCTGTTAAAGCTGCCATGTTGTTGCACTTTTGTTCTCCCCTTGGGATGCCTTGAGCAGCTGCAGTGTGCCTGGATCTAAGGGCTTCCTAGTTTTAAAAATCCTAGTCCTAGGCCTAAGCCTAACAGTAACCATGGGAATGGAAATCAGCCTGGTGTTAAGCTTCTTGCCAAGGAAAAAGCCGTGAAAGAAACCATGTTGTGGCACTTTTGCACTCCCTTTTGGATGCCTTTCACAGCTCCAGTGTGCCTGGAACTCAGGGCTTCCTGATTTTAAAAATCCTAGCCCTAGGCCGAACCCCAACCCTAAGACGAGAAAGGCAAATCAGCCAGGAATTAGGCATGTCCCCAAGGAAAAAGCTGTGGAGGCAGGCATGTTGTGGTACTTTTGCGCTCTTCTTGGGAAGTCCTTCGCAGCTGCTGTGTTCTTGGAACTCAGGGCTTTCTGGTTAATAGAACCCTTACCCTAGGCGTAACTCAAACCTTAACCCTAGGAAGGAAAATCAGCTTATGGTTCGGGATGGTCTCATGAGAATAGAAGCAGAGGCAGCCAAGTTGTGTCACTTCTGCAGCCCTCTTGGGATGCCTTTAACAGCTGCAGTGTGCCTGGAGCCCAGGGCTTCCTGGTTTTAAAAGTCCTAGGCCTAAGCCTAACAGTAACCCTAGGAAGGTAAATCAGCTGGGTATTAGGGTTCTTCCTAATGGAAAAGCCGTGAAAGCAGCCATGTTGTGGCACTTTTGCACTCCCTTTGGGATGCCTTTGGCAGATGCAGTAAGCCTGGAACTCAGGGCTTCCTAGTTAAAAAAATCCTAGCCCTAGGCCGAACCCCAACCCTAAGACGAGAAAGGCAAATCAGCCAGGAATTAGGCATGTCCCCAAGGAAAAAGCTGTGGAGGCAGGCATGTTGTGGTACTTTTGCGCTCTTCTTGGCTAGTCCTTTGCAGCTGCTGTGTTCTTGGAACTCAGGGCTTTCTCGTTAATAGAACCCTTACCCTAGGCGTAACTCAAAACTTAACCCTAGGAAGGAAAATCAGCCTATGGTTCGGGATGGTCTCATGGAAATATCAGTGGTGGCAGCCAAGTTGTGTCACTTTTGCGCTCCCCTTGGGATGCCTTTCGCAGCTGCAGTGTACCTGGAGCCCAGGGCTTCCTGGTTTTAAAAGTCCTAGGCCTAAGCCTAACAGTAACCCTAGGAAGGTAAATCAGCCGCGTATTAGGGTTCTTCCTAAGGAAAAAGCTGTGAAAGCAGCCATGTTGTGGCACTTTTGCACTCCCTTTGGGATGCCTTTGGCAGATGCAGTAAGCCTGGAACTCAGGGCTTCCTGGTTAAAAAACTCCAAGACCTAGGCTGAAGCCTAACCCTAACCCTAGGCAGATAAATCAGCCTAGGTATAGGGATGGTGCCAAGGAAAAAGCTGTGAAAGCTGCCATGTTGTTGCACTTTTGTACTCCCCTTGGGATGCCTTGAACAGCTGCAGTGTGCCTGGATCTAAGGGCTTCCTAGTTTTAAAAATACTAGTCCTAGGCCTAAGCCTAACAGTAACCAAGGGAAGGGAAATCAGCCTGGTGTTAAGCTTCTTGCCAAGGAAAAAGCCGTGAAAGCAGCCATGATGTGGCACTTTTGCACTCCCTTTTGGATGCCTTTCACAGCTCCAGTGTGCCTGGAACTCAGGGCTTCCTGATTTTAAAAATCCTAGCCCTAGGCCGAACCCCAACCCTAAGACGAGAAAGGCAAATCAGCCAGGAATTAGGCATGTCCCCAAGGAAAAAGCTGTGGAGGCAGGCATGTTGTGGTACTTTTGCGCTCTTCTTGGCTAGTCCTTCGCAGCTGCTGTGTTCTTGGAACTCAGGGCTTTCTGGTTAATAGAACCCTTACCCGAGGCGTAACTCAAACCTTAACCCTAGGAAGGAAAATCAGCCTATGGTTCGGGATGGTCTCATGAGAATAGAAGCAGAGGCAGCCAAGTTGTGTCACTTCTGCAGCCCTCTTGGGATGCCTTTAACAGCTGCAGTGTGCCTGGAGCCCAGGGCTTCCTGGTTTTAAAAGTCCTAGGCCTAAGCCTAACAGTAACCCTAGGAAGGTAAATCAGCCGCGTATTAGGGTTCTTCCTAAGGGAAAAGCCGTGAAAGCAGCCATGTTGTGGCACTTTTGCACTCCCTTTGGGATGCCTTTGGCAGATGAAGTAAGCCTGGAACTCAGGGCTTCCTAGTTAAAAATATCCTAGCCCTAGGCCGAACCCCAACACTAAGACGAGAAAGGCAAATCAGCCAGGAATTAGGCATGTCCCCAAGGAAAAAGCTGTGGAGGCAGGCATGTTGTGGTACTTTTGCGCTCTTCTTGGGTAGTCCTTCGCAGCTGCTGTGTTCTTGGAACTCAGGGCTTTCTGGTTAATAGAACCCTTACTCTAGGCGTAACTCAAACCTTAACCCTAGGAAGGAAAATCAGCCTATGGTTCGGGATGGTCTCATGGAAATATCAGTGGTGGCAGCCAAGTTGTGTCACTTTTGCGCTCCCCTTGGGATGCCTTTCGCAGCTGCAGTGTGCCTGGAGCCCAGGGCTTCCTGGTTTTAAAAGTCCTAGGCCTAAGCCTAACAGTAACCCCAGGAAGGTAAATCAGCCGCGTATTAGGGTTCTTCCTAAGGGAAAAGCCGTGAAAGCAGCCATGTTGTGGCACTTTTGCACTCCCTTTGGGATGCCTTTGGCAGATGAAGTAAGCCTGGAACTCAGGGCTTCCTGATTTTAAAAATCCTACCCCTATGCCGAACCCCAACCCTAAGACGAGAAAGGCAAATCAGCCAGGAATTAGGCATGTCCCCAAGGAAAAAGCTGTGGAGGCAGGCATGTTGTGGTACTTTTGCGCTCTTCTTGGGATGTCCTTCGCAGCTGCTGTGTTCTTGGAACTCAGGGCTTTCTGGTTAATAGAACCCTTACCCTAGGCGTAACTCAAACCTTAACCCTAGGAAGGAAAATCAGCCTATGGTTCGGGATGGTCTCATGGAAATATCAGTGGTGGCAGCCAAGTTGTGTCACTTTTGCGCTCCCCTTGGGATGCCTTTCGCAGCTGCAGTGTGCCTGGAGCCCAGGGCTTCCTGGTTTTAAAAGTCCTAGGCCTAAGCCTAACAGTAACCCTAGGAAGGTAAATCAGCCGCGTATTAGGGTTCTTCCTAAGGGAAAAGCCGTGAAAGCAGCCATGTTGTGGCACTTTTGCACTCCCTTTGGGATGCTTTTGGCAGATGAAGTAAGCCTGGAACTCAGGGCTTCCTAGTTAAAAAAATCCTAGCCCTAGGCCGAACCCCAACCCTAAGACGAGAAAGGCAAATCAGCCAGGAATTGGGCATGTCCCCAAGGAAAAAGCTGTGGAGGCAGGCATGTTGTGGTACTTTTGCGCTCTTCTTGGGATGTCCTTCGCAGCTGCTGTGTTCTTGGAACTCAGGGCTTTCTGGTTAATAGAACCCTTACCCTAGGCGTAACTCAAACCTTAACCCTAGGAAGGAAAATCAGCCTATGGTTCGGGATGGTCTCATGGAAATATCAGTGGTGGATGCCAAGTTGTGTCACTTTTGCGCTCCCCTTGGGATGCCTTTCGCAGCTGCAGTGTGCCTGGAGCCCAGGGCTTCCTGGTTTTAAAAGTCCTAGGCCTAAGCCTAACAGTAACCCTAGGAAGGTAAATCAGCCGCGTATTAGGGTTCTTCCTAAGGGAAAAGCCGTGAAAGCAGCCATGTTGTGGCACTTTTGCACACCCTTTGGGATGCCTTTGGCAGATGAAGTAAGCCTGGAACTCAGGGCTTCCTAGTTAAAAATATCCTAGCCCTAGGCCGAACCCCAACCCTAAGACGAGAAAGGCAAATCAGCCAGGAATTAGGCATGTCCCCAAGGAAAAAGCTGTGGAGGCAGGCATGTTGTGGTACTTTCGCGCTCTTCTTGGCTAGTCCTTCGCAGCTGCTGTGTTCTTGGAACTCAGGTCTCTCTGGTGAATAGAACTCTTACCCTAGTCGAAACTCAAACCTTAACCCTAGGAAGGAAAATCAGCCTATGGTTCGGGATGGTCTCATGAGAATAGAAGCAGAGGCAGCCAAGGTGTGTCACTTCTGCGGCCCTCTTGGGATGCCTTTCGCAGATGCATGTGCCTGGAGCCCAGGGCTTCCTGGTTTTAAAAGTCCTAGGCCTAAGCCTAACAGTAACCCTAGGAAGGTAAATCAGCCGCGTATTAGGGTTCTTCCTAAGGGAAAAGCCGTGAAAGCAGCCATGTTGTGGCACTTCTGCACTCCCTTTGGGATGCCTTTGGCACATGCACTAAGCCTGGAACTCAGGGCTTCCTTGTTAAAAATATCCTAGCCCTAGGCCGAACCCCAACCCTAAGACGAGAACGGCAAATCAGCCAGGAATTAGGCGTGTCCCCAAGGAAAAAGCTGTGGAGGCAGGCATGTTGTGGTACTTTTGCGCTCTTCTTGGCTAGTCCTTTGCAGCTGCTGTGTTCTTGGAACTCAGGTCTCTCTGGTTAATAGAACTCTTACCCTAGTCGAAACTCAAACCTTAACCCTAGGAAGGAAAATCAGACTATGATTCAGGATGGTCTCATGAGAATAGAAGCAGAGGCAGCCAAGTTGTGTCACTTCTGCGGCCCTCTTGGGATGCCTTTCGCAGCTGCATGTGCCTGGAGCCCAGGGCTTCCTGGTTTTAAAAGTCCTAGGCCTAAGCCTAACAGTAACCCTAGGAAGGTAAATCAGCCGCGTATTAGGGTTCTTCCTAAGGGAAAAGCTGTGAAAGCAGCCATGTTGTGGCACTTTTGCACTCCCTTTGGGATGCCTTTGGCAGATGCAGTAAGCCTGCAACTCAGGGCTTCCTGGTTAAAAAACTCCAAGCCCTAGGCTGAACCCTAACCCTAACCCTAGGCAGATAAAACAGCCAAGGTATAGGGATGGTGCAAAGGAAAAAGCTGTGAAAGCTGCCATGTTGTTGCACTTTTTTAGTCCCCTTGGGATGCCTTTCGCAGCTGCAGTGTGCCTGGAGCCCAGGGCTTCCTAGTTTTAAAAATCCTAGTCCTAGGCCTAAGCCTAACAGTAACCCTGGGAAGGGAAATCAGCCTGGTGTTAGGATTCTTGCCAACGAAAAAGCCGTGAAAGCAACCATGTTGTGGCACTTTTGCACTCCCTTTGGGATGCCTTTCACAGCTCCAGTGTGCCTGGAACTCAGGGCTTCCTGATTTTAAAAGTCCTAGCCCTAGGCCGAACCCCAACCCTAAGACGAGAAAGGCAAATCAGCCAGGAATTAGGCATGTCCCCAAGGAAAAAGCTGTGGAGGCAGGCATGTTGTGGTACTTTTGCGGTCTTCTTGGGAAGTCCTTCGCAGCTGCTGTGTTCTTGGAACTCAGGGCTTTCTGGTTAATAGAACCCTTACCCTAGGCGTAACTCAAACCTTAACCCTAGGAAGGAAAATCAGCCTATGATTCAGGATGGTCTCATGAGAATAGAAGCAGAGGCAGCCAAGTTGTGTCACTTCTGCGGCCCTCTTGGGATGCCTTTAACAGCTGCATGTGCCTGGAGCCCAGGGCTTCCTGGTTTTAAAAGTCCTAGGCCTAAGCCTAACAGTAACCCTAGGAAGGTAAATCAGCCGCGTATTAGGGTTCTTCCTAAGGGAAAAGCCGTGAAAGCAGCCATGTTGTGGCACTTTTGCACTCCCTTTGGGATGCCTTTGGCAGATGCAGTAAGCCTGGAACTCAGGGCTTTCTTGTTAAAAAACTCCAAGCCCTAGGCTGAACCCTAACACTAACCCTAGGCAGATAAAACAGCCAAAGTATATGGATGGTGCCAAGGAAAAAGCTGTGAAAGCTGCCATGTTGTTGCACTTTTGTACTCCCCTTGGGATGCCTTGAACAGCTGCAGTGTGCCTGGATCTAAGGGCTTCCTAGTTTTAAAAATCCTAGTCCTAGGCCTAAGCCTAACAGTAACCATGGGAAGGGAAATCAGCCTGGTGTTAGGCTTCTTGCCAAGGAAAAGGCCGAGAAAGCAACCATGTTGTGGCACTTTTGCACTCCCTTTGGGATGCCTTTCACAGCTCCAGTGTCCCTGGAACTCAGGGCTTCCTGATTTTAAAAGTCCTAGCCCTAGGCCGAACCCCAACCCTAAGACGAGAAAGGCAAATCAGCCAGGAATTAGGCATGTCCCCAAGGAAAAAGCTGTGGAGGCAGGCATGTTGTGGTACTTTTGCGCTCTTCTTGGCTAGTCCTTCGCAGCTGCTGTGTTCTTGGAACTCAGGGCTTTCTGGTTAATAGAACCCTTACCCTAGGCGTAACTCAAACCTTAACCCTAGGAAGGAAAATCAGCCTATGGTTCGGGATGGTCTCATGGAAATATCAGTGGTGGCAGCCAAGTTGTGTCACTTTTGCGCTCCCCTTGGAATGCCTTTCGCAGCTGCAGTGTGCCTGGAGCCCAGGGCTTCCTGGTTTTAAAAGTCCTAGGCCTAAGCCTAACAGTAACCCTAGGAAGGTAAATCAGCCGCGCATTAGGGTTCTTCCTAAGGGAAAAGCCGTGAAAGCAGCCATGTTGTGGCACTTCTGCACTCCCTTTGGGATGCTTTTGGCAGATGAAGTAAGCCTGGAACTCAGGGCTTCCTAGTTAAAAAAATCCTAGCCCTAGGCCGAACCCCAACCCTAAGACGAGAAAGGCAAATCAGCCAGGAAATAGGCATGTCCCCAAGGAAAAAGCTGTGGAGGCAGGCATGTTGTGGTACTTTTGCGCTCTTCTTGGCTAGTCCTTCGCAGCTGCTGTGTTCTTGGAACTCAGGGCTTTCTGGTTAATAGAACCCTTACCCCAGGCGTAACTCAAACCTTAACCCTAGGAAGGAAAATCAGCCTATGGTTCGGGATGGTCTCATGGAAATATCAGTGGTGGCAGCCAAGTTGTGTCACTTTTGCGCTCCCCTTGGGATGCCTTTCGCAGCTGCAGAGTGCCTGGAGCCCAGGGCTTCCTTGTTTTAAAAGTCCTAGGCCTAAGCCTAACAGTAACCCTAGGAAGGTAAATCAGCCGGGTATTAGGGTTCTTCCTAAGGGAAAAGCCGTGAAAGCAGCCATGTTGTGGCACTTTTGCACTCCCTTTGGGATGCCTTTGGCAGATGCAGTAAGCCTGGAACTCAGGGTTTCCTGATTTTAAAAATCCTAGCCCTAGGCCGAACCCCAACCCTAAGACGAGAAAGGCAAATCAGCCAGGAATTAGGGATGTCCCCAAGGAAAAAGCTGTGGAGGCAGGCATGTTGTGGTACTTTTGCGCTCTTCTTGGGATGTCCTTCGCAGATGCTGTGTTCTTGGAACTCAGGGCTTTCTGGTTAATAGAACCCTTACCCTAGGCGTAACTCAAACCTTAACCCTAGGAAGGAAAATCAGCCTATGGTTCGGGATGGTCTCATGGAAATATCAGTGGTGGCAGCCAAGTTGTGTCACTTTTGCGCTCCCCTTGGGATGCCTTTCGCAGCTGCAGTGTGCCTGGAGCCCAGGGCTTCCTGGTTTTAAAAGTCCTAGGCCTAAGCCTAACAGTAACCCTAGGAAGGTAAATCAGCCGCGTATTAGGGTTCTTCCTAAGGGAAAAGCCGTGAAAGCAGCCATGTTGTGGCACTTTTGCACTCCCTTTGGGATGCTTTTGGCAGATGAAGTAAGCCTGGAACTCAGGGCTTCCTAGTTAAAAAAATCCTAGCCCTAGGCCGAACCCCAACCCTAAGACGAGAAAGGCAAATCAGCCAGGAATTGGGCATGTCCCCAAGGAAAAAGCTGTGGAGGCAGGCATGTTGTGGTACTTTTGCGCTCTTCTTGGGATGTCCTTCGCAGCTGCTGTGTTCTTGGAACTCAGGGCTTTCTGGTTAATAGAACCCTTACCCTAGGCGTAACTCAAACCTTAACCCTAGGAAGGAAAATCAGCCTATGGTTCGGGATGGTCTCATGGAAATATCAGTGGTGGCAGCCAAGTTGTGTCACTTTTGCGCTCCCCTTGGGATGCCTTTCGCAGCTGCAGTGTGCCTGGAGCCCAGGGCTTCCTGGTTTTAAAAGTCCTAGGCCTAAGCCTAACAGTAACCCTAGGAAGGTAAATCAGCCGCGTATTAGGGTTCTTCCTAAGGGAAAAGCCGTGAAAGCAGCCATGTTGTGGCACTTTTGCACACCCTTTGGGATGCCTTTGGCAGATGAAGTAAGCCTGGAACTCAGGGCTTCCTAGTTAAAAATATCCTAGCCCTAGGCCGAACCCCAACCCTAAGACGAGAAAGGCAAATCAGCCAGGAATTAGGCATGTCCCCAAGGAAAAAGCTGTGGAGGCAGGCATGTTGTGGTACTTTCGCGCTCTTCTTGGCTAGTCCTTCGCAGCTGCTGTGTTCTTGGAACTCAGGTCTCTCTGGTGAATAGAACTCTTACCCTAGTCGAAACTCAAACCTTAACCCTAGGAAGGAAAATCAGCCTATGGTTCGGGATGGTCTCATGAGAATAGAAGCAGAGGCAGCCAAGTTGTGTCACTTCTGCGGCCCTCTTGGGATGCCTTTCGCAGATGCATGTGCCTGGAGCCCAGGGCTTCCTGGTTTTAAAAGTCCTAGGCCTAAGCCTAACAGTAACCCTAGGAAGGTAAATCAGCCGCGTATTAGGGTTCTTCCTAAGGGAAAAGCCGTGAAAGCAGCCATGTTGTGGCACTTCTGCACTCCCTTTGGGATGCCTTTGGCACATGCACTAAGCCTGGAACTCAGGGCTTCCTTGTTAAAAATATCCTAGCCCTAGCCGAACCCCAACCCTAAGACGAGAACGGCAAATCAGCCAGGAATTAGGCGTGTCCCCAAGGAAAAAGCTGTGGAGGCAGGCATGTTGTGGTACTTTTGCGCTCTTCTTGGCTAGTCCTTTGCAGCTGCTGTGTTCTTGGAACTCAGGTCTCTCTGGTTAATAGAACTCTTACCCTAGTCGAAACTCAAACCTTAACCCTAGGAAGGAAAATCAGACTATGATTCAGGATGGTCTCATGAGAATAGAAGCAGAGGCAGCCAAGTTGTGTCACTTCTGCGGCCCTCTTGGGATGCCTTTCGCAGCTGCATGTGCCTGGAGCCCAGGGCTTCCTGGTTTTAAAAGTCCTAGGCCTAAGCCTAACAGTAACCCTAGGAAGGTAAATCAGCCGCGTATTAGGGTTCTTCCTAAGGGAAAAGCTGTGAAAGCAGCCATGTTGTGGCACTTTTGCACTCCCTTTGGGATGCCTTTGGCAGATGCAGTAAGCCTGCAACTCAGGGCTTCCTGGTTAAAAAACTCCAAGCCCTAGGCTGAACCCTAACCCTAACCCTAGGCAGATAAAACAGCCAAGGTATAGGGATGGTGCAAAGGAAAAAGCTGTGAAAGCTGCCATGTTGTTGCACTTTTTTACTCCCCTTGGGATGCCTTTCGCAGCTGCAGTGTGCCTGGAGCCCAGGGCTTCCTAGTTTTAAAAATCCTAGTCCTAGGCCTAAGCCTAACAGTAACCCTGGGAAGGGGAATCAGCCTGGTGTTAGGATTCTTGCCAACGAAAAAGCTGTGAAAGCTGCCATGTTGTTGCACTTTTGTACTCCCCTTGGGATGCCTTTCACAGCTCCAGTGTGCCTGGATCTAAGGGCTTCCTAGTTTTAAAAATCCTAGTCCTAGGCCTAAGCCTAACAGTAACCATGGGAAGGTAAATCAGCCTGGTGTTAGGCTTCTTGCCAAGGAAAAAGCCGTGAAAGCAACCATGTTGTGGCACTTTTGCACTCCCTTTGGGATGCCTTTCACAGCTCCAGTGTGCCTGGAACTCAGGGCTTCCTGATTTTAAAAGTCCTAGCCCTAGGCCGAACCCCAACCCTAAGACGAGAAAGGCAAATCAGCCAGGAATTAGGCATGTCCCCAAGGAAAAAGCTGTGGAGGCAGGCATGTTGTGGTACTTTTGCGCTCTTCTTGGGTAGTCCTTCGCAGCTGCTGTGTTCTTGGAACTCAGGGCTTTCTGGTTAATAGAACCCTTACCCTAGGCGTAACTCAAACCTTAACCCTAGGAAGGAAAATCAGCCTATGGTTCGGGATGGTCTCATGGAAATATCAGTGGTGGCAGCCAAGTTGTGTCACTTTTGCGCTCCCCTTGGGATGCCTTTCGCAGCTGCAGTGTGCCTGGAGCCCAGGGCTTCCTGGTTTTAAAAGTCCTAGGCCTAAGCCTAACAGTAACCCTAGGAAGGTAAATCAGCTGGGTATTAGGGTTCTTCCTAAGGGAAAAGCCGTGAAAGCAGCCATGTTGTGGCACTTTTGCACTCCCTTTGGTATGCCTTTGGCAGATGCAGTAAGCCTGGAACTCAGGGCTTCCTAGTTAAAAATATCCTAGCCCTAGGCCGAAACCCAACCCTAAGACGAGAAAGGCAAATCAGCCAGGAATTAGGCGTGTCCCCAAGGAAAAAGCTGTGGAGGCAGGCATGTTGTGGTACTTTTGCGCTCTTCTTGGCTAGTCCTTCGCAGCTGCTGTGTTCTTGGAACTCAGGGCTTTCTGGTTAATAGAACTCTTACCCTAGTCGAAACTCAAACCTTAACCCTAGGAAGGAAAATCAGCCTATGATTCAGGATGGTCTCATGAGAATAGAAGCAGAGGCAGCCAAGTTGTGTCACTTCTGCGGCCCTCTTGGGATGCCTTTAACAGCTGCATGTGCCTGGAGCCCAGGGCTTCCTGGTTTTAAAAGTCCTAGGCCTAAGCCTAACAGTAACCCTAGGAAGGTAAATCAGCCGCGTATTAGGGTTCTTCCTAAGGGAAAAGCCGTGAAAGCAGCCATGTTGTGGCACTTTTGCACTCCCTTTGGGATGCCTTTGGCAGATGCAGTAAGCCTGCAACTCAGGGCTTCCTGGTTAAAAAACTCCAAGCCCTAGGCTGAACCCTAACCCTAACCCTAGGCAGATAAAACTGCCAAAGTATAGGGATGGTGCCAGGGAAAAAGCTGTTAAAGCTGCCATGTTGTTGCACTTTTGTTCTCCCCTTGGGATGCCTTGAGCAGCTGCAGTGTGCCTGGATCTAAGGGCTTCCTAGTTTTAAAAATCCTAGTCCTAGGCCTAAGCCTAACAGTAACCATGGGAATGGAAATCAGCCTGGTGTTAAGCTTCTTGCCAAGGAAAAAGCCGTGAAAGAAACCATGTTGTGGCACTTTTGCACTCCCTTTTGGATGCCTTTCACAGCTCCAGTGTGCCTGGAACTCAGGGCTTCCTGATTTTAAAAATCCTAGCCCTAGGCCGAACCCCAACCCTAAGACGAGAAAGGCAAATCAGCCAGGAATTAGGCATGTCCCCAAGGAAAAAGCTGTGGAGGCAGGCATGTTGTGGTACTTTTGCGCTCTTCTTGGGAAGTCCTTCGCAGCTGCTGTGTTCTTGGAACTCAGGGCTTTCTGGTTAATAGAACCCTTACCCTAGGCGTAACTCAAACCTTAACCCTAGGAAGGAAAATCAGCTTATGGTTCGGGATGGTCTCATGAGAATAGAAGCAGAGGCAGCCAAGTTGTGTCACTTCTGCAGCCCTCTTGGGATGCCTTTAACAGCTGCAGTGTGCCTGGAGCCCAGGGCTTCCTGGTTTTAAAAGTCCTAGGCCTAAGCCTAACAGTAACCCTAGGAAGGTAAATCAGCTGGGTATTAGGGTTCTTCCTAAGGGAAAAGCCGTGAAAGCAGCCATGTTGTGGCACTTTTGCACTCCCTTTGGGATGCCTTTGGCAGATGCAGTAAGCCTGGAACTCAGGGCTTCCTAGTTAAAAAAATCCTAGCCCTAGGCCGAACCCCAACCCTAAGACGAGAAAGGCAAATCAGCCAGGAATTAGGCATGTCCCCAAGGAAAAAGCTGTGGAGGCAGGCATGTTGTGGTACTTTTGCGCTCTTCTTGGCTAGTCCTTTGCAGCTGCTGTGTTCTTGGAACTCAGGGCTTTCTCGTTAATAGAACCCTTACCCTAGGCGTAACTCAAACCTTAACCCTAGGAAGGAAAATCAGCCTATGGTTCGGGATGGTCTCATGGAAATATCAGTGGTGGCAGCCAAGTTGTGTCACTTTTGCGCTCCCCTTGGGATGCCTTTCGCAGCTGCAGTGTACCTGGAGCCCAAGGCTTCCTGGTTTTAAAAGTCCTAGGCCTAAGCCTAACAGTAACCCTAGGAAGGTAAATCAGCCGCGTATTAGGGTTCTTCCTAAGGAAAAAGCTGTGAAAGCAGCCATGTTGTGGCACTTTTGCACTCCCTTTGGGATGCCTTTGGCAGATGCAGTAAGCCTGGAACTCAGGGCTTCCTGGTTAAAAAACTCCAAGACCTAGGCTGAACCCTAACCCTAAACCTAGCCAGATAAATCAGCCTAGGTATAGGGATGGTGCCAAGGAAAAAGCTGTGAAAGCTGCCATGTTGTTGCACTTTTGTACTCCCCTTGGGATGCCTTGAACAGCTGCATGTGCCTGGATCTAAGGGCTTCCTAGTTTTAAAAATACTAGTCCTAGGCCTAAGCCTAACAGTAACCAAGGGAAGGGAAATCAGCCTGGTGTTAAGCTTCTTGCCAAGGAAAAAGCCGTGAAAGCAGCCATGATGTGGCACTTTTGCACTCCCTTTTGGATGCCTTTCACAGCTCCAGTGTACCTGGAACTCAGGGCTTCCTGATTTTAAAAATCCTAGCCCTAGGCCGAACCCCAACCCTAAGACGAGAAAGGCAAATCAGCCAGGAATTAGGCATGTCCCCAAGGAAAAAGCTGTGGAGGCAGGCATGTTGTGGTACTTTTGCGCTCTTCTTGGCTAGTCCTTCGCAGCTGCTGTGTTCTTGGAACTCAGGGCTTTCTGGTTAATAGAACCCTTACCCGAGGCGTAACTCAAACCTTAACCCTAGGAAGGAAAATCAGCCTATGGTTCGGGATGGTCTCATGAGAATAGAAGCAGAGGCAGCCAAGTTGTGTCACTTCTGCAGCCCTCTTGGGATGCCTTTAACAGCTGCAGTGTGCCTGGAGCCCAGGGCTTCCTGGTTTTAAAAGTCCTAGGCCTAAGCCTAACAGTAACCCTAGGAAGGTAAATCAGCCGCGTATTAGGGTTCTTCCTAAGGGAAAAGCCGTGAAAGCAGCCATGTTGTGGCACTTTTGCACTCCCTTTGGGATGCCTTTGGCAGATGAAGTAAGCCTGGAACTCAGGGCTTCCTTGTGAAAAATATCCTAGCCCTAGGCCGAACCCCAACACTAAGACGAGAAAGGCAAATCAGCCAGGAATTAGGCATGTCCCCAAGGAAAAAGCTGTGGAGGCAGGCATGTTGTGGTACTTTTGCGCTCTTCTTGGGTAGTCCTTCGAAGCTGCTGTGTTCT
Organism: Ammospiza maritima maritima; assembly: GCA_036010785.1. Taxonomy (NCBI): domain Eukaryota; kingdom Metazoa; phylum Chordata; class Aves; order Passeriformes; family Passerellidae; genus Ammospiza; species Ammospiza maritima. Next base: position 1,538,471 of record JAYKTQ010000132.1, read on the forward strand.
TGGAACTCAGGGCTTTCTGGTTAATAGAACCCTTACTCTAGGCGTAACTCAAACCTTAACCCTAGGAAGGAAAATCAGCCTATGGTTCGGGATGGTCTCATGGAAATATCAGTGGTGGCAGCCAAGTTGTGTCACTTTTGCGCTCCCCTTGGGATGCCTTTCGCAGCTGCAGTGTACCTGGAGCCCAGGGCTTCCTGGTTTTAAAAGTCCTAGGCCTAAGCCTAACAGTAACCCTAGGAAGGTAAATCAGCCGCGTATTAGGGTTCTTCCTAAGGAAAAAGCTGTGAAAGCAGCCATGTTGTGGCACTTTTGCACTCCCTTTGGGATGCCTTTGGCAGATGCAGTAAGCCTGGAACTCAGGGCTTCCTGGTTAAAAAACTCCAAGACCTAGTCTGAAGCCTAACCCTAACCCTAGGCAGATAAATCAGCCTAGGTATAGGGATGGTGCCAAGGAAAAAGCTGTGAAAGCTGCCATGTTGTTGCACTTTTGTACTCCCCTTGGGATGCCTTGAACAGCTGCATGTGCCTGGATCTAAGGGCTTCCTAGTTTTAAAAATACTAGTCCTAGGCCTAAGCCTAACAGTAACCAAGGGAAGGGAAATCAGCCTGGTGTTAAGCTTCTTGCCAAGGAAAAAGCCGTGAAAGCAGCCATGATGTGGCACTTTTGCACTCCCTTTTGGATGCCTTTCACAGCTCCAGTGTACCTGGAACTCAGGGCTTCCTGATTTTAAAAATCCTAGCCCTAGGCCGAACCCCAACCCTAAGACGAGAAAGGCAAATCAGCCAGGAATTAGGCATGTCCCCAAGGAAAAAGCTGTGGAGGCAGGCATGTTGTGGTACTTTTGCGCTCTTCTTGGCTAGTCCTTCGCAGCTGCTGTGTTCTTGGAACTCAGGGCTTTCTGGTTAATAGAACCCTTACCCGAGGCGTAACTCAAACCTTAACCCTAGGAAGGAAAATCAGCCTATGGTTCGGGATGGTCTCATGAGAATAGAAGCAGAGGCAGCCAAGTTGTGTCACTTCTGCAGCCCTCTTGGGATGCCTTTAACAGCTGCAGTGTGCCTGGAGCCCAGGGCTTCCTGGTTTTAAAAGTCCTAGGCCTAAGCCTAACAGTAACCCTAGGAAGGTAAATCAGCCGCGTATTAGGGTTCTTCCTAAGGGAAAAGCCGTGAAAGCAGCCATGTTGTGGCACTTTTGCACTCCCTTTGGGATGCCTTTGGCAGATGAAGTAAGCCTGGAACTCAGGGCTTCCTAGTGAAAAATATCCTAGCCCTAGGCCGAACCCCAACACTAAGACGAGAAAGGCAAATCAGCCAGGAATTAGGCATGTCCCCAAGGAAAAAGCTGTGGAGGCAGGCATGTTGTGGTACTTTTGCGCTCTTCTTGGCTAGTCCTTCGAAGCTGCTGTGTTCTTGGAACTCAGGGCTTTCTGGTTAATAGAACCCTTACTCTAGGCGTAACTCAAACCTTAACCCTAGGAAGGAAAATCAGCCTATGGTTCGGGATGGTCTCATGGAAATATCAGTGGTGGCAGCCAAGTTGTGTCACTTTTGCGCTCCCCTTGGGATGCCTTTCGCAGCTGCAGTGTGCCTGGAGCCCAGGGCTTCCTGGTTTTAAAAGTCCTAGGCCTAAGCCTAACTGTAACCCCAGGAAGGTAAATCAGCCGCGTATTAGGGTTCTTCCTAAGGGAAAAGCCGTGAAAGCAGCCATGTTGTGGCACTTTTGCACTCCCTTTGGGATGCCTTTGGCAGATGAAGTAAGCCTGGAACTCAGGGCTTCCTGATTTTTAAAATCCTAGCCCTAGGCCGAACCCCAACCCTAAGACGAGAAAGGCAAATCAGCCAGGAATTAGGCATGTCCCCAAGGAAAAAGCTGTGGAGGCAGGCATGTTGTGGTACTTTTGCGCTCTTCTTGGGATGTCCTTCGCAGCTGCTGTGTTCTTGGAACTCAGGGCTTTCTGGTTAATAGAACCCTTACCCTAGGCGTAACTCAAACCTTAACCCTAGGAAAGGAAAATCAGCCTATGGTTCGGGATGGTCTCATGGAAATATCAGTGGTGGCAGCCAAGTTGTGTCACTTTTGCGCTCCCCTTGGGATGCCTTTCGCAGCTGCAGTGTGCCTGGAGCCCAGGGCTTCCTGGTTTTAAAAGTCCTAGGCCTAAGCCTAACAGTAACCCTAGGAAGGTAAATCAGCCGCGTATTAGGGTTCTTCCTAAGGGAAAAGCCGTGAAAGCAGCCATGTTGTGGCACTTCTGCACTCCCTTTGGGATGCCTTTGGCACATGCACTAAGCCTGGAACTCAGGGCTTCCTTGTTAAAAATATCCTAGCCCTAGGCCGAACCCCAACCCTAAGACGAGAACGGCAAATCAGCCAGGAATTAGGCGTGTCCCCAAGGAAAAAGCTGTGGAGGCAGGCATGTTGTGGTACTTTTGCGCTCTTCTTGGCTAGTCCTTTGCAGCTGCTGTGTTCTTGGAACTCAGGTCTCTCTGGTTAATAGAACTCTTACCCTAGTCGAAACTCAAACCTTAACCCTAGGAAGGAAAATCAGACTATGATTCAGGATGGTCTCATGAGAATAGAAGCAGAGGCAGCCAAGTTGTGTCACTTCTGCGGCCCTCTTGGGATGCCTTTCGCAGCTGCATGTGCCTGGAGCCCAGTGCTTTCTGGTTTTAAAAGTCCTAGGCCTAAGCCTAACAGTAACCCTAGGAAGGTAAATCAGCCGGGTATTAGGGTTCTTCCTAAGGGAAAAGCTGTGAAAGCAGCCATGTTGTGGCACTTTTGCACTCCCTTTGGGATGCCTTTGGCAGATGCAGTAAGCCTGCAACTCAGGGCTTCCTGGTTAAAAAACTCCAAGCCCTAGGCTGAACCCTAACCCTAACCCTAGGCAGATAAAACAGCCAAGGTATAGGGATGGTGCAAAGGAAAAAGCTGTGAAAGCTGCCATGTTGTTGCACTTTTTTAGTCCCCTTGGGATGCCTTTCGCAGCTGCAGTGTGCCTGGAGCCCAGGGCTTCCTAGTTTTAAAAATCCTAGTCCTAGGCCTAAGCCTAACAGTAACCCTGGGAAGGGAAATCAGCCTGGTGTTAGGATTCTTGCCAACGAAAAAGCCGTGAAAGCAACCATGTTGTGGCACTTTTGCACTCCCTTTGGGATGCCTTTCACAGCTCCAGTGTGCCTGGAACTCAGGGCTTCCTGATTTTAAAAGTCCTAGCCCTAGGCCGAACCCCAACCCTAAGACGAGAAAGGCAAATCAGCCAGGAATTAGGCATGTCCCCAAGGAAAAAGCTGTGGAGGCAGGCATGTTGTGGTACTTTTGCGGTCTTCTTGGGAAGTCCTTCGCAGCTGCTGTGTTCTTGGAACTCAGGGCTTTCTGGTTAATAGAACCCTTACCCTAGGCGTAACTCAAACCTTAACCCTAGGAAGGAAAATCAGCCTATGGTTCGGGATGGTCTCATGAGAATAGCAGCAGAGGCAGCCAAGTTGTGTCACTTCTGCGGCCCTCTTGGGATGCCTTTAACAGCTGCATGTGCCTGGAGCCCAGGGCTTCCTGGTTTTAAAAGTCCTAGGCCTAAGCCTAACAGTAACCCTAGGAAGGTAAATCAGCCGCGTATTAGGGTTCTTCCTAAGGGAAAAGCCGTGAAAGCAGCCATGTTGTGGCACTTTTGCACTCCCTTTGGGATGCTTTTGGCAGATGAAGTAAGCCTGGAACTCAGGGCTTCCTAGTTAAAAAAATCCTAGCCCTAGGCCGAACCCCAACCCTAAGACGAGAAAGGCAAATCAGCCAGGAATTGGGCATGTCCCCAAGGAAAAAGCTGTGGAGGCAGGCATGTTGTGGTACTTTTGCGCTCTTCTTGGGATGTCCTTCGCAGCTGCTGTGTTCTTGGAACTCAGGGCTTTCTGGTTAATAGAACCCTTACCCTAGGCGTAACTCAAACCTTAACCCTAGGAAGGAAAATCAGCCTATGGTTCGGGATGGTCTCATGGAAATATCAGTGGTGGCAGCCAAGTTGTGTCACTTTTGCGCTCCCCTTGGGATGCCTTTCGCAGCTGCAGTGTGCCTGGAGCCCAGGGCTTCCTGGTTTTAAAAGTCCTAGGCCTAAGCCTAACAGTAACCCTAGGAAGGTAAATCAGCCGCGTATTAGGGTTCTTCCTAAGGGAAAAGCCGTGAAAGCAGCCATGTTGTGGCACTTTTGCACACCCTTTGGGATGCCTTTGGCAGATGAAGTAAGCCTGGAACTCAGGGCTTCCTAGTTAAAAATATCCTAGCCCTAGGCCGAACCCCAACCCTAAGACGAGAAAGGCAAATCAGCCAGGAATTAGGCATGTCCCCAAGGAAAAAGCTGTGGAGGCAGGCATGTTGTGGTACTTTCGCGCTCTTCTTGGCTAGTCCTTCGCAGCTGCTGTGTTCTTGGAACTCAGGTCTCTCTGGTGAATAGAACTCTTACCCTAGTCGAAACTCAAACCTTAACCCTAGGAAGGAAAATCAGCCTATGGTTCGGGATGGTCTCATGAGAATAGAAGCAGAGGCAGCCAAGTTGTGTCACTTCTGCGGCCCTCTTGGGATGCCTTTCGCAGATGCATGTGCCTGGAGCCCAGGGCTTCCTGGTTTTAAAAGTCCTAGGCCGAAGCCTAACAGTAACCCTAGGAAGGTAAATCAGCCGCGTATTAGGGTTCTTCCTAAGGGAAAAGCCGTGAAAGCAGCCATGTTGTGGCACTTCTGCACTCCCTTTGGGATGCCTTTGGCAGATGCAGTAAGCCTGGAACTCAGGGCTTCCTTGTTAAAAATATCCTAGCCCTAGGCCGAACCCCAACCCTAAGACGAGAACGGCAAATCAGCCAGGAATTAGGCGTGTCCCCAAGGAAAAAGCTGTGGAGGCAGGCATGTTGTGGTACTTTTGCGCTCTTCTTGGCTAGTCCTTTGCAGCTGCTGTGTTCTTGGAACTTAGGTCTCTCTGGTTAATAGAACTCTTACCCTAGTCGAAACTCAAACCTTAACCCTAGGAAGGAAAATCAGACTATGATTCAGGATGGTCTCATGAGAATAGAAGCAGAGGCAGCCAAGTTGTGTCACTTCTGCGGCCCTCTTGGGATGCCTTTCGCAGCTGCATGTGCCTGGAGCCCAGGGCTTCCTGGTTTTAAAAGTCCTAGGCCTAAGCCTAACAGTAACCCTAGGAAGGTAAATCAGCCGCGTATTAGGGTTCTTCCTAAGGGAAAAGCTGTGAAAGCAGCCATGTTGTGGCACTTTTGCACTCCCTTTGGGATGCCTTTGGAAGATGCAGTAAGCCTGCAACTCAGGGCTTCCTGGTTAAAAAACTCCAAGCCCTAGGCTGAACCCTAACCCTAAACCTAGCCAGATAAAACAGCCAAGGTATAGGGATGGTGCAAAGGAAAAAGCTGTGAAAGCTGCCATGTTGTTGCACTTTTTTACTCCCCTTGGGATGCCTTTCGCAGCTGCAGTGTGCCTGGAGCCCAGGGCTTCCTAGTTTTAAAAATCCTAGTCCTAGGCCTAAGCCTAACAGTAACCCTGGGAAGGGAAATCAGCCTGGTGTTAGGATTCTTGCCAACGAAAAAGCCGTGAAAGCAACCATGTTGTGGCACTTTTGCACTCCCTTTGGGATGCCTTTCACAGCTCCAGTGTGCCTGGAACTCAGGGCTTCCTGATTTTAAAAGTCCTAGCCCTAGGCCGAACCCCAACCCTAAGACGAGAAAGGCAAATCAGCCAGGAATTAGGCATGTCCCCAAGGAAAAAGCTGTGGAGGCAGGCATGTTGTGGTACTTTTGCGCTCTTCTTGGCTAGTCCTTCGCAGCTGCTGTGTTCTTGGAACTCAGGGCTTTCTGGTTAATAGAACCCTTACCCTAGGCTTAACTCAAACCTTAACCCTAGGAAGGAAAATCAGCCTATGATTCAGGATGGTCTCATGAGAATAGAAGCAGAGGCAGCCAAGTTGTGTCACTTCTGCGGCCCTCTTGGGATGCCTTTAACAGCTGCATGTGCCTGGAGCCCAGGGCTTCCTGGTTTTAAAAGTCCTAGGCCTAAGCCTAACAGTAACCCTAGGAAGGTAAATCAGCCGCGTATTAGGGTTCTTCCTAAGGGAAAAGCCGTGAAAGCAGCCATGTTGTGGCACTTTTGCACTCCCTTTGGGATGCCTTTGGCAGATGCAGTAAGCCTGGAACTCAGGGCTTTCTTGTTAAAAAACTCCAAGCCCTAGGCTGAACCCTAACACTAACCCTAGGCAGATAAAACAGCCAAAGTATATGGATGGTGCCAAGGAAAAAGCTGTGAAAGCTGCCATGTTGTTGCACTTTTGTACTCCCCTTGGGATGCCTTGAACAGCTGCAGTGTGCCTGGATCTAAGGGCTTCCTAGTTTTAAAAATCCTAGTCCTAGGCCTAAGCCTAACAGTAACCATGGGAAGGGAAATCAGCCTGGTGTTAAGCTTCTTGCCAAGGAAAAGGCCGAGAAAGCAACCATGTTGTGGCACTTTTGCACTCCCTTTGGGATGCCTTTCACAGCTCCAGTGTCCCTGGAACTCAGGGCTTCCTGATTTTAAAAGTCCTAGCCCTAGGCCGAACCCCAACCCTAAGACGAGAAAGGCAAATCAGCCAGGAATTAGGCATGTCCCCAAGGAAAAAGCTGTGGAGGCAGGCATGTTGTGGTACTTTTGCGCTCTTCTTGGCTAGTCCTTCGCAGCTGCTGTGTTCTTGGAACTCAGGGCTTTCTGGTTAATAGAACCCTTACCCTAGGCGTAACTCAAACCTTAACCCTAGGAAGGAAAATCAGCCTATGGTTCGGGATGGTCTCATGGAAATATCAGTGGTGGCAGCCAAGTTGTGTCACTTCTGCAGCCCTCTTGGGATGCCTTTAACAGCTGCAGTGTGCCTGGAGCCCAGGGCTTCCTGGTTTTAAAAGTCCTAGGCCTAAGCCTAACAGTAACCCTGGGAAGGGAAATCAGCCTTGTGTTAGGATTCTTGCCAAGGAAAAAGCCGTGAAAGCAACCATGTTGTGGCACTTTTGCGCTCCCTTTGGGATGCCTTTCACAGCTCCAGTGTGCCTGGAACTCAGGGCTTCCTGATTTTAAAAGTCCTAGCCCTAGGCCGAACCCCAACCCGAAGACGAGAAAGGCAAATCAGCCAGGAATTAGGCATGTCCCCAAGGAAAAAGCTGTGGAGGCAGGCATGTTGTGGTACTTTTGCGCTCTTCTTGGCTAGTCCTTCGCAGCTGCTGTGTTCTTGGAACTCAGGGCTTTCTGGTTAATAGAACCCTTACCCTAGGCGTAACTCAAACCTTAACCCTAGGAAGGAAAATCAGCCTATGATTCAGGATGGTCTCATGAGAATAGAAGCAGAGGCAGCCAAGTTGTGTCACTTCTGCGGCCCTCTTGGGATGCCTTTAACAGCTGCATGTGCCTGGAGCCCAGGGCTTCCTGGTTTTAAAAGTCCTAGGCCTAAGCCTAACAGTAACCCTAGGAAGGTAAATCAGCCGTGTATTAGGGTTCTTCCTAAGGGAAAAGCCGTGAAAGCAGCCATGTTGTGGCACTTTTGCACTCCCTTTGGGATGCCTTTGGCAGATGCAGTAAGCCTGGAACTCAGGGCTTTCTTGTTAAAAAACTCCAAGCCCTAGGCTGAACCCCAACCCTAAGACGAGAACGGCAAATCAGCCAGGAATTAGGCATGTCCCCAAGGAAAAAGCTGTGGAGGCAGGCATGTTGTGGTACTTTTGCGCTCTTCTTGGCTAGTCCTTCGCAGCTGCTGTGTTCTTGGAACTCAGGTCTCTCTGGTTAATAGAACTCTTACCCTAGTCGAAACTCAAACCTTAACCCTAGGAAGGAAAATCAGCCTATGATTCAGGATGGTCTCATGAGAATAGAAGCAGAGGCAGCCAAGTTGTGTCACTTCTGCGGCCCTCTTGGGATGCCTTTCGCAGCTGCATGTGCCTGGAGCCCAGGGCTTCCTGGTTTTAAAAGTCCTAGGCCTAAGCCTAACAGTAACCCTAGGAAGGTAAATCAGCCGCGTATTAGGGTTCTTCCTAAGGGAAAAGCTGTGAAAGCAGCCATGTTGTGGCACTTTTGCACTCCCTTTGGGATGCCTTTGGCAGATGCAGTAAGCCTGCAACTCAGGGCTTCCTGGCTAAAAAACTCCAAGCCCTAGGCTGAACCCTAACCCTTACCCTAGGCAGATAAAACAGCCACGGTATAGGGATGGTGCAAAGGAAAAAGCTGTGAAAGCTGCCATGTTGTTGCACTTTTTTACTCCCCTTGGGATGCCTTTCGCAGCTGCAGTGTGCCTGGAGCCCAGGGCTTCCTAGTTTTAAAAATCCTAGTCCTAGGCCTAAGCCTAACAGTAACCCTGGGAAGGGAAATCAGCCTGGTGTTAGGATTCTTGCCAAGGAAAAAGCCGTGAAAGCAACCATGTTGTGGCACTTTTGCACTCCCTTTGGGATGCCTTTCACAGCTCCAGTGTGCCTGGAACTCAGGGCTTCCTGATTTTAAAAGTCCTAGCCCTAGGCCGAACCCCAACCCTAAGACGAGAAAGGCAAATCAGCCAGGAATTAGGCATGTCCCCAAGGAAAAAGCTGTGGAGGCAGGCATGTTGTGGTACTTTTGCGCTCTTCTTGGCTAGTCCTTCGCAGCTGCTGTGTTCTTGGAACTCAGGGCTTTCTGGTTAATAGAACCCTTACCCTAGGCGTAACTCAAACCTTAACCCTAGGAAGGAAAATCAGCCTATGATTCAGGATGGTCTCATGAGAATAGAAGCAGAGGCAGCCAAGTTGTGTCACTTCTGCGGCCCTCTTGGGATGCCTTTAAAAGCTGCATGTGCCTGGAGCCCAGGGCTTCCTGGTTTTAAAAGTCCTAGGCCTAAGCCTAACAGTAACCCTAGGAAGGTAAATCAGCCGCGTATTAGGGTTCTTCCTAAGGGAAAAGCCGTGAAAGCAGCCATGTTGTGGCACTTTGCACTCCCTTTGGGATGCCTTTGGCCGATGCAGTAAGCCTGGAACTCAGGGCTTTCTTGTTAAAAAACTCCAAGCCCTAGGCTGAACCCTAACACTAACCCTAGGCAGATAAAACAGCCTAGGTATAGGGATGGTGCCAAGGAAAAAGCTGTGAAAGCTGCCATGTTGTTGCACTTTTGTACTCCCCTTGGGATGCCTTGAACAGCTGCAGTGTGCCTGGATCTAAGGGCTTCCTAGTTTTAAAAATCCTAGTCCTAGACCTAAGCCTAACAGTAACCATGGGAAGGTAAATCAGCCTGGTGTTAGGCTTCTTGCCAAGGAAAAAGCCGTGAAAGCAACCATGTTGTGGCACTTTTGCACTCCCTTTGGGATGCCTTTCACAGCTCCAGTGTGCCTGGAACTCAGGGCTTCCTGATTTTAAAAGTCCTAGCCCTAGGCCGAACCCCAACCCTAAGACGAGAAAGGCAAATCAGCCAGGAATTAGGCATGTCCCCAAGGAAAAAGCTGTGGAGGCAGGCATGTTGTGGTACTTTTGCGCTCTTCTTGGGTAGTCCTACGCAGCTGCTGTGTTCTTGGAACTCAGGGCTTTCTGGTTAATAGAACTCTTACCCTAGGCGTAACTCAAACCTTAACCCTAGGAAGGAAAATCAGCCTATGGTTCGGGATGGTCTCATGGAAATATCAGTGGTGGCAGCCAAGTTGTGTCACTTTTGCGCTCCCCTTGGGATGCCTTTCGCAGCTGCAGTGTGCCTGGAGCCCAGGGCTTCCTGGTTTTAAAAGTCCTAGGCCTAAGCCTAACAGTAACCCTAGGAAGGTAAATCAGCCGGGTATTAGGGTTCTTCCTAAGGGAAAAGCCGTGAAAGCAGCCATGTTGTGGCACTTTTGCACTCCCTTTGGGATGCCTTTGGCAGATGCAGTAAGCCTGCAAATCAGGGCTTCCTGGTTAAAAAACTCCAAGCCCTAGGCTGAACCCTAACCCTAACCCTAGGCAGATAAAACTGCCAAAGTATAGGGATGGTGCCAGGGAAAAAGCTGTTAAAGCTGCCATGTTGTTGCACTTTTGTTCTCCCCTTGGGATGCCTTGAGCAGCTGCAGTGTGCCTGGAGCTAAGGGCTTCCTAGTTTTAAAAATCCTAGTCCTAGGCCTAAGCCTAACAGTAACCATGGGAATGGAAATCAGCCTGGTGTTAAGCTTCTTGCCAAGGAAAAAGCCGTGAAAGAAACCATGTTGTGGCACTTTTGCACTCCCTTTTGGATGCCTTTCACAGCTCCAGTGTGCCTGGAACTCAGGGCTTCCTGATTTTAAAAATCCTAGCCCTAGGCCGAACCCCAACCCTAAGACGAGAAAGGCAAATCAGCCAGGAATTAGGCATGTCCCCAAGGAAAAAGCTGTGGAGGCAGGCATGTTGTGGTACTTTTGCGCTCTTCTTGGGAAGTCCTTCGCAGCTGCTGTGTTCTTGGAACTCAGGGCTTTCTGGTTAATAGAACCCTTACCCTAGGCGTAACTCAAACCTTAACCCTAGGAAGGAAAATCAGCTTATGGTTCGGGATGGTCTCATGAGAATAGAAGCAGAGGCAGCCAAGTTGTGTCACTTCTGCAGCCCTCTTGGGATGCCTTTAACAGCTGCAGTGTGCCTAGAGCCCAGGGCTTCCTGGTTTTAAAAGTCCTAGGCCTAAGCCTAACAGTAACCCTAGGAAGGTAAATCAGCTGGGTATTAGGGTTCTTCCTAAGGGAAAAGCCGTGAAAGCAGCCATGTTGTGGCACTTTTGCACTCCCTTTGGAATGCCTTTTGCAGATGAAGTAAGCCTGGAACTCAGGGCTTCCTAGTTAAAAAAATCCTAGCCCTAGGCCGAGCCCCAACCCTAAGACGAGAAAGGCAAATCAGCCAGGAATTAGGCATGTCCCCAAGGAAAAAGCTGTGGAGGCAGGCATGTTGTGGTACTTTTGCGCTCTTCTTGGCTAGTCCTTTGCAGCTGCTGTGTTCTTGGAACTCAGGGCTTTCTGGTTAATAGAACCCTTACCCTAGGCGTAACTCAAACCTTAACCCTAGGAAGGAAAATCAGCCTATGGTTCGGGATGGTCTCATGGAAATATCAGTGGTGGCAGCCAAGTTGTGTCACTTTTGCGCTCCCCTTGGGATGCCTTTCGCAGCTGCAGTGTACCTGGAGCCCAGGGCTTCCTGGTTTTAAAAGTCCTAGGCCTAAGCCTAACAGTAACCCTAGGAAGGTAAATCAGCCGCGTATTAGGGTTCTTCCTAAGGGAAAAGCTGTGAAAGCAGCCATGTTGTGGCACTTTTGCACTCCCTTTGGGATGCCTTTGGCAGATGCAGTAAGCCTGGAACTCAGGGCTTCCTGGTTAAAAAACTCCAAGCCCTAGGCTGAACCCTAACCCTAACCCTAGGCAGATAAATCAGCCTAGGTATAGGGATGGTGCCAAGGAAAAAGCTGTGAAAGCTGCCATGTTGTTGCACTTTTGTACTCCCCTTGGGATGCCTTTCGCAGCTGCAGTGTGACTGGAGCTAAGGGCTTCCTAGTTTTAAAAATCCTAGCGCTAGGCCTAAGCCTAACAGTAACCCTGGGAAGGGAAATCAGCCTGGTGTTAAGCTTCTTGCCAAGGAAAAAGCCGTGAAAGCAACCATGTTGTGGCACTTTTGCACTCCCTTTGGGATGCCTTTCACAGCTCCAGTGTGCCTGGAACTCAGGGCTTCCTGATTTTAAAAGTCCTAGCCCTAGGCCGAACCCCAACCCTAAGACGAGAAAGGCAAATCAGCCAGGAATTAGGCATGTCCCCAAGCAAAAAGCTGTGGAGGCAGGCATGTTGTGGTACTTTTGCGCTCTTCTTGGCTAGTCCTTCGCAGCTGCTGTGTTCTTGGAACTCAGGGCTTTCTGGTTAATAGAACCCTTACCCGAGGCGTAACTCAAACCTTAACCCTAGGAAGGAAAATCAGCCTATGGTTCGGGATGGTCTCATGGAAATATCAGTAGTGGCAGCCAAGTTGTGTCACTTTTTCGCTCCCATTGGGATGCCTTTCGCAGCTGCAGTGTGCCTGGAGCCCAGGGCTTCCTGGTTTTAAAAGTCCTAGGCCTAAGCCTAACAGTAACCCTAGGAAGGTAAATCAGCTGGGTATTAGGGTTCTTCCTAAGGGAAAAGCCGTGAAAGCAGCCATGTTGTGGCACTTTTGCACTCCCTTTGGGATGCCTTTGGCAGATGCAGTAAGCCTGGAACTCAGGGCTTCCTAGTTAAAAAAATCCTAGCCCTAGGCCGAACCCCAACCCTAAGACGAGAAAGGCAAATCAGCCAGGAATTAGGCATGTCCCCAAGGAAAAAGCTGTGGAGGCAGGCATGTTGTGGTACTTTTGCGCTCTTCTTGGGATGTCCTTCGCAGCTGCTGTGTTCTTGGAACTCAGGGCTTTCTGGTTAATAGAACCCTTACCCTAGGCGTAACTCAAACCTTAACCCTAGGAAGGAAAATCAGCCTATGGTTCGGGATGGTCTCATGGAAATATCAGTGGTGGCAGCCAAGTTGTGTCACTTTTGCGCTCCCCTTGGGATGCCTTTCGCAGCTGCAGTGTACCTGGAGCCCAGGGCTTCCTGGTTTTAAAAGTCCTAGGCCTAAGCCTAACAGTAAGCCTAGGAAGGTAAATCAGCCGCGTATTAGGGTTCTTCCTAAGGAAAAAGCTGTGAAAGCAGCCATGTTGTGGCACTTTTGCACTCCCTTTGGGATGCCTTTGGCAGATGCAGTAAGCCTGGAACTCAGGGCTTCCTGGTTAAAAAACTCCAAGCCCTAGGCTGAACCCTAACCCTAACCCTAGGCAGATAAATCAGCCTAGGTATAGGGATGGTGCCAAGGAAAAAGCTGTGAAAGCTGCCATGTTGTTGCACTTTTGTACTCCCCTTGGGATGCCTTGAACAGCTGCAGTGTGCCTGGATCTAAGGGCTTCCTAGTTTTAAAAATACTAGTCCTAGGCCTAAGCCTAACAGTAACCAAGGGAAGGGAAATCAGCCTGGTGTTAAGCTTCTTGCCAAGGAAAAAGCCGTGAAAGCAGCCATGATGTGGCACTTTTGCACTCCCTTTTGGATGCCTTTCACAGCTCCAGTGTGCCTGGAACTCAGGGCTTCCTGATTTTAAAAATCCTAGCCCTAGGCCGAACCCCAACCCTAAGACGAGAAAGGCAAATCAGCCAGGAATTAGGCATGTCCCCAAGGAAAAAGCTGTGGAGGCAGGCATGTTGTGGTACTTTTGCGCTCTTCTTGGCTAGTCCTTCGCATCTGCTGTGTTCTTGGAACTCAGGGCTTTCTGGTTAATAGAACCCTTACCCGAGGCGTAACTCAAACCTTAACCCTAGGAAGGAAAATCAGCCTATGGTTCGGGATGGTCTCATGAGAATAGAAGCAGAGGCAGCCAAGTTGTGTCACTTCTGCAGCCCTCTTGGGATGCCTTTAACAGCTGCAGTGTGCCTGGAGCCCAGGGCTTCCTGGTTTTAAAAGTCCTAGGCCTAAGCCTAACAGTAACCCTAGGAAGGTAAATCAGCCGCGTATTAGGGTTCTTCCTAAGGGAAAAGCCGTGAAAGCAGCCATGTTGTGGCACTTCTGCACTCCCTTTGGGATGCTTTTTGCAGATGAAGTAAGCCTGGAACTCAGGGCTTCCTAGTTTAAAAAATCCAAGCCCTAGGCCGAACCCCAACCCTAAGACGAGAAAGGCAAATCAGCCAGGAATTAGGCATGTCCCCAAGGAAAAAGCTGTGGAGGCAGGCATGTTGTGGTACTTTTGCGCTCTTCTTGGGATGTCCTTCGCAGCTGCTGTGTTCTTGGAACTCAGGGCTTTCTGGTTAATAGAACCCTTACCCTAGGCGTAACTCAAACCTTAACCCTAGGAAGGAAAATCAGCCTATGGTTCGGGATGGTCTCATGGAAATATCAGTGGTGGCAGCCAAGTTGTGTCACTTCTGCGGCCTTCTTGGGATGCCTTTAACAGCTGCAGAGTGCCTGGAGCCCAGGGCTTCCTGGTTTTAAAAGTCCTAGGCCTAAGCCTAACAGTAACCCTAGGAAGGTAAATCAGCCGGGTAATAGGGTTCTTCCTAAGGGAAAAGCCGTGAAAGCAGCCATGTTGTGGCACTTTTGCACTCCCTTTGGGATGCCTTTGGCAGATGCAGTAAGCCTGCAACTCAGGGCTTCCTGGTTAAAAACTCCAAGACCTAGGCTGAAGCCTAACCCTAACCCTAGGCAGATAAATCAGCCTAGGTATAGGGATGGTGCCAGGGAAAAAGCTGTTAAAGCTGCCATGTTGTTGCACTTTTGTACTCCCCTTGGGATGCCTTGAGCAGCTGCAGTGTGCCTGGATCTAAGGGCTTCCTAGTTTTAAAAATCCTAGCCCTAGGCCTAAGCCTTACAGTAACCCTGGGAAGGGAAATCAGCCTGGTGTTAAGCGTCTTGCCAAGGAAAAAGCCGTGAAAGCAACCATGTTGTGGCACTTTTGCACTCCCTATTGGATGCCTTTCACAGCTCCAGTGTGCCTGGAACTCAAGGCTTCCTGATTTTAAAAATCCTAGCCCTAGGCCGAACCCCAACCCTAAGACGAGAAAGGCAAATCAGCCAGGAATTAGGCATGTCCCCAAGGAAAAAGCTGTGGAGGCAGGCATGTTGTGGTACTTTTGCGCTCTTCTTGGGATGTCCTTCGCAGCTGCTGTGTTCTTGGAACTCAGGGCTTTCTGGTTAATAGAACCCTTACCCTAGGCGTAACTCAAACCTTAACCCTAGGAAGGAAAATCAGCCTATGGTTCGGGATGGTCTCATGAGAATAGCAGCAGAGGCAGCCAAGTTGTGTCACTTCTGCGGCCCTCTTGGGATGCCTTTAACAGCTGCATGTGCCTGGAGCCCAGGGCTTCCTGGTTTTAAATGTCCTAGGCCTAAGCCTAACAGTAACCCTAGGAAGGTAAATCAGCCGGGTATTAGGGTTCTTCCTAAGGGAAAAGCTGTGAAAGCAGCCATGTTGTGGCACTTCTGCACTCCCTTTGGGATGCTTTTGGCAGATGAAGTAAGCCTGGAACTCAGGGCTTCCTAGTTAAAAATATCCTAGCCCTAGGCCGAACCCCAACCCTAAGACGAGAAAGGCAAATCAGCCAGGAATTAGGCATGTCCCCAAGGAAAAAGCTGTGGAGGCAGGCATGTTGTGGTACTTTTGCGCTCTTCTTGGGTAGTCCTTCGCAGCTGCTGTGTTCTTGGAACTCAGGGCTTTCTGGTCAATAGAACCCTTACCCCAGGCGTAACTCAAACCTTAACCCTAGGAAGGAAAATCAGCCTATGATTTGGGATGGTCTCATGGAAATATCAGTGGTGGCAGCCAAGTTGTGTCACTTCTGCGGCCTTCTTGGGATGCCTTTAACAGCTGCAGTGTGCCTGGAGCCCAGGGCTTCCTGGTTTTAAAAGTCCTAGGCCTAAGCCTAACAGTAACCTAGGAAGGTAAATCAGCCGCGTATTAGGGTTCTTCCTAAGGGAAAAGCTGTGAAAGCAGCCATGTTGTGGCACTTTTGCACTCCCTTTGGGATGCCTTTGGCAGATGCAGTAAGCCTGCAACTCAGGGCTTCCTGGTTAAAAAACTCCAAGCCCTAGGCTGAACCCTAAGACTAACCCTAGGCAGATAAATCAGCCAAAGGTATAGGGATGGTGCCAAGGAAAAAGCTGTGAAAGCTGCCATGTTGTTGCACTTTTGTACTCCCCTTGGGATGCCTTGAACAGCTGCAGTGTGCCTGGATCTAAGGGCTTCCTAGTTTTAAAAATCCTAGCCCTAGGCCTAAGCCTTACAGTAACCCTGGGAAGGGAAATCAGCCTGGTGTTAAGCTTCTTGCCAAGGAAAAAGCCGTGAAAGCAGCCATGTTGTGGCACTTTTGCACTCCCTTTTGGATGCCTTTCACAGCTCCAGTGTGCCTGGAACTCAGGGCTTCCTGATTTTAAAAATCCTAGCCCTAGGCCGAACCCCAACCCTAAGACGAGAAAGGCAAATCAGCCAGGAATTAGGCATGTCCCCAAGGAAAAAGCTGTGGAGGCAGGCACGTTGTGGTACTTTTGCGCTCTTCTTGGCTAGTCCTTCGCAGCTGCTGTGTTCTTGGAACTCAGGGCTTTCTGGTTAATAGAACCCTTACCCTAGGCGTAACTCAAACCTTAACCCTAGGAAGGAAAATCAGCCTATGGTTCGGGATGGTCTCATGGAAATATCAGTGGTGGCAGCCAAGTTGTGTCACTTTTGCGCTCCCCTTGGGATGCCTTTCGCAGCTGCAGTGTACCTGGAGCCCAGGGCTTCCTGGTTTTAAAAGTCCTAGGCCTAAGCCTAACAGTAAGCCTAGGAAGGTAAATCAGCCGCGTATTAGGGTTCTTCCTAAGGAAAAAGCTGTGAAAGCAGCCATGTTGTGGCACTTTTGCACTCCCTTTGGGATGCCTTTGGCAGATGCAGTAAGCCTGGAACTCAGGGCTTCCTGGTTAAAAAACTCCAAGCCCTAGGCTGAACCCTAACCCTAACCCTAGGCAGATAAATCAGCCTAGGTATAGGGATGGTGCCAAGGAAAAAGCTGTGAAAGCTGCCATGTTGTTGCACTTTTGTACTCCCCTTGGGATGCCTTGAACAGCTGCAGTGTGCCTGGATCTAAGGGCTTCCTAGTTTTAAAAATACTAGTCCTAGGCCTAAGCCTAACAGTAACCAAGGGAAGGGAAATCAGCCTGGTGTTAAGCTTCTTGCCAAGGAAAAAGCCGTGAAAGCAGCCATGATGTGGCACTTTTGCACTCCCTTTTGGATGCCTTTCACAGCTCCAGTGTGCCTGGAACTCAGGGCTTCCTGATTTTAAAAATCCTAGCCCTAGGCCGAACCCCAACCCTAAGACGAGAAAGGCAAATCAGCCAGGAATTAGGCATGTCCCCAAGGAAAAAGCTGTGGAGGCAGGCATGTTGTGGTACTTTTGCGCTCTTCTTGGCTAGTCCTTCGCAGCTGCTGTGTTCTTGGAACTCAGGGCTTTCTGGTTAATAGAACCCTTACCCGAGGCGTAACTCAAACCTTAACCCTAGGAAGGAAAATCAGCCTATGGTTCGGGATGGTCTCATGAGAATAGAAGCAGAGGCAGCCAAGTTGTGTCACTTCTGCAGCCCTCTTGGGATGCCTTTAACAGCTGCAGTGTGCCTGGAGCCCAGGGCTTCCTGGTTTTAAAAGTCCTAGGCCTAAGCCTAACAGTAACCCTAGGAAGGTAAATCAGCCGCGTATTAGGGTTCTTCCTAAGGGAAAAGCCGTGAAAGCAGCCATGTTGTGGCACTTCTGCACTCCCTTTGGGATGCTTTTTGCAGATGAAGTAAGCCTGGAACTCAGGGCTTCCTAGTTTAAAAAATCCAAGCCCTAGGCCGAACCCCAACCCTAAGACGAGAAAGGCAAATCAGCCAGGAATTAGGCATGTCCCCAAGGAAAAAGCTGTGGAGGCAGGCATGTTGTGGTACTTTTGCGCTCTTCTTGGGATGTCCTTCGCAGCTGCTGTGTTCTTGGAACTCAGGGCTTTCTGGTTAATAGAACCCTTACCCTAGGCGTAACTCAAACCTTAACCCTAGGAAGGAAAATCAGCCTATGGTTCGGGATGGTCTCATGGAAATATCAGTGGTGGCAGCCAAGTTGTGTCACTTCTGCGGCCTTCTTGGGATGCCTTTAACAGCTGCAGAGTGCCTGGAGCCCAGGGCTTCCTGGTTTTAAAAGTCCTAGGCCTAAGCCTAACAGTAACCCTAGGAAGGTAAATCAGCCGGGTAATAGGGTTCTTCCTAAGGGAAAAGCCGTGAAAGCAGCCATGTTGTGGCACTTTTGCACTCCCTTTGGGATGCCTTTGGCAGATGCAGTAAGCCTGCAACTCAGGGCTTCCTGGTTAAAAACTCCAAGACCTAGGCTGAAGCCTAACCCTAACCCTAGGCAGATAAATCAGCCTAGGTATAGGGATGGTGCCAAGGAAAAAGCTGTGAAAGCTGCCATGTTGTTGCACTTTTGTACTCCCCTTGGGATGCCTTGAACAGCTGCAGTGTGCCTGGATCTAAGGGCTTCCTAGTTTTAAAAATCCTAGCCCTAGGCCTAAGCCTTACAGTAACCCTGGGAAGGGAAATCAGCCTGGTGTTAAGCGTCTTGCCAAGGAAAAAGCCGTGAAAGCAACCATGTTGTGGCACTTTTGCACTCCCTTTTGGATGCCTTTCACAGCTCCAGTGTGCCTGGAACTCAAGGCTTCCTGATTTTAAAAATCCTAGCCCTAGGCCGAACCCCAACCCTAAGACGAGAAAGGCAAATCAGCCAGGAATTAGGCATGTCCCCAAGGAAAAAGCTGTGGAGGCAGGCATGTTGTGGTACTTTTGCGCTCTTCTTGGGATGTCCTTCGCAGCTGCTGTGTTCTTGGAACTCAGGGCTTTCTGGTTAATAGAACCCTTACCCTAGGCGTAACTCAAACCTTAACCCTAGGAAGGAAAATCAGCCTATGGTTCGGGATGGTCTCATGAGAATAGCAGCAGAGGCAGCCAAGTTGTGTCACTTCTGCGGCCCTCTTGGGATGCCTTTAACAGCTGCATGTGCCTGGAGCCCAGGGCTTCCTGGTTTTAAATGTCCTAGGCCTAAGCCTAACAGTAACCCTAGGAAGGTAAATCAGCCGGGTATTAGGGTTCTTCCTAAGGGAAAAGCTGTGAAAGCAGCCATGTTGTGGCACTTCTGCACTCCCTTTGGGATGCTTTTGGCAGATGAAGTAAGCCTGGAACTCAGGGCTTCCTAGTTAAAAATATCCTAGCCCAAGGCCGAACCCCAACCCTAAGACGAGAAAGGCAAATCAGCCAGGAATTAGGCATGTCCCCAAGGAAAAAGCTGTGGAGGCAGGCATGTTGTGGTACTTTTGCGCTCTTCTTGGGTAGTCCTTCGCAGCTGCTGTGTTCTTGGAACTCAGGGCTTTCTGGTCAATAGAACCCTTACCCCAGGCGTAACTCAAACCTTAACCCTAGGAAGGAAAATCAGCCTATGATTTGGGATGGTCTCATGGAAATATCAGTGGTGGCAGCCAAGTTGTGTCACTTCTGCGGCCCTCTTGGGATGCCTTTAACAGCTGCAGTGTGCCTGGAGCCCAGGGCTTCCTGGTTTTAAAAGTCCTAGGCCTAAGCCTAACAGTAACCTAGGAAGGTAAATCAGCCGCGTATTAGGGTTCTTCCTAAGGGAAAAGCTGTGAAAGCAGCCATGTTGTGGCACTTTTGCACTCCCTTTGGGATGCCTTTGGCAGATGCAGTAAGCCTGCAACTCAGGGCTTCCTGGTTAAAAAACTCCAAGCCCTAGGCTGAACCCTAAGACTAACCCTAGGCAGATAAATCAGCCAAAGGTATAGGGATGGTGCCAAGGAAAAAGCTGTGAAAGCTGCCATGTTGTTGCACTTTTGTACTCCCCTTGGGATGCCTTGAACAGCTGCAGTGTGCCTGGATCTAAGGGCTTCCTAGTTTTAAAAATCCTAGCCCTAGGCCTAAGCCTTACAGTAACCCTGGGAAGGGAAATCAGCCTGGTGTTAAGCTTCTTGCCAAGGAAAAAGCCGTGAAAGCAGCCATGTTGTGGCACTTTTGCACTCCCTTTTGGATGCCTTTCACAGCTCCAGTGTGCCTGGAACTCAGGGCTTCCTGATTTTAAAAATCCTAGCCCTAGGCCGAACCCCAACCCTAAGACGAGAAAGGCAAATCAGCCAGGAATTAGGCATGTCCCCAAGGAAAAAGCTGTGGAGGCAGGCATGTTGTGGTACTTTTGCGCTCTTCTTGGCTAGTCCTTCGCAGCTGCTGTGTTCTTGGAACTCAGGGCTTTCTGGTTAATAGAACCCTTACCCTAGGCGTAACTCAAACCTTAACCCTAGGAAGGAAAATCAGCCTATGGTTCGGGATGGTCTCATGGAAATATCAGTGGTGGCAGCCAAGTTGTGTCACTTTTGCGCTCCCCTTGGGATGCCTTTCGCAGCTGCAGAGTGCCTGGAGCCCAGGGCTTCCTGGTTTTAAAAGTCCTAGGCCTAAGCCTAACAGTAACCCTAGGAAGGTAAATCAGCCGGGTATTAGGGTTCTTCCTAAGGGAAAAGCCGTGAAAGCAGCCATGTTGTGGCACTTTTGCACTCCCTTTGGGATGCCTTTGGCAGATGCAGTAAGCCTGGAACTCAGGGCTTCCTGGTTAAAAAACTCCAAGACCTAGGCTGAAGCCTAACCCTAACCCTAGGCAGATAAATCAGCCTAGGTATAGGGATGGTGCCAAGGAAAAAGCTGTGAAAGCTGCCATGTTGTTGCACTTTTGTTCTCCCCTTGGGATGCCTTGAGCAGCTGCAGTGTGCCTGGAGCTAAGGGCTTCCTAGTTTTAAAAATCCTAGCCCTAGGCCTAAGCCTTAGAGTAACCCTGGGAAGGGAAATCAGCCTGGTGTTAAGCTTCTTGCCAAGGAAAAAGCCGTGAAAGCAACCATGTTGTGGCACTTTTGCACTCCCTTTTGGATGCCTTTCACAGCTCCAGTGTGCCTGGAACTCAGGGCTTCCTGATTTTAAAAATCCTAGCCCTAGGCCGAACCCTAACCCTAAGACGAGAAAGGCAAATCAGCCAGGAATTAGGCATGTCCCCAAGGAAAAAGCTGTGGAGGCAGGCATGTTGTGGTACTTTTGCGCTCTTCTTGGGATGTCCTTCGCAGCTGCTGTGTTCTTGGAACTCAGGGCTTTCTGGTTAATAGAACCCTTACCCTAGGCGTAACTCAAACCTTAACCCTAGGAAGGAAAATCAGCCTATGGTTCGGGATGGTCTCATGAGAATAGAAGCAGAGGCAGCCAAGTTGTGTCACTTCTGCGGCCCTCTTGGGATGCCTTTAACAGCTGCATGTGCCTGGAGCCCAGGGCTTCCTGGTTTTAAAAGTCCTAGGCCTAAGCCTAACAGTAACCCTAGGAAGGTAAATCTGCCGGGTATTAGGGTTCTTCCTAAGGGAAAAGCCGTGAAAGCAGCCATGTTGTGGCACTTCTGCACTCCCTTTGGGATGCTTTTGGCAGATGAAGTAAGCCTGGAACTCAGAGCTTCCTAGTTAAAAATATCCTAGCCCTAGGCCGAACCCCAACCCTAAGACGAGAAAGGCAAATCAGCCAGGAATTAGGCATGTCCCCAAGGAAAAAGCTGTGGAGGCAGGCACGTTGTGGTACTTTTGCGCTCTTCTTGGCTAGTCCTTCGCAGCTGCTGTGTTCTTGGAACTCAGGGCTTTCTGGTTAATAGAACCCTTACCCTAGGCGTAACTCAAACCTTAACCCTAGGAAGGAAAATCAGCCTATGTTTCGGGATGGTCTCATGAGAATAGCAGCAGAGGCAGCCAAGTTGTGTCACTTCTGCGGCCCTCTTGGGATGCCTTTAACAGCTGCATGTGCCTGGAGCCCAGGGCTTCCTGGTTTTAAAAGTCCTAGGCCTAAGCCTAACAGTAACCCTAGGAAGGTAAATCAGCCGGGTATTAGGGTTCTTCCTAAGGGAAAAGCTGTGAAAGCAGCCATGTTGTGGCACTTTTGCACTCCCTTTGGGATGCCTTTGGCAGATGCAGTAAGCCTGCAACTCAGGGCTTCCTGGTTAAAAAACTCCAAGCCCTAGGCTGAACCCTAACACTAATCCTAGGCAGATAAATCAGCCTAGGTATAGGGATGGTGCCAAGGAAAAAGCTGTGAAAGCTGCCATGTTGTTGCACTTTTGTACTCCCCTTGGGATGCCTTGAACAGCTGCAGTGTGCCTGGACCTAAGGGCTTCCTAGTTTTAAAAATCCTAGCCCTAGGCCTAAGCCTTACAGTAAGCCTGGGAAGGGAAATCAGCCTGGTGTTAAGCTTCTTGCCAAGGAAAATCCGTGAAAGCAACCATGTTGTGGCACTTTTGCACTCCCTTTTGGATGCCTTTCACAGCTCCAGTGTGCCTGGAACTCAGGGCTTCCTGATTTTAAAAATCCTAGCCCTAGGCCGAACCCCAACCCTAAGACGAGAAAGGCAAATCAGCCAGGAATTAGGCATGTCCCCAAGGAAAAAGCTGTGGAGGCAGGAACGTTATGGTACTTTTGCGCTCTTCTTGGGTAGTCCTTCGCAGCTGCTGTGTTCTTGGAACTCAGGGCTTTCTGGTTAATAGAACCCTTACCCTAGGCGTAACTCAAACCTTAACCCTAGGAAGGAAAATCAGCCTATGGTTCGGGATGGTCTCATGGAAATATCAGTGGTGGCAGCCAAGTTGTGTCACTTCTGCGGCCCTCTTGGGATGCCTTTAACAGCTGCATGTGCCTGGAACCCAGGGCTTCCTGGTTTTAAAAGTCCTAGGCCTAAGCCTAACAGTAACCCTAGGAAGGTAAATCTGCCGGGTATTAGGGTTCTTCCTAAGGGAAAAGCCGTGAAAGCAGCCATGTTGTGGCACTTCTGCACTCCCTTTGGGATGCTTTTGGCAGATGAAGTAAGCCTGGAACTCAGGGCTTCCTAGTTAAAAAAATCCTAGCCCTAGGCCGAACCCCAACCCTAAAACGAGAAAGGCAAATCAGCCAGGAATTAGGCATGTCCCCAAGGAAAAAGCTGTGGAGGCAGGCATGTTGTGGTACTTTTGCGCTCTTCTTGGCTAGTCCTTCGCAGCTGCTGTGTTCTTGGAACTCAGGGCTTTCTGGTTAATAGAACCCTTACCCTAGGCGTAACTCAAACCTTAACCCTAGGAAGGAAAATCAGCCTATGGTTCGGGATGGTCTCATGGAAATATCAGTGGTGGCAGCCAAGTTGTGTCACTTTTGCGCTCCCCTTGGGATGCCTTTCGCAGCTGCAGAGTGCCTGGAGCCCAGGGCTTCCTGGTTTTAAAAGTCCTAGGCCTAAGCCTAACAGTAACCCTAGGAAGGTAAATCAGCCGGGTATTAGGGTTCTTCCTAAGGGAAAAGCCGTGAAAGCAGCCATGTTGTGGCACTTTTGCACTCCCTTTGGGATGCCTTTGGCACATGCAGTAAGCCTGGAACTCAGGGCTTCCTGGTTAAAAACTCCAAGACCTAGGCTGAAGCCTAACCCTAACCCTAGGCAGATAAATCAGCCTAGGTATAGGGATGGTGCCAAGGAAAAAGCTGTGAAAGCTGCCATGTTGTTGCACTTTTGTACTCCCCTTGGGATGCCTTGAACAGCTGCAGTGTGCCTGGATCTAAGGGCTTCCTAGTTTTAAAAATCCTAGCCCTAGGCCTAAGCCTTACAGTAACCCTGGGAAGGGAAATCAGCCTGGTGTTAAGCTTCTTGCCAAGGAAAAAGCCGTGAAAGCAACCATGTTGTGGCACTTTTGCACTCCCTTTTGGATGCCTTTCACAGCTCCAGTGTGCCTGGAACTCAGGGCTTCCTGATTTTAAAAATCCTAGCCCTAGGCCGAACCCTAACCCTAAGACGAGAAAGGCAAATCAGCCAGGAATTAGGCATGTCCCCAAGGAAAAAGCTGTGGAGGCAGGCATGTTGTGGTACTTTTGCGCTCTTCTTGGGATGTCCTTCGCAGCTGCTGTGTTCTTGGAACTCAGGGCTTTCTGGTTAATAGGACCCTAACCCTAGGCGTAACTCAAACCTTAACCCTACGAAGGAAAATCAGCCTATGGTTCGGGATGGTCTCATGAGAATAGCAGCAGAGGCAGCCAAGTTGTGTCACTTCTGCGGCCCTCTTGGGATGCCTTTAACAGCTGCATGTGCCTGGAACACAGGGCTTCCTGGTTTTAAAAGTCCTAGGCCTAAGCCTAAGAGTAACCCTAGGAAGGTAAATCTGCCGGGTATTAGGGTTCTTCCTAAGGGAAAAGCCGTGAAAGCAGCCATGTTGTGGCACTTCTGCACTCCCTTTGGGATGCTTTTGGCAGATGAAGTAAGCCTGGAACTCAGGGCTTCCTAGTTAAAAATATCCTAGCCCTAGGCCGAACCCCAACCCTAAGACGAGAAAGGCAAATCAGCCAGGAATTAGGCATGTCCCCAAGGAAAAAGCTGTGGAGGCAGGCATGTTGTGGTACTTTTGCGCTCTTCTTGGGTAGTCCTTCGCAGCTGCTGTGTTCTTGGAACTCAGGGCTTTCTGGTTAATAGAACCCTTACCCCAGGCGTAACTCAAACCTTAACCCTAGGAAGGAAAATCAGCCTATGATTTGGGATGGTCTCATGGAAATATCAGTGGTGGCAGCCAAGTTGTGTCACTTCTGCGGCCCTCTTGGGATGCCTTTAACAGCTGCAGTGTGCCTGGAGCCCAGGGCTTCCTGGTTTTAAAAGTCCTAGGCCTAAGCCTAACAGTAACCCTAGGAAGGTAAATCAGCCGGGTATTAGGGTTCTTCCTAAGAGAAAAGCCGTGAAAGCAGCCATGTTGTGGCACTTTTGCACTCCCTTTGGGATGCCTTTGGCAGATGCAGTAAGCCTGGAACTCAGGGCTTCCTGGTTAAAAAACTCCAAGCCCTAGGCTGAACCCTAACACTAACCCAAGCAGATAAATCTGCCTAGGTATAGGGATGGTGCCAAGGAAAAAGCTGTGAAAGCTGCCATGTTGTTGCACTTTTGTACTCCCCTTGGGATGCCTTGAACAGCTGCAGTGTGCCTGGAACTCAGGGCTACCTAGTTTTAAAAATCCTAGCCCTAGGCCTAAGCCTAACAGTAACACTGGGAAGGGAAATCAGCCTGGTGTTAGGCTTCTTGCCAAGGAAAAAGCCGTGAAAGCAGCCATGTTGTGGCACTTTTGCACTCCCTTTTGGATGCCTTTCACAGCTCCAGTGTGCCTGGAACTCAGGGCTTCCTGATTTTAAAAATCCTAGCCCTAGGCCGAACCCCAACCCTAAGACGAGAAAGGCAAATCAGCCAGGAATTAGGCATGTCCCCAAGGAAAAAGCTGTGGAGGCAGGCATGTTGTGGTACTTTTGCGCTCTTCTTGGCTAGTCCTTCGCAGCTGCTGTGTTCTTGGAACTCAGGGCTTTCTGGTTAATAGAACCCTTACCCTAGGCGTAAGTCAAACCTTAACCCGAGGAAGGAAAATCAGCCTATGGTTCAGGATGGTCTCATGGAAATATCAGTGGTGGCAGCCAAGTTGTGTCACTTTTGCGCTCCCCTTGGGATGCCTTTCGCAGCTGCAGAGTGCCTGGAGCCCAGGGCTTCCTGGTTTTAAAAGTCCTAGGCCTAAGCCTAACAGTAACCCTAGGAAGGTAAATCAGCCGCGTATTAGGGTTCTTCCTAAGGGAAAAGCTGTGAAAGCAGCCATGTTGTGGCACTTTTGCACTCCCTTTGGGATGCCTTTGGCACATGCAGTAAGCCTGGAACTCAGGGCTTCCTGGTTAAAAACTCCAAGACCTAGGCTGAAGCCTAACCCTAACCCTAGGCAGATAAATCAGCCTAGGTATAGGGATGGTGCCAAGGAAAAAGCTGTGAAAGCTGCCATGTTGTTGCACTTTTGTACTCCCCTTGGGATGCCTTGAACAGCTGCAGTGTGCATGGATCTAAGGGCTTCCTAGTTTTAAAAATCCTAGCCCTAGACCTAAGCCTTACAGTAACCCTGGGAAGGGAAATCAGCCAGGTGTTAAGCTTCTTGCCAAGGAAAAAGCCATGAAAGCAACCACGTTGTGGCACTTTTGCACTCCCTTTTGGATGCCTTTCACAGCTCCAGTGTGCCTGGAACTCAGGGCTTCCTGATTTTAAAAATCCTAGCCCTAGGCCGAACCCTAACCCTAAGACGAGAAAGGCAAATCAGCCAGGAATTAGGCATGTCCCCAAGGAAAAAGCTGTGGAGGCAGGCATGTTGTGGTACTTTTGCGCTCTTCTTGGGATGTCCTTCGCAGCTGCTGTGTTCTTGGAACTCAGGGCTTTCTGGTTAATAGAACCCTAAACCTAGGCGTAACTCAAACCTTAACCCTAGGAAGGAAAATCAGCCTATGGTTCGGGATGGTCTCATGAGAATAGCAGCAGAGGCAGCCAAGTTGTGTCACTTCTGCGGCCCTCTTGGGATGCCTTTAACAGCTGCAGTGTGCCTGGAACCCAGGGCTTCCTGGTTTTAAAAGTCCTAGGCCTAAGCCTAACAGTAACCCTAGGAAGGTAAATCAGCCGGGTATTAGGGTTCTTCCTAAGGGAAAAGCCGTGAAAGCAGCCATGTTGTGGCACTTCTGCACTCCCTTTGGGATGCTTTTGGCAGATGAAGTAAGCCTGGAACTCAGGGCTTCCTAGTTAAAAATATCCTAGCCCTAGGCCGAACCCCAACCCTAAGACGAGAAAGGCAAATCAGCCAGGAATTAGGCATGTCCCCAAGGAAAAAGCTGTGGAGGCAGGCATGTTGTGGTACTTTTGCGCTCTTCTTGGCTAGTCCTTCGCAGCTGCTGTGTTCTTGGAACTCAGGGCTTTCTGGTTAATAGAACCCTTACCCCAGGCGAAATTCAAACCTTAACCCTAGGAAGGAAAATCAGCCTATGGTTCGGGATGGTCTCATGGAAATATCAGTGGTGGCAGCCAAGTTGTGTCACTTTTGCGCTCCCCTTGGGATGCCTTTCGCAGCTGCAGAGTGCCTGGAGCCCAGGGCTTCCTGGTTTTAAAAGTCCAAGGCCTAAGCCTAACAGTAACCCTAGGAAGGTAAATCAGCCGGGTATTAGGGTTTTTCCTAAGGGAAAAGCCGTGAAAGCAGCCATGTTGTGGCTCTTCTGCACTCCCTTTGGTATGCCTTTGGCAGATGAAGTAAGCCTGGAACTCAGGGCTTCCTAGTTAAAAATATCCTAGCCCTAGGCCGAACCCCAACCCTAAGACGAGAAAGGCAAATCAGCCAGGAATTAGGCATGTCCCCAAGGAAAAAGCTGTGGAGGCAGGCATGTTGTGGTACTTTTGCGCTCTTCTTGGGTAGTCCTTCGCAGCTGCTGTGTTCTTGGAACTCAGGGCTTTCTGGTTAATAGAACCCTTACCCTAGGCGTAACTCAAACCTTAACCCTAGGAAGGAAAATCAGCCTATGATTTGGGATGGTCTCATGGAAATATCAGTGGTGGCAGCCAAGTTGTGTCACTTCTGCGGCCCTCTTGGGATGCCTTTAACAGCTGCATGTGCCTGGAACTAAGGGCTTCCTAGTTTTAAAAATCCTAGCCCTAGTCCTAAGCCTTACAGTAACCCTGGGAAGGGAAATCAGCCTGGTGTTAAGCTTCTTGCCAAGGAAAAAGCCGTGAAAGCAACCATGTTGTGGCACTTTTGCACTCCCTTTTGGATGACTTTCACAGCTCCAGTGTGCCTGGAACTCAGGGCTTCCTGATTTTAAAAATCCTAGCCCTAGGCCGAACCCCAACCCTAAGACGAGAAAGGCAAATCAGCCAGGAATTAGGCATGTCCCCAAGGAAAAAGCTGTGGAGGCAGGCATGTTGTGGTACTTTTGCGCTCTTCTTGGGAAGTCCTTCGCAGCTGCTGTGTTCTTGGAGCTCAGGGCTTTCTGGTTAATAGAACCCTTACCCTAGGCGCAACTCAAACCTTAACCCTAGGAAGGAAAATCAGCTTATGGTTCGTCAAGTTCTCATGGAAATATCAGTAGTGGCAGCCAAGTTGTGTCACTTCTGCGGCCCTCTTGGGATGCCTTTAACAGCTGCATGTGCCTGGAGCCCAGGGCTTCCTGGTTTTAAAAGTCCTAGGCCTAAGCCTAACAGTAACCCTAGGAAGGTAAATCAGCCGCGTATTAGGGTTCTTCCTAAGGGAAAAGCCGTGAAAGCAGCCATGTTGTGGCACTTTTGCACTCCCTTTGGGATGCCTTTGGCAGATGCAGTAAGCCTGGAACTCAGGGCTTCCTGGTTAAAAAACTCCAAGCCCTAGGCTGAACCCTAACCCTAACCCTAGGCAGATAAATCTGCCTAGGTATAGGGATGTTGCCAAGGAAAAAGCTGTGAAAGCTGCCATGTTGTGGTACTTTAGTACTCCCCTTGGGATGCCTTGAACAGCTGCAGTGTGCCTGGATTGAAGGGCTTCCTAGTTTTAAAAGTCCTAGGCCTAAGCCTAACAGTAACCCTAGGAAGGTAAATCAGCCGCATATTAGGGTTCTTCCTAAGGGAAAAGCCGTGAAAGCAGCCATGTTGTGGCACTTCTGCACTCCCTTTGGGATGCTTTTGGCAGATGAAGTAAGCCTGGAACTCAGGGCTTCCGAGTTAAAAAAATCCTAGCCCTAGGCCGAACCCCAACCCTAAGACGAGAAAGGCAAATCAGCCAGGAATTAGGCATGTCCCCAAGGAAAAAGCTCTGGACGCAGGCATGTTGTGGTACTTTTGCGCTCTTCTTGGGTAGTCCTACGCAGCTGCTGTGTTCTTGGAACTCAGGGCTTTCTGGTTAATAGAACTCTTACCCTAGGCGTAACTCAAACCTTAACCCTAGGAAGGAAAATCAGCCTATGGTTCGTCAAGGTCTCATGAGAATAGCAGCAGAGGCAGCCAAGTTGTGTCACTTCTGCGGCCCTCTTGGGATGCCTTTAACAGCTGCATGTGCCTGGAGCCCAGGGCTTCCTGGTTTTAAAAGTCCTAGGCCTAAGCCTAACAGTAACCCTAGGAAGGTAAATCAGGCGGGTATTAGGGTTCTTCCTAAGGGAAAAGCCGTGAAAGCAGCCATGTTGTGGCACTTTTGCACTCCCTTTGGGATGCATTTGGCAGATGCAGTAAGCCTGGAACTCAGGGCTTCCTGGTTAAAAAACTCCAAGCCCTAGGCTGAACCCTAACCCTAAGCCTAGGCAGATAAATCTGCCTAGGTATAGGGATGGTGCCAAGGAAAAAGCTGTGAAAGCTGCCATGTTGTGGTACTTTAGTACTCCCCTTGGGATGCCTTTCGCAGCTGCAGAGTGCCTGGAGCCCAGGGCTTCCTGGTTTTAAAAGTCCTAGGCCTAAGCCTAACAGTAACCCTGGGAAGGTAAATCAGCCGGGTATTAGGGTTCTTCCTAAGGGAAAAGCCGTGAAAGCAGCCATGTTGTGGCACTTCTGCACTCCCTTTGGGATGCCTTTGGCAGATGCAGTAAGCCTGGAACTCAGGGCATCCTGGTTAAAAAACTCCAAGCCCTAGGCTGAAGCCTAACCCTAACCCTAGGCAGATAAATCAGCCTAGGTATAGAGATGGTGCCAAGGAAAAAGCTGTGAAAGCTGCCATGTTGTTGCACTTTTGTACTCCCCTTGGGATGCCTTGAACAGCTGCAGTGTGCCTGGAACTAAGGGCTTCCTAGTTTTAAAAATCCTAGCCCTAGGCCTAAGCATTACAGTAACCCTGGGAAGGGAAATCAGCCTGGTGTTAGGCTTCTTGCCAAGGAAAAAGCCATGAAAGCAACCATGTTGTGGCACTTTTGCACTCCCTTTTGGATGCCTTTCACAGCTCCAGTGTGCCTGGAAGTCAGGTCTACCTGATTTTAAAAATCCTAGCCCTAGGCCGAACCCCAACCCTAAGACGAGAAAGGCAAATCAGCCAGGAATTAGGCATGTCCCCAAGGAAAAAGCTGTGGAGGCAGGCATGTTGTGGTACTTTTGCGCTCTTCTTGGGTAGTCCTTCGCAGCTGCTGTGTTCTTGGAACTCAGGGCTTTCTGGTTAATAGAACCCTTACCCTAGGCGTAACTCAAACCTTAACCCTAGGAAGGAAAATCAGCCTATGGTTCGTCAAGGTCTCATGAGAATAGCAGCAGAGGCAGCCAAGTTGTGTCACTTCTGCGGCCCTCTTGGGATGCCTTTAACAGCTGCATGTGCCTGGAGCCCAGGGCTTCCTGGTTTTAAAAGTCCTTGGCCTAAGCCTAACAGTAACCCTAGGAAGGTAAATCTGCCGGGTATTAGGGTTCTTCCTAAGGGAAAAGCCGTGAAAGCAGCCATGTTGTGGCACTTTTGCACTCCCTTTGGGATGCATTTGGCAGATGCAGTAAGCCTGGAACTCAGGGCTTCCTGGTTAAAAAACTCCAAGCCCTAGGCTGAACCCTAACCCTAACCCTAGGCAGATAAATCAGCCTAGGTATAGGGATGGTGCCAAGGAAAAAGCTGTGAAAGCTGCCATGTTGTGGTACTTTAGTACTCCCCTTGGGATGCCTTGAACAGCTGCAGTGTGCCTGGATTGAAGGGCTTCCTAGTTTTAAAAGTCCTAGGCCTAAGCCTAACAGTAACCCTAGGAAGGTAAATCAGCCGCATATTAGGGTTCTTCCTAAGGGAAAAGCCGTGAAAGCAGCCATGTTGTGGCACTTCTGCACTCCCTTTGGGATGCTTTTGGCAGATGAAGTAAGCCTGGAACTCAGGGCTTCCGAGTTAAAAAAATCCTAGCCCTAGGCCGAACCCCAACCCTAAGACGAGAAAGGCAAATCAGCCAGGAATTAGGCATGTCCCCAAGGAAAAAGCTCTGGACGCAGGCATGTTGTGGTACTTTTGCGCTCTTCTTGGGTAGTCCTACGCAGCTGCTGTGTTCTTGGAACTCAGGGCTTTTTGGTTAATAGAACTCTTACCCTAGGCGTAACTCAAACCTTAACCCTAGGAAGGAAAATCAGCCTATGGTTCGTCAAGGTCTCATGAGAATAGCAGCAGAGGCAGCCAAGTTGTGTCACTTCTGCGGCCCTCTTGGGATGCCTTTAACAGCTGCATGTGCCTGGAGCCCAGGGCTTCCTGGTTTTAAAAGTCCTAGGCCTAAGCCTAACAGTAACCCTAGGAAGGTAAATCAGCCGGGTATTAGGGTTCTTCCTAAGGGAAAAGCCGTGAAAGCAGCCATGTTGTGGCACTTTTGCACTCCCTTTGGGATGCATTTGGCAGATGCAGTAAGCCTGGAACTCAGGGCTTCCTGGTTAAAAAACTCCAAGCCCTAGGCTGAACCCTAACCCTAAGCCTAGGCAGATAAATCTGCCTAGGTATAGGGATGGTGCCAAGGAAAAAGCTGTGAAAGCTGCCATGTTGTGGTACTTTAGTACTCCCCTTGGGATGCCTTTCGCAGCTGCAGAGTGCCTGGAGCCCAGGGCTTCCTGGTTTTAAAAGTGCTAGGCCTAAGCCTAACAGTAACCCTGGGAAGGTAAATCAGCCGGGTATTAGGGTTCTTCCTAAGGGAAAAGCCGTGAAAGCAGCCATGTTGTGGCACTTCTGCACTCCCTTTGGGATGCCTTTGGCAGATGCAGTAAGCCTGGAACTCAGGGCATCCTGGTTAAAAAACTCCAAGCCCTAGGCTGAAGCCTAACCCTAACCCTAGGCAGATAAATCAGCCTAGGTATAGAGATGGTGCCAAGGAAAAAGCTGTGAAAGCTGCCATGTTGTTGCACTTTTGTACTCCCCTTGGGATGCCTTGAACAGCTGCAGTGTGCCTGGAACTAAGGGCTTCCTAGTTTTAAAAATCCTAGCCCTAGGCCTAAGCATTACAGTAACCCTGGGAAGGGAAATCAGCCTGGTGTTAGGCTTCTTGCCAAGGAAAAAGCCATGAAAGCAACCATGTTGTGGCACTTTTGCACTCCCTTTTGGATGCCTTTCACAGCTCCAGTGTGCCTGGAAGTCAGGTCTACCTGATTTTAAAAATCCTAGCCCTAGGCCGAACCCCAACCCTAAGACGAGAAAGGCAAATCAGCCAGGAATTAGGCATGTCCCCAAGGAAAAAGCTGTGGAGGCAGGCATGTTGTGGTACTTTTGCGCTCTTCTTGGCTAGTCCTTCGCAGCTGCTGTGTTCTTGGAACTCAGGGCTTTCTGGTTAATAGAACCCTTACCCTAGGCGTAACTCAAACCTTAACCCTAGGAAGGAAAATCAGCCTATGGTTCGTCAAGGTCTCATGAGAATAGCAGCAGAGGCAGCCAAGTTGTGTCACTTCTGCGGCCCTCTTGGGATGCCTTTAACAGCTGCATGTGCCTGGAGCCCAGGGCTTCCTGGTTTTAAAAGTCCTAGGCCTAAGCCTAACAGTAACCCTAGGAAGGTAAATCAGCCGGGTATTAGGGTTCTTCCTAAGGGAAAAGCCGTGAAAGCAGCCATGTTGTGGCACTTTTGCACTCCCTTTGGGATGCATTTGGCAGATGCAGTAAGCCTGGAACTCAGGGCTTCCTGGTTAAAAAACTCCAAGCCCTAGGCTGAACCCTAACCCTAACCCTAGGCAGATAAATCTGCCTAGGTATAGGGATGGTGCCAAGGAAAAAGCTGTGAAAGCTGCCATGTTGTGGTACTTTAGTACTCCCCTTGGGATGCCTTGAACAGCTGCAGTGTGCCTGGATTGAAGGGCTTCCTAGTTTTAAAAGTCCTAGGCCTAAGCCTAACAGTAACCCTAGGAAGGTAAATCAGCCGCATATTAGGGTTCTTCCTAAGGGAAAAGCCGTGAAAGCAGCCATGTTGTGGCACTTCTGCACTCCCTTTGGGATGCTTTTGGCAGATGAAGTAAGCCTGGAACTCAGGGCTTCCGAGTTAAAAAAATCCTAGCCCTAGGCCGAACCCCAACCCTAAGACGAGAAAGGCAAATCAGCCAGGAATTAGGCATGTCCCCAAGGAAAAAGCTCTGGACGCAGGCATGTTGTGGTACTTTTGCGCTCTTCTTGGGTAGTCCTACGCAGCTGCTGTGTTCTTGGAACTCAGGGCTTTCTGGTTAATAGAACCCTTACCCTAGGCGTAACTCAAACCTTAACCCTAGGAAGGAAAATCAGCCTATGGTTCGTCAAGGTCTCATGAGAATAGCAGCAGAGGCAGCCAAGTTGTGTCACTTCTGCGGCCCTCTTGGGATGCCTTTAACAGCTGCATGTGCCTGGAGCCCAGGGCTTCCTGGTTTTAAAAGTCCTAGGCCTAAGCCTAACAGTAACCCTAGGAAGGTAAATCAGCCGGGTATTAGGGTTCTTCCTAAGGGAAAAGCCGTGAAAGCAGCCATGTTGTGGCACTTTTGCACTCCCTTTGGGATGCATTTGGCAGATGCAGTAAGCCTGGAACTCAGGGCTTCCTGGTTAAAAAACTCCAAGCCCTAGGCTGAACCCTAACCCTAAGCCTAGGCAGATAAATCTGCCTAGGTATAGGGATGGTGCCAAGGAAAAAGCTGTGAAAGCTGCCATGTTGTGGTACTTTAGTACTCCCCTTGGGATGCCTTTCGCAGCTGCAGAGTGCCTGGAGCCCAGGGCTTCCTGGTTTTAAAAGTGCTAGGCCTAAGCCTAACAGTAACCCTGGGAAGGTAAATCAGCCGGGTATTAGGGTTCTTCCTAAGGGAAAAGCCGTGAAAGCAGCCATGTTGTGGCACTTCTGCACTCCCTTTGGGATGCCTTTGGCAGATGCAGTAAGCCTGGAACTCAGGGCATCCTGGTTAAAAAACTCCAAGCCCTAGGCTGAAGCCTAACCCTAACCCTAGGCAGATAAATCAGCCTAGGTATAGAGATGGTGCCAAGGAAAAAGCTGTGAAAGCTGCCATGTTGTTGCACTTTTGTACTCCCCTTGGGATGCCTTGAACAGCTGCAGTGTGCCTGGAACTAAGGGCTTCCTAGTTTTAAAAATCCTAGCCCTAGGCCTAAGCATTACAGTAACCCTGGGAAGGGAAATCAGCCTGGTGTTAGGCTTCTTGCCAAGGAAAAAGCCATGAAAGCAACCATGTTGTGGCACTTTTGCACTCCCTTTTGGATGCCTTTCACAGCTCCAGTGTGCCTGGAAGTCAGGTCTACCTGATTTTAAAAATCCTAGCCCTAGGCCGAACCCCAACCCTAAGACGAGAAAGGGAAATCAGCCAGGAATTAGGCATGTCCCCAAGGAAAAAGCTGTGGAGGCAGGCATGTTGTGGTACTTTTGCGCTCTTCTTGGGTAGTCCTTCGCAGCTGCTGTGTTCTTGGAACTCAGGGCTTTCTGGTTAATAGAACCCTTACCCTAGGCGTAACTCAAACCTTAACCCTAGGAAGGAAAATCAGCCTATGGTTCGGGATGGTCTCATGAGAATAGCAGCAGAGGCAGCCAAGTTGTGTCACTTCTGCGGCCCTCTTGGGATGCCTTTAACAGCTGCATGTGCCTGGAGCCCAGGGCTTCCTGGTTTTAAAAGTCCTTGGCCTAAGCCTAACAGTAACCCTAGGAAGGTAAATCTGCCGGGTATTAGGGTTCTTCCTAAGGGAAAAGCCGTGAAAGCAGCCATGTTGTGGCACTTCTGCACTCCCTTTGGGATACTTTTGGCAGATGAAGTAAGCCTGGAACTCAGGGCTTCCTAGTTAAAAAAATCCTAGCCCTAGGCCGAACCCCAACCCTAAGACGAGAAAGGCAAATCAGCCAGGAATTAGGCATGTCCCCAAGGAAAAAGCTGTGGAGGCAGGCATGTTGTGGTACTTTTGCGCTCTTCTTGGCTAGTCCTTCGCAGCTGCTGTGTTCTTGGAACTCAGGGCTTTCTGGTTAATAGAACTCTTACCCTAGGCGTAACTGAAACCTTAACCCTAGGAAGGAAAATCAGCCTATGGTTCAGGATGGTCTCATGAGAATAGAAGCAGAGGCAGCCAAGTTGTGTCACTTCTGCGGCCCTCTTGGGATGTCTTTCGCAGCTGCATGTGCCTGGAGCCCAGGGCTTCCTGGTTTTAAAAGTCCTAGGCCTAAGCCTAACAGTAACCCTAGGAAGGTAAATCAGCCGTGTATTAGGGTTCTTCCTAAGGGAAAAGCCGTGAAAGCAGCCATGTTGTGGCACTTTTGCACTCCCTTTGGGATGCCTTTGGCAGATGCAGTAAGCCTGGAACTCAGGGCTTCCTGGTTTAAAAACTCCAAGCCCTAGGCTGAAGCCTAACCCTAACCCTAGCCAGGTAAATCAGCCTAGGTATAGGGATGGTGCCAAGGAAAAAGCTGTGAAAGCTGCCATGTTGTTGCACTTTTGTACTCCCCTTGGGATGCCTTGAACAGCTGCAGTGTGCCTGGAACTAAGGGCTTCCTAGTTTTAAAAATCCTAGCCCTAGGCCTAAGCATTACAGTAACCCTGGGAAGGGAAATCAGCCTGGTGTTAGGCTTCTTGCCAAGGAAAAAGCCATGAAAGCAACCATGTTGTGGCACTTTTGCACTCCCTTTTGGATGCCTTTCACAGCTCCAGTGTGCCTGGAAGTCAGGTCTACCTGATTTTAAAAATCCTAGCCCTAGGCCGAACCCCAACCCTAAGACGAGAAAGGCAAATCAGCCAGGAATTAGGCATGTCCCCAAGGAAAAAGCTGTGGAGGCAGGCATGTTGTGGTACTTTTGCGCTCTTCTTGGGTAGTCCTTCGCAGCTGCTGTGTTCTTGGAACTCAGGGCTTTCTGGTTAATAGAACCCTTACCCTAGGCGTAACTCAAACCTTAACCCTAGGAAGGAAAATCAGCCTATGGTTCGTCAAGGTCTCATGAGAATAGCAGCAGAGGCAGCCAAGTTGTGTCACTTCTGCGGCCCTCTTGGGATGCCTTTAACAGCTGCATGTGCCTGGAGCCCAGGGCTTCCTGGTTTTAAAAGTCCTAGGCCTAAGCCTAACAGTAACCCTAGGAAGGTAAATCAGCCGGGTATTAGGGTTCTTCCTAAGGGAAAAGCTGTGAAAGCAGCCATGTTGTGGCACTTTTGCACTCCCTTTGGGATGCATTTTGCAGATGCAGTAAGCCTGCAACTCAGGGCTTCCTGGTTAAAAAACTCCAAGCCCTAGGCTGAACCCTAACCCTAACCCTAGGCAGATAAATCTGCCTAGGTATAGGGATGGTGCCAAGGAAAAAGCTGTGAAAGCTGCCATGTTGTGGTACTTTAGTACTCCCCTTGGGATGCCTTGAACAGCTGCAGTGTGCCTGGATTGAAGGGCTTCCTAGTTTTAAAAGTCCTAGGCCTAAGCCTAACAGTAACCCTAGGAAGGTAAATCAGCCGCATATTAGGGTTCTTCCTAAGGGAAAAGCCGTGAAAGCAGCCATGTTGTGGCACTTCTGCACTCCCTTTGGGATGCCTTTGGCAGATGAAGTAAGCCTGGAACTCAGGGCTTCCGAGTTAAAAAAATCCTAGCCCTAGGCCGAACCCCAACCCTAAGACGAGAAAGGGAAATCAGCCAGGAATTAGGCATGTCCCCAAGGAAAAAGCTGTGGAGGCAGGCATGTTGTGGTACTTTTGCGCTCTTCTTGGGTAGTCCTTCGCAGCTGCTGTGTTCTTGGAACTCAGGGCTTTCTGGTTAATAGAACCCTTACCCTAGGCGTAACTCAAACCTTAACCCTAGGAAGGAAAATCAGCCTATGGTTCGGGATGGTCTCATGAGAATAGCAGCAGAGGCAGCCAAGTTGTGTCACTTCTGCGGCCCTCTTGGGATGCCTTTAACAGCTGCATGTGCCTGGAGCCCAGGGCTTCCTGGTTTTAAAAGTCCTTGGCCTAAGCCTAACAGTAACCCTAGGAAGGTAAATCTGCCGGGTATTAGGGTTCTTCCTAAGGGAAAAGCCGTGAAAGCAGCCATGTTGTGGCACTTTTGCACTCCCTTTGGGATGCATTTGGCAGATGCAGTAAGCCTGGAACTCAGGGCTTCCTAGTTAAAAAAATCCTAGCCCTAGGCCGAACGCCAACCCTAAGACGAGAAAGGCAAATCAGCCAGGAATTAGGCATGTCCCCAAGGAAAAAGCTGTGGAGGCAGGCATGTTGTGGTACTTTTGCGCTCTTCTTGGCTAGTCCTTCGCAGCTGCTGTGTTCTTGGAACTCAGGGCTTTCTGGTTAATAGAACTCTTACCCTAGGCGTAACTGAAACCTTAACCCTAGGAAGGAAAATCAGCCTATGGTTCAGGATGGTCTCATGAGAATAGAAGCAGAGGCAGCCAAGTTGTGTCACTTCTGCGGCCCTCTTGGGATGTCTTTCGCAGCTGCATGTGCCTGGAGCCCAGGGCTTCCTGGTTTTAAAAGTCCTAGGCCTAAGCCTAACAGTAACCCTAGGAAGGTAAATCAGCCGTGTATTAGGGTTCTTCCTAAGGGAAAAGCCGTGAAAGCAGCCATGTTGTGGCACTTTTGCACTCCCTTTGGGATGCCTTTGGCAGATGCAGTAAGCCTGGAACTCAGGGCTTCCTGGTTAAAAAACTCCAAGCCCTAGGCTGAACCCTAACACTAACCCTAGGCAGGTAAATCAGCCTAGGTATAGGGATGGTGCCAAGGAAAAAGCTGTGAAAGCTGCCATGTTGTTGCACTTTTGTACTCCCCTTGGGATGCCTTGAACAGCTGCAGTGTGCCTGGAGCCCAGGGCTTCCTAGTTTTAAAAATCCTAGCCCTAGGCCTAAGCCTAACAGTAACCCTGGGAAGGGAAATCAGCCTGGTGTTAGGCTTCTTGCCAAGGAAAAAGCCGTGAAAGCAACCATGTTGTGGCACTTTTGCACTCCCTTTTGGATGACTTTCACAGCTCCAGTGTGCCTGGAACTCAGGGCTTCCTGATTTTAAAAATCCTAGCCCTAGGCCGAACCCCAACCCTAAGACGAGAAAGGCAAATCAGCCAGGAATTAGGCATGTCCCCAAGGAAAAAGCTGTGGAGGCAGGCATGTTGTGGTACTTTTGCGCTCTTCTTGGGTAGTCCTTCGCAGCTGCTGTGTTCTTGGAACTCAGGGCTTTCTGGTTAATAGAACCCTTACCCTAGGCGTAACTCAAACCTTAACCCTAGGAAGGAAAATCAGCCTATGGTTCGTCAAGGTCTCATGAGAATAGCAGCAGAGGCAGCCAAGTTGTGTCACTTCTGCGGCCCTCTTGGGATGCCTTTAACAGCTGCATGTGCCTGGAGCCCAGGGCTTCCTGGTTTTAAAAGTCCTAGGCCTAAGCCTAACAGTAACCCTAGGAAGGTAAATCAGCCGGGTATTAGGGTTCTTCCTAAGGGAAAAGCCGTGAAAGCAGCCATGTTGTGGCACTTCTGCACTCCCTTTGGGATGCTTTTGGCAGATGAAGTAAGCCTGGAACTCAGGGCTTCCTAGTTAAAAAAATCCTAGCCCTAGGCCGAACCCCAAGCCTAAGACGAGAAAGGCAAATCAGCCAGGAATTAGGCATGTCCCTAAGGAAAAAGCTGTGGAGGCAGGCATGTTGTGGTACTTTTGCGCTCTTCTTGGGATGTCCTTCGCAGCTGCTGTGTTCTTGGAACTCAGGGTTTTCTGGTTAATAGAACCCATACCCTAGGCGTAACTCAAACCTTAACCCGAGGAAGGAAAATCAGCCTATGGTTCGGGATGGTCTCATGGAAATATCAGTGGTGGCAGCCAAGTTGTGTCACTTTTGCGCTCCCCTTGGGATGCCTTTCGCAGCTGCAGTGTGCCTGGAGCCCAGGGCTTCCTGGTTTTAAAAGTCCTAGGCCTAAGCCTAACAGTAACCCTAGGAAGGTAAATCAGCCGGGTATTAGGGTTCTTCCTAAGGGAAAAGCCGTGAAAGCAGCCATGGTTTGGCACTTCTGCACTCCCTTTGGGATGCCTTTGGCAGATGCAGTAAGCCTGGAACTCAGGGCTTCCTGGTTAAAAAACTCCAAGCCCTAGGCTGAAGCCTAACCCTAACCCTAGGCAGATAAATCAGCCTAGGTATAGAGATGGTGCCAAGGAAAAAGCTGTGAAAGCTGCCATGTTGTTGCACTTTTGTACTCCCCTTGGGATGCCTTGAACAGCTGCAGTGTGCCTGGAACTAAGGGCTTCCTAGTTTTAAAAATCCTAGCCCTAGGCCTAAGCATTACAGTAACCCTGGGAAGGGAAATCAGCCTGGTGTTAGGCTTCTTGCCAAGGAAAAAGCCATGAAAGCAACCATGTTGTGGCACTTTTGCACTCCCTTTTGGATGCCTTTCACAGCTCCAGTGTGCCTGGAAGTCAGGTCTACCTGATTTTAAAAATCCTAGCCCTAGGCCGAACCCCAACCCTAAGACGAGAAAGGCAAATCAGCCAGGAATTAGGCATGTCCCCAAGGAAAAAGCTGTGGAGGCAGGCATGTTGTGGTACTTTTGCGCTCTTCTTGGGTAGTCCTTCGCAGCTGCTGTGTTCTTGGAACTCCGGGCTTTCTGGTTAATAGAACCCTTACCCTAGGCGTAACTCAAACCTTAACCCTAGGAAGGAAAATCAGCCTATGGTTCGTCAAGGTCTCATGAGAATAGCAGCAGAGGCAGCCAAGTTGTGTCACTTCTGCGGCCCTCTTGGGATGCCTTTAACAGCTGCATGTGCCTGGAGCCCAGGGCTTCCTGGTTTTAAAAGTCCTAGGCCTAAGCCTAACAGTAACCCTAGGAAGGTAAATCAGCCGGGTATTAGGGTTCTTCCTAAGGGAAAAGCCGTGAAAGCAGCCATGTTGTGGCACTTTTGCACTCCCTTTGGGATGCATTTGGCAGATGCAGTAAGCCTGGAACTCAGGGCTTCCTGGTTAAAAAACTCCAAGCCCTAGGCTGAACCCTAACCCTAACCCTAGGCAGATAAATCTGCCTAGGTATAGGGATGGTGCCAAGGAAAAAGCTGTGAAAGCTGCCATGTTGTGGTACTTTTGTACTCCCCTTGGGATGCCTTGAACAGCTGCAGTGTGCCTGGATTGAAGGGCTTCCTAGTTTTAAAAGTCCTAGGCCTAAGCCTAACAGTAACCCTAGGAAGGTAAATCAGCCGCATATTAGGGTTCTTCCTAAGGGAAAAGCCGTGAAAGCAGCCATGTTGTGGCACTTCTGCACTCCCTTTGGGATGCCTTTGGCAGATGAAGTAAGCCTGGAACTCAGGGCTTCCGAGTTAAAAAAATCCTAGCCCTAGGCCGAACCCCAACCCTAAGACGAGAAAGGGAAATCAGCCAGGAATTAGGCATGTCCCCAAGGAAAAAGCTGTGGAGGCAGGCATGTTGTGGTACTTTTGCGCTCTTCTTGGGTAGTCCTTCGCAGCTGCTGTGTTCTTGGAAGTCAGGGCTTTCTGGTTAATAGAACCCTTACCCTAGGCGTAACTCAAACCTTAACCCGAGGAAGGAAAATCAGCCTATGGTTCGGGATGGTCTCATGGAAATATCAGTGGTGGCAGCCAAGTTGTGTCACTTTTGCGCTCCCCTTGGGATGCCTTTCGCAGCTGCAGTGTGCCTGGAGCCCAGGGCTTCCTGGTTTTAAAAGTCCTAGGCCTAAGCCTAACAGTAACCCTAGGAAGGTAAATCAGCCGCGTATTAGGGTTCTTCCTAAGGGAAAAGCCGTGAAAGCAGCCATGTTGTGGCACTTCTGCACTCCCTTTGGGATGCTTTTGGCAGATGAAGTAAGCCTGGAACTCAGGGCTTCCTAGTTAAAAAAATCCTAGCCCTAGGCCGAACCCCAACCCTAAGACGAGAAAGGCAAATCAGCCAGGAATTAGGCATGTCCCCAAGGAAAAAGCTGTGGAGGCAGGCATGTTGTGGTACTTTTGCGCTCTTCTTGGGTAGTCCTTCGCAGCTGCTGTGTTCTTGGAACTCAGGGCTTTCTGGTTAATAGAACCCTTACCCTAGGCGTAACTCAAACCTTAACCCTAGGAAGGAAAATCAGCCTATGGTTCGTCAAGGTCTCATGAGAATAGCAGCAGAGGCAGCCAAGTTGTGTCACTTCTGCGGCCCTCTTGGGATGCCTTTAACAGCTGCATGTGCCTGGAGCCCAGGGCTTCCTGGTTTTAAAAGTCCTAGGCCTAAGCCTAACAGTAACCCTAGGAAGGTAAATCTGCCGGGTATTAGGGTTCTTCCTAAGGGAAAAGCCGTGAAAGCAGCCATGTTGTGGCACTTTTGCACTCCCTTTGGGATGCCTTTGGCAGATGCAGTAAGCCTGGAACTCAGGGCTTCCTGGTTAAAAAACTCCAAGCCCTAGGCTGAACCCTAACCCTAACCCTAGGCAGATAAATCTGCCTAGGTATAGGGATGGTGCCAAGGAAAAAGCTGTGAAAGCTGCCATGTTGTGGTACTTTAGTACTCCCCTTGGGATGCCTTGAACAGCTGCAGTGTGCCTGGATTGAAGGGCTTCCTAGTTTTAAAAGTCCTAGGCCTAAGCCTAACAGTAACCCTAGGAAGGTAAATCAGCCGCATATTAGGGTTCTTCCTAAGGGAAAAGCCGTGAAAGCAGCCATGTTGTGGCACTTCTGCACTCCCTTTGGGATGCCTTTGGCAGATGAAGTAAGCCTGGAACTCAGGGCTTCCGAGTTAAAAAAATCCTAGCCCTAGGCCGAACCCCAACCCTAAGACGAGAAAGGCAAATCAGCCAGGAATTAGGCATGTCCCCAAGGAAAAAGCTGTGGAGGCAGGCATGTTGTGGTACTTTTGCGCTCTTCTTGGCTAGTCCTTCGCAGCTGCTGTGATCTTGGAACTCAGGGCTTTCTGGTTAATAGAACCCTTACCCTAGGCGTAACTCAAACCTTAACCCTAGGAAGGAAAATCAGCGTATGATTTGGGATGGTCTCATGAGAATAGAAGCAGAGGCAGCCAAGTTCTGTCACTTCTGCGGCCCTCTTGGGATGCCTTTAACAGCTGCAGTGTGCCTGGAGCCCAGGGCTTCCTGGTTTTAAAAGTCCTAGGCCTAAGCCTAACAGTAACCCTAGGAAGGTAAATCAGCCGCGTATTAGGGTTCTTCCTAAGGGAAAAGCTGTGAAAGCAGCCATGTTGTGGCACTTTTGCACTCCCTGTGGGATGCCTTTGGCAGATGCAGTAAGCCTGGAACTCAGGGCTTCCTGGTTAAAAAACTCCAAGCCCTAGGCTGAACCCTAACCCAAACCCTAGGCAGATAAATCAGCCTAGGTATAGGGATGGTGCCAAGGAAAAAGCTGTGAAAGCTGCCATGTTGTTGCACTTTTGTACTCCCCTTGGGATGCCTTGAACAGCTGCAGTGTCCCTGGATCTAAGGGCTTCCTAGTTTTAAAAATCCTAGCCCTAGGCCTAAGCCTTACAGTAACCCTGGGAAGGGAAATCAGCCTGGTGTTAAGCTTCTTGCCAAGGAAAAAGCCGTGAAAGCAACCATGTTGTGGCACTTTTGCACTCCCTTTTGGATGCCTTTCACAGCTCCAGTGTGCCTGGAACTCAGGGCTTCCTGATTTTAAAAATCCTAGCCCTGTGCCGAACCCCAACCCTAAGACAAGAAAGGCAAATCAGCCAGGAACTAGGCATGTCCCCAAGGAAAAAGCTGTGGAAGCAGGCATGTTGTGGTACTTTTGCGCTCTTCTTGGGAAGTCCTTCGCAGCTGCTGTGTTCTTGGAACTCAGGGCTTTCTGGTTAATAGAACCCTTACCCCAGGCGTAACTCAAACCTTAACCCTAGGAAGGAAAATCAGCGTATGATTTGGGATGGTCTCATGAGAATAGAAGCAGAGGCAGCCAAGTTCTGTCACTTCAGCGGCCCTCTTGGGATGCCTTTAACAGCTGCCGTGTGCCTGGAGCCCAGGGCTTTCTGGTTTTAAATGTCCTAGGCCTAAGCCTAACAGTAACCCTAGGAAGGTAAATCAGCCGCGTATTAGGGTTCTTCCTAAGGGAAAAGCCGTGAAAGCAGCCATGTTGTGGCACTTCTGCACTCCCTTTGGGATGCTTTTGGCAGATGAAGTAAGCCTGGAACTCAGGGCTTCCTAGTTAAAAAAATCCTAGCCCTAGGCCGAACCCCAAGCCTAAGACGAGAAAGGCAAATCAGCCAGGAATTAGGCATGTCCCCAAGGAAAAAGCTGTGGAGGCAGGCATGTTGTGGTACTTTTGCGCTCTTCTTGGGATGTCCTTCGCAGCTGCTGTGTTCTTTGAACTCAGGTTTTTCTGGTTAATAGAACCCTTACCCTAGGCGTAACTCAAACCTTAACCCGAGGAAGGAAAATCAGCCTATGGTTCGGGATGGTCTCATGGAAATATCAGTGGTGGCAGCCAAGTTGTGTCACTTTTGCGCTCCCCTTGGGATGCCTTTCGCAGCTGCAGTGTGCCTGGAGCCCAGGGCTTCCTGGTTTTAAAAGTCCTAGGCCTAAGCCTAACAGTAACCCTAGGAAGGTAAATCAGCCGGGTATTAGGGTTCTTCCTAAGGGAAAAGCCGTGAAAGCAGCCATGTTGTGGCACTTTTGCACTCCCTTTGGGATGCATTTGGCAGATGCAGTAAGCCTGGAACTCAGGGCTTCCTGGTTAAAAAACTCCAAGCCCTAGGCTGAACCCTAACCCTAACCCTAGGCAGATAAATCTGCCTAGGTATAGGGATGGTGCCAAGGAAAAAGCTGTGAAAGCTGCCATGTTGTGGTACTTTTGTACTCCCCTTGGGATGCCTTGAACAGCTGCAGTGTGCCTGGATTGAAGGGCTTCCTAGTTTTAAAAGTCCTAGGCCTAAGCCTAACAGTAACCCTAGGAAGGTAAATCAGCCGCATATTAGGGTTCTTCCTAAGGGAAAAGCCGTGAAAGCAGCCATGTTGTGGCACTTCTGCACTCCCTTTGGGATGCCTTTGGCAGATGAAGTAAGCCTGGAACTCAGGGCTTCCGAGTTAAAAAAATCCTAGCCCTAGGCCGAACCCCAACCCTAAGACGAGAAAGGGAAATCAGCCAGGAATTAGGCATGTCCCCAAGGAAAAAGCTGTGGAGGCAGGCATGTTGTGGTACTTTTGCGCTCTTCTTGGGTAGTCCTTCGCAGCTGCTGTGTTCTTGGAAGTCAGGGCTTTCTGGTTAATAGAACCCTTACCCTAGGCGTAACTCAAACCTTAACCCGAGGAAGGAAAATCAGCCTATGGTTCGGGATGGTCTCATGGAAATATCAGTGGTGGCAGCCAAGTTGTGTCACTTTTGCGCTCCCCTTGGGATGCCTTTCGCAGCTGCAGTGTGCCTGGAGCCCAGGGCTTCCTGGTTTTAAAAGTCCTAGGCCTAAGCCTAACAGTAACCCTAGGAAGGTAAATCAGCCGCGTATTAGGGTTCTTCCTAAGGGAAAAGCCGTGAAAGCAGCCATGTTGTGGCACTTCTGCACTCCCTTTGGGATGCTTTTGGCAGATGAAGTAAGCCTGGAACTCAGGGCTTCCTAGTTAAAAAAATCCTAGCCCTAGGCCGAACCCCAACCCTAAGACGAGAAAGGCAAATCAGCCAGGAATTAGGCATGTCCCCAAGGAAAAAGCTGTGGAGGCAGGCATGTTGTGGTACTTTTGCGCTCTTCTTGGGTAGTCCTTCGCAGCTGCTGTGTTCTTGGAACTCAGGGCTTTCTGGTTAATAGAACCCTTACCCTAGGCGTAACTCAAACCTTAACCCTAGGAAGGAAAATCAGCCTATGGTTCGTCAAGGTCTCATGAGAATAGCAGCAGAGGCAGCCAAGTTGTGTCACTTCTGCGGCCCTCTTGGGATGCCTTTAACAGCTGCATGTGCCTGGAGCCCAGGGCTTCCTGGTTTTAAAAGTCCTAGGCCTAAGCCTAACAGTAACCCTAGGAAGGTAAATCTGCCGGGTATTAGGGTTCTTCCTAAGGGAAAAGCCGTGAAAGCAGCCATGTTGTGGCACTTTTGCACTCCCTTTGGGATGCCTTTGGCAGATGCAGTAAGCCTGGAACTCAGGGCTTCCTGGTTAAAAAACTCCAAGCCCTAGGCTGAACCCTAACCCTAACCCTAGGCAGATAAATCTGCCTAGGAATAGGGATGGTGCCAA
Organism: Ammospiza maritima maritima; assembly: GCA_036010785.1. Taxonomy (NCBI): domain Eukaryota; kingdom Metazoa; phylum Chordata; class Aves; order Passeriformes; family Passerellidae; genus Ammospiza; species Ammospiza maritima. The sequence continues at coordinate 1,582,799 of JAYKTQ010000132.1, forward strand.
GGAAAAAGCTGTGAAAGCTGCCATGTTGTGGTACTTTAGTACTCCCCTTGGGATGCCTTGAACAGCTGCAGTGTGCCTGGATTGAAGGGCTTCCTAGTTTTAAAAGTCCTAGGCCTAAGCCTAACAGTAACCCTAGGAAGGTAAATCAGCCGCATATTAGGGTTCTTCCTAAGGGAAAAGCCGTGAAAGCAGCCATGTTGTGGCACTTCTGCACTCCCTTTGGGATGCCTTTGGCAGATGAAGTAAGCCTGGAACTCAGGGCTTCCGAGTTAAAAAAATCCTAGCCCTAGGCCGAACCCCAACCCTAAGACGAGAAAGGCAAATCAGCCAGGAATTAGGCATGTCCCCAAGGAAAAAGCTGTGGAGGCAGGCATGTTGTGGTACTTTTGCGCTCTTCTTGGCTAGTCCTTCGCAGCTGCTGTGATCTTGGAACTCAGGGCTTTCTGGTTAATAGAACCCTTACCCTAGGCGTAACTCAAACCTTAACCCTAGGAAGGAAAATCAGCGTATGATTTGGGATGGTCTCATGAGAATAGAAGCAGAGGCAGCCAAGTTCTGTCACTTCTGCGGCCCTCTTGGGATGCCTTTAACAGCTGCAGTGTGCCTGGAGCCCAGGGCTTCCTGGTTTTAAAAGTCCTAGGCCTAAGCCTAACAGTAACCCTAGGAAGGTAAATCAGCCGCGTATTAGGGTTCTTCCTAAGGGAAAAGCTGTGAAAGCAGCCATGTTGTGGCACTTTTGCACTCCCTGTGGGATGCCTTTGGCAGATGCAGTAAGCCTGGAACTCAGGGCTTCCTGGTTAAAAAACTCCAAGCCCTAGGCTGAACCCTAACCCAAACCCTAGGCAGATAAATCAGCCTAGGTATAGGGATGGTGCCAAGGAAAAAGCTGTGAAAGCTGCCATGTTGTTGCACTTTTGTACTCCCCTTGGGATGCCTTGAACAGCTGCAGTGTCCCTGGATCTAAGGGCTTCCTAGTTTTAAAAATCCTAGCCCTAGGCCTAAGCCTTACAGTAACCCTGGGAAGGGAAATCAGCCTGGTGTTAAGCTTCTTGCCAAGGAAAAAGCCGTGAAAGCAACCATGTTGTGGCACTTTTGCACTCCCTTTTGGATGCCTTTCACAGCTCCAGTGTGCCTGGAACTCAGGGCTTCCTGATTTTAAAAATCCTAGCCCTGTGCCGAACCCCAACCCTAAGACAAGAAAGGCAAATCAGCCAGGAACTAGGCATGTCCCCAAGGAAAAAGCTGTGGAAGCAGGCATGTTGTGGTACTTTTGCGCTCTTCTTGGGAAGTCCTTCGCAGCTGCTGTGTTCTTGGAACTCAGGGCTTTCTGGTTAATAGAACCCTTACCCCAGGCGTAACTCAAACCTTAACCCTAGGAAGGAAAATCAGCGTATGATTTGGGATGGTCTCATGAGAATAGAAGCAGAGGCAGCCAAGTTCTGTCACTTCAGCGGCCCTCTTGGGATGCCTTTAACAGCTGCCGTGTGCCTGGAGCCCAGGGCTTTCTGGTTTTAAATGTCCTAGGCCTAAGCCTAACAGTAACCCTAGGAAGGTAAATCAGCCGCGTATTAGGGTTCTTCCTAAGGGAAAAGCCGTGAAAGCAGCCATGTTGTGGCACTTCTGCACTCCCTTTGGGATGCTTTTGGCAGATGAAGTAAGCCTGGAACTCAGGGCTTCCTAGTTAAAAAAATCCTAGCCCTAGGCCGAACCCCAAGCCTAAGACGAGAAAGGCAAATCAGCCAGGAATTAGGCATGTCCCCAAGGAAAAAGCTGTGGAGGCAGGCATGTTGTGGTACTTTTGCGCTCTTCTTGGGATGTCCTTCGCAGCTGCTGTGTTCTTTGAACTCAGGTTTTTCTGGTTAATAGAACCCTTACCCTAGGCGTAACTCAAACCTTAACCCGAGGAAGGAAAATCAGCCTATGGTTCGGGATGGTCTCATGGAAATATCAGTGGTGGCAGCCAAGTTGTGTCACTTTTGCGCTCCCCTTGGGATGCCTTTCGCAGCTGCAGTGTGCCTGGAGCCCAGGGCTTCCTGGTTTTAAAAGTCCTAGGCCTAAGCCTAACAGTAACCCTAGGAAGGTAAATCAGCCGGGTATTAGGATTCTTCCTAAGGGAAAAGCCGTGAAAGCAGCCATGTTGTGGCACTTCTGCACTCCCTTTTGGATGCCTTTCACAGCTCCAGTGTGCCTGGAAGTCAGGTCTACCTGATTTTAAAAATCCTAGCCCTAGGCCGAACCCCAACCCTAAGACGAGAAAGGCAAATCAGCCAGGAATTAGGCATGTCCCCAAGGAAAAAGCTGTGGAGGCAGGCATGTTGTGGTACTTTTGCGCTCTTCTTGGGATGTCCTTCGCAGCTGCTGTGTTCTTGGAACTCAGGGCTTTCTGGTTAATAGAACCCTTACCCTAGGTGTAACTCAAACCTTAACCCGAGGAAGGAAAATCAGCCTATGATTTGGGATGGTCTCATGGAAATATCAGTGGTGGCAACCAAGTTGTGTCACTTCTGCGGCCCTCTTGGGATGCCTTTCGCAGCTGCAGTGTGCCTGGAGCCCAGGGCTTCCTGGTTTTAAAAGTCCTAGGCCTAAGCCTAACAGTAACCCTAGGAAGGTAAATCAGCCGCGTATTAGGGTTCTTCCTAAGGGAAATGCTGTGAAAGCAGCCATGTTGTGGCACTTCTGCACTCCCTTTGGGATGCCTTTGGCAGATGCAGTAAGCCTGGAACTCAGGGCTTCCTGGTTAAAAAACTCCAAGCCCTAGGCTGAAGCCTAACCCTAACCCTAGGCAGATAAATCAGCCTAGGTATAGGGATGGTGCCAAGGAAAAAGCTGTGAAAGCTGCCATGTTGTTGCACTTTTGTACTCCCCTTGGGATGCCTTGAACAGCTGCAGTGTGCCTGGATCTAAGGGCTTCCTAGTTTTAAAAATCCTAGCCCTAGGCCTAAGCCTAACAGTAACCCTGGGAAGGGAAATCAGCCTGGTGTTAGGCTTCTTGCCAAGGAAAAAGCCGTGAAAGCAACCATGTTGTGGCACTTTTGCACTCCCTTTTGGATGACTTTCACAGCTCCAGTGTGCCTGGAACTCAGGGCTTCCTGATTTTAAAAATCCTAGCCCTAGGCCGAACCCCAACCCTAAGACGGGAAAGGCAAATCAGCCAGGAATTAGGCATGTCCCCAAGGAAAAAGCTGTGGAGGCAGGCATGTTGTGGTACTTTTGCGCTCTTCTTGGGTAGTCCTTCGCAGCTGCTGTGTTCTTGGAACTCAGGGCTTTCTGGTTAATAGAACCCTTACCCTAGGCGTAACTCAAACCTTAACCCTAGGAAGGAAAATCAGCCTATGGTTCGTCAAGGTCTCATGAGAATAGCAGCAGAGGCAGCCAAGTTGTGTCACTTCTGCGGCCCTCTTGGGATGCCTTTAACAGCTGCATGTGCCTGGAGCCCAGGGCTTCCTGGTTTTAAAAGTCCTAGGCCTAAGCCTAACAGTAACCCTAGGAAGGTAAATCTGCCGGGTATTAGGGTTCTTCCTAAGGGAAAAGCCGTGAAAGCAGCCATGTTGTGGCACTTTTGCACTCCCTTTGGGATGCCTTTGGCAGATGCAGTAAGCCTGGAACTCAGGGCTTCCTGGTTAAAAAACTCCAAGCCCTAGGCTGAACGCTAACCCTAACCCTAGGCAGATAAATCTGCCTAGGTATAGGGATGGTGCCAAGGAAAAAGCTGTGAAAGCTGCCATGTTGTGGTACTTTAGTACTCCCCTTGGGATGCCTTGAACAGCTGCAGTGTGCCTGGATTGAAGGGCTTCCTAGTTTTAAAAGTCCTAGGCCTAAGCCTAACAGTAACCCTAGGAAGGTAAATCAGCCGCATATTAGGGTTCTTCCTAAGGGAAAAGCTGTGAAAGCAGCCATGTTGTGGCACTTCTGCACTCCCTTTGGGATGCCTTTGGCAGATGAAGTAAGCCTGGAACTCAGGGCTTCCGAGTTAAAAAAATCCTAGCCCTAGGCCGAACCCCAACCCTAAGACGAGAAAGGCAAATCAGCCAGGAATTAGGCATGTCCCCAAGGAAAAAGCTGTGGAGGCAGGCATGTTGTGGTACTTTTGCGCTCTTCTTGGGTAGTCCTTCGCAGCTGCTGTGTTCTTGGAACTCAGGGCTTTCTGGTTAATAGAACTCTTACCCTAGGCGTAACTCAAACCTTAACCCTAGGAAGGAAAATCAGCCTATGGTTCGGGATGGTCTCATGAGAATAGCAGCAGAGGCAGCCAAGTTGTGTCACTTCTGCGGCCCTCTTGGGATGCCTTTAACAGCTGCATGTGCCTGGAGCCCAGGGCTTCCTGGTTTTAAAAGTCCTAGGCCTAAGCCTAACAGTAACCCTAGGAAGGTAAATCAGCCGGGTATTAGGGTTCTTCCGAAGGGAAAAGCCGTGAAAGCAGCCATGTTGTGGCACTTCTGCACTCCCTTTGGGATGCTTTTGGCAGATGAAGTAAGCCTGGAACTCAGGGCTTCCTAGTTAAAAAAATCCTAGCCCTAGGCCGAACGCCAACCCTAAGACGAGAAAGGCAAATCAGCCAGGAATTAGGCATGTCGCCAAGGAAAAAGCTGTGGAGGCAGGCATGTTGTGGTACTTTTGCGCTCTTCTTGGGTAGTCCTTCGCAGCTGCTGTGTTCTTGGAACTCAGGGCTTTCTGGTTAATAGAACCCTTACCCCAGGCGAAATTCAAACCTTAACCCTAGGAAGGAATATCAGCCTATGGTTCGGGATGGTCTCATGGAAATATCAGTGGTGGCAGCCAAGTTGTGTCACTTTTGCGCTCCTCTTGGGATGCCTTTCGCAGCTGCAGTGTGCCTGGAGCCCAGGGCTTCCTGGTTTTAAATGTCCTAGGCCTAAGCCTAACAGTAACCCTAGGAAGGTAAATCAGCCGCGTATTAGGGTTCTTCCGAAGGGAAAAGCCGTGAAAGCAGCCATGTTGTGGCACTTCTGCACTCCCTTTGGGATGCTTTTTGTAGATGAAGTAAGCCTGGAACTCAGGGCTTCCTAGTTAAAAATATCCTAGCCCTAGGCCGAACCCCAACCCTAAGACGAGAAAGGCAAATCAGCCAGGAATTAGGCATGTCCCCAAGGAAAAAGCTGTGGAGGCAGGCATGTTGTGGTTCTTTTGCGCTCTTCTTGGCTAGTCCTTCGCAGCTGCTGTGTTCTTGGAACTCAGGGCTTTCTGGTTAATAGAACCCTTACCCTAGGCGTAACTCAAACCTTAACCCTAGGAAGGAAAATCAGCGTATGATTTGGGATGGTCTCATGAGAATAGAAGCAGAGGCAGCCAAGTTCTGTCACTTCTGCGGCCCTCTTGGGATGCCTTTAACAGCTGCAGTGTGCCTGGAGCCCAGGGCTTCCTGGTTTTAAAAGTCCTAGGCCTAAGCCTAACAGTAACCCTAGGAAGGTAAATCAGCCGCGTATTAGGGTTCTTCCTAAGGGAAAAGCTGTGAAAGCAGCCATGTTGTGGCACTTTTGCACTCCCTGTGGGATGCCTTTGGCAGATGCAGTAAGCCTGGAACTCCGGGCTTCCTGGTTAAAAAACTCCAAGCCCTAGGCTGAAGCCTAACCCTAACCCTAGGCAGATAAATCAGCCTAGGTATAGGGATGGTGCCAAGGAAAAAGCTGTGAAAGCTGCCATGTTGTTGCACTTTTGTACTCCCCTTGGGATGCCTTGAACAGCTGCAGTGTCCCTGGATCTAAGGGCTTCCTAGTTTTAAAAATCCTAGCCCTAGGCCTAAGCATTACAGTAACCCTGGGAAGGGAAATCAGCCTGGTGTTAGGCTTCTTGCCAAGGAAAAAGCCGTGAAAGCAACCATGTTGTGGCACTTTTGCACTCCCTTTTGGATGCCTTTCACAGCTCCAGTGTGCCTGGAAGTCAGGTCTACCTGATTTTAAAAATCCTAGCCCTAGGCCGAACCCCAACCCTAAGACGAGAAAGGCAAATCAGCCAGGAATTAGGCATGTCCCCAAGGAAAAAGCTGTGGAGGCAGGCATGTTGTGGTACTTTTGCGCTCTTCTTGGGTAGTCCTTCGCAGCTGCTGTGTTCTTGGAACTCAGGGCTTTCTGGTTAATAGAACCCTTACCCTAGGCGTAACTCAAACCTTAACCCTAGGAAGGAAAATCAGCCTATGGTTCGGGATGGTCTCATGGAAATATCAGTGGTGGAAGCCAAGTTGTGTCACTTTTGCGCTCCCCTTGGGATGCCTTTCGCAGCTGCAGTGTGCCTGGAGCCCAGGGCTTCCTGGTTTTAAAAGTCCTAGGCCTAAGCCTAACAGTAACCCTAGGAAGGTAAATCAGCCGCGTATTAGGGTTCTTCCTAAGGGAAAAGCCGTGAAAGCAGCCATGTTGTGGCACTTCTGCACTCCCTTTGGGATGCTTTTTGTAGATGAAGTAAGCCTGGAACTCAGGGCTTCCTAGTTAAAAATATCCTAGCCCAAGGCCGAACCCCAACCCTAAGACGAGAAAGGCAAATCAGCCAGGAATTAGGCATATCCCCAAGGAAAAAGCTGTCGACGCAGGCATGTTGTGGTTCTTTTGCGCTCTTCTTGGCTAGTCCTTCGCAGCTGCTGTGTTCTTGGAACTCAGGGCTTTCTGGTTAATAGAACCCTTACCCTAGGCGTAACTCAAACCTTAACCCTAGGAAGGAAAATCAGCCTATGGTTCGGGATGGTCTCATGGAAATATCAGTGGTGGCAGCCAAGTTGTGTCACTTCTGCGGCCCTCTTGGGATGCCTTTAACAGCTGCAGTGTGCCTGGAGCCCAGGGCTTCCTGGTTTTAAAAGTCCTAGGCCTAAGCCTAACAGTAACCCTAGGAAGGTAAATCAGCCGCGTATTAGCGTTCTTCCTAAGGGAAAAGTTGTGAAAGCAGCCATGTTGTGGCACTTTTGCACTCCCTTTGGGATGCCTTTGGCAGATGCAGTAAGCCTGGAACTCAGGGCTTCCTGGTTAAAAAACTCCAAGCCCTAGGCTGAACGCTAACCCTAACCCTAGGCAGATAAATCTGCCTAGGTATAGGGATGGTGCCAAGGAAAAAGCTGTGAAAGCTGCCATGTTGTGGTACTTTAGTACTCCCCTTGCGATGCCTTGAACAGCTGCAGTGTGCCTGGATTGAAGGGCTTCCTAGTTTTAAAAGTCCTAGGCGTAAGCCTAACAGTAACCCTAGGAAGGTAAATCAGCCGCATATTAGGGTTCTTCCTAAGGGAAAAGCCGTGAAAGCCGCCATGTTGTGACACTTCTGCACTCCCTTTGGGATGCCTTTGGCAGATGAAGTAAGCCTGGAACTCAGGGCTTCCGAGTTAAAAAAATCCTAGCCCTAGGCCGAACCCCAACCCTAAGACGAGAAAGGCAAATCAGCCAGGAATTAGGCATGTCCCCAAGGAAAAAGCTGTGGAGGCAGGCATGTTGTGGTACTTTTGCGCTCTTCTTGGGTAGTCCTTCGCAGCTGCTGTGTTCTTGGAACTCAGGGCTTTCTGGTTAATAGAACTCTTACCCTAGGCGTAACTCAAACCTTAACCCTAGGAAGGAAAATCAGCCTATGGTTCGGGATGGTCTCATGAGAATAGCAGCAGAGGCAGCCAAGTTGTGTCACTTCTGCGGCCCTCTTGGGATGCCTTTAACAGCTGCATGTGCCTGGAGCCCAGGGCTTCCTGGTTTTAAAAGTCCTAGGCCTAAGCCTAACAGTAACCCTAGGAAGGTAAATCAGCCGCGTATTAGGGTTCTTCCTAAGGGAAAAGCCGTGAAAGCAGCCATGTTGTGGCACTTCTGCACTCCCTTTGGGATGCTTTTGGCAGATGAAGTAAGCCTGGAACTCAGGGCTTCCTAGTTAAAAAAATCCTAGCCCTAGGCCGAACCCCAACCCTAAGACGAGAAAGGCAAATCAGCCAGGAATTAGGCATGTCCCCAAGGAAAAAGCTGTGGAGGCAGGCATGTTGTGGTACTTTTGTGCTCTTCTTGGGATGTCCTTCGCAGCTGCTGTGTTCTTGGAACTCAGGGCTTTCTGGTTAATAGAACCCTTACCCTAGGCGTAACTCAAACCTTAACCCGAGGAAGGAAAATCAGCCTATGGTTCGGGATGGTCTCATGGAAATATCAGTGGTGGCAGCCAAGTTGTGTCACTTTTGCGCTCCCCTTGGGATGCCTTTAACAGCTGCAGAGTGCCTGGAGCCCAGGCCTTCCTGGTTTTAAAAGTCCTAGGCCTAAGCCTAACAGTAACCCTAGGAAGGTAAATCAGCCGGGTATTAGGGTTCTTCCTAAGGGAAAAGCCGTGAAAGCAGCCATGTTGTGGCACTTCTGCACTCCCTTTGGGATGCCTTTGGCAGATGCAGTAAGCCTGCAACTCAGGGCTTCCTGGTTAAAAAACTCCAAGCCCTAGGCTGAACCCTAACCCTAACCCTAGGCAGATAAATCAGCCTAGGTATAGGGATGGTGCCAACGAAAAAGCTGTGAAAGCTGCCATATTGTTGCACTTTTGTACTCCCCTTGGGATGCCTTGAACAGCTGCAGTGTGCCTGGAGCCCAGGGCTTCCTAGTTTTAAAAATCCTAGCCCTAGGCCTAAGCCTAACAGTAACCCTGGGAAGGGAAATCAGCCTGGTGTTAGGCTTCTTGCCAAGGAAAAAGCCGTGAAAGCAACCATGTTGTGGCACTTTTGCACTCCCTTTTGGATGACTTTCACAGCTCCAGTGTGCCTGGAACTCAGGGCTTCCTGATTTTAAAAATCCTAGCCCTAGGCCGAACCCCAACCCTAAGACGAGAAAGGCAAATCAGCCAGGAATTAAGGCATGTCCCCAAGGAAAAAGCTGTGGAGGCAGGCATGTTGTGGTACTTTTGCGCTCTTCTTGGCTAGTCCTTCGCAGCTGCTGTGTTCTTGGAACTCAGGGCTTTCTGGTTAATAGAACTCTTACCCTAGGCGTAACTCAAACCTTAACCCTAGGAAGGAAAATCAGCCTATGGTTCGGGATGGTCTCATGAGAATAGCAGCAGAGGCAGCCAATTTGTGTCACTTCTGCGGCCCTCTTGGGATGCCTTTAACAGCTGCATGTGCCTGGAGCCCAGGGCTTCCTGGTTTTAAAAGTCCTAGGCCTAAGCCTAACAGTAACCCTAGGAAGGTAAATCAGCCGGGTATTAGGGTTCTTCCTAAGGGAAAAGCCGTGAAAGCAGCCATGTTGTGGCACTTCTGCACTCCCTTTGGGATGCTTTTGGCAGATGAAGTAAGCCTGGAACTCAGGGCTTCCTAGTTAAAAAAATCCTAGCCCTAGTCCGAACCCCAACCCTAAGACGAGAAAGGCAAATCAGCCAGGAATTAGGCATGTCCCCAAGGAAAAAGCTGTGGAGGCAGGCATGTTGTGGTACTTTTGCGCTCTTCTTGGCTAGTCCTTCGCAGCTGCTGTGTTCTTGGAACTCAGGGCTTTCTGGTTAATAGAACCCTTACCCCAGGCGAAATTCAAACCTTAACCCTAGGAAGGAAAATCAGCCTATGGTTCGGGATGGTCTCATGGAAATATCAGTGGTGGCAGCCAAGTTGTGTCACTTTTGCGCTCCCCTTGGGATGCCTTTCGCAGCTGCAGTGTGCCTGGAGCCCAGGGCTTCCTGGTTTTAAAAGTCCTAGGCCTAAGCCTAACAGTAACCCTAGGAAGGTAAATCAGCCGCGTATTAGGGTTCTTCCTAAGGGAAAAGCCGTGAAAGCAGCCATGTTGTGGCACTTCTGCACTCCCTTTGGGATGCCTTTCACAGCTCCAGTGTGCCTGGAAGTCAGGTCTACCTGATTTTAAAAATCCTAGCCCTAGGCCGAACCCCAACCCTAAGACGAGAAAGGCAAATCAGCCAGGAATTAGGCATGTCCCCAAGGAAAAAGCTGTGGAGGCAGGCATGTTGTGGTACTTTTGCGCTCTTCTTGGGTAGTCCTTCGCAGCTGCTGTGTTCTTGGAACTCAGGGCTTTCTGGTTAATAGAACCCTTACCCTAGGCGTAACTCAAACCTTAACCCTAGGAAGGAAAATCAGCCTATGGTTCGGGATGGTCTCATGGAAATATCAGTGGTGGAAGCCAAGTTGTGTCACTTTTGCGCTCCCCTTGGGATGCCTTTCGCAGCTGCAGTGTGCCTGGAGCCCAGGGCTTCCTGGTTTTAAAAGTCCTAGGCCTAAGCCTAACAGTAACCCTAGGAAGGTAAATCAGCCGCGTATTAGGGTTCTTCCTAAGGGAAAAGCCGTGAAAGCAGCCATGTTGTGGCACTTCTGCACTCCCTTTGGGATGCTTTTTGTAGATGAAGTAAGCCTGGAACTCAGGGCTTCCTAGTTAAAAATATCCTAGCCCAAGGCCGAACCCCAACCCTAAGACGAGAAAGGCAAATCAGCCAGGAATTAGGCATATCCCCAAGGAAAAAGCTGTCGACGCAGGCATGTTGTGGTTCTTTTGCGCTCTTCTTGGCTAGTCCTTCGCAGCTGCTGTGTTCTTGGAACTCAGGGCTTTCTGGTTAATAGAACCCTTACCCTAGGCGTAACTCAAACCTTAACCCTAGGAAGGAAAATCAGCCTATGGTTCGGGATGGTCTCATGGAAATATCAGTGGTGGCAGCCAAGTTGTGTCACTTCTGCGGCCCTCTTGGGATGCCTTTAACAGCTGCAGTGTGCCTGGAGCCCAGGGCTTCCTGGTTTTAAAAGTCCTAGGCCTAAGCCTAACAGTAACCCTAGGAAGGTAAATCAGCCGCGTATTAGGGTTCTTCCTAAGGGAAAAGTTGTGAAAGCAGCCATGTTGTGGCACTTTTGCACTCCCTTTGGGATGCCTTTGGCAGATGCAGTAAGCCTGGAACTCAGGGCTTCCTGGTTAAAAAACTCCAAGCCCTAGGCTGAACGCTAACCCTAACCCTAGGCAGATAAATCTGCCTAGGTATAGGGATGGTGCCAAGGAAAAAGCTGTGAAAGCTGCCATGTTGTGGTACTTTAGTACTCCCCTTGCGATGCCTTGAACAGCTGCAGTGTGCCTGGATTGAAGGGCTTCCTAGTTTTAAAAGTCCTAGGCGTAAGCCTAACAGTAACCCTAGGAAGGTAAATCAGCCGCATATTAGGGTTCTTCCTAAGGGAAAAGCCGTGAAAGCCGCCATGTTGTGACACTTCTGCACTCCCTTTGGGATGCCTTTGGCAGATGAAGTAAGCCTGGAACTCAGGGCTTCCGAGTTAAAAAAATCCTAGCCCTAGGCCGAACCCCAACCCTAAGACGAGAAAGGCAAATCAGCCAGGAATTAGGCATGTCCCCAAGGAAAAAGCTGTGGAGGCAGGCATGTTGTGGTACTTTTGCGCTCTTCTTGGGTAGTCCTTCGCAGCTGCTGTGTTCTTGGAACTCAGGGCTTTCTGGTTAATAGAACTCTTACCCTAGGCGTAACTCAAACCTTAACCCTAGGAAGGAAAATCAGCCTATGGTTCGGGATGGTCTCATGAGAATAGCAGCAGAGGCAGCCAAGTTGTGTCACTTCTGCGGCCCTCTTGGGATGCCTTTAACAGCTGCATGTGCCTGGAGCCCAGGGCTTCCTGGTTTTAAAAGTCCTAGGCCTAAGCCTAACAGTAACCCTAGGAAGGTAAATCAGCCGCGTATTAGGGTTCTTCCTAAGGGAAAAGCCGTGAAAGCAGCCATGTTGTGGCACTTCTGCACTCCCTTTGGGATGCTTTTGGCAGATGAAGTAAGCCTGGAACTCAGGGCTTCCTAGTTAAAAAAATCCTAGCCCTAGGCCGAACCCCAACCCTAAGACGAGAAAGGCAAATCAGCCAGGAATTAGGCATGTCCCCAAGGAAAAAGCTGTGGAGGCAGGCATGTTGTGGTACTTTTGTGCTCTTCTTGGGATGTCCTTCGCAGCTGCTGTGTTCTTGGAACTCAGGGCTTTCTGGTTAATAGAACCCTTACCCTAGGCGTAACTCAAACCTTAACCCGAGGAAGGAAAATCAGCCTATGGTTCGGGATGGTCTCATGGAAATATCAGTGGTGGCAGCCAAGTTGTGTCACTTTTGCGCTCCCCTTGGGATGCCTTTAACAGCTGCAGAGTGCCTGGAGCCCAGGGCTTCCTGGTTTTAAAAGTCCTAGGCCTAAGCCTAACAGTAACCCTAGGAAGGTAAATCAGCCGGGTATTAGGGTTCTTCCTAAGGGAAAAGCCGTGAAAGCAGCCATGTTGTGGCACTTCTGCACTCCCTTTGGGATGCCTTTGGCAGATGCAGTAAGCCTGCAACTCAGGGCTTCCTGGTTAAAAAACTCCAAGCCCTAGGCTGAACCCTAACCCTAACCCTAGGCAGATAAATCAGCCTAGGTATAGGGATGGTGCCAAGGAAAAAGCTGTGAAAGCTGCCATATTGTTGCACTTTTGTACTCCCCTTGGGATGCCTTGAACAGCTGCAGTGTGCCTGGAGCCCAGGGCTTCCTAGTTTTAAAAATCCTAGCCCTAGGCCTAAGCCTAACAGTAACCCTGGGAAGGGAAATCAGCCTGGTGTTAGGCTTCTTGCCAAGGAAAAAGCCGTGAAAGCAACCATGTTGTGGCACTTTTGCACTCCCTTTTGGATGACTTTCACAGCTCCAGTGTGCCTGGAACTCAGGGCTTCCTGATTTTAAAAATCCTAGCCCTAGGCCGAACCCCAACCCTAAGACGAGAAAGGCAAATCAGCCAGGAATTAAGGCATGTCCCCAAGGAAAAAGCTGTGGAGGCAGGCATGTTGTGGTACTTTTGCGCTCTTCTTGGCTAGTCCTTCGCAGCTGCTGTGTTCTTGGAACTCAGGGCTTTCTGGTTAATAGAACTCTTACCCTAGGCGTAACTCAAACCTTAACCCTAGGAAGGAAAATCAGCCTATGGTTCGGGATGGTCTCATGAGAATAGCAGCAGAGGCAGCCAATTTGTGTCACTTCTGCGGCCCTCTTGGGATGCCTTTAACAGCTGCATGTGCCTGGAGCCCAGGGCTTCCTGGTTTTAAAAGTCCTAGGCCTAAGCCTAACAGTAACCCTAGGAAGGTAAATCAGCCGGGTATTAGGGTTCTTCCTAAGGGAAAAGCCGTGAAAGCAGCCATGTTGTGGCACTTCTGCACTCCCTTTGGGATGCTTTTGGCAGATGAAGTAAGCCTGGAACTCAGGGCTTCCTAGTTAAAAAAATCCTAGCCCTAGTCCGAACCCCAACCCTAAGACGAGAAAGGCAAATCAGCCAGGAATTAGGCATGTCCCCAAGGAAAAAGCTGTGGAGGCAGGCATGTTGTGGTACTTTTGCGCTCTTCTTGGCTAGTCCTTCGCAGCTGCTGTGTTCTTGGAACTCAGGGCTTTCTGGTTAATAGAACCCTTACCCCAGGCGAAATTCAAACCTTAACCCTAGGAAGGAAAATCAGCCTATGGTTCGGGATGGTCTCATGGAAATATCAGTGGTGGCAGCCAAGTTGTGTCACTTTTGCGCTCCCCTTGGGATGCCTTTCGCAGCTGCAGTGTGCCTGGAGCCCAGGGCTTCCTGGTTTTAAAAGTCCTAGGCCTAAGCCTAACAGTAACCCTAGGAAGGTAAATCAGCCGCGTATTAGGGTTCTTCCTAAGGGAAAAGCCGTGAAAGCAGCCATGTTGTGGCACTTCTGCACTCCCTTTGGGATGCTTTTGGCAGATGAAGTAAGCCTGGAACTCAGGGCTTCCTAGTTAAAAATATCCTAGCCCAAGGCCGAACCCCAACCCTAAGACGAGAAAGGCAAATCAGCCAGGAATTAGGCATGTCCCCAAGGAAAAAGCTGCCGACGCAGGCATGTTGTAGTTCTTTTGCGCTCTTCTTGGCTAGTCCTTCGCAGCTGCTGTTTTCTTGGAACTCAGGGCTTTCTGGTTAATAGAACCCTTACCCTAGGCGTAACTCAAACCTTAACCCTAGGAAGGAAAAACAGCGTATGATTTGGGATGGTCTCATGAGAATAGAAGCAGAGGCAGCCAAGTTCTGTCACTTCTGCGGCCCTCTTGGGATGCCTTTAACAGCTGCAGTGTGCCTGGAGCCCAGGGCTTCCTGGTTTTAAAAGTCCTAGGCCTAAGCCTAACAGTAACCCTAGGAAGGTAAATCAGCCGCATATTAGGGTTCTTCCTAAGGGAAAAGCCGTGAAAGCAGCCATGTTGTGGCACTTCTGCACTCCCTTTGGGATGCCTTTGGCAGATGAAATAAGCCTGGAACTCAGGGCTTCCGAGTTAAAAAAATCCTAGCCCTAGGCCGAACCCCAACCCTAAGACGAGAAAGGCAAATCAGCCAGGAATTAGGCATGTCCCCAAGGAAAAAGCTGTGGAGGCAGGCATGTTGTGGTACTTTTGCGCTCTTCTTGGGATGTCCTTCGCAGCTGCTGTGTTCTTGGAACTCAGGTCTCTCAGGTTAATAGAACCCTTACCCTAGGCGTAACTCAAACCTTAACCCGAGGAAGGAAAATCAGCCTATGGTTCGGGATGGTCTCATGGAAATATCAGTGGTGGCAGCCAAGTTGTGTCACTTTTGCGCTCCCCTTGGGATGCCTTTCGCAGCTGCAGAGTGCCTGGAGCCCAGGGCTTCCTGGTTTTAAAAGTCCTAGGCCTAAGCCTAACAGTAACCCTAGGAAGGTAAATCAGCCGGGTATTAGGGTTCTTCCTAAGGGAAAAGCTGTGAAAGCAGCCATGTTGTGGCACTTTTGCACTCCCTTTGGGATGCCTTTGGCAGATGCAGTAAGCCTGGAACTCAGGGCTTCCTGGTTAAAAAACTCCAAGCCCTAGGCTGAAGCCTAACCCTAACCCTAGGCAGATAAATCAGCCTAGGTATAGGGATGGTGCCAAGGAAAAAGCTGTGAAAGCTGCCATGTTGTTGCACTTTTGTACTCCCCTTGGGATGCCTTGAACAGCTGCAGTGTGCCTGGAACTAAGGGCTTCCTAGTTTTAAAAATCCTAGCCCTAGGCCTAAGCATTACAGTAACCCTGGGAAGGGAAATCAGCCTGGTGTTAGGCTTCTTGCCAAGGAAAAAGCCGTGAAAGCAACCATGTTGTGGCACTTTTGCACTCCCTTTTGGATGCCTTTCACAGCTCCAGTGTGCCTGGATGTCAGGTCTACCTGCTTTTAAAAATCCTAGCCCTAGGCCGAACCCCAACCCTAAGACGAGAAAGGCAAATCAGCCAGGAATTAGGCATGTCCCCAAGGAAAAAGCTGTGGAGGCAGGCATGTTGTGGTACTTTTGCGCTCTTCTTGGCTAGTCCTTCGCAGCTGCTGTGTTCTTGGAACTCAGGGCTTTCTGGTTAATAGAACCCTTACCCTAGGCGTAACTCAAACCTTAACCCTAGGAAGGAAAATCAGCCTATGGTTCGTCAAGGTCTCATGAGAATAGCAGCAGAGGCAGCCAAGTTGTGTCACTTCTGCGGCCCTCTTGGGATGCCTTTAACAGCTGCATGTGCCTGGAGCCCAGGGCTTCCTGGTTTTAAAAGTCCTAGGCCTAAGCCTAACAGTAACCCTAGGAAGGTAAATCAGCCGGGTATTAGGGTTCTTCCTAAGGGAAAAGCCGTGAAAGCAGCCATGTTGTGGCACTTTTGCACTCCCTTTGGGATGCATTTGGCAGATGCAGTAAGCCTGGAACTCAGGGCTTCCTGGTTAAAAAACTCCAAGCCCTAGGCTGAACCCTAACCCTAACCCTAGGCAGATAAATCTGCCTAGGTATAGGGATGGTGCCAAGGAAAAAGCTGTGCAAGGTGCCATGTTGTGGTACTTTAGTACTCCCCTTGGGATGCCTTGAACAGCTGCAGTGTGCCTGGATTGAAGGGCTTCCTAGTTTTAAAAGTCCTAGGCCTAAGCCTAACAGTAACCCTAGGAAGGTAAATCAGCCGCATATTAGGGTTCTTCCTAAGGGAAAAGCCGTGAAAGCAGCCATGTTGTGGCACTTCTGCACTCCCTTTGGGATGCCTTTGGCAGATGAAGTAGACCTGGAACTCAGGGCTTCCGAGTTAAAAAAATCCTAGCCCTAGGCCGAACCCCAACCCTAAGACGAGAAAGGCAAATCAGCCAGGAATTAGGCATGTCCCCAAGGAAAAAGCTGTGGAGGCAGGCATGTTGTGGTACTTTTGCGCTCTTCTTGGGTAGTCCTTCGCAGCTGCTGTGTTCTTGGAACTCAGGGCTTTCTGGTTAATAGAACTCTTACCCTAGGCGTAACTCAAACCTTAACCCTAGGAAGGAAAATCAGCCTATGGTTCGGGATGGTCTCATGAGAATAGCAGCAGAGGCAGCCAAGTTGTGTCACTTCTGCGGCCCTCTTGGGATGCCTTTAACAGCTGCATGTGCCTGGAGCCCAGGGCTTCCTGGTTTTAAAAGTCCTAGGCCTAAGCCTAACAGTAACCCTAGGAAGGTAAATCTGCCGGGTATTAGGGTTCTTCCTAAGGGAAAAGCCGTGAAAGCAGCCATGTTGTGGCACTTCTGCACTCCCTTTGGGATGCTTTTGGCAGATGAAGTAAGCCTGGAACTCAGGGCTTCCTAGTTAAAAAAATCCTAGCCCTAGGCCGAACCCCAACCCTAAGACGAGAAAGGCAAATCAGCCAGGAATTAGGCATGTCCCCAAGGAAAAAGCTGTGGAGGCAGGCATGTTGTGGTACTTTTGCGCTCTTCTTGGGATGTCCTTCGCAGCTGCTGTGTTCTTGGAACTCAGGTCTTTCTGGTTAATAGAACCCTTACCCCAGGCGTAACTCAAACCTTAACCCTAGGAAGGAAAATCAGCGTATGATTTGGGATGGTCTCATGATAATAGAAGCAGAGGCAGCCAAGTTGTGTCACTTCTGCGGCCCTTTTGGGATGCCTTTAACTGCTGCATATGCCTGGAGCCCAGGGCTTCCTGGTTTTAAAAGTCCTAGGCCTAAGCCTAACAGTAACCCTAGGAAGGTAAATCAGCCGCGTATTAGGGTTCTTCCTAAGGGAAAAGCCGTGAAAGCAGCCATGTTGTGGCACTTCTGCACTCCCTTTGGGATGCCTTTGGCAGATGCAGTAAGCCTGCAACTCAGGGCTTCCTGGTTAAAAAACTCCAAGCCCTAGGCTGAACCCTAACCCTAACCCTAGGCAGATAAATCTGCCTAGGTATAGGGATGGTGCCAAGGAAAAAGCTGTGAAAGCTGCCATGTTGTTGCACTTTTGTACTCCCCTTGGGATGCCTTGAACAGCTGCAGTGTGCCTGGAGCCCAGGGCTTCCTAGTTTTAAAAATCCTAGCCCTAGGCCTAAGCCTAACAGTAACCCTGGGAAGGGAAATCAGCCTGGTGTTAGGCATCTTGCCAAGGAAAAAGCCGTGAAAGCAACCATGTTGTGGCACTTTTGCACTCCCTTTTGGATGACTTTCACAGCTCCAGTGTGCCTGGAACTCAGGGCTTCCTGATTTTAAAAATCCTAGCCCTAGGCCGAACCCCAACCCTAAGACGAGAAAGGCAAATCAGCCAGGAATTAAGGCATGTCCCCAAGGAAAAAGCTGTGGAGGCAGGCATGTTGTGGTACTTTTGCGCTCTTCTTGGGTAGTCCTTCGCAGCTGCTGTGTTCTTGGAACTCAGGGCTTTCTGGTTAATAGAACTCTTACCCTAGGCGTAACTCAAACCTTAACCCTAGGAAGGAAAATCAGCCTATGGTTCGGGATGGTCTCATGAGAATAGCAGCAGAGGCAGCCAAGTTGTGTCACTTCTGCGGCCCTCTTGGGATGCCTTTAACAGCTGCATGTGCCTGGAGCCCAGGGCTTCCTGGTTTTAAAAGTCCTAGGCCTAAGCCTAACAGTAACCCTAGGAAGGTAAATCTGCCGGGTATTAGGGTTCTTCCTAAGGGAAAAGCCGTGAAAGCAGCCATGTTGTGGCACTTCTGCACTCCCTTTGGGATGCTTTTGGCAGATGAAGTAAGCCTGGAACTCAGGGCTTCCTAGTTAAAAATATCCTAGCCCAAGGCCGAACCCCAACCCTAAGACGAGAAAGGCAAATCAGCCAGGAATTAGGCATGTCCCCAAGGAAAAAGCTGTCGACGCAGGCATGTTGTGGTTCTTTTGCGCTCTTCTTGGCTAGTCCTTCGCAGCTGCTGTGTTCTTGGAACTCAGGGCTTTCTGGTTAATAGAACCCTTACCCTAGGCGTAACTCAAACCTTAACCCTAGGAAGGAAAAACAGCGTATGATTTGGGATGGTCTCATGAGAATAGAAGCAGAGGCAGCCAAGTTCTGTCACTTCTGCGGCCCTCTTGGGATGCCTTTAACAGCTGCAGTGTGCCTGGAGCCCAGGGCTTCCTGGTTTTAAAAGTCCTAGGCCTAAGCCTAACAGTAACCCTAGGAAGGTAAATCAGCCGGGTATTAGGGTTCTTCCTAAGGGAAAAGCTGTGAAAGCAGCCATGTTGTGGCACTTTTGCACACCCTTTGGGATGCCTTTGGCAGATGCAGTAAGCCTGGAACTCAGGGCTTCCTGGTTAAAAAACTCCAAGCCCTATGCTGAACCCTAACCCTAACCCTAGGCAGATAAATCAGCCTAGGTATAGGGATGGTGCCAAGGAAAAAGCTGTGAAAGCTGCCATGTTGTTGCACTTTTGTACTCCCCTTGGGATGCCTTGAACAGCTGCAGTGTCCCTGGATCTAAGGGCTTCCTAGTTTTAAAAATCCTAGCCCTAGGCCTAAGCCTTACAGTAACCCTGGGAAGGGAAATCAGCCTGGTGTTAAGCTTCTTGCCAAGGAAAAAGCCGTGAAAGCAACCATGTTGTGGCACTTTTGCACTCCCTTTTGGATGCCTTTAGCAGCTCCAGTGTGCCTGGAACTCAGGGCTTCCTGATTTTAAAAATCCTACCCTGTGCCGAACCCCAACCCTAAGACGAGAAAGGCAAATCAGCCAGGAACTAGGCATGTCCCCAAGGAAAAAGCTGTGGAAGCAGGCATGTTGTGGTACTTTTGCGCTCTTCTTGGGAAGTCCTTCGCAGCTGCTGTGTTCTTGGAACTCAGGGCTTTCTGGTTAATAGAACCCTTACCCTAGGCGTAACTCAAACCTTAACCCTAGGAAGGAAAATCAGCCTATGATTCGGGATGGTCTCATGAGAATAGCAGCAGAGGCAGCCAAGTTGTGTCACTTCTGCGGCCCTCTTGGGATGCCTTTAACAGCTGCATGTGCCTGGAGCCCAGGGCTTCCTGGTTTTAAAAGTCCTAGGCCTAAGCCTAACAGTAACCCTAGGAAGGTAAATCAGCCGCATATTAGGGTTCTTCCTAAGGGAAAAGCCGTGAAAGCAGCCATGTTGTGGCACTTCTGCACTCCCTTTGGGATGCCTTTGGCAGATGAAGTAGACCTGGAACTCAGGGCTTCCGAGTTAAAAAAATCCTAGCCCTAGGCCGAACCCCAACCCTAAGACGAGAAAGGCAAATCAGCCAGGAATTAGGCATGTCCCCAAGGAAAAAGCTGTGGAGGCAGGCATGTTGTGGTACTTTTGCGCTCTTCTTGGGTAGTCCTTCGCAGCTGCTGTGTTCTTGGAACTCAGGGCTTTCTGGTTAATAGAACTCTTACCCTAGGCGTAACTCAAACCTTAACCCTAGGAAGGAAAATCAGCCTATGGTTCGGGATGGTCTCATGAGAATAGCAGCAGAGGCAGCCAAGTTGTGTCACTTCTGCGGCCCTCTTGGGATGCCTTTAACAGCTGCATGTGCCTGGAGCCCAGGGCTTCCTGGTTTTAAAAGTCCTAGGCCTAAGCCTAACAGTAACCCTAGGAAGGTAAATCTGCCGGGTATTAGGGTTCTTCCTAAGGGAAAAGCCGTGAAAGCAGCCATGTTGTGGCACTTCTGCACTCCCTTTGGGATGCTTTTGGCAGATGAAGTAAGCCTGGAACTCAGGGCTTCCTAGTTAAAAAAATCCTAGCCCTAGGCCGAACCCCAACCCTAAGACGAGAAAGGCAAATCAGCCAGGAATTAGGCATGTCCCCAAGGAAAAAGCTGTGGAGGCAGGCATGTTGTGGTACTTTTGCGCTCTTCTTGGGATGTCCTTCGCAGCTGCTGTGTTCTTGGAACTCAGGTCTTTCTGGTTAATAGAACCCTTACCCCAGGCGTAACTCAAACCTTAACCCTAGGAAGGAAAATCAGCGTATGATTTGGGATGGTCTCATGATAATAGAAGCAGAGGCAGCCAAGTTGTGTCACTTCTGCGGCCCTTTTGGGATGCCTTTAACTGCTGCATATGCCTGGAGCCCAGGGCTTCCTGGTTTTAAAAGTCCTAGGCCTAAGCCTAACAGTAACCCTAGGAAGGTAAATCAGCCGCGTATTAGGGTTCTTCCTAAGGGAAAAGCCGTGAAAGCAGCCATGTTGTGGCACTTCTGCACTCCCTTTGGGATGCCTTTGGCAGATGCAGTAAGCCTGCAACTCAGGGCTTCCTGGTTAAAAAACTCCAAGCCCTAGGCTGAACCCTAACCCTAACCCTAGGCAGATAAATCTGCCTAGGTATAGGGATGGTGCCAAGGAAAAAGCTGTGAAAGCTGCCATGTTGTTGCACTTTTGTACTCCCCTTGGGATGCCTTGAACAGCTGCAGTGTGCCTGGAGCCCAGGGCTTCCTAGTTTTAAAAATCCTAGCCCTAGGCCTAAGCCTAACAGTAACCCTGGGAAGGGAAATCAGCCTGGTGTTAGGCTTCTTGCCAAGGAAAAAGCCGTGAAAGCAACCATGTTGTGGCACTTTTGCACTCCCTTTTGGATGACTTTCACAGCTCCAGTGTGCCTGGAACTCAGGGCTTCCTGATTTTAAAAATCCTAGCCCTAGGCCGAACCCCAACCCTAAGACGAGAAAGGCAAATCAGCCAGGAATTAAGGCATGTCCCCAAGGAAAAAGCTGTGGAGGCAGGCATGTTGTGGTACTTTTGCGCTCTTCTTGGGTAGTCCTTCGCAGCTGCTGTGTTCTTGGAACTCAGGGCTTTCTGGTTAATAGAACTCTTACCCTAGGCGTAACTCAAACCTTAACCCTAGGAAGGAAAATCAGCCTATGGTTCGGGATGGTCTCATGAGAATAGCAGCAGAGGCAGCCAAGTTGTGTCACTTCTGCGGCCCTCTTGGGATGCCTTTAACAGCTGCATGTGCCTGGAGCCCAGGGCTTCCTGGTTTTAAAAGTCCTAGGCCTAAGCCTAACAGTAACCCTAGGAAGGTAAATCAGCCGGGTATTAGGGTTCTTCCTAAGGGAAAAGCCGTGAAAGCAGCCATGTTGTGGCACTTCTGCACTCCCTTTGGGATGCTTTTGGCAGATGAAGTAAGCCTGGAACTCAGGGCTTCCTAGTTTAAAATATCCTAGCCCAAGGCCGAACCCCAACCCTAAGACGAGAAAGGCAAATCAGCCAGGAATTAGGCATGTCCCCAAGGAAAAAGCTGTCGACGCAGGCATGTTGTGGTTCTTTTGCGCTCTTCTTGGCTAGTCCTTCGCAGCTGCTGTGTTCTTGGAACTCAGGGCTTTCTGGTTAATAGAACCCTTACCCTAGGCGTAACTCAAACCTTAACCCTAGGAAGGAAAAACAGCGTATGATTTGGGATGGTCTCATGAGAATAGAAGCAGAGGCAGCCAAGTTCTGTCACTTCTGCGGCCCTCTTGGGATGCCTTTAACAGCTGCAGTGTGCCTGGAGCCCAGGGCTTCCTGGTTTTAAAAGTCCTAGGCCTAAGCCTAACAGTAACCCTAGGAAGGTAAATCAGCCGGGTATTAGGGTTCTTCCTAAGGGAAAAGCTGTGAAAGCAGCCATGTTGTGGCACTTTTGCACACCCTTTGGGATGCCTTTGGCAGATGCAGTAAGCCTGGAACTCAGGGCTTCCTGGTTAAAAAACTCCAAGCCCTATGCTGAACCCTAACCCTAACCCTAGGCAGATAAATCAGCCTAGGTATAGGGATGGTGCCAAGGAAAAAGCTGTGAAAGCTGCCATGTTGTTGCACTTTTGTACTCCCCTTGGGATGCCTTGAACAGCTGCAGTGTCCCTGGATCTAAGGGCTTCCTAGTTTTAAAAATCCTAGCCCTAGGCCTAAGCCTTACAGTAACCCTGGGAAGGGAAATCAGCCTGGTGTTAAGCTTCTTGCCAAGGAAAAAGCCGTGAAAGCAACCATGTTGTGGCACTTTTGCACTCCCTTTTGGATGCCTTTAGCAGCTCCAGTGTGCCTGGAACTCAGGGCTTCCTGATTTTAAAAATCCTACCCTGTGCCGAACCCCAACCCTAAGAAGAGAAAGGCAAATCAGCCAGGAACTAGGCATGTCCCCAAGGAAAAAGCTGTGGAAGCAGGCATGTTGTGGTACTTTTGCGCTCTTCTTGGGATGTCCTTCGCAGCTGCTGTGTTCTTGGAACTCAGGTCTCTCTGGTTAATAGAACCCTTACCCTAGGCGTAAGTCAAACCTTAACCCGAGGAAGGAAAATCAGCCTATGGTTCGGGATGGTCTCATGGAAATATCAGTGGTGGCAGCCAAGTTGTGTCACTTTTGCGCTCCCCTTGGGATGCCTTTCGCAGCTGCAGAGTGCCTGGAGCCCAGGGCTTCCTGGTTTTAAAAGTCCTAGGCCTAAGCCTAACAGTAACCCTAGGAAGGTAAATCAGCCGGGTATTAGGGTTCTTCCTAAGGGAAAAGCCGTGAAAGCAGCCATGTTGTGGCACTTCTGCACTCCCTTTGGGATGCCTTTGGCAGATGCAGTAAGCCTGGAACTCAGGGCTTCCTGGTTAAAAAACTCCAAGCCCTAGGCTGAAGCCTAACCCTAACCCTAGGCAGATAAATCAGCCTAGGTATAGGGATGGTGCCAAGGAAAAAGCTGTGAAAGCTGCCATGTTGTTGCACTTTTGTACTCCCCTTGGGATGCCTTGAACAGCTGCAGTGTGCCTGGAACTAAGGGCTTCCTAGTTTTAAAAATCCTAGCCCTAGGCCTAAGCATTACAGTAACCCTGGGAAGGGAAATCAGCCTGGTGTTAGGCTTCTTGCCAAGGAAAAAGCCGTGAAAGCAACCATGTTGTGGCACTTTTGCACTCCCTTTTGGATGCCTTTCACAGCTCCAGTGTGCCTGGATGTCAGGTCTACCTGATTTTAAAAATCCTAGCCCTAGGCCGAACCCCAACCCTAAGACGAGAAAGGCAAATCAGCCAGGAATTAGGCATGTCCCCAAGGAAAAAGCTGTGGAGGCAGGCATGTTGTGGTACTTTTGCGCTCTTCTTGGGTAGTCCTTCGCAGCTGCTGTGTTCTTGGAACTCAGGGCTTTCTGGTTAATAGAACTCTTACCCTAGGCGTAACTCAAACCTTAACCCTAGGAAGGAAAATCAGCCTATGGTTCGGGATGGTCTCATGAGAATAGCAGCAGAGGCAGCCAAGTTGTGTCACTTCTGCGGCCCTCTTGGGATGCCTTTAACAGCTGCATGTGCCTGCAGCCCAGGGCTTCCTGGTTTTAAAAGTCCTAGGCCTAAGCCTAACAGTAACCCTAGGAAGGTAAATCAGCCGGGTATTAGGGTTCTTCCTAAGGGAAAAGCCGTGAAAGCAGCCATGTTGTGGCACTTTTGCACTCCCTTTGGGATGCATTTGGCAGATGCAGTAAGCCTGGAACTCAGGGCTTCCTGGTTAAAAAACTCCAAGCCCTAGGCTGAAGCCTAACCCTAACCCTAGGTAGATAAATCAGCCTAGGTATAGGGATGGTGCCAAGGAAAAAGCTGTGAAAGCTGCCATGTTGTGGTACTTTAGTACTCCCCTTGGGATGCCTTGAACAGCTGCAGTGTGCCTGGATCGAAGGGCTTCCTAGTTTTAAATGTCCTAGGCCTAAGCCTAACAGTAACCCTAGGAAGGTAAATCAGCCGCATATTAGGGTTCTTCCTAAGGGAAAAGCCGTGAAAGCAGCCATGTTGTGGCACTTCTGCACTCCCTTTGGGATGCCTTTGGCAGATGAAGTAAGCCTGGAACTCAGGGCTTCCGAGTTAAAAAAATCCTAGCCCTAGGCCGAACCCCAACCCTAAGACGAGAAAGGCAAATCAGCCAGGAATTAGGCATGTCCCCAAGGAAAAAGCTGTGGAGGCAGGCATGTTGTGGTACTTTTGCGCTCTTCTTGGCTAGTCCTTCGCAGCTGCTGTGTTCTTGGAACTCAGGGCTTTCTGGTTAATAGAACCCTTACCCTAGGCGTAACTCAAACCTTAACCCTAGGAAGGAAAATCAGCGTATGATTTGGGATGGTCTCATGAGAATAGCAGCAGAGGCAGCCAAGTTGTGTCACTTCTGCGGCCCTCTTGGGATGCCTTTAACAGCTGCATGTACCTGGAGCCCAGGGCTTCCTGGTTTTAAAAGTCCTAGGCCTAAGCCTAACAGTAACCCTAGGAAGGTAAATCTGCCGGGTATTAGGGTTCTTCCTAAGGGAAAAGCCGTGAAAGCAGCCATGTTGTGGCACTTCTGCACTCCCTTTGGGATGCTTTTGGCAGATGAAGTAAGCCTGGAACTCAGGGCTTCCTAGTTAAAAAAATCCTAGCCCTAGGCCGAACCCCAACCCTAAGACGAGAAAGGCAAATCAGCCAGGAATTAGGCATGTCCCCAAGGAAAAAGCTGTGGAGGCAGGCATGTTGTGGTACTTTTGCGCTCTTCTTGGGATGTCCTTCGCAGCTGCTGTGTTCTTGGAACTCAGGTCTTTCTGGTTAATAGAACCCTTACCCCAGGCGTAACTCAAACCTTAACCCTAGGAAGGAAAATCAGCGTATGATTTGGGATGGTCTCATGATAATAGAAGCAGAGGCAGCCAAGTTGTGTCACTTCTGCGGCCCTTTTGGGATTCCTTTAACTGCTGCATATGCCTGGAGCCCAGGGCTTCCTGGTTTTAAAAGTCCTAGGCCTAAGCCTAACAGTAACCCTAGGAAGGTAAATCAGCCGTGTATTAGGGTTCTTCCTAAGGGAAAAGCCGTGAAAGCAGCCATGTTGTGGCACTTCTGCACTCCCTTTGGGATGCCTTTGGCAGATGCAGTAAGCCTGGAACTCAGGGCTTCCTGGTTAAAAAACTCCAAGCCCTAGGCTGAAGCCTAACCCTAACCCTAGGCAGATAAAACAGCCTAGGTATAGGGATGGTGCCAAGGAAAAAGCTGTGAAAGCTGCCATGTTGTTGCACTTTTTTACTCCTCTTGGGATGCCTTCAACAGATGCAGTGCGACTGGAGCTAAGGGCTTCCTAGTTTTAAAAATCCTAGCCCTAGGCCTAAGCCTTACAGTAACCCTGGGAAGGGAAATCAGCCTGGTGTTAGGCTTCTTGCCAAGGAAAAAGCCGTGAAAGCAACCATGTTGTGGCACTTCTGCACTCCCTTTTGGATGACTTTCACAGCTCCAGTGTGCCTGGAACTCAGGGCTTCCTGATTTTAAAAATCCTAGCCCTAGGCCGAACCCCAACCCTAAGACGAGAAAGGCAAATCAGCCAGGAATTAGGCATGTCCCCAAGGAAAAAGCTGTGGAGGCAGGCATGTTGTGGTACTTTTGCGCTCTTCTTGGGTAGTCCTTCGCAGCTGCTGTGTTCTTGGAACTCAGGGCTTTCTGGTTAATAGAACCCTTACCCCAGGCGTAACTCAAACCTTAACCCTAGGAAGGAAAATCAGCCTATGTTTCGGGATGGTCTCATGGAAATATCAGTGGTGGCTGCCAAGTTGTGTCACTTTTGCGC
This sequence comes from Ammospiza maritima maritima, assembly GCA_036010785.1. Taxonomy (NCBI): domain Eukaryota; kingdom Metazoa; phylum Chordata; class Aves; order Passeriformes; family Passerellidae; genus Ammospiza; species Ammospiza maritima. Next base: position 1,608,384 of record JAYKTQ010000132.1, read on the forward strand.
TCCCCTTGGGATGCCTTTCGCAGCTGCAGTGTGCCTGGAGCCCAGGGCTTCCTGGTTTTAAAAGTCCTAGGCCTAAGCCTAACAGTAACCCTAGGAAGGTAAATCAGCCGGGCATTAGGGTTCTTCCTAAGGGAAAAGCCGTGAAAGCAACCATGTTGTGGCACTTCTGCACTCCCTTTCGGATGCCTTTGGCAGATGCAGTAAGCCTGGAACTCAGGGCTTCCTGGTTAAAAACTCCAAGCCCTAGGCTGAAGCCTAACCCTATCCCCAGGAAGGAAAATCAGCCTAAGTATAGGGATCGTGCCACGTCTAGAACACGATGGGAGATGTTTTCTGTGCTGGCACAGTTTTTCCTCGCCAGACATAGTGGAAAAGCTTTTTGCTAAGATGTAGACGAGAAGAGACGCTAAAGACGAAGGTACGATGCTGTCCGGAGCTAAGAGCCGCTCCCGGGCGTCTTTCGGCAGAAGCCGCGCTAAGGAGTGCACAGTGAGCGGCACAATCGTCTTTGCGCGAAGAAGCCGCTTCTTCGCCTCCGGGAGCCGGAGAGAGCGGCACCTTCGGAAAGGTGAAGAAGGAAGCTGTACAACACTGGGATTGTGTGCGCAGCTTGCCAACTGATAGAAAACAGTACCTTTGCACTCTCCTGACTTTTCCAACCACATGAACATTCGATTGGAAGCTGTTTTGGACAACTTTTCTTTCCTTCATGCCAAACACTCGGCACACCTCCGTGCAACGTCTAGAACACGATGGGAGATGTTTTCTGTGCTGGCACAGTTTTTCCTCGCCAGACATAGTGGAAAAGCTTTTTGCTAAGATGTAGACGAGAAGAGACGCTAAAGACGAAGGTACGATGCTGTCCGGAGCTAAGAGCCGCTCCCGGGCGTCTTTCGGCAGAAGCCGCGCTAAGGAGTGCATAGTGAGCGGCACAATCGTCTTTGCACGAAGAAGCCGCTTCTTCGCCTCCGGGAGCCGGAGAGAGCGGCACCTTCGGAAAGGTGAAGAAGAAAGCTGTACAACACTGGGATTGTGTGCGCAGCTTGCCAACTGCTAGAAAACAGTACCTTTGCACTCTCCTGACTTTTCCAATCACATGAACATTCGATTGGAAGCTGTTTTGGACAACTTTTCTTTCCTTCATGCCAAACACTCGGCACACCTCCGTGCAACGTCTAGAACACGATAGGAGATGTTTTCTGTGCTGGCACAGTTTTTCCTCGCCAGACATAGTGGAAAAGCTTTTTGCTAAGATGTAGACGAGAAGAGACGCTAAAGACGAAGGTACGATGCTGTCCGGAGCTAAGAGCCGCTCCCGGGCGTCTTTCGGCAGAAGCCGCGCTAAGGAGTGCACAGTGAGCGGCACAATCGTCTTTGCGCGAAGAAGCCGCTTCTTCGCCTCCGGGAGCCGGAGAGAGCGGCACCTTCGGAAAGGTGAAGAAGGAAGCTGTACAACACTGGGATTGTGTGCGCAGCTTGCCAACTGATAGAAAACAGTACCTTTGCACTCTCCTGACTTTTCCAATCACATGAACATTCGATTGGAAGCTGTTTTGGACAAGTTTTCTTTCCTTCATGCCAAACACTCGGCACACCTCCGTGCAACGTCTAGAACACGATAGGAGATGTTTTTCTGTGCTGGCACAATTTCTCCTTGCCAGACATAGTGGAAAAGCTTTTTGCTAAGATGTAGACGACAAGAGAGGCTAAGGACTGGATGTAAGCAAATGACACTCATCTTCAAAAAAGGCAATTAGGAGGACTCGCAATCGTACAAACCAGCCAGCCTCTTTTTTATACCCAAAAAATTGATGAAGCAGCTCTTCCTGGAAAACCTTGCCAGGCACATGAAAGACGACACAATAATGTAGTTAGCATGATTTTTCAGGGTCATTTCATGCTGAACATAACTTTAAACTCCTCTGATGAATCAACTTGACTGGTAGATGAAGGGAATATTATCTGCCTGGGCTTCAGGGAGGTTTTTGACATATCTCTACATGGCAGCACACATCCATATGGAAACAATAGTGCAAAGGGGAGGGAATCAGTGTCTTTTCAGTGATGCTGAGTGAAAAGACAAGAGGCAGTGGGCACACACTGAAATACAGGAACATCAGGAAATGATTCTTTACTGTGAGGGTGAGTGAACCACGGCACAGACTGCCCAGAAAGATTGTGGAGCCTGGATCTTTGAAGACATTAAAAGTACACCCAGATAGAATCCTGGGCAAGAGGCTCTAGGTATCCTGGTTTAGGAATGGGGGTTGGGCCTGGTTAGCCCCACCAACCCCTTCCACTCTCATTCATTCTGTGCTAGTGAATTCTCTTCAAGATGCATTTCAAGCACTGGCATGACAAAGTTCTGTGCAGACACAGATCCAAATGGACATGGCATCTAAGTTCCTTAAGCAGTCTTCAAGAAGAATGTAAACCTCTGGGGCAAGTGTCTCTTCCCTAACTGAATCCCTTTCATGGGAAAATTCCCAGCTCTAGAAAGATCTTCTGATACGCATGCTTAAGACTGACACTGGCTGAGCAAATTTCTCCCTATGTGTATCTAAGACCAGTTAGGATCTTCACCCAAAGTGCTGTCAACATAGTCACAGAATGCCTATTGTTAAGAAGTGACAACTTCCATCAGAATGGCAACCATTGGTCCACCAAATGGATGAATGGATGGGAATTATCTGCTTGGGTTAAAAAGAAAAAGAAAGAGTTGGTCTTTACTTATCAATTTCATTGCAATATTGATAAGGGAAGAAAAAGACCTAAGTCCTTGACTTTCTTAACTGGAGGAAAGATTTTAAAAATTCCTTGTAAAAATGTATGATCACAATCAGACTATTGAAACCATTTGAGTTGGGAAAAAAGTTCCAAAATTGTCTAGAGAGTGGCAAAGAAGCCAAGAAAATAGGAAAGAAACAAAAAGAGGGCAAAAGAGTAAGCTTCAGTGTACAAGCTCGTTCTAGAAGTAGTCTGCCGGGGAAAGGAAGCCCCAGTTGAATTTCCAATGTATTCCTGCGCTTGATTCAGTAACTGGTCAATGTAAAAACCAATCCTTTTGTATAACTTCTTCCAGCAACAAAAACTCCAACAGGTTGACACTACCATCATGCCTGTTCCAGACATATTTCAAAGAGAAATGATGATTTTCTTGAAAACCTACTTGCATAAAAGTTGCAAGATGGTGGAGGGATTGCCACATCCTCCTTCCTCCATCTGGCTTGAAAGTAGATTTGATAAAATATGCAACAAAGCACATGATTTATAAGGTAGAGTGAAATGGATGATTTGGGAATTGATCTCTTGTTGATAGTAAACTTCACATCCACTCTGTGTGACCTTTCTAAAACAAAATGTGGAGCTGAGGCATGAATCTGCCACAACAATTGTAAAGCAAACATACACACTCCCCTTCACATGCCCCCCCTTCCACACACACCTAGGCACACACAGAGATCAGCACAGCAGATCATGAACACCTTGGAAAAGACTGAAATGCTAAATGCCTCTCTTGATGGGCAAAAGAGCTGGTGCAGTAATTCAAATGCCTGGTACAAAAATTCTGTTTCATATTTAGCTCCTATTTAAAACACAGCTTTTCATTTCATTCTATTTACAGAATATTTTCTTTTCATTTGTTTCTTTAAAATTACTTAGTTCTCACCTGTTGTATGTCTAGGAATATTTTCTTCCAAAAATAGAAAAAAATAGATGCTATCTTTTCAGCAGAAAACATTGGTTGATACAATTTTAAACCATCATGATATGGAAGAATTGTTCTGTCCCTCTCGAAGGTGGAAGAAGCATTTGGATCACAGATCATCTACAATGAAATACTTGACATGTTTAAGATGCTTTCAATCAATTTTGATTGTCAATTGCTTCTTCGTTGTAAACAGTCATTTTTCAGTGAAGGGCAAGTGTGTGTGGTATATCTACATGATGTGTTCAAACCCAGTTCCTACTAATGGCCAGGCTGAATTCCAGGAAATAACGTCCCGAATGATATTTTGCCGCCTTCTTTGGCACTTCATGAAATCTTACCATGATGAAGTGCTGAAACACAGAGATTTTCTCTTAGAGAGTGTCTCATGTTGTAACCCATCTCATGGATTTTATGCTGTAATTCTTATCTCTTTTAAAATTTGCTATCTTCTGTACAGTTTTCATGAACATTTCTGTTACAGTAGTGAATAGCACAGATAAATGTCATTTTGTACAACTTTGAATTTACCCCAAGAGCTGAGAGAAAACTTGCTCCTATACTTCAATCCCAGTTTCTTCTATAGTCCAACTTTGTTTCTCTACCATCAAGCTTCTCCTTTGTTGCTGCTCCAAGCCCCGTCCAAGCTGACCTTGAATACTTTCAGGGATGGGACACCCACAACTTCCCTGGGCAACCTGTTCCAGTGTTCCAGCACTCCCACAGTAAAAAAGGCCTTCCTTTCATCTAATATGTGTAGGAAATCATAAATCTAGGCATAGAAATTTGGAGTGCAAATTTGAAATTCTTTTGATTTGAAGCACATTTTATATGAATACTGACTTACAGATGACTAAAAGATGTTGATGGGCAATTGAGCTGACAAGTTTTGAAAAAGTGTACGGAAATTAACATTGAAACCACTAAAATTAAAAACTTCTTCCCATTTTCTTTCTCCTCTCCTATTCAAAATTGCAAATGTCAGATATCAGTGCTTCATGCAAACCTCTCAGATGCTCTCAGGGAAAAAGCATTTATTTCAGACTAAGTTGCGGTTGACGTAGAACACTGCCTTTAACAGCTGCAGTGTGCCTGGAATTCAGGGCTTCCTGTTTGAAAAAATCCTATCTCTAGGCTGAACCCTAACCCTAACCCTAGGCAGATAAATCAGCCTGGGTATAGGGATGTTCCCAAGGAAAAAAGCACTGGAAGGAGCATGTTGAGGCAATTTTTGGCTGCCCTTGGGAAGCCTTTTGCAGCTGCACTGGGTCTGGAGCTCAGGGTATACTGATTTAAAATCCCTATCTCTTGGCGTGAACATGGGTGCAACTGGAGGCAAGTAAATCAGCCTAGGTTCAATGATGGTCCCAAGGAAAAAGCGCTGGAGGCAGCCAAGTTGTGGCACTTTTCCCCTCCTCTTGGGTAGTCCTTCGCAGCTGCTGTGTTCTTGGAACTCAGGGCTTTCTGGTTAAAAAAACACTAACCCTAGGCGTAACTCTAACCCTCACCCTAGGAAGGAAAATCAGCCTATGGTTCGGGATGGACTCATGAGAATAGCAGCAGAGGCAGCCAAGTTGTGTCAGTTCTGCGGCCCTCTTGGGATGCCTTGAACAGCTGCAGTGTGCCTGGAGCTAAGGGCTTCCTAGTTTTAAAAATCCTAGCCCTAGGCCTAAGCCTTACAGTAACCCTGGGAAGGTAAATCAGTGTGGTGTTAGGCTTCTTGCCAAGGAAAAAGCCGGGAAAGCAGACATGTTGTGGCACTTTTGCACTCCCATTTGGATGCCTTTCACAGCTCCAGTGTGCCTGTAACTCAGGGCTTCCTGATTTTAAAAATCCTAGCCCTAGGCCGAACCCCATCCCTATGACGAGAAAGGCAAATCAGCCAGGAATTAGGCATGTCCCCAAGGAAAAAGCTGTGGAGGCAGGCATGTTGTGGTACTTTTGCGCTCTTCTTGGGAAGTCCTTCGCAGCTGCTGTGTTCTTGGAACTCAGGGATTTCTGGTTAATAGAACCCTTACCCTAGGCGTAACTCAAACCTTAACCCTAGGAAGGAAAATCAGCCTATGGTTCAGGATGGTCTCATGAGAATAGAAGCAGAGGCAGCCAAGTTGTGTCACTTCTGCGGCCCTCTTGGGATGCCTTTCGCAGCTGCAGTGTGCCTGGAGCCCAGGGCTTCCTGGTTTTAAAAGTCCTAGGCCTAAGCCTAACAGTAACCCTAGGAAGGTAAATCAGCTGGGTATTAGGGTTCTTCCTAAGGGAAAAGCCGTGAAAGCAGCCATGTTGTGGCACTTTTGCACTCCCTTTGGGATGCCTTTGGCAGATGCAGTAAGCCTGGAACTCAGGGCTTCCTGGTTAAAAAACTCCAAGCCCTAGGCTGAACCCTAACCCTAACGATAGGCAGATAAATCTGCTTAGGTATAGGGATGGTGCCAAGGAAAAAGCTGTGAAAGCTGCCATGTTGTGGTACTTTAGTACTCCCCTTGGGATGCCTTTCGCAGCTGCAGTGTGCCTGGAGCCCAGGGCTTCCTGGTTTTAAAAGTCCTAGGCCTAAGCCTAACAGTAACCCTAGGAAGGTAAATCAGCCGGGTATTAGGGTTCTTCCTAAGGGAAAAGCCGTGAAAGCAGCCATGTTGTGGCACTTTTGCACTCCCTTTGGGATGCCTTTGGCACATGCAGTAAGCCTGGAACTCAGGGCTTCCTGGTTAAAAAACTCCAAGCCCTAGGCCGAACCCCAACCCTAAGACGAGAAAGGCAAATCAGCCAGGAATTAGGCATGTCCCCAAGGAAAAAGCTGTGGAGGCAGGCATGTTGTGGTACTTTTGCGCTCTTCTTGGGTAGTCCTTCGCAGCTGCTGTGTTCTTGGAACTCAGGGCTTTCTGGTTAATAGAACTCTTACCCTAGGCGTAACTCAAACCTTAACCCTAGGAAGGAAAATCAGCCTATGGTTCGGGACGGTCTCATGAGAATAGCAGCAGAGGCAGCCAAGTTGTGTCACTTCTGCGGCCCTCTTGGGATGCCTTTAACAGCTGCATGTGCCTGGAGCCCAGGGCTTCCTGGTTTTAAAAGTCCTAGGCCTAAGCCTAACAGTAACCCTAGGAAGGTAAATCTGCCGGGTATTAGGGTTCTTCCTAAGGGAAAAGCCGTGAAAGCAGCCATGTTGTGGCACTTCTGCACTCCCTTTGGGATGCTTTTGGCAGATGAAGTAAGCCTGGAACTCAGGGCTTCCTAGTTAAAAAAATCCTAGCCCTAGGCCGAACCCCAACCCTAAGACGAGAAAGGCAAATCAGCCAGGAATTAGGCATGTCCCCAAGGAAAAAGCTGTGGAGGCAGGCACGTTGTGGTACTTTTGCGCTCTTCTTGGGTAGTCCTTCGCAGCTGCTGTGTTCTTGGAACTCAGGGCTTTCTGGTTAATAGAACCCTTACCCTAGGCGTAACTCAAACCTTAACCCTAGGAAGGAAAATCAGCCTATGGTTCAGGATGGTCTCATGAGAATAGCAGCAGAGGCAGCCAAGTTGTGTCACTTCTGCGGCCCTCTTGGGATGCCTTTAACAGCTGCATGTGCCTGGAGCCCAGGGCTTCCTGGTTTTAAAAGTCCTAGGCCTAAGCCTAACAGTAACCCTAGGAAGGTAAATCAGCCGGGTATTAGGGTTCTTCCTAAGGGAAAAGCTGTGAAAGCAGCCATGTTGTAGCACTTTTACACTCCCTTTGGGATGCATTTGGCAGATGCAGTAAGCCTGGAACTCAGGGCTTCCTGGTTAAAAAACTCCAAGCCCTAGGCTGAACCCTAACCCTAACCCTAGGCAGATAAATCAGCCTAGGTATAGGGATGGTGCCAAGGAAAAAGCTGTGAAAGCTGCCATGTTGTGGTACTTTAGTACTCCCCTTGGGATGCCTTGAACAGCTGCAGTGTGCCTGGATTGAAGGGCTTCCTAGTTTTAAAAGTCCTAGGCCTAAGCCTAACAATAACCCTAGGAAGGTAAATCAGCCGCATATTAGGGTTCTTCCTAAGGGAAAAGCCGTGAAAGCAGCCATGTTGTGGCACTTCTGCACTCCCTTTGGGATGCTTTTGGCAGATGAAGTAAGCCTGGAACTCAGGGCTTCCTAGTTAAAAAAATCCTAGCCCTAGGCCGAACCCCAACCCTAAGACGAGAAAGGCAAATCAGCCAGGAATTAGGCATGTCCCCAAGGAAAAAGCTGTGGAGGCAGGCATGTTGTGGTACTTTTGCGCTCTTCTTGGCTAGTCCTTCGCAGCTGCTGTGTTCTTGGAACTCAGGGCTTTCTGGTTAATAGAACTCGTACCCTAGGCGAAACTCAAACCTTTACCCTCGGAAGGAAAATCAGCCTATGGTTCGGAATGGTCTCATGGAAATATCAGTGGTGGCTGCCAAGTTGTGTCACTTTTGCGCTCCCCTTGGGATGCCTTTCGCAGCTGCAGTGTGCCTGGAGCCCAGGGCTTCCTGGTTTTAAAAGTCCTAGGCCTAAGCCTAACAGTAACCCTAGGAAGGTAAATCAGCCGGGTATTAGGGTTCTTCCTAAGGGAAAAGCCGTGAAAGCAACCATGTTGTGGCACTTCTGCACTCCCTTTCGGATGCCTTTGGCAGATGCAGTAAGCCTGGAACTCAGGGCTTCCTGGTTAAAAAACTCCAAGCCCTAGGCTGAAGCCTAACCCTATCCCCAGGAAGGAAAATCAGCCTAAGTATAGGGATCGTGCCACGTCTGGAACACGATGGGAGATGTTTTCTGTGCTGGCACAGTTTTTCCTCGCCAGACATAGTGGAAAAGCTTTTTGCTAAGATGTAGACGAGAAGAGACGCTAAAGACGAAGGTACGATGCTGTCCGGAGCTAAGAGCCGCTCCCGGGCGTCTTTCGGCAGAAGCCGCGCTAAAGAGTGCACAGTGAGCGGCACAATCGTCTTTGCGCGAAGAAGCCGCTTCTTCGCCTCCGGGAGCCGGAGAGAGCGGCACCTTCGGAAAGGTGAAGAAGGAAGCTGTACAACACTGGGATTGTGTGCGCAGCTTGCCAACTGATAGAAAACAGTACCTTTGCACTCTCCTGACTTTTCCAATCACATGAACATTCGATTGGAAGCTGTTTTGGACAACTTTTCTTTCCTTCATGCCAAACACTCGGCACACCTCCGTGCAACGTCTAGAACACGATGGGAGATGTTTTCTGTGCTGGCACAGTTTTTCCTCGCCAGACATAGTGGAAAAGCTTTTTGCTAAGATGTAGACGAGAAGAGACGCTAAAGACGAAGGTACGATGCTGTCCGGAGCTAAGAGCCGCTCCCGGGCGTCTTTCGGCAGAAGCCGCGCTAAGGAGTGCATAGTGAGCGGCACAATCGTCTTTGCACGAAGAAGCCGCTTCTTCGCCTCCGGGAGCCGGAGAGACCGGCACCTTCGGAAAGGTGAAGAAGAAAGCTGTACAACACTGGGATTGTGTGCGCAGCTTGCCAACTGCTAGAAAACAGTACCTTTGCACTCTCCTGACTTTTCCAATCACATGAACATTCGATTGGAAGCTGTTTTGGACAACTTTTCTTTCCTTCATGCCAAACACTCGGCACACCTCCGTGCAACGTCTAGAACACGATAGGAGATGTTTTCTGTGCTGGCACAGTTTTTCCTCGCCAGACATAGTGGAAAAGCTTTTTGCTAAGATGTAGACGAGAAGAGACGCTAAAGACGAAGGTACGATGCTGTCCGGAGCTAAGAGCCGCTCCCGGGCGTCTTTCGGCAGAAGCCGCGCTAAGGAGTGCACAGTGAGCGGCACAATCGTCTTTGCGCGAAGAAGCCGCTTCTTCGCCTCCGGGAGCCGGAGAGAGCGGCACCTTCGGAAAGGTGAAGAAGGAAGCTGTACAACACTGGGATTGTGTGCGCAGCTTGCCAACTGATAGAAAACAGTACCTTTGCACTCTCCTGACTTTTCCAATCACATGAACATTCGATTGGAAGCTGTTTTGGACAACTTTTCTTTCCTTCATGCCAAACACTCGGCACACCTCCGTGCAACGTCTAGAACACGATAGGAGATGTTTTTCTGTGCTGGCACAATTTCTCCTTGCCAGACATAGTGGAAAAGCTTTTTGCTAAGATGTAGACGACAAGAGAGGCTAAGGACTGGATGTAAGCAAATGACACTCATCTTCAAAAAAGGCAATTAGGAGGACTCGCAATCGTACAAACCAGCCAGCCTCTTTTTTATACCCAAAAAATTGATGAAGCAGCTCTTCCTGGAAAACCTTGCCAGGCACATGAAAGACGACACAATAATGTAGTTAGCATGATTTTTCAGGGTCATTTCATGCTGAACATAACTTTAAACTCCTCTGATGAATCAACTTGACTGGTAGATGAAGGGAATATTATCTGCCTGGGCTTCAGGGAGGTTTTTGACATATCTCTACATGGCAGCACACATCCATATGGAAGCAATAGTGCAAAGGGGAGGGAATCAGTGTCTTTTCAGTGATGCTGAGTGAAAAGACAAGAGGCAGTGGGCACACACTGAAATACAGGAACATCAGGAAATGATTCTTTACTGTGAGGGTGAGTGAACCACGGCACAGACTGCCCAGAAAGATTGTGGAGCCTGGATCTTTGAAGACATTAAAAGTACACCCAGATAGAATCCTGGGCAAGAGGCTCTAGGTATCCTGGTTTAGGAATGGGGGTTGGGCCTGGTTAGCCCCACCAACCCCTTCCACTCTCATTCATTCTGTGCTAGTGAATTCTCTTCAAGATGCATTTCAAGCACTGGCATGACAAAGTTCTGTGCAGACACAGATCCAAATGGACATGGCATCTAAGTTCCTTAAGCAGTCTTCAAGAAGAATGTAAACCTCTGGGGCAAGTGTCTCTTCCCTAACTGAATCCCTTTCATGGGAAAATTCCCAGCTCTAGAAAGATCTTCTGATACGCATGCTTAAGACTGACACTGGCTGAGCAAATTTCTCCCTATGTGTATCTAAGACCAGTTAGGATCTTCACCCAAAGTGCTGTCAACATAGTCACAGAATGCCTATTGTTAAGAAGTGACAACTTCCATCAGAATGGCAACCATTGGTCCACCAAATGGATGAATGGATGGGAATTATCTGCTTGGGTTAAAAACAAAAAGAAAGAGTTGGTCTTTACTTATCAATTTCATTGCAATATTGATAAGGGAAGAAAAAGACCTAAGTCCTTGACTTTCTTAACTGGAGGAAAGATTTTAAAAATTCCTTGTAAAAATGTATGATCACAATCAGACTATTGAAACCATTTGAGTTGGGAAAAAAGTTCCAAAATTGTCTAGAGAGTGGCAAAGAAGCCAAGAAAATAGGAAAGAAACAAAAAGAGGGCAAAAGAGTAAGCTTCAGTGTACAAGCTCGTTCTAGAAGTAGTCTGCCGGGGAAAGGAAGCCCCAGTTGAATTTCCAATGTATTCCTGCGCTTGATTCAGTAACTGGTCAATGTAAAAACCAATCCTTTTGTATAACTTCTTCCAGCAACAAAAACTCCAACAGGTTGACACTACCATCATGCCTGTTCCAGACATATTTCAAAGAGAAATGATGATTTTCTTGAAAACCTACTTGCATAAAAGTTGCAAGATGGTGGAGGGATTGCCACATCCTCCTTCCTCCATCTGGCTTGAAAGTAGATTTGATAAAATATGCAACAAAGCACATGATTTATAAGGTAGAGTGAAATGGATGATTTGGGAATTGATCTCTTGTTGATAGTAAACTTCACATCCACTCTGTGTGACCTTTCTAAAACAAAATGTGGAGCTGAGGCATGAATCTGCCACAACAATTGTAAAGCAAACATACACACTCCCCTTCACATGCCCCCCCTTCCACACACACCTAGGCACACACAGAGATCAGCACAGCAGATCATGAACACCTTGGAAAAGACTGAAATGCTAAATGCCTCTCTTGATGGGCAAAAGAGCTGGTGCAGTAATTCAAATGCCTGGTACAAAAATTCTGTTTCATATTTAGCTCCTATTTAAAACACAGCTTTTCATTTCATTCTATTTACAGAATATTTTCTTTTCATTTGTTTCTTTAAAATTACTTAGTTCTCACCTGTTGTATGTCTAGGAATATTTTCTTCCAAAAATAGAAAAAAATAGATGCTATCTTTTCAGCAGAAAACATTGGTTGATACAATTTTAAACCATCATGATATGGAAGAATTGTTCTGTCCCTCTCGAAGGTGGAAGAAGCATTTGGATCACAGATCATCTACAATGAAATACTTGACATGTTTAAGATGCTTTCAATCAATTTTGATTGTCAATTGCTTCTTCGTTGTAAACAGTCATTTTTCAGTGAAGGGCAAGTGTGTGTGGTATATCTACATGATGTGTTCAAACCCAGTTCCTACTAATGGCCAGGCTGAATTCCAGGAAATAACGTCCCGAATGATATTTTGCCGCCTTCTTTGGCACTTCATGAAATCTTACCATGATGAAGTGCTGAAACACAGAGATTTTCTCTTAGAGAGTGTCTCATGTTGTAACCCATCCCATGGATTTTATGCTGTAATTCTTATCTCTTTTAAAATTTGCTATCTTCTGTACAGTTTTCATGAACATTTCTGTTACAGTAGTGAATAGCACAGATAAATGTCATTTTGTACAACTTTGAATTTACCCCAAGAGCTGAGAGAAAACTTGCTCCTATACTTCAATCCCAGTTTCTTCTATAGTCCAACTTTGTTTCTCTACCATCAAGCTTCTCCTTTGTTGCTGCTCCAAGCCCCGTCCAAGCTGACCTTGAATACTTTCAGGGATGGGACACCCACAACTTCCCTGGGCAACCTGTTCCAGTGTTCCAGCACTCCCACAGTAAAAAAGGCCTTCCTTTCATCTAATATGTGTAGGAAATCATAAATCTAGGCATAGAAATTTGGAGTGCAAATTTGAAATTCTTTTGATTTGAAGCACATTTTATATGAATACTGACTTACAGATGACTAAAAGATGTTGATGGGCAATTGAGCTGACAAGTTTTGAAAAAGTGTACGGAAATTAACATTGAAACCACTAAAATTAAAAACTTCTTCCCATTTTCTTTCTCCTCTCCTATTCAAAATTGCAAATGTCAGATATCAGTGCTTCATGCAAACCTCTCAGATGCTCTCAGGGAAAAAGCATTTATTTCAGACTAAGTTGCGGTTGACGTAGAACACTGCCTTTAACAGCTGCAGTGTGCCTGGAATTCAGGGCTTCCTGTTTGAAAAAATCCTATCTCTAGGCTGAACCCTAACCCTAACCCTAGGCAGATAAATCAGCCTGGGTATAGGGATGTTCCCAAGGAAAAAAGCACTGGAAGGAGCATGTTGAGGCAATTTTTGGCTGCCCTTGGGAAGCCTTTTGCAGCTGCACTGGGTCTGGAGCTCAGGGTATACTGATTTAAAATCCCTATCTCTTGGCGTGAACATGGGTGCAACTGGAGGCAAGTAAATCAGCCTAGGTTCAATGATGGTCCCAAGGAAAAAGCGCTGGAGGCAGCCAAGTTGTGGCACTTTTCCCCTCCTCTTGGGTAGTCCTTCGCAGCTGCTGTGTTCTTGGAACTCAGGGCTTTCTGGTTAAAAAAACACTAACCCTAGGCGTAACTCAAACCTTAACCCTAGGAAGGAAAATCAGCCTATGGTTCGGGATGGACTCATGAGAATAGCAGCAGAGGCAGCCAAGTTGTGTCAGTTCTGCGGCCCTCTTGGGATGCCTTGAACAGCTGCAGTGTGCCTGGAGCTAAGGGCTTCCTAGTTTTAAAAATCCTAGCCCTAGGCCTAAGCCTTACAGTAACCCTGGGAAGGTAAATCAGTGTGGTGTTAGGCTTCTTGCCAAGGAAAAAGCCGGGAAAGCAGACATGTTGTGGCACTTTTGCACTCCCATTTGGATGCCTTTCACAGCTCCAGTGTGCCTGGAACTCAGGGCTTCCTGATTTTAAAAATCCTAGCCCTAGGCCGAACCCCATCCCTATGACGAGAAAGGCAAATCAGCCAGGAATTAGGCATGTCCCCAAGGAAAAAGCTGTGGAGGCAGGCATGTTGTGGTACTTTTGCGCTCTTCTTGGGAAGTCCTTCGCAGCTGCTGTGTTCTTGGAACTCAGGGATTTCTGGTTAATAGAACCCTTACCCTAGGCGTAACTCAAACCTTAACCCTAGGAAGGAAAATCAGCCTATGGTTCAGGATGGTCTCATGAGAATAGAAGCAGAGGCAGCCAAGTTGTGTCACTTCTGCGGCCCTCTTGGGATGCCTTTCGCAGCTGCAGTGTGCCTGGAGCCCAGGGCTTACTGGTTTTAAAAGTCCTAGGCCTAAGCCTAACAGTAACCCTAGGAAGGTAAATCAGCCGCGTATTAGGGTTCTTCCTAAGGGAAAAGCCGTGAAAGCAGCCATGTTGTGGCACTTTTGCACTCCCTTTGGGATGCCTTTGGCAGATGCAGTAAGCCTGGAACTCAGGGCTTCCTGGTTAAAAAACTCCAAGCCCTAGGCTGAAGCCTAACACTAACCCTAGTCAGATAAATCAGCCTAGGTATAGGGATGGTGCCAAGGAAAAAGCTGTGAAAGCTGCCATGTTGTGGTACTTTAGTACTCCCCTTGGGATGCCTTTCGCAGCTGCAGTGTGCCTGGAGCCCAGGGCTTCCTGGTTTTAAAAGTCCTAGGCCTAAGCCTAACAGTAACCCTAGGAAGGTAAATCAGCCGCGTATTAGGGTTCTTCCTAAGGGAAAAGCCGTGAAAGCAGCCATGTTGTGGCACTTTTGCACTCCCTTTGGGATGCCTTTGGCAGATGCAGTAAGCCTGGAACTCAGGGCTTCCTGGTTAAAAAACTCCAAGCCCTAGACCGAACCCCAACCCTAAGACGAGAAAGGCAAATCAGCCAGGAATTAGGCATGTCCCCAAGGAAAAAGCTGTGGAGGCAGGCATGTTGTGGTACTTTTGCGCTCTTCTTGGGTAGTCCTTCGCAGCTGCTGTGTTCTTGGAACTCAGGGCTTTCTGGTTAATAGAACTCTTACCCTAGGCGTAACTCAAACCTTAACCCTAGGAAGGAAAATCAGCCTATGGTTCGGGACGGTCTCATGAGAATAGCAGCAGAGGCAGCCAAGTTGTGTCACTTCTGCGGCCCTCTTGGGATGCCTTTAACAGCTGCATGTGCCTGGAGCCCAGGGCTTCCTGGTTTTAAAAGTCCTAGGCCTAAGCCTAACAGTAACCCTAGGAAGGTAAATCTGCCGGGTATTAGGGTTCTTCCTAAGGGAAAAGCCGTGAAAGCAGCCATGTTGTGGCACTTCTGCACTCCCTTTGGGATGCTTTTGGCAGATGAAGTAAGCCTGGAACTCAGGGCTTCCTAGTTAAAAAAATCCTAGCCCTAGGCCGAACCCCAACCCTAAGACGAGAAAGGCAAATCAGCCAGGTATTAGGCATGTCCCCAAGGAAAAAGCTGTGGAGGCAGGCACGTTGTGGTACTTTTGCGCTCTTCTTGGGTAGTCCTTCGCAGCTGCTGTGTTCTTGGAACTCAGGGCTTTCTGGTTAATAGAACCCTTACCCTAGGCGTAACTCAAACCTTAACCCTAGGAAGGAAAATCAGCCTATGGTTCAGGATGGTCTCATGAGAATAGCAGCAGAGGCAGCCAAGTTGTGTCACTTCTGCGGCCCTCTTGGGATGCCTTTAACAGCTGCATGTGCCTGGAGCCCAGGGCTTCCTGGTTTTAAAAGTCCTAGGCCTAAGCCTAACAGTAACCCTAGGAAGGTAAATCAGCCGGGTATTAGGGTTCTTCCTAAGGGAAAAGCTGTGAAAGCAGCCATGTTGTAGCACTTTTACACTCCCTTTGGGATGCATTTGGCAGATGCAGTAAGCCTGGAACTCAGGGCTTCCTGGTTAAAAAACTCCAAGCCCTAGGCGGAACCCTAACCCTAACCCTAGGCAGATAAATCAGCCTAGGTATAGGGATGGTGCCAAGGAAAAAGCTGTGAAAGCTGCCATGTTGTGGTACTTTAGTATTTCCCTTGGGATGCCTTTAACAGCTGCAGTGTGCCTGGATCTAAGGGCTTCCTAGTTTTAAAAGTCCTAGGCCTAAGCCTAACAATAACCCTAGGAAGGTAAATCAGCCGCATATTAGGGTTCTTCCTAAGGGAAAAGCCGTGAAAGCAGCCATGTTGTGGCACTTCTGCACTCCCTTTGGGATGCTTTTGGCAGATGAAGTAAGCCTGGAACTCAGGGCTTCCTAGTTAAAAAAATCCTAGCCCTAGGCCGAACCCCAACCCTAAGACGAGAAAGGCAAATCAGCCAGGAATTAGGCATGTCCCCAAGGAAAAAGCTGTGGAGGCAGGCACGTTGTGGTACTTTTGCGCTCTTCTTGGGTAGTCCTTCGCAGCTGCTGTGTTCTTGGAACTCAGGGCTTTCTGGTTAATAGAACCCTTACCCTAGGCGTAACTCAAACCTTAACCCTAGGAAGGAAAATCAGCCTATGGTTCAGGATGGTCTCATGAGAATAGCAGCAGAGGCAGCCAAGTTGTGTCACTTCTGCGGCCCTCTTGGGATGCCTTTAACAGCTGCATGTGCCTGGAGCCCAGGGCTTCCTGGTTTTAAAAGTCCTAGGCCTAAGCCTAACAGTAACCCTAGGAAGGTAAATCAGCCGGGTATTAGGGTTCTTCCTAAGGGAAAAGCCGTGAAAGCAACCATGTTGTGGCACTTCTGCACTCCCTTTCGGATGCCTTTGGCAGATGCAGTAAGCCTGGAACTCAGGGCTTCCTGGTTAAAAAACTCCAAGCCCTAGGCTGAAGCCTAACCCTATCCCCAGGAAGGAAAATCAGCCTAAGTATAGGGATCGTGCCACGTCTAGAACACGATGGGAGATGTTTTCTGTGCTGGCACAGTTTTTCCTCGCCAGACATAGTGGAAAAGCTTTTTGCTAAGATGTAGACGAGAAGAGACGCTAAAGACGAAGGTACGATGCTGTCCGGAGCTAAGAGCCGCTCCCGGGCGTCTTTCGGCAGAAGCCGCGCTAAAGAGTGCACAGTGAGCGGCACAATCGTCTTTGCGCGAAGAAGCCGCTTCTTCGCCTCCGGGAGCCGGAGAGAGCGGCACCTTCGGAAAGGTGAAGAAGGAAGCTGTACAACACTGGGATTGTGTGCGCAGCTTGCCAACTGCTAGAAAACAGTACCTTTGCACTCTCCTGACTTTTCCAATCACATGAACATTCGATTGGAAGCTGTTTTGGACAACTTTTCTTTCCTTCATGCCAAACACTCGGCACACCTCCGTGCAACGTCTAGAACACGATAGGAGATGTTTTCTGTGCTGGCACAATTTCTCCTTGCCAGACATAGTGGAAAAGCTTTTTGCTAAGATGTAGACGACAAGAGAGGCTAAGGACTGGATGTAAGCAAATGACACTCATCTTCAAAAAAGGCAATTAGGAGGACTCCCAATCGTACAAACCAGCCAGCCTCTTTTTTATACCCAAAAAATTGATGAAGCAGCTCTTCCTGGAAAACCTTGCCAGGCACATGAAAGACGACACAATAATGTAGTTAGCATGATTTTTCAGGGTCATTTCATGCTGAACATAACTTTAAACTCCTCTGATGAATCAACTTGACTGGTAGATGAAGGGAATATTATCTGCCTGGGCTTCAGGGAGGTTTTTGACATATCTCTACATGGCAGCACACATCCATATGGAAGCAATAGTGCAAAGGGGAGGGAATCAGTGTCTTTTCAGTGATGCTGAGTGAAAAGACAAGAGGCAGTGGGCACACACTGAAATACAGGAACATCAGGAAATGATTCTTTACTGTGAGGGTGAGTGAACCACGGCACAGACTGCCCAGAAAGATTGTGGAGCCTGGATCTTTGAAGACATTAAAAGTACACCCAGATAGAATCCTGGGCAAGAGGCTCTAGGTATCCTGGTTTAGGAATGGGGGTTGGGCCTGGTTAGCCCCACCAACCCCTTCCACTCTCATTCATTCTGTGCTAGTGAATTCTCTTCAAGATGCATTTCAAGCACTGGCATGACAAAGTTCTGTGCAGACACAGATCCAAATGGACATGGCATCTAAGTTCCTTAAGCAGTCTTCAAGAAGAATGTAAACCTCTGGGGCAAGTGTCTCTTCCCTAACTGAATCCCTTTCATGGGAAAATTCCCAGCTCTAGAAAGATCTTCTGATACGCATGCTTAAGACTGACACTGGCTGAGCAAATTTCTCCCTATGTGTATCTAAGACCAGTTAGGATCTTCACCCAAAGTGCTGTCAACATAGTCACAGAATGCCTATTGTTAAGAAGTGACAACTTCCATCAGAATGGCAACCATTGGTCCACCAAATGGATGAATGGATGGGAATTATCTGCTTGGGTTAAAAACAAAAAGAAAGAGTTGGTCTTTACTTATCAATTTCATTGCAATATTGATAAGGGAAGAAAAAGACCTAAGTCCTTGACTTTCTTAACTGGAGGAAAGATTTTAAAAATTCCTTGTAAAAATGTATGATCACAATCAGACTATTGAAACCATTTGAGTTGGGAAAAAAGTTCCAAAATTGTCTAGAGAGTGGCAAAGAAGCCAAGAAAATAGGAAAGAAACAAAAAGAGGGCAAAAGAGTAAGCTTCAGTGTACAAGCTCGTTCTAGAAGTAGTCTGCCGGGGAAAGGAAGCCCCAGTTGAATTTCCAATGTATTCCTGCGCTTGATTCAGTAACTGGTCAATGTAAAAACCAATCCTTTTGTATAACTTCTTCCAGCAACAAAAACTCCAACAGGTTGACACTACCATCATGCCTGTTCCAGACATATTTCAAAGAGAAATGATGATTTTCTTGAAAACCTACTTGCATAAAAGTTGCAAGATGGTGGAGGGATTGCCACATCCTCCTTCCTCCATCTGGCTTGAAAGTAGATTTGATAAAATATGCAACAAAGCACATGATTTATAAGGTAGAGTGAAATGGATGATTTGGGAATTGATCTCTTGTTGATAGTAAACTTCACATCCACTCTGTGTGACCTTTCTAAAACAAAATGTGGAGCTGAGGCATGAATCTGCCACAACAATTGTAAAGCAAACATACACACTCCCCTTCACATGCCCCCCCTTCCACACACACCTAGGCACACACAGAGATCAGCACAGCAGATCATGAACACCTTGGAAAAGACTGAAATGCTAAATGCCTCTCTTGATGGGCAAAAGAGCTGGTGCAGTAATTCAAATGCCTGGTACAAAAATTCTGTTTCATATTTAGCTCCTATTTAAAACACAGCTTTTCATTTCATTCTATTTACAGAATATTTTCTTTTCATTTGTTTCTTTAAAATTACTTAGTTCTCACCTGTTGTATGTCTAGGAATATTTTCTTCCAAAAATAGAAAAAAATAGATGCTATCTTTTCAGCAGAAAACATTGGTTGATACAATTTTAAACCATCATGATATGGAAGAATTGTTCTGTCCCTCTCGAAGGTGGAAGAAGCATTTGGATCACAGATCATCTACAATGAAATACTTGACATGTTTAAGATGCTTTCAATCAATTTTGATTGTCAATTGCTTCTTCGTTGTAAACAGTCATTTTTCAGTGAAGGGCAAGTGTGTGTGGTATATCTACATGATGTGTTCAAACCCAGTTCCTACTAATGGCCAGGCTGAATTCCAGGAAATAACGTCCCGAATGATATTTTGCCGCCTTCTTTGGCACTTCATGAAATCTTACCATGATGAAGTGCTGAAACACAGAGATTTTCTCTTAGAGAGTGTCTCATGTTGTAACCCATCCCATGGATTTTATGCTGTAATTCTTATCTCTTTTAAAATTTGCTATCTTCTGTACAGTTTTCATGAACATTTCTGTTACAGTAGTGAATAGCACAGATAAATGTCATTTTGTACAACTTTGAATTTACCCCAAGAGCTGAGAGAAAACTTGCTCCTATACTTCAATCCCAGTTTCTTCTATAGTCCAACTTTGTTTCTCTACCATCAAGCTTCTCCTTTGTTGCTGCTCCAAGCCCCGTCCAAGCTGACCTTGAATACTTTCAGGGATGGGACACCCACAACTTCCCTGGGCAACCTGTTCCAGTGTTCCAGCACTCCCACAGTAAAAAAGGCCTTCCTTTCATCTAATATGTGTAGGAAATCATAAATCTAGGCATAGAAATTTGGAGTGCAAATTTGAAATTCTTTTGATTTGAAGCACATTTTATATGAATACTGACTTACAGATGACTAAAAGATGTTGATGGGCATTTGAGCTGACAAGTTTTGAAAAAGTGTACGGAAATTAACATTGAAACCACTAAAATTAAAAACTTCTTCCCATTTTCTTTCTCCTCTCCTATTCAAAATTGCAAATGTCAGATATCAGTGCTTCATGCAAACCTCTCAGATGCTCTCAGGGAAAAAGCATTTATTTCAGACTAAGTTGCGGTTGACGTAGAACACTGCCTTTAACAGCTGCAGTGTGCCTGGAATTCAGGGCTTCCTGTTTGAAAAAATCCTATCTCTAGGCTGAACCCTAACCCTAACCCTAGGCAGATAAATCAGCCTGGGTATAGGGATGTTCCCAAGGAAAAAAGCACTGGAAGGAGCATGTTGAGGCAATTTTTGGCTGCCCTTGGGAAGCCTTTTGCAGCTGCACTGGGTCTGGAGCTCAGGGTATACTGATTTAAAATCCCTATCTCTTGGCGTGAACATGGGTGCAACTGGAGGCAAGTAAATCAGCCTAGGTTCAATGATGGTCCCAAGGAAAAAGCGCTGGAGGCAGCCAAGTTGTGGCACTTTTCCCCTCCTCTTGGGTAGTCCTTCGCAGCTGCTGTGTTCTTGGAACTCAGGGCTTTCTGGTTAAAAAAACACTAACCCTAGGCGTAACTCTAACCCTCACCCTAGGAAGGAAAATCAGCCTATGGTTCGGGATGGACTCATGAGAATAGCAGCAGAGGCAGCCAAGTTGTGTCAGTTCTGCGGCCCTCTTGGGATGCCTTGAACAGCTGCAGTGTGCCTGGAGCTAAGGGCTTCCTAGTTTTAAAAATCCTAGCCCTAGGCCTAAGCCTTACAGTAACCCTGGGAAGGTAAATCAGTGTGGTGTTAGGCTTCTTGCCAAGGAAAAAGCCGGGAAAGCAGACATGTTGTGGCACTTTTGCACTCCCATTTGGATGCCTTTCACAGCTCCAGTGTGCCTGTAACTCAGGGCTTCCTGATTTTAAAAATCCTAGCCCTAGGCCGAACCCCATCCCTATGACGAGAAAGGCAAATCAGCCAGGAATTAGGCATGTCCCCAAGGAAAAAGCTGTGGAGGCAGGCATGTCGTGGTACTTTTGTGCTCTTCTTGGGAAGTCCTTCGCAGCTGCTGTGTTCTTGGAACTCAGGTCTTTCTGGTTAATAGAACCCTTACCCTAGGCGTAACTCAAACCTTAACCCTAGGAAGGAAAATCAGCCTATGGTTCAGGATGGTCTCATGAGAATAGAAGCAGAGGCAGCCAAGTTGTGTCACTTCTGCGGCCCTCTTGGGATGCCTTTCGCAGCTGCAGTGTGCCTGGAGCCCAGGGCTTCCTGGTTTTAAAAGTCCTAGGCCTAAGCCTAACAGTAACCCTAGGAAGGTAAATCAGCTGGGTATTAGGGTTCTTCCTAAGGGAAAAGCCGTGAAAGCAGCCATGTTGTGGCACTTTTGCACTCCCTTTGGGATGCATTTGGCAGATGCAGTAAGCCTGGAACTCAGGGCTTCCTGGTTAAAAAACTCCAAGCCCTAGGCTGAACCCTAACCCTAACGATAGGCAGATAAATCTGCCTAGGTATAGGGATGGTGCCAAGGAAAAAGCTGTGAAAGCTGCCATGTTGTGGTACTTTAGTACTCCCCTTGGGATGCCTTTCGCAGCTGCAGTGTGCCTGGAGCCCAGGGCTTCCTGGTTTTAAAAGTCCTAGGCCTAAGCCTAACAGTAACCCTAGGAAGGTAAATCAGCCGGGTATTAGGGTTCTTCCTAAGGGAAAAGCCGTGAAAGCAGCCATGTTGTGGCACTTTTGCACTCCCTTTGGGATGCCTTTGGCAGATGCAGTAAGCCTGGAACTCAGGGCTTCCTGGTTAAAAAACTCCAAGCCCTAGGCCGAACCCCAACCCTAAGACGAGAAAGGCAAATCAGCCAGGAATTAGGCATGTCCCCAAGGAAAAAGCTGTGGAGGCAGGCATGTTGTGGTACTTTTGCGCTCTTCTTGGGTAGTCCTTCGCAGCTGCTGTGTTCTTGGAACTCAGGGCTTTCTGGTTAATAGAACTCTTACCCTAGGCGTAACTCAAACCTTAACCCTAGGAAGGAAAATCAGCCTATGGTTCGGGACGGTCTCATGAGAATAGCAGCAGAGGCAGCCAAGTTGTGTCACTTCTGCGGCCCTCTTGGGATGCCTTTAACAGCTGCATGTGCCTGGAGCCCAGGGCTTCCTGGTTTTAAAAGTCCTAGGCCTAAGCCTAACAGTAACCCTAGGAAGGTAAATCTGCCGGGTATTAGGGTTCTTCCTAAGGGAAAAGCCGTGAAAGCAGCCATGTTTTGGCACTTCTGCACTCCCTTTGGGATGCTTTTGGCAGATGAAGTAAGCCTGGAACTCAGGGCTTCCTAGTTAAAAAAATCCTAGCCCTAGGCCGAACCCCAACCCTAAGACGAGAAAGGCAAATCAGCCAGGAATTAGGCATGTCCCCAAGGAAAAAGCTGTGGAGGCAGGCATGTTGTGGTACTTTTGCGCTCTTCTTGGCTAGTCCTTCGCAGCTGCTGTGTTCTTGGAACTCAGGGCTTTCTGGTTAATAGAACCCTTACCCCAGGCGAAATTCAAAGCTTAACCCTAGGAAGGAAAATCAGCCTATGGTTCGGGATGGTCTCATGGAAATATCAGTGGTGGCAGCCAAGTTGTGTCACTTTTGCGCTCCCCTTGGGATGCCTTTCGCAGCTGCAGTGTGCCTGGAGCCCAGGGCTTCCTGGTTTTAAAAGTCCTAGGCCTAAGCCTAACAGTAACCCTAGGAAGGTAAATCAGCCGCGTATTAGGGTTCTTCCTAAGGGAAAAGCCGTGAAAGCAGCCATGTTGTGGCACTTCTGCACTCCCTTTGGGATGCTTTTTGCAGATGAAGTAAGCCTGGAACTCAGGGCTTCCTAGTTAAAAATATCCTAGCCCTAGGCCGAACCCCAACCCTAAGACGAGAAAGGCAAATCAGCCAGGAATTAGGCATGTCCCCAAGGAAAAAGCTGTGGAGGCAGGCATGTTGTGGTACTTTTGCGCTCTTCTTGGCTAGTCCTTCGCAGCTGCTGTGTTCTTGGAACTCAGGGCTTTCTGGTTAATAGAACTCGTACCCTAGGCGTAACTCAAACCTTAACCCTAGGAAGGAAAATCAGCGTATGATTTGGGATGGTCTCATGAGAATAGAAGCAGAGGCAGCCAAGTTCTGTCACTTCTGCGGCCCTCTTGGGATGCCTTTAACAGCTGCAGTGTGCCTGGAGCCCAGGGCTTCCTGGTTAAAAAACTCCAAGCCCTAGGCTGAACCCTAACCCTAACCCTAGGCAGATAAATCTGCCTAGGTATAGGGATGGTGCCAAGGAAAAAGCTGTGAAAGCTACCATGTTGTGGTACTTTAGTACTCCCCTTGGGATGCCTTTCGCAGCTGCAGTGTGCCTGGAGCCCAGGGCTTCCTGGTTTTAAAAGTCCTAGGCCTAAGCCTAACAGTAACCCTAGGAAGGTAAATCAGCCGGGTATTAGGGTTCTTCCTAAGGGAAAAGCTGTGAAAGCAGCCATGTTGTGGCACTTTTGCACTCCCTTTGGGATGCCTTTGGCAGATGCAGTAAGCCTGGAACTCAGGGCTTCCTGGTTAAAAAACTCCAAGCCCTAGGCCGAACCCCAACCCTAAGACGAGAAAGGCAAATCAGCCAGGAATTAGGCATGTCCCCAAGGAAAAAGCTGTGGAGGCAGGCACGTTGTGGTACTTTTGCGCTCTTCTTGGGTAGTCCTTCGCAGCTGCTGTGTTCTTGGAACTCAGGGCTTTCTGGTTAATAGAACCCTTACCCTAGGCGTAACTCAAACCTTAACCCTAGGAAGGAAAATCAGCCTATGGTTCGTCATGGTCTCATGAGAATAGCAGCAGAGGCAGCCAAGTTGTGTCACTTCTGCGGCCCTCTTGGGATGCCTTTAACAGCTGCATGTGCCTGGAGCCCAGGGCTTCCTGGTTTTAAAAGTCCTAGGCCTAAGCCTAACAGTAACCCTAGGAAGGTAAATCAGCCGGGTATTAGGGTTCTTCCTAAGGGAAAAGCTGTGAAAGCAGCCATGTTGTAGCACTTTTACACTCCCTTTGGGATGCCTTTGGCAGATGCAGTAAGCCTGGAACTCAGGGCTTCCTGGTTAAAATCTCCAAGCCCTAGGATGAACCCTAACCCTAACCCTAGGCAGATAAATCAGCCTATGTATAGGGATGGTGCCAAGGAAAAAGCTGTGAAAGCTGCCATGTTGTGGTACTTTAGTATTCCCCTTGGGATGCCTTTAACAGCTGCAGTGTGCCTGGATCTAAGGGCTTCCTAGTTTTAAAAGTCCTAGGCCTAAGCCTAACAGTAACCCTAGGAAGGTAAATCAGCCGCATATTAGGGTTCTTCCTAAGGGAAAAGCCGTGAAAGCAGCCATGTTGTGGCACTTCTGCACTCCCTTTGGGATGCTTTTGGCAGATGAAGTAAGCCTGGAACTCAGGGCTTCCTAGTTAAAAAAATCCTAGCCCTAGGCCGAACCCCAACCCTAAGACGAGAAAGGCAAATCAGCCAGGAATTAGGCATGTCCCCAAGGAAAAAGCTGTGGAGGCAGGCATGTTGTGGTACTTTTGCGCTCTTCTTGGCTAGTCCTTCGCAGCTGCTGTGTTCTTGGAACTCAGGGCTTTCTGGT
Source organism: Ammospiza maritima maritima (assembly GCA_036010785.1). Taxonomy (NCBI): domain Eukaryota; kingdom Metazoa; phylum Chordata; class Aves; order Passeriformes; family Passerellidae; genus Ammospiza; species Ammospiza maritima. The sequence continues at coordinate 1,632,977 of JAYKTQ010000132.1, forward strand.
TAATAGAACTCGTACCCTAGGCGTAACTCAAACCTTAACCCTAGGAAGGAAAATCTGCCTATGGTTAGGGATGGTCTCATGAGAATAGCAGCAGAGGCAGCCACGTTGTGTCACTTCTGCGGCCCTCTTGGGATGCCTTTAACAGCTGCATGTGCCTGGAGCCCAGGGCTTCCTGGTTTTAAAAGTCCTAGGCCTAAGCCTAACAGTAACCCTAGGAAGGTAAATCAGCCACGTATTAGGGTTCTTCCTAAGGGAAAAGCCGTGAAAGCAGCCATGTTGTGGCACTTCTGCACTCCCTTTGGGATGCCTTTGGCAGATGAAGTAAGCCTGGAACTCAGGGCTTTCTAGTTAAAAAAATCCTAGCCCTAGGCCGAACCCCAACTCTAAGACGATAAAGGCAAATCAGCCAGGAATTAGGCATGTCCCCAAGGAAAAAGCTGTGGAGGCAGGCATGTTGTGGTACTTTTGCGCTCTTCTTGGCTAGTCCTTCGCAGCTGCTGTGTTCTTGGAACTCAGGGCTTTCTGGTTAACCGAACCCTTACCCCAGGCGAAACTCAAACCTTAACCCTAGGAACGAAAATCAACCTATGGTTCGGGATGGTCTCATGGAAATATCAGTGGTGGCAGCCAAGTTGCGTCACTTTTGCACTCCCCTTGGGATGCCTTTCGCAGCTGCAGTGTGCCTGGAGCCCAGGGCTTCCTGGTTTTAAAAGTCCTAGGCCTAAGCCTAACAGTAACCCTAGGAAGGTAAATCAGCCGCGTATTAGGGTTCTTCCTAAGGGAAAAGCCGTGAAAGCAGCCATGTTGTGGCACTTCTGCACTCCCTTTGGGATGCCTTTGGCAGATGAAGTAAGCCTGGAACTCAGGGCTTCCTAGTTAAAAAAATCCTAGCCCTAGGCCGAACCCCAACCCTAAGACGAGAAAGGCAAATCAGCCAGGAATTAGGCATGTCCCCAAGGAAAAAGCTGTGGAGGCAGGCATGTTGTGGTACTTTTGCGCTCTTCTTGGCTAGTCCTTCGCAGCTGCTGTGTTCTTGGAACTCAGGGCTTTCTGGTTAATAGAACCCTTACCCTAGGCGAAACTCAAACCTTAACCCTAGGAAGGAAAATCAGCCTATGGTTCGGGATGGTCTCATGATAATAGAAGCAGAGGCAGCCAAGTTGTGTCACTTCTGCGGCCCTCTTGGGATGCCTTTAACAGCTGCATATGCCTGGAGCCCAGGGCTTCCTGGTTTTAAAAGTCCTAGGCCTAAGCCTAACAGTAACCCTAGGAAGGTAAATCAGCCGAGTATTAGGGTTCTTCCTAAGGGAAAAGCTGTGAAAGCAGCCATGTTTTGGCACTTTTGCACTCCCTTTGGGATGCCTTTGGCAGATGCAGTAAGCCTGGAACTCAGGGCTTCCTGGTTAAAAAACTCCAAGCGCAAGGCTGAAGCCTAACCCTAACCCTAGGCAGATAAAACAGCCTAGGTATAGGGATGGTGCCAAGGAAAAAGCTGTGAAAGCTGCCATGTTGTTGCACTTTTTTACTCCTCTTGGGATGCCTTCAACAGATGCAGTGCGTCTGGAGCTAAGGGCTTCCTAGTTTTAAAAATCCTAGCCCTAGGCCTAAGCCTAACAGTAACCCTGGGAAGGGAAATCAGCCTGGTGTTAGGCTTCTTGCCAAGGAAAAAGCCGTGAAAGCAGCCATGTTGTGGCACTTTTGCACTCCCTTTTGGATGACTTTCACAGCTCCAGTGTGCTTGGAATTCAGGGCTTCCTGATTTTAAAAATCCTAGCACTAGGCCGAACCCCAACCCTAAGACGAGAAAGGCAAATCAGCCAGGAATTAGGCATGTCCCCAAGGAAAAAGCTGTGGAGGCAGGCATGTTGTGGTACTTTTGCGCTCTTCTTGGGTAGTCCTTCGCAGCTGCTGTGTTCTTGGAACTCAGGGCTTTCTGGTTAATAGAACCCTTAACCCAGGCGTAACTCAAACCTTAACCCTAGGAAGGAAAATCAGCCTATGGTTCGGAATGGTCTCATGGAAATATCAGTGGTGGCTGCCAAGTTGTGTCACTTCTGCGCTCCCCTTGGGATGCCTTTCGCAGCTGCAGTGTGCCTGGAGCCTGGGGCTTCCTGGTTTTAAAAGTCCTAGGCCTAAGCCTAACAGTAACCCAAGGAAGGTGAATCAGCCGGGTATTAGGGTTCTTCCTAAGGGAAAAGCCGTGAAAGCAACCATGTTGTGGCACTTCTGCACTCCCTTTCGGATGCCTTTGGCAGATGCAGTAAGCCTGGAACTCAGGGCTTCCTGGTTAAAAAACTCCAAGCCCTAGGCTGAAGCCTAACCCTATCCCCAGGAAGGAAAATCAGCCTAAGTATAGGGATCGTGCCACGTCTAGAACACGATGGGAGATGTTTTCTGTGCTGGCACAGTTTTTCCTCGCCAGTCATAGTGGAAAAGCTTTTTGCTAAGATGTAGACGAGAAGAGACGCTAAAGACGAAGGTACGATGCTGTCCGGAGGTAAGAGCCGCTCCCGGGCGTCTTTCGGCAGAAGCCGCGCTAAGGAGTGCACAGTGAGCGGCACAATCGTCTTTGCGCGAAGAAGCCGCTTCTTCGCCTCCGGGAGCCGGAGAGAGCGGCACCTTCGGAAAGGTGAAGAAGGAAGCTGTACAACACTGGGATTGTGTGCGCAGCTTGCCAACTGCTAGAAAACAGTACCTTTGCACTCTCCTGACTTTTCCAATCACATGAACATTCGATTGGAAGCTGTTTTGGACAACTTTTCTTTTCTTCATGCCAAACACTCGGCACACCTCCGTGCAACGTCTAGAACACGATGGGAGATGTTTTCTGTGCTGGCACAGTTTTTCCTCGCCAGACATAGTGGAAAAGCTTTTTGCTAAGATGTAGACGAGAAGAGACGCTAAAGACGAAGGTACGATGCTGTCCGGAGCTAAGAGCCGCTCCCGGGCGTCTTTCGGCAGAAGCCGCGCTAAGGAGTGCACAGTGAGCGGCACAATCGTCTTTGCGCGAAGAAGCCGCTTCTTCGCCTCCGGGAGCCGGAGAGAGCGGCACCTTCGGAAAGGTGAAGAAGGAAGCTGTACAACACTGGGATTGTGTGCGCAGCTTGCCAACTGATAGAAAACAGTACCTTTGCACTCTCCTGACTTTTCCAATCACATGAACATTCGATTGGAAGCTGTTTTGGACAAGTTTTCTTTCCTTCATGCCAAACACTCGGCACACCTCCGTGCAACGTCTAGAACACGATAGGAGATGTTTTTCTGTGCTGGCACAGTTTTTCCTCGCCAGACATAGTGGAAAAGCTTTTTGCTAAGATGTAGACGAGAAGAGGCGCTAAAGACGAAGGTACGATGCTGTCCGGAGCTAAGAGCCGCTCCCGGACGTCTTTCGGCAGAAGCCGCGCTAAAGAGTGCACAGTGAGCGGCACAATCGTCTTTGCGCGAAGAAGCCGCTTCTTCGCCTCCGGGAGCCGGAGAGACCGGCACCTTCGGAAAGGTGAAGAAGGAAGCTGTACAACACTGGGATTGTGTGCGCAGCTTGCCAACTGCTAGAAAACAGTACCTTTGCACTCTCCTGACTTTTCCAATCACATGAACATTCGATTGGAAGCTGTTTTGGACAACTTTTCTTTTCTTCATGCCAAACACTCGGCACACCTCCGTGCAACGTCTAGAACACGATGGGAGATGTTTTCTGTGCTGGCACAGTTTTTCCTCGCCAGACATAGTGGAAAAGCTTTTTGCTAAGATGTAGACGAGAAGAGACGCTAAAGACGAAGGTACGATGCTGTCCGGAGCTAAGAGCCGCTCCCGGGCGTCTTTCGGCAGAAGCCGCGCTAAGGAGAGCACAGTGAGCGGCACAATCGTCTTTGCGCGAAGAAGCCGCTTCTTCGCCTCCGGGAGCCGGAGAGAGCGGCACCTTCGGAAAGGTGAAGAAGGAAGCTGTACAACACTGGGATTGTGTGCGCAGCTTGGCAACTCATAGAAAACAGTACCTTTGCACTCTCCTGACTTTTCCAATCACATGAACATTCGATTGGAAGCTGTTTTGGACAAGTTTTCTTTCCTTCATGCCAAACACTCGGCAAACCTCCGTGCAACGTCTAGAACACGATAGGAGATGTTTTCTGTGCTGGCACAGTTTTTCCTCGCCAGACATAGTGGAAAAGCTTTTTGCTAAGATGTAGATGAGAAGAGACGCTAAAGACGAAGGTACGATGCTGTCCGGAGCTAAGAGCCGCTCCCGGGCGTCTTTCGGCAGAAGCCGCGCTAAGGAGTGCATAGTGAGCGGCACAATCGTCTTTGCGCGAAGAAGCCGCTTCTTCGCCTCCGGGAGCCGGAGAGAGCGGCACCTTCGGAAAGGTGAAGAAGGAAGCTGTACAACACTGGGATTGTTTGCGCAGCTTGCCAACTGATAGAAAACAGTACCTTTGCACTCTCCTGACTTTTCCAATCACATGAACATTCGATTGGAAGCTGTTTTGGACAACTTTTCTTTCCTTCATGCCAAACACTCGGCACACCTCCGTGCAACGTCTAGAACACGATGGGAGATGTTTTCTGTGCTGGCACAGTTTTTCCTCGCCAGACATAGTGGAAAAGCTTTTTGCTAAGATGTAGACGAGAAGAGACGCTAAAGACGAAGGTACGATGCTGTCCGGAGCTAAGAGCCGCTCCCGGGCGTCTTTCGGCAGAAGCCACGCTAAGGAGTGCATAGTGAGCGGCACAATCGTCTTTGCACGAAGAAGCCGCTTCTTCGCCTCCGGGAGCCGGAGAGAGCGGCACCTTCGGAAAGGTGAAGAAGGAAGCTGTACAACACTGGGATTGTGTGCGCAGCTTGCCAACTGATAGAAAACAGTACCTTTGCACTCTCCTGACTTTTCCAATCACATGAACATTCGATTGGAAGCTGTTTTGGACAACTTTTCTTTCCTTCATGCCAAACACTCGGCACACCTCCGTGCAACGTCTAGAACACGATGGGAGATGTTTTCTGTGCTGGCACAGTTTTTCCTCGCCAGACATAGTGGAAAAGCTTTTTGCTAAGATGTAGACGACAAGAGAGGCTAAGGACTGGATGTAAGCAAATGACACTCATCTTCAAAAAAGGCAATTAGGAGGACTCGCAATCGTACAAACCAGCCAGCCTCTTTTTTATATCCAAAAAATTGATGAAGCAGCTCTTCCTGGAAAACCTTGCCAGGCACATGAAAGACGACACAATAATGTAGTTAGCATGATTTTTCAGGGTCATTTAATGCTGAACATAACTTTAAACTCCTCTGATGAATCAACTTGACTGGTAGATGAAGGGAATATTATCTGCCTGGGCTTCAGGGAGGTTTTTGACATATCTCTACATGGCAGCACACATCCATATGGAAGCAATAGTGCAAAGGGGAGGGAATCAGTGTCTTTTCAGTGATGCTGAGTGAAAAGACAAGAGGCAGTGGGCACACACTGAAATACAGGAACATCAGGAAATGATTCTTTACTGTGAGGGTGAGTGAACCACGGCACAGACTGCCCAGAAAGATTGTGGAGCCTGGATCTTTGAAGACATTAAAAGTACACCCAGATAGAATCCTGGGCAAGAGGCTCTAGGTATCCTGGTTTAGGCAGGGGGGTTGGGCCTGGTTAGCCCCACCAACCCCTTCCACTCTCATTCATTCTGTGCTAGTGAATTCTCTTCAAGATGCATTTCAAGCACTGGCATGACAAAGTTCTGTGCAGACACAGATCCAAATGGACATGGCATCTAAGTTCCTTAAGCAGTCTTCAAGAAGAATGTAAACCTCTGGGGCAAGTGTCTCTTCCCTAACTGAATCCCTTTCATGGGAAAATTCCCAGCTCTAGAAAGATCTTCTGATACGCATGCTTAAGACTGACACTGGCTGAGCAAATTTCTCCCTATGTGTATCTAAGACCAGTTAGGATCTTCACCCAAAGTGCTGTCAACATAGTCACAGAATGCCTATTGTTAAGAAGTGACAACTTCCATCAGAATGGCAACCATTGGTCCACCAAATGGATGAATGGATGGGAATTATCTGCTTGGGTTAAAAACAAAAAGAAAGAGTTGGTCTTTACTTATCAATTTCATTGCAATATTGATAAGGGAAGAAAAAGACCTAAGTCCTTGACTTTCTTAACTGGAGGAAAGATTTTAAAAATTCCTTGTAAAAATGTATGATCACAATCAGACTATTGAAACCATTTGAGTTGGGAAAAAAGTTCCAAAATTGTCTAGAGAGTGGCAAAGAAGCCAAGAAAATAGGAAAGAAACAAAAAGAGGGCAAAAGAGTAAGCTTCAGTGTACAAGCTCGTTCTAGAAGTAGTCTGCCGGGGAAAGGAAGCCCCAGTTGAATTTCCAATGTATTCCTGCGCTTGATTCAGTAACTGGTCAATGTAAAAACCAATCCTTTTGTATAACTTCTTCCAGCAACAAAAACTCCAACAGGTTGACACTACCATCATGCCTGTTCCAGACATATTTCAAAGAGAAATGATGATTTTCTTGAAAACCTACTTGCATAAAAGTTGCAAGATGGTGGAGGGATTGCCACATCCTCCTTCCTCCATCTGGCTTGAAAGTAGATTTGATAAAATATGCAACAAAGCACATGATTTATAAGGTAGAGTGAAATGGATGATTTGGGAATTGATCTCTTGTTGATAGTAAACTTCACATCCACTCTGTGTGACCTTTCTAAAACAAAATGTGGAGCTGAGGCATGAATCTGCCACAACAATTGTAAAGCAAACATACACACTCCCCTTCACATGCCCCCCCTTCCACACACACCTAGGCACACACAGAGATCAGCACAGCAGATCATGAACACCTTGGAAAAGACTGAAATGCTAAATGCCTCTCTTGATGGGCAAAAGAGCTGGTGCAGTAATTCAAATGCCTGGTACAAAAATTCTGTTTCATATTTAGCTCCTATTTAAAACACAGCTTTTCATTTCATTCTATTTACAGAATATTTTCTTTTCATTTGTTTCTTTAAAATTACTTAGTTCTCACCTGTTGTATGTCTAGGAATATTTTCTTCCAAAAATAGAAAAAAATAGATGCTATCTTTTCAGCAGAAAACATTGGTTGATACAATTTTAAACCATCATGATATGGAAGAATTGTTCTGTCCCTCTCGAAGGTGGAAGAAGCATTTGGATCACAGATCATCTACAATGAAATACTTGACATGTTTAAGATGCTTTCAATCAATTTTGATTGTCAATTGCTTCTTCGTTGTAAACAGTCATTTTTCAGTGAAGGGCAAGTGTGTGTGGTATATCTACATGATGTGTTCAAACCCAGTTCCTACTAATGGCCAGGCTGAATTCCAGGAAATAACGTCCCGAATGATATTTTGCCGCCTTCTTTGGCACTTCATGAAATCTTACCATGATGAAGTGCTGAAACACAGAGATTTTCTCTTAGAGAGTGTCTCATGTTGTAACCCATCCCATGGATTTTATGCTGTAATTCTTATCTCTTTTAAAATTTGCTATCTTCTGTACAGTTTTCATGAACATTTCTGTTACAGTAGTGAATAGCACAGATAAATGTAATTTTGTACAACTTTGAATTTACCCCAAGAGCTGAGAGAAAACTTGCTCCTATACTTCAATCCCAGTTTCTTCTATAGTCCAACTTTGTTTCTCTACCATCAAGCTTCTCCTTTGTTGCTGCTCCAAGCCCCGTCCAAGCTGACCTTGAATACTTTCAGGGATGGGACACCCACAACTTCCCTGGGCAACCTGTTCCAGTGTTCCAGCACTCCCACAGTAAAAAAGGCCTTCCTTTCATCTAATATGTGTAGGAAATCATAAATCTAGGCATAGAAATTTGGAGTGCAAATTTGAAATTCTTTTGATTTGAAGCACATTTTATATGAATACTGACTTACAGATGACTAAAAGATGTTGATGGGCATTTGAGCTGACAAGTTTTGAAAAAGTGTACGGAAATTCACATTGAAACCACTAAAATTAAAAACTTCTTCCCATTTTCTTTCTCCTCTCCTATTCAAAATTGCAAATGTCAGATATCAGTGCTTCATGCAAACCTCTCAGATGCTCTCAGGGAAAAAGCATTTATTTCAGACTAAGTTGCGGTTGACGTAGAACACTGCCTTTAACAGCTGCAGTGTGCCTGGAATTCAGGGCTTCCTGTTTGAAAAAATCCTATCTCTAGGCTGAACCCTAACCCTAACCCTAGGCAGATAAATCAGCCTGGGTATAGGGATGTTCCCAAGGAAAAAAGCACTGGAAGGAGCATGTTGAGGCAATTTTTGGCTGCCCTTGGGAAGCCTTTTGCAGCTGCACTGGGTCTGGAGCTCAGGGTTTACTGATTTAAAATCCCTATCTCTTGGCGTGAACATAGGTGCAACTGGAGGCAAGTAAATCAGCCTAGGTTCAATGATGGTCCCAAGGAAAAAGCGCTGGAGGCAGCCAAGTTGTGGCACTTTTCCCCTCCTCTTGGGTAGTCCTTCGCAGCTGCTGTGTTCTTGGAACTCAGGGCTTTCTGGTTAAAAAAACACTAACCCTAGGCGTAACTCTAACCCTCACCCTAGGAAGGAAAATCAGCCTATGGTTCGGGATGGACTCATGAGAATAGCAGCAGAGGCAGCCAAGTTGTGTCAGTTCTGCGGCCCTCTTGGGATGCCTTGAACAGCTGCAGTGTGCCTGGAGCTAAGGGCTTCCTAGTTTTAAAAATCCTAGCCCTAGGCCTAAGCCTTACAGTAACCCTGGGAAGGTAAATCAGTCTGGTGTTAGGCTTCTTGCCAAGGAAAAAGCCGGGAAAGCAGCCATGTTGTTGCACTTTTGCACTCCCATTTGGATGCCTTTCACAGCTCCAGTGTGCCTGTAACTCAGGGCTTCCTGATTTTAAAAATCCTAGCCCTAGGCCGAACCCCATCCCTATGACGAGAAAGGCAAATCAGCCAGGAATTAGGGATGTCCCCAAGGAAAAAGCTGTGGAGGCAGGCATGTTGTGGTACTTTTGCGCTCTTCTTTGGAAGTCCTTCGCAGCTGCTGTGTTCTTGGAACTCAGGGCTTTCTGGTTAATAGAACCCTTACCCCAGGCGTAACTCAAACCTTAACCCTAGGAAGGAAAATCAGCCTATGGTTCGGGATGGTCTCATGGAAATATCAGTGGTGGCAGCCAAGTTGTGTCACTTTTGCGCTCCCCTTGGGATGCCTTTCGCAGCTGCAGTGTGCCTGGAGCCCAGGGCTTCCTGGTTTTAAAAGTCCTAGGCCTAAGCCTAACAGTAACCCTAGGAAGGTAAATCAGCCGAGTATTAGGGTTCTTCCTAAGGGAAAAGCCGTGAAAGCAGCCATGTTGTGGCACTTCTGCACTCCCTTTGGGATGCCTTTGGCAGATGCAGTAAGCCTGGAACTCAGGGCTTCCTGGTTAAAATCTCCAAGCCCTAGGCTGAACCCTAACCCTAACCCTAGGCAGATAAATCAGCCTAGGTATAGGGATGGAGCCAAGGAAAAAGCTGTGAAAGCTGCCATGTTGTTGCACTTTTGTACTCCCCTTGGGATGCCTTGAACAGCTGCAGTGTGCCTGGAACTAAGGGCTTCCTAGTTTTAAAAATCCTAGCCCTAGGCCTAAGCCTTACAGTAACCCTGGGAAGGGAAATCAGCCTGGTGTTAAGCTTCTTGCCAAGGAAAAAGCCGTGAAAGCAGCCATGTTGTGGCACTTTTGCACTCCCTTTTGGATGCCTTTCACAGCTCCAGTGTGCCTGGAACTCAGGGCTTCCTGATTTTAAAAGTCCTAGCCCTAGGCCGAACACCAACCCTAAGACGAGAAAGGCAAATCAGCCAGGAATTAGGCATGTCCCCAAGGAAAAAGCTGTGGAGGCAGGCATGTTGTGGTACTTTTGCGCTCTTCTTGGGTAGTCCTTCACAGCTGCTGTGTTCTTGGAACTCAGGGCTTTCTGGTTAATAGAACCCTTACCCTAGGCGTAACACAAACCTTAACCCTAGGAAGGAAAATCAGCCTATGGTTCGGGATGGTCTCATGAGAATAGCAGCAGAGGCAGCCAAGTTGTGTCACTTCTGCGGCCCTCTTGGGATGCCTTTCGCAGCTGCATGTGCCTGGAGCCCAGGGCTTCCTGGTTTTAAAAGTCCTAGGCATAAGCCTAACAGTAACCCTAGGAAGGTAAATCAGCCGCGTATTAGGGTTCTTCCTAAGGGAAAAGCCGTGAAAGCAGCCATGTTGTGGCACTTCTGCACTCCCTTTGGGATGCCTTTGGCAGATGAAGTAAGCCTGGAACTCAGGGCTTCCTAGTTAAAAAAATCCTAGCCCTAGGCCGAACCCCAACCCTAAGACGAGAAAGGCAAATCAGCCAGGAATTAGGCATGTCCCCAAGTAAAAAGCTGTGGAGGCAGGCATGTTGTGGTACTTTTGCGCTCTTCTTGGGTAGTCCTTCGCAGCTGCTGTGTTCTTGGAACTCAGGGCTTTCTGGTTAATAGAACCCTTACCCCAGGCGTAACTCAAACCTTAACCCTAGGAAGGAAAATCAGCCTATGGTTCGGGATGGTCTCATGGAAATATCAGTGGTGGCAGCCAAGTTGTGTCACTTTTGCGCTCCCCTTGGGATGCCTTTCGCAGCTGCAGTGTGCCTGGAGCCCAGGGCTTCCTGGTTTTAAAAGTCCTAGGCCTAAGCCTAACAGTAACCCTAGGAAGGTAAATCAGCCGCGTATTAGGGTTCTTCCTAAGGGAAAAGCTGTGAAAGCAGCCATGTTGTGGCACTTTTTCACACCCTTTGGGATGCCTTTGGCAGATGAAGTAAGCCTGGAACTCAGGGCTTCCTAGTTAAAAATATCCTAGCCCTAGGCCGAACCCCAACCCTAAGACGAGAAAGGCAAATCAGCCAGGAATTAGGCATGTCCCCAAGGAAAAAGCTGTGGAGGCAGGCATGTTGTGGTACTTTTGCGCTCTTCTTGGGTAGTCCTTCGCAGCTGCTGTGTTCTTGGAACTCAGGGCATTCTGGTTAATAGAACCCTTACCCCAGGCGTAACTCAAACCTTAACCCTAGGAAGGAAAATCAGCCTATGGTTCGGGATGGTCTCATGGAAATATCAGTGGTGGCAGCCAAGTTGTGTTACTTTTGCGCTCCCCTTGGGATGCCTTTCGCAGCTGCAGTGTGCCTGGAGCCCAGGGCTTCCTGGTTTTAAAAGTCCTAGGCCTAAGCCTAACAGTAACCCTAGGAAGGTAAATCAGCCGCGTATTAGGGTTCTTCCTAAGGGAAAAGCCGTGAAAGCAGCCATGTTGTGGCACTTCTGCACTCCCTTTGGGATGCCTTTGGCAGATGAAGTAAGCCGGGAACTCAGGGCTTCCTAGTTAAAAATATCCTAGCCCTAGGCCGAACCCCAACCCTAAGACGAGAAAGGCAAATCAGCCAGGAATTAGGCATGTCCCCAAGGAAAAAGCTGTGGAGGCAGGCATGTTGTGGTACTTTTGCGCTCTTCTTGGGTAGTCCTTCGCAGCTGCTGTGTTCTTGGAACTCAGGGCTTTCTGGTTAATAGAACCCTTACCCCAGGCGTAACTCAAACCTTAACCCTAGGAAGGAAAATCAGCCTATGGTTCAGGATGGTCTCATAAGAATAGCAGAAGAGACAGCCAAGTTGTGTAACTTCTGCAGCCCTCTTGGGATGCCTTTAACAGCTGCATGTGCCTGGAGCCCAGGGCTTCCTGGTTTTAAAAGTCCTAGGCCTAAGCCTAACAGTAACCCTAGGAAGGTAAATCAGCCGCGTATTAGGGTTCTTCCTAAGGGAAAAGTCGTGAAAACAGCCATGTTGTGGCACTTTTGCACTCCCTTTAGGATGCTTTTTGCAGATGCAGTAAGCCTGGAACTCAGGGCTTCCTGGTTAAAAAACTCCAAGCCCTAGGCTGAACCCTAACCCTAACCCTAGGCAGATAAAACAGCCTAGGTATAGGGATGGTGCCAAGGAAAAAGCTGTGAAAGCTGCCATGTTGTTGCACTTTTGTACTCCCCTTGGGATGCCTTGAACAGCTGCAGTGTGCCTGGATCTAAGGGCTTCCTAGTTTTAAAAATCCTAGCCCTAGGCCTAAGCCTTACAGTAACCCTGGGAAGGTAAATCAGCCGGTTTTAGGCTTCTTGCCAAGGAAAAAGCCGTGAAAGCAGCCATATTGTGGCACTTTTGCACTCCCTTTGGATGCCTTTCACAGCTCCAGTGTGCCTGGAACTCAGGGCTTTTTGATTTTAAAAGTCCTAGCCCTAGGCCGAACACCAACCCTAAGACGAGAAAGGCAAATCAGCCAGGAATTAGGCATGTCCCCAAGGAAAAAGCTGTGGAGGCAGGCATGTTGTGGTACTTTTGCGCTCTTCTTGGGTAGTCCTTCACAGCTGCTGTGTTCTTGGAACTCAGGGCTTTCTGGTTAATAGAACCCTTACCCTAGGCGTAACACAAACCTTAACCCTAGGAAGGAAAATCAGCCTATGGTTCAGGATGGTCTCATGAGAATAGAAGCAGAGGCAGCCAAGTTGTGTCACTTCTGCGGCCCTCTTGGGATGCCTTTCGCAGCTGCATGTGCCTGGAGCCGAGGGCTTCCTGGTTTTAAAAGTCCTATGCATAAGCCTAACAGTAACGCTAGGAAGGTAAATCAGCCGCGTATTAGGGTTCTTCCTAAGGGAAAAGCCGTGAAATCAGCCATGTTGTGGCACTTCTGCACTCCCTTTGGGATGCTTTTTGCAGATGAAGTAAGCGTGGAACTCAGGGCTTCCTAGTTAAAAAAATCCTAGCCCTAGGCCGAACCCCAACCCTAAGACGAGAAAGGCAAATCAGCCAGGAATTAGGCATGTCCCCAAGGAAAAAGCTGTGGAGGCAGGCACATTGTGGTACTTTTGCGCTCTTCTTGGGATGTCCTTCGCAGCTGCTGTGTTCTTGGAACTCAGGGCTTTCTGGTTAATAGTACCCTTACCCTAGGCGTAACTCAAACCTTAACCCTAGGAAGGAAAATCAGCCTATGGTTCAGGATGGTCTCATGAGAATAGCAGCAGAGGCAGCCAAGTTGTGTCACTTTTGCGCTCCCCTTGGGATGCCTTTAAAAGCTGCAGTGTGCCTGGAGCCCAGGGCTTCCTGGTTTTAAATGTCCTAGGCCTAAGCCTAACAGTAACCCTAGGAAGGTAAATCAGCCGCGTATTAGGGTTCTTCCTAAGGGAAAAGCCGTGAAAGCAGCCATGTTGTGGCACTTCTGCACTCCCTTTGGGATGCCTTTGGCAGATGCAGTAAGCCTGGAACTCAGGGCTTCCTGGTTAAAAAACTCCAAGCCCAAGGCTGAACCCTAACCCTAAGACGAGAAAGGGAAATCAGCCAGGAATTAGGCATGTCCCCAAGGAAAAAGCTGTGGAGGCAGGCATGTTGTGGTACTTTTGCGCTCTTCTTGGGTAGTCCGTCACAGCTGCTGTGTTCTTGGAACTCAGGGCTTTCTGGTTAATAGAACCCTTACCCCAGGCGTAACTCAAACCTTAACCCTAGGAAGGAAAATCAGCCTATGGTTCGGGATGGTCTCATGGAAATATCAGTGGTGGCAGCCAAGTTGTGTCACTTTTGCGCTCCCCTTGGGATGCCTTTCGCAGCTGCAGTGTGCCTGGAGCCCAGGGCTTCCTGGTTTTAAAAGTCCTTGGCCTAAGCCTAACAGTAACCCTAGGAAGGTAAATCAGCCGCGTATTAGGGTTCTTCCTAAGGGAAAAGCCGTGAAAGCAGCCATGTTGTGGCACTTCTGCACTCCCTTTGGGATGCCTTTAGCAGATGAAGTAAGCCTGGAACTCAGGGCTTCCTAGTTAAAAATATCCTAGCCCTAGGCCAAACCCCAACCCTAAGACGAGAAAGGCAAATCAGCCAGGAATTAGGCATGTCCCCAAGGAAAAAGCTGTGGAGGCAGGCATGTTGTGGTACTTTTGCGCTCTTCTTGGCTAGTCCTTCGCAGCTGCTGTGTTCTTGGAACTCAGGGCTTTCTGGTTAATAGAACCCTTACCCCAGGCGTAACTCAAACCTTAACACTAGGAAGGAAAATCAGCCTATGGTTCGGGATGGTCTCATGAGAATAGAAGCAGAGGCAGCCAAGTTGTGTCACTTCTGCGGCCCTCTTGGGATGCCTTTCGCAGCTGCATGTGCCTGGAGCCCAGGGCTTCCTGGTTTTAAAAGTCCTAGGCCTAAGCCTAACAGTAACCCTAGGAAGGTAAATCAGCCGCGTATTAGGGTTCTTCCTAAGGGAAAAGCCGTGAAAGCAGCCATGTTGTGGCACTTCTGCACTCCCTTTGGGATGCCTTTGGCAGATGAAGTAAGCCGGGAACTCAGGGCTTCCTAGTTAAAAAAATCCTAGCCCTAGGCCGAACCCCAACCCTAAGACGAGAAAGGCAAATCAGCCAGGAATTAGGCATGTCCCCAAGGAAAAAGCTGTGGAGGCAGGCATGTTGTGGTACTTTTGCGCTCTTCTTGGCTAGTCCTTCGCAGCTGCTGTTTTCTTGGAACTCAGGGCTTTCTGGTTAATAGAACCCTTACCCCAGGCGTAACTCAAACCTTAACCCTAGGAAGGAAAATCAGCCTATGGTTCAGGATGGTCTCATGAGAATAGCAGAAGAGACAGCCAAGTTGTGTAACTTCTGCAGCCCTCTTGGGATGCCTTTAACAGCTGCATGTGCCTGGAGCCCAGGGCTTCCTGGTTTTAAAAGTCCTAGGCCTAAGCCTAACAGTAACCCTAGGAAGGTAAATCAGCCGCGTATTAGGGTTCTTCCTAAGGGAAAAGTCGTGAAAACAGCCGTGTTGTGGCCCTTTTGCACTCCCTTTAGGATGCTTTTTGCAGATGAAGTAAGCCTGGAACTCAGGGCTTCCTGATTTTAAAAATCCTATCCCTAGGCCGAACCCCAACCCTAAGACGAGAAAGGCAAATCAGCCAGGAATTAGGCATGTCCCCAAGGAAAAAGCTGTGGAGGCAGGCACGTTGTGGTACTTTTGCGCTCTTCTTGGGTAGTCCTTCGCAGCTGCTGTGTTCTTGGAACTCAGGGCTTTCTGGTTAATAGAACTCTTACCCTAGGCGAAACTCAAACCTTAACCCTAGGAAGGAAAATCAGCCTATGGTTCGGGATGGTCTCATGGAAATATCAGTGGTGGCAGCCAAGTTGTGTCACTTTTGCGCTCCCCTTGGGATGCCTTTAAAAGCTGCAGTGTGCCTGGAGCCCAGGGCTTCCTGGTTTTAAATGTCCTAGGCCTAAGCCTAACAGTAACCCTAGGAAGGTAAATCAGCCGCGTATTAGGGTTCTTCCTAAGGGAAAAGCCGTGAAAGCAGCCATGTTGTGGCACTTCTGCACTCCCTTTGGGATGCCTTTGGCAGATGCAGTAAGCCTGGAACTCAGGGCTTCCTGGTTAAAAAACTCCAAGCCCAAGGCTGAACCCTAACCCTAAGACGAGAAAGGGAAATCAGCCAGGAATTAGGCATGTCCCCAAGGAAAAAGCTGTGGAGGCAGGCATGTTGTGGTACTTTTGCGCTCTTCTTGGGTAGTCCGTCACAGCTGCTGTGTTCTTGGAACTCAGGGCTTTCTGGTTAATAGAACCCTTACCCCAGGCGTAACTCAAACCTTAACCCTAGGAAGGAAAATCAGCCTATGGTTCGGGATGGTCTCATGGAAATATCAGTGGTGGCAGCCAAGTTGTGTCACTTTTGCGCTCCCCTTGGGATGCCTTTCGCAGCTGCAGTGTGCCTGGAGCCCAGGGCTTCCTGGTTTTAAAAGTCCTTGGCCTAAGCCTAACAGTAACCCTAGGAAGGTAAATCAGCCGCGTATTAGGGTTCTTCCTAAGGGAAAAGCCGTGAAAGCAGCCATGTTGTGGCACTTTTGCACACCCTTTGGGATGCCTTTAGCAGATGAAGTAAGCCTGGAACTCAGGGCTTCCTAGTTAAAAATATCCTAGCCCTAGGCCAAACCCCAACCCTAAGACGAGAAAGGCAAATCAGCCAGGAATTAGGCATGTCCCCAAGGAAAAAGCTGTGGAGGCAGGCATGTTGTGGTACTTTTGCGCTCTTCTTGGCTAGTCCTTCGCAGCTGCTGTGTTCTTGGAACTCAGGGCTTTCTGGTTAATAGAACCCTTACCCCAGGCGTAACTCAAACCTTAACACTAGGAAGGAAAATCAGCCTATGGTTCGGGATGGTCTCATGAGAATAGAAGCAGAGGCAGCCAAGTTGTGTCACTTCTGCGGCCCTCTTGGGATGCCTTTCGCAGCTGCATGTGCCTGGAGCCCAGGGCTTCCTGGTTTTAAAAGTCCTAGGCCTAAGCCTAACAGTAACCCTAGGAAGGTAAATCAGCCGCGTATTAGGGTTCTTCCTAAGGGAAAAGCCGTGAAAGCAGCCATGTTGTGGCACTTCTGCACTCCCTTTGGGATGCCTTTGGCAGATGAAGTAAGCCGGGAACTCAGGGCTTCCTAGTTAAAAAAATCCTAGCCCTAGGCCGAACCCCAACCCTAAGACGAGAAAGGCAAATCAGCCAGGAATTAGGCATGTCCCCAAGGAAAAAGCTGTGGAGGCAGGCATGTTGTGGTACTTTTGCGCTCTTCTTGGCTAGTCCTTCGCAGCTGCTGTTTTCTTGGAACTCAGGGCTTTCTGGTTAATAGAACCCTTACCCCAGGCGTAACTCAAACCTTAACCCTAGGAAGGAAAATCAGCCTATGGTTCAGGATGGTCTCATGAGAATAGCAGAAGAGACAGCCAAGTTGTGTAACTTCTGCAGCCCTCTTGGGATGCCTTTAACAGCTGCATGTGCCTGGAGCCCAGGGCTTCCTGGTTTTAAAAGTCCTAGGCCTAAGCCTAACAGTAACCCTAGGAAGGTAAATCAGCCGCGTATTAGGGTTCTTCCTAAGGGAAAAGTCGTGAAAACAGCCGTGTTGTGGCCCTTTTGCACTCCCTTTAGGATGCTTTTTGCAGATGAAGTAAGCCTGGAACTCAGGGCTTCCTGATTTTAAAAATCCTATCCCTAGGCCGAACCCCAACCCTAAGACGAGAAAGGCAAATCAGCCAGGAATTAGGCATGTCCCCAAGGAAAAAGCTGTGGAGGCAGGCACGTTGTGGTACTTTTGCGCTCTTCTTGGGTAGTCCTTCGCAGCTGCTGTGTTCTTGGAACTCAGGGCTTTCTGGTTAATAGAACTCTTACCCTAGGCGAAACTCAAACCTTAACCCTAGGAAGGAAAATCAGCCTATGGTTCAGGATGGTCTCATGAGAATAGAGGCAGAGGTAGCCAAGTTGTGTCACTTCTGCGGCCCTCTTGGGATGCCTTTAACAGCTGCAGTGTGCCTGGTGCCCAGGGCTTCCTGGTTTTAAAAGTCCTAGGCCTAAGCCTAACAGTAACCCTAGGAAGGTAAATCAGCCGGGTATTAGGGTTCTTCCTAAGGGAAAAGCTGTGAAAGCAGCCATGTTGTGGCACTTTTGCACTCCCTTTGGGATGCCTTTGGCAGATGCAGTAAGCCTGGAACTCAGGGCTTCCTGGTTAAAAAACTCCAAGCCCTAGGCTGAAGCCTAACCCTAACCCTAGGCAGATAAAACAGCCTAGGTATAGGGATGGTGCCAAGGAAAAAGCTGTGAAAGCTGCCATGTTGTTGCACTTTTGTACTCCCCTTGGGATGCCTTGAACAGCTGCAGTGTGCCTGGATCTAAGGGCTTCCTAGTTTTAAAAATCCTAGCCCTAGCCCTAAGCCTAACAGTAACCCTGGGAAGGGAAATCAGCCTGGTGTTAAGCTTCTTGCCAAGGAAAAAGCCGTGAAAGCAGCCATGTTGTGGCACTTTTGCACTCCCTTTTGGATGCCTTTCACAGCTCCAGTGTGCCTGGAACTCAGGGCTTCCTGATTTTAAAAATCCTAGCCCTAGGCTGAACCCCAACCCTAAGACGAGAAAGGCAAATCAGCCAGGAATTAGGCATGTCCCCAAGGAAAAAGCTGTGGAGGCAGGCATGTTGTGGTACTTTTGCGCTCTTCTTGGCTAGTCCTTCGCAGCTGCTGTTTTCTTGGAACTCAGGGCTTTCTGGTTAATAGAACCCTTACCCTAGGCGTAACTCAAACCTTAACCCTAGGAAGGAAAATCAGCCTATGGTTCAGGATGGTCTCATGAGAATAGCAGAAGAGACAGCCAAGTTGTGTAATTCTGCAGCCCTCTTGGGATGCCTTTAACAGCTGCATGTGCCTGGAGCCCAGGGCTTCCTGGTTTTAAAAGTCCTAGGCCTAAGCCTAACAGTAACCCTAGGAAGGTAAATCAGCCGCGTATTAGGGTTCTTCCTAAGGGAAAAGTCGTGAAAACAGCCATGTTGTGGCACTTTTGCACTCCCTTTTGGATGCTTTTTGCAGATGAAGTAAGCCTGGAACTCAGGGCTTCCTAGTTAAAAAAATCCTAGCCCTAGGCCGAACCCCAACCCCAAGACGAGAAAGGCAAATCAGCCAGGAATTAGGCATGTCCCCAAGGAAAAAGCTGTGGAGGCAGGCATGTTGTGGTACTTTTGCGCTCTTCTTGGCAAGTCCTTTGCAGCTGCTGTGTTCTTGGAACTCAGGGCTTTCTGGTTAATAGAACCCTTACCACAGGCGTAACTCTAACCTTAACCCTTGGAAGGAAAATCAGCCTATGGTTCGGGATGGTCTCATGGAAATATCAGTGGTGGCAGCCAAGTTGTGTCACTTTTGCGCTCCCCTTGGGATGCCTTTCGCAGCTGCAGTGTGCCTGGAGCCCAGGGCTTCCTGGTTTTAAAAGTCCTAGGCCTAAGCCTAACAGTAACCCTAGGAAGGTAAATCAGCCGCGTATTAGGGTTCTTCCTAAGGGAAAAGCCGTGAAAGCAGCCATGTTGTGGCACTTTTGCACACCCTTTGGGATGCCTTTGGCAGATGAAGTAAGCCTGGAACTCAGGGCTTCCTAGTTAAAAAAATCCTAGCCCTAGGCCGAACCCCAACCCTAAGACGAGAAAGGCAAATCAGCCAGGAATTAGGCATGTCCCCAAGGAAAAAGCTGTGGAGGCAGGCATGTTGTGGTACTTTTGCGCTCTTCTTGGGTAGTCCTTCGCAGCTGCTGTGTTCTTGGAACTCAGGGCTTTCTGGTTAAAAGAACTCTTACCCTAGGCGTAACTCAAACCTTAACCCTTGGAAGGAAAATCAGCCTATGGTTCAGGATGGTCTCATGAGAATAGAAGCAGAGGCAGCCAAGTTGTGTCACTTCTGCGGCCCTCTTGGGATGCCTTTCGCAGCTGCATGTGCCTGGAGCCGAGGGCTTCCTGGTTTTAAAAGTCCTATGCATAAGCCTAACAGTAACGCTAGGAAGGTAAATCAGCCGCGTATTAGGGTTCTTCCTAAGGGAAAAGCCGTGAAATCAGCCATGTTGTGGCACTTCTGCACTCCCTTTGGGATGCTTTTGGCAGATGAAGTAAGCGTGGAACTCAGGGCTTCCTAGTTAAAAAAATCCTAGCCCTAGGCCGAACCCCAATTCTAAGACGAGAAAGGCAAATCAGCCAGGAATTAGGCATGTCCCCAAGGAAAAAGCTGTGGAGGCAGGCACATTGTGGTACTTTTGCGCTCTTCTTGGGTAGTCCTTCACAGCTGCTGTGTTCTTGGAACTCAGGGCTTTCTGGTTAATAGAACCCTTACCCCAGGCGTAACTCAAACCTTAACCCTAGGAAGGAAAATCAGCCTATGGTTCGGGATGGTCTCATGGAAATATCAGTGGTGGCAGCCAAGTTGTGTCACTTTTGCGCTCCCCTTGGGATGCCTTTCGCAGCTGCAGTGTGCCTGGAGCCCAGGGCTTCCTGGTTTTAAAAGTCCTTGGCCTAAGCCTAACAATAACCCTAGGAAGGTAAATCAGCCGCGTATTAGGGTTCTTCCTAAGGGAAAAGCCGTGAAAGCAGCCATGTTGTGGAACTTTTGCACACCCTTTGGGATGCCTTTAGCAGATGAAGTAAGCCTGGAACTCAGGGCTTCCTAGTTAAAAATATCCTAGCCCTAGGCCAAACCCCAACCCTAAGACGAGAAAGGCAAATCAGCCAGGAATTAGGCATGTCCCCAAGGAAAAAGCTGTGGAGGCAGGCATGTTGTGGTACTTTTGCGCTCTTCTTGGCTAGTCCTTCGCAGCTGCTGTGTTCTTGGAACTCAGGGCTTTCTGGTTAATAGAACCCTTACCCCAGGCGTAACTCAAACCTTAACACTAGGAAGGAAAATCAGCCTATGGTTCGGGATGGTCTCATGAGAATAGAAGCAGAGGCAGCCAAGTTGTGTCACTTCTGCGGCCCTCTTGGGATGCCTTTCGCAGCTGCATGTGCCTGGAGCCCAGGGCTTCCTGGTTTTAAAAGTCCTAGGCCTAAGCCTAACAGTAACCCTAGGAAGGTAAATCAGCCGCGTATTAGGGTTCTTCCTAAGGGAAAAGCCGTGAAAGCAGCCATGTTGTGGCACTTCTGCACTCCCTTTGGGATGCCTTTGGCAGATGAAGTAAGCCGGGAACTCAGGGCTTCCTAGTTAAAAAAATCCTAGCCCTAGGCCGAACCCCAACCCTAAGACGAGAAAGGCAAATCAGCCAGGAATTAGGCATGTCCCCAAGGAAAAAGCTGTGGAGGCAGGCATGTTGTGGTACTTTTGCGCTCTTCTTGGCTAGTCCTTCGCAGCTGCTGTTTTCTTGGAACTCAGGGCTTTCTGGTTAATAGAACCCTTACCCCAGGCGTAACTCAAACCTTAACCCTAGGAAGGAAAATCAGCCTATGGTTCAGGATGGTCTCATGAGAATAGCAGAAGAGACAGCCAAGTTGTGTAACTTCTGCAGCCCTCTTGGGATGCCTTTAACAGCTGCATGTGCCTGGAGCCCAGGGCTTCCTGGTTTTAAAAGTCCTAGGCCTAAGCCTAACAGTAACCCTAGGAAGGTAAATCAGCCGCGTATTAGGGTTCTTCCTAAGGGAAAAGTCGTGAAAACAGCCATGTTGTGGCCCTTTTGCACTCCCTTTAGGATGCTTTTTGCAGATGAAGTAAGCCTGGAACTCAGGGCTTCCTGATTTTAAAAATCCTATCCCTAGGCCGAACCCCAACCCTAAGACGAGAAAGG
The DNA here is from genome assembly GCA_036010785.1 of Ammospiza maritima maritima. Lineage (NCBI taxonomy): Eukaryota > Metazoa > Chordata > Aves > Passeriformes > Passerellidae > Ammospiza > Ammospiza maritima. The sequence continues at coordinate 1,654,061 of JAYKTQ010000132.1, forward strand.
CAAATCAGCCAGGAATTAGGCATGTCCCCAAGGAAAAAGCTGTGGAGGCAGGCACGTTGTGGTACTTTTGCGCTCTTCTTGGGTAGTCCTTCGCAGCTGCTGTGTTCTTGGAACTCAGGGCTTTCTGGTTAATAGAACTCTTACCCTAGGCGAAACTCAAACCTTAACCCTAGGAAGGAAAGTCAGCCTATGGTTCAGGATGGTCTCATGAGAATAGAGGCAGAGGTAGCCAAGTTGTGTCACTTCTGCGGCCCTCTTGGGATGCCTTTAACAGCTGCAGTGTGCCTGGTGCCCAGGGCTTCCTGGTTTTAAAAGTCCTAGGCCTAAGCCTAACAGTAACCCTAGGAAGGTAAATCAGCCGGGTATTAGGGTTCTTCCTAAGGGAAAAGCTGTGAAAGCAGCCATGTTGTGGCACTTTTGCACTCCCTTTGGGATGCCTTTGGCAGATGCAGTAAGCCTGGAACTCAGGGCTTCCTGGTTAAAATACTCCAAGCCCTAGGCTGAACCCTAACCCTAACCCTAGGCAGATAAAACAGCCTAGGTATAGGGATGGTGCCAAGGAAAAAGCTGTGAAAGCTGCCATGTTGTTGCACTTTTGTACTCCCCTTGGGATGCCTTGAACAGCTGCAGTGTGCCTGGATCTAAGGGCTTCCTAGTTTTAAAAATCCTAGCCCTAGGCCTAAGCCTAACAGTAACCCTGGGAAGGGAAATCAGCCTGGTGTTAAGCTTCTTGCCAAGGAAAAAGCCGTGAAAGCAGCCATGTTGTGGCACTTTTGCACTCCCTTTTGGATGCCTTTCACAGCTCCAGTGTGCCTGGAACTCAGGGCTTCCTGATTTTAAAAATCCTAGCCCTAGGCCGAACCCCAACCCTAAGACGAGAAAGGCAAATCAGCCAGGAATTAGGCATGTCCCCAAGGAAAAAGCTGTGGAGGCAGGCATGTTGTGGTACTTTTGCGCTCTTCTTGGCTAGTCCTTCGCAGCTGCTGTGTTCTTGGAACTCAGGGCTTTCTGGTTAATAGAACCCTTACCCTAGGCGTAACTCAAACCTTAACCCTTGGAAGGAAAAGCAGCCTATGGTTCGGGATGGTCTCATGGAAATATCAGTGGTGGCAGCCAAGTTGTGTCACTTTTGCGCTCCCCTTGGGATGCCTTTCGCAGCTGCAGTGTGCCTGGAGCCCAGGGCTTCCTGGTTTTAAAAGTCCTCGGCCTAAGCCTAACAGTAACCCTAGGAAGGTAAATCAGCCGCGTATTAGGGTTCTTCCTAAGGGAAAAGCCGTGAAAGCAGCCATGTTGTGGCACTTCTGCACTCCCTTTGGGATGCCTTTGGCAGATGAAGTAAGCCTGGAACTCAGGGCTTCCTAGTTAAAAAAATCCTAGCCCTAGGCCGAACCCCAACCCTAAGACGAGAAAGGCAAATCAGCCAGGAATTAGGCATGTCCCCAAGGAAAAAGCTGTGGAGGCAGGCACGTTGTGGTACTTTTGCGCTCTTCTTGGGTAGTCCTTCGCAGCTGTTGTGTTCTTGGAACTCAGGTCTTTCTGGTTAATAGAACTCTTACCCTAGGCGTAACTCAAACCTTAACCCTAGGAAGGAAAATCAGCCTATGGTTCAGGATGGTCTCATGAGAATAGAAGCAGAGGCAGCCAAGTTGTGTCACTTCTGCGGCCCTCTTGGGATGCCTTTAACAGCTGCATGTGCCTGGAGCCCAGGGCTTCCTGGTTTTAAAAGTCCTAGGCCTAAGCCTAACAGTAACCCTAGGAAGGTAAATCAGCCGGGTATTAGGGTTCTTCCTAAGGGAAAAGCCGTGAAAGCAGCCATGTTGTGGCACTTTTGCACACCCTTTGGGATGCCTTTGGCAGATGCAGTAAGCCTGGAACTCAGGGCTTCTAGTTAAAAAAATCCTAGCCCTAGGCCGAACCCCAACCCTAAGACGAGAAAGGCAAATCAGCCAGGAATTAGGCATGTCCCCAAGGAAAAAGCTGTGGAGGCAGGCATGTTGTGGTACTTTTGCGCTCTTCTTGGCTAGTCCTTCGCAGCTGCTGTGTTCTTGGAACTCAGGGCTTTCTGGTTAATAGAACCCTTACCCTAGGCGTAACTCAAACCTTAACCCTAGGAAGGAAAATCAGCCTATGGTTCGGGATGGTCTCATGAGAATAGCAGCAGAGGCAGCCAAGTTGTGTCACTTCTGCGGCCCTCTTGGGATGCCTTTAACAGCTGCATGTGCCTGGAGCCCAGGGCTTCCTGGTTTTAAAAGTCCTAGGCCTAAGCCTAACAGTAACCCTAGGAAGGTAAATCAGCCGCGTATTAGGGTTCTTCCTAAGGGAAAAGCCGTGAAAGCAGCCATGTTGTGGCACTTTTTCACACACTTTGGGATGCCTTTGGCAGATGAAGTAAGCCTGGAACTCAGGGCTTCCTAGTTAAAAATATCCTAGCCCTAGGCCGAACCCCAACCCTAAGACGAGAAAGGCAAATCAGCCAGGAATTAGGCATGTCCCCAAGGAAAAAGCTGTGGAGGCAGGCATGTTGTGGTACTTTTGCGCTCTTCTTGGCTAGTCCTTCGCAGCTGCTGTGTTCTTGGAACTCAGGGCTTTCTGGTTAATAGAACTGTTACCCTAGGCGTAAATCAAAACATAACCCTAGGAAGGAATATCAGCCTATGGTTCAGGATGGTCTCATGAGAATAGCAGCAGAGGTAGCCAAGTTGTGTCACTTCTGCGGCCCTCTTGGGATGCCTTTAAGAGCTGCATGTGCCCGGAGCCCAGGGCTTCCTGGTTTTAAAAGTCCTAGGCCTAAGCCTAACAGTAACCCTAGGAAGGTAAATCAGCCGCGTATTAGGGTTCTTCCTAAGGGAAAAGCCGTGAAAGCAGCCATGTTGTGGCACTTTTTCACACACTTTGGGATGCCTTTGGCAGATGAAGTAAGCCTGGAACTCAGGGCTTCCTAGTTAAAAATATCCTAGCCCTAGGCCGAACCCCAACCCTAAGACGAGAAAGGCAAATCAGCCAGGAATTAGGCATGTCCCCAAGGAAAAAGCTGTGGAGGCAGGCATGTTGTGGTACTTTTGCGCTCTTCTTGGCTAGTCCTTCGCAGCTGCTGTGTTCTTGGAACTCAGGTCTTTCTGGTTAATAGAACTCTTACCCTAGGCGTAACTCAAACCTTGACCCTTGGAAGGAAAATCAGCCTATGGTTCAGGATGGTCTCATGAGAATAGAAGCAGAGGCAGCCAAGTTGTGTCACTTCTGCGGCCCTCTTGGGATGCCTTTAACAGCTGCAGTGTGCCTGGAGCCCAGGGCTTCCTGGTTTTAAAAGTCCTAGGCCTAAGCCTAACAGTAACCCTAGGAAGGTAAATCAGCTGGGTATTAGGGTTCTTCCTAAGGGAAAAGCTGTGAAAGCAGCCATGTTGTGGCACTTTTGCACTCCCTTTGGGATGCCTTTGGCAGATGCAGTAAGCCTGGAACTCAGGGCTTCCTGGTTAAAAAACTCCAAGCCCTAGGCTGAAGCCTAACCCTAACCCTAGGCAGATAAAACAGCCTAGGTATAGGGATGGTGCCAAGGAAAAAGCTGTGAAAGCTGCCATGTTGTTGCACTTTTGTACTCCCCTTGGGATGCCTTGAACAGCTGCAGTGTGCCTGGATCTAAGGGCTTCCTAGTTTTAAAAATCCTAGCCCTAGGCCTAAGCCTAACAGTAACCCTGGGAAGGGAAATCAGCCTGGTGTTAAGCTACTTGCCAAGGAAAAAGCCGTGAAAGCAACCATGTTGTGGCACATTTGCACTCCTTTTTGGATGCCTTTCACAGCTCCAGTGTGCCTGGAACTCAGGGCTTCCTGATTTTTAAAATCCTAGCCCTAGGCCGAACCCCAACCCTAAGACGAGAAAGGCAAATCAGCCAGGAATTAGGCATGTCCCCAAGGAAAAAGCTGTGGAGGCAGGCATGTTGTGGTACTTTTGCACTCTTCTTGGGAAGTCCTTCGCAGCTGCTGTGTTCTTGGAACTCAGGGCTTTCTGGTTAATAGAACCCTTACCCTAGGCGTAACTCAAACCTTAACCCTAGGAAGGAAAATCAGCCTATGGTTCGGGATGGTCTCATGGAAATATCAGTGGTGGCAGCCAAGTTGTGTCACTTTTGCGCTCCCCTTGGGATGCCTTTCGCAGCTGCAGTGTGCCTGGAGCCCAGGGCTTCCTGGTTTTAAAAGTCCTCGGCCTAAGCCTAACAGTAACCCTAGGAAGGTAAATCAGCCGCGTATTAGGGTTCTTCCTAAGGGAAAAGCCGTGAAAGCAGCCATGTTGTGGCACTTCTGCACTCCCTTTGGGATGCCTTTGGCAGATGAAGTAAGCCTGGAACTCAGGGCTTCCTAGTTAAAAAAATCCTAGCCCTAGGCCGAACCCCAACCCTAAGACGAGAAAGGCAAATCAGCCAGGAATTAGGCATGTCCCCAAGGAAAAAGCTGTGGAGGCAGGCACGTTGTGGTACTTTTGCGCTCTTCTTGGGTAGTCCTTCGCAGCTGTTGTGTTCTTGGAACTCAGGTCTTTCTGGTTAATAGAACTCTTACCCTAGGCGTAACTCAAACCTTAACCCTAGGAAGGAAAATCAGCCTATGGTTCAGGATGGTCTCATGAGAATAGAAGCAGAGGCAGCCAAGTTGTGTCACTTCTGCGGCCCTCTTGGGATGCCTTTAACAGCTGCAGTGTGCCTGGAGCCCAGGGCTTCCTGGTTTTAAAAGTCCTAGGCCTAAGCCTAACAGTAACCCTAGGAAGGTAAATCAGCCGGGTATTAGGGTTCTTCCTAAGGGAAAAGCCGTGAAAGCAGCCATGTTGTGGCACTTTTGCACACCCTTTGGGATGCCTTTGGCAGATGCAGTAAGCCTGGAACTCAGGGCTTCTAGTTAAAAAAATCCTAGCCCTAGGCCGAACCCCAACCCTAAGACGAGAAAGGCAAATCAGCCAGGAATTAGGCATGTCCCCAAGGAAAAAGCTGTGGAGGCAGGCATGTTGTGGTACTTTTGCGCTCTTCTTGGCTAGTCCTTCGCAGCTGCTGTGTTCTTGGAACTCAGGGCTTTCTGGTTAATAGAACCCTTACCCTAGGCGTAACTCAAACCTTAACCCTAGGAAGGAAAATCAGCCTATGGTTCGGGATGGTCTCATGAGAATAGCAGCAGAGGCAGCCAAGTTGTGTCACTTCTGCGGCCCTCTTGGGATGCCTTTAACAGCTGCATGTGCCTGGAGCCCAGGGCTTCCTGGTTTTAAAAGTCCTAGGCCTAAGCCTAACAGTAACCCTAGGAAGGTAAATCAGCCGCGTATTAGGGTTCTTCCTAAGGGAAAAGCCGTGAAAGCAGCCATGTTGTGGCACTTTTTCACACACTTTGGGATGCCTTTGGCAGATGAAGTAAGCCTGGAACTCAGGGCTTCCTAGTTAAAAATATCCTAGCCCTAGGCCGAACCCCAACCCTAAGACGAGAAAGGCAAATCAGCCAGGAATTAGGCATGTCCCCAAGGAAAAAGCTGTGGAGGCAGGCATGTTGTGGTACTTTTGCGCTCTTCTTGGCTAGTCCTTCGCAGCTGCTGTGTTCTTGGAACTCAGGGCTTTCTGGTTAATAGAACTGTTACCCTAGGCGTAAATCAAAACATAACCCTAGGAAGGAATATCAGCCTATGGTTCAGGATGGTCTCATGAGAATAGCAGCAGAGGTAGCCAAGTTGTGTCACTTCTGCGGCCCTCTTGGGATGCCTTTAAGAGCTGCATGTGCCCGGAGCCCAGGGCTTCCTGGTTTTAAAAGTCCTAGGCCTAAGCCTAACAGTAACCCTAGGAAGGTAAATCAGCCGCGTATTAGGGTTCTTCCTAAGGGAAAAGCCGTGAAAGCAGCCATGTTGTGGCACTTTTTCACACACTTTGGGATGCCTTTGGCAGATGAAGTAAGCCTGGAACTCAGGGCTTCCTAGTTAAAAATATCCTAGCCCTAGGCCGAACCCCAACCCTAAGACGAGAAAGGCAAATCAGCCAGGAATTAGGCATGTCCCCAAGGAAAAAGCTGTGGAGGCAGGCATGTTGTGGTACTTTTGCGCTCTTCTTGGCTAGTCCTTCGCAGCTGCTGTGTTCTTGGAACTCAGGTCTTTCTGGTTAATAGAACTCTTACCCTAGGCGTAACTCAAACCTTAACCCTTGGAAGGAAAATCAGCCTATGGTTCAGGATGGTCTCATGAGAATAGAAGCAGAGGCAGCCAAGTTGTGTCACTTCTGCGGCCCTCTTGGGATGCCTTTAACAGCTGCAGTGTGCCTGGAGCCCAGGGCTTCCTGGTTTTAAAAGTCCTAGGCCTAAGCCTAACAGTAACCCTAGGAAGGTAAATCAGCTGGGTATTAGGGTTCTTCCTAAGGGAAAAGCTGTGAAAGCAGCCATGTTGTGGCACTTTTGCACTCCCTTTGGGATGCCTTTGGCAGATGCAGTAAGCCTGGAACTCAGGGCTTCCTGGTTAAAAAACTCCAAGCCCTAGGCTGAAGCCTAACCCTAACCCTAGGCAGATAAAACAGCCTAGGTATAGGGATGGTGCCAAGGAAAAAGCTGTGAAAGCTGCCATGTTGTTGCACTTTTGTACTCCCCTTGGGATGCCTTGAACAGCTGCAGTGTGCCTGGATCTAAGGGCTTCCTAGTTTTAAAAATCCTAGCCCTAGGCCTAAGCCTAACAGTAACCCTGGGAAGGGAAATCAGCCTGGTGTTAAGCTACTTGCCAAGGAAAAAGCCGTGAAAGCAACCATGTTGTGGCACATTTGCACTCCTTTTTGGATGCCTTTCACAGCTCCAGTGTGCCTGGAACTCAGGGCTTCCTGATTTTTAAAATCCTAGCCCTAGGCCGAACCCCAACCCTAAGACGAGAAAGGCAAATCAGCCAGGAATTAGGCATGTCCCCAAGGAAAAAGCTGTGGAGGCAGGCATGTTGTGGTACTTTTGCACTCTTCTTGGGAAGTCCTTCGCAGCTGCTGTGTTCTTGGAACTCAGGGCTTTCTGGTTAATAGAACCCTTACCCTAGGCGTAACTCAAACCTTAACCCTAGGAAGGAAAATCAGCCTATGGTTCAGGATGGTCTCATGAGAATAGCAGCAGAGGCAGCCAAGTTGTGTCACTTCTGCGGCCCTCTTGGGATGCCTTTAACAGCTGCATGTGCCTGGAGCCCAGGGCTTCCTGGTTTTAAAAGTCCTAGGCCTAAGCCTAACAGTAACCCTAGGAAGGTAAATCAGCCGCGTATTAGGGTTCTTCCTAAGGGAAAAGCCGTGAAAGCAGCCATGTTGTGGCACTTTTTCACACACTTTGGGATGCCTTTGGCAGATGAAGTAAGCCTGGAACTCAGGGCTTCCTAGTTAAAAATATCCTAGCCCTAGGCCGAACCCCAAACCTAAGACGAGAAAGGCAAATCAGCCAGGAATTAGGCATGTCCCCAAGGAAAAAGCTGTGGAGGCAGGCATGTTGTGGTACTTTTGCGCTCTTCTTGGCTAGTCCTTCGCAGCTGCTGTGTTCTTGGAACTCAGGTCTTTCTGGTTAATAGAACTCTTACCCTAGGCGTAACTCAAACCTTAACCCTAGGAAGGAAAATCAGCCTAGGGTTCAGGATGGTCTCATGAGAATAGTAGCACAGGCAGCAGAGTTGTGTCACTTCTGCGGCCCTCTTGGGATGCCTTTAACAGCTGCAGTGTGCCTGGAGCCCAGGGCTTCCTGGTTTTAAAAGTCCTAGGCCTAAGCCTAACAGTAACCCTAGGAAGGTAAATCAGCCGCGTATTAGGGTTCTTCCTAAGGGAAAAGCTGTGAAAGCAGCCATGTTGTGGCACTTTTGCACTCCCTTTGGGATGCCTTTGGCAGATGCAGTAAGCCTGGAACTCAGGGCTTCCTGGTTAAAAAACTCCAAGCCCTAGGCTGAAGCCTAACCCTAACCCTAGGCAGATAAAACAGCCTAGGTATAGGGATGGTGCCAAGGAAAAAGCTGTGAAAGCTGCCATGTTGTTGCACTTTTGTACTCCCCTTGCGATGCCTTGAACAGCTGCAGTGTGCCTGGATCTAAGGGCTTCCTAGTTTTAAAAATCCTAGCCCTAGGCCTAAGCCTTACAGTAACCCTGGGAAGGGAAATCAGCCTGGTGTTAAGCTTCATGCCAAGGAAAAAGCCGTGAAAGCAACCATGTTGTGGCACATTTGCACTCCTTTTTGGATGCCTTTCACAGCTCCAGTGTGCCTGGAACTCAGGGCTTCCTGATTTTAAAAATCCTAGCCCTAGGCCGAACCCCAACCCTAAGACGAGAAAGGCAAATCAGCCAGGAATTAGGCATGTCCCCAAGGAAAAAGCTGTGGAGGCAGGCATGTTGTGGTACTTTTGCACTCCTCTTGGGAAGTCCTTCGCAGCTGCTGTGTTCTTGGAACTCAGGGCTTTCTGGTTAATAGAACCCTTACCCTAGGCGTAACTCAAACCTTAACCCTAGGAAGGAAAATCAGCCTATGGTTCGGGATGGTCTCATGAGAATAGCAGCAGAGGCAGCCAAGTTGTGTCACTTCTGCGGCCCTCTTGGGATGCCTTTAACAGCTGCATGTGCCCGGAGCCCAGGGCTTCCTGGTTTTAAAAGTCCTAGGCCTAAGCCTAACAGTAACCCTAGGAAGGGAAATCAGCCGCGTATTAGGGTTCTTCCTAAGGGAAAAGCCGTGAAAGCAGCCATGTTGTGGCACTTTTGCACACCCTTAGGGATGCCTTTGGCAGATGAAGTAAGCCTGGAACTCAGGGCTTCCTAGTTAAAAATATCCTAGCCCAAGGCCGAACCCCAACCCTAAGACGAGAAAGGCAAATCAGCCAGGAATTAGGCATGTCCCCAAGGAAAAAGCTGTGGAGGCAGGCATGTTGTGGTACTTTTGCGCTCTTCTTGGCTAGTCCTTCGCAGCTGCTGTGTTCTTGGAACTCAGGGCTTTCTGGTTAATAGAACTGTTACCCTAGGCGTAAATCAAAACTTAACCCTAGGAAGGAAAATCAGCCTATGGTTCAGGATGGTCTCATGAGAATAGCAGCAGAGGCAGCCAAGTTGTGTCACTTCTGCGGCCCTCTTGGGATGCCTTTAACAGCTGCAGTGTGCCTGGAGCCCAGGGCTTCCTGGTTTTAAAAGTCCTAGGCCTAAGCCTAACAGTAACCCTAGGAAGGTAAATCAGCTGGGTATTAGGGTTCTTCCTAAGGGAAAAGCTGTGAAAGCAGCCATGTTGTGGCACTTTTGCACTCCCTTTGGGATGCCTTTGGCAGATGCAGTAAGCCTGGAACTCAGGGCTTCCTGGTTAAAAAACTCCAAGCCCTAGGCTGAAGCCTAACCCTAACCCTAGGCAGATAAAACAGCCTAGGTATAGGGATGGTGCCAAGGAAAAAGCTGTGAAAGCTGCCATGTTGTTGCACTTTTGTACTCCCCTTGGGATGCCTTGAACAGCTGCAGTGTGCCTGGATCTAAGGGCTTCCTAGTTTTAAAAATCCTAGCCCTAGGCCTAAGCCTAACAGTAACCCTGGGAAGGGAAATCAGCCTGGTGTTAAGCTACTTGCCAAGGAAAAAGCCGTGAAAGCAACCATGTTGTGGCACATTTGCACTCCTTTTTGGATGCCTTTCACAGCTCCAGTGTGCCTGGAACTCAGGGCTTCCTGATTTTAAAAATCCTAGCCCTAGGCCGAACCCCAACCCTAAGACGAGAAAGGCAAATCAGCCAGGAATTAGGCATGTCCCCAAGGAAAAAGCTGTGGAGGCAGGCATGTTGTGGTACTTTTGCACTCCTCTTGGGAAGTCCTTCGCAGCTGCTGTGTTCTTGGAACTCAGGGCTTTCTGGTTAATAGAACCCTTACCCTAGGCGTAACTCAAACCTTAACCCTAGGAAGGAAAATCAGCCTATGGTTCAGGATGGTCTCATGAGAATAGCAGCAGAGGCAGCCAAGTTGTGTCACTTCTGCGGCCCTCTTGGGATGCCTTTAACAGCTGCATGTGCCTGGAGCCCAGGGCTTCCTGGTTTTAAAAGTCCTAGGCCTAAGCCTAACAGTAACCCTAGGAAGGTAAATCAGCCGCGTATTAGGGTTCTTCCTAAGGGAAAAGCCGTGAAAGCAGCCATGTTGTGGCACTTTTTCACACACTTTGGGATGCCTTTGGCAGATGAAGTAAGCCTGGAACTCAGGGCTTCCTAGTTAAAAATATCCTAGCCCTAGGCCGAACCCCAAACCTAAGACGAGAAAGGCAAATCAGCCAGGAATTAGGCATGTCCCCAAGGAAAAAGCTGTGGAGGCAGGCATGTTGTGGTACTTTTGCGCTCTTCTTGGCTAGTCCTTCGCAGCTGCTGTGTTCTTGGAACTCAGGTCTTTCTGGTTAATAGAACTCTTACCCTAGGCGTAACTCAAACCTTAACCCTAGGAAGGAAAATCAGCCTATGGTTCAGGATGGTCTCATGAGAATAGTAGCACAGGCAGCCAAGTTGTGTCACTTCTGCGGCCCTCTTGGGATGCCTTTAACAGCTGCAGTGTGCCTGGAGCCCAGGGCTTCCTGGTTTTAAAAGTCCTAGGCCTAAGCCTAACAGTAACCCTAGGAAGGTAAATCAGCCGCGTATTAGGGTTCTTCCTAAGGGAAAAGCTGTGAAAGCAGCCATGTTGTGGCACTTTTGCACTCCCTTTGGGATGCCTTTGGCAGATGCAGTAAGCCTGGAACTCAGGGCTTCCTGGTTAAAAAACTCCAAGCCCTAGGCTGAAGCCTAACCCTAACCCTAGGCAGATAAAACAGCCTAGGTATAGGGATGGTGCCAAGGAAAAAGCTGTGAAAGCTGCCATGTTGTTGCACTTTTGTACTCCCCTTGCGATGCCTTGAACAGCTGCAGTGTGCCTGGATCTAAGGGCTTCCTAGTTTTAAAAATCCTAGCCCTAGGCCTAAGCCTTACAGTAACCCTGGGAAGGGAAATCAGCATGGTGTTAAGCTTCTTGCCAAGGAAAAAGCCGTGAAAGCAACCATGTTGTGGCACATTTGCACTCCTTTTTGGATGCCTTTCACAGCTCCAGTGTGCCTGGAACTCAGGGCTTCCTGATTTTAAAAATCCTAGCCCTAGGCCGAACCCCAACCCTAAGACGAGAAAGGCAAATCAGCCAGGAATTAGGCATGTCCCCAAGGAAAAAGCTGTGGAGGCAGGCATGTTGTGGTACTTTTGCACTCCTCTTGGGAAGTCCTTCGCAGCTGCTGTGTTCTTGGAACTCAGGGCTTTCTGGTTAATAGAACCCTTACCCTAGGCGTAACTCAAACCTTAACCCTAGGAAGGAAAATCAGCCTATGGTTCGGGATGGTCTCATGAGAATAGCAGCAGAGGCAGCCAAGTTGTGTCACTTCTGCGGCCCTCTTGGGATGCCTTTAACAGCTGCATGTGCCCGGAGCCCAGGGCTTCCTGGTTTTAAAAGTCCTAGGCCTAAGCCTAACAGTAACCCTAGGAAGGGAAATCAGCCGCGTATTAGGGTTCTTCCTAAGGGAAAAGCCGTGAAAGCAGCCATGTTGTGGCACTTTTGCACACCCTTAGGGATGCCTTTGGCAGATGAAGTAAGCCTGGAACTCAGGGCTTCCTAGTTAAAAATATCCTAGCCCAAGGCCGAACCCCAACCCTAAGACGAGAAAGGCAAATCAGCCAGGAATTAGGCATGTCCCCAAGGAAAAAGCTGTGGAGGCAGGCATGTTGTGGTACTTTTGCGCTCTTCTTGGCTAGTCCTTCGCAGCTGCTGTGTTCTTGGAACTCAGGGCTTTCTGGTTAATAGAACTGTTACCCTAGGCGTAAATCAAAACTTAACCCTAGGAAGGAATATCAGCCTATGGTTCAGGATGGTCTCATGAGAATAGCAGCAGAGGTAGCCAAGTTGTGTCACTTCTGCGGCCCTCTTGGGATGCCTTTAAGAGCTGCATGTGCCCGGAGCCCAGGGCTTCCTGGTTTTAAAAGTCCTAGGCCTAAGCCTAACAGTAACCCTAGGAAGGTAAATCAGCCGCGTATTAGGGTTCTTCCTAAGGGAAAAGCCGTGAAAGCAGCCATGTTGTGGCACTTCTGCACTCCCTTTGGGATGCCTTTGGCAGATGAAGTAAGCCTGGAACTCAGGGTTTCCGAGTTAAAAAAATCCTAGCCCTAGGCCGAACCCCAACCCTAAGACGAGAAAGGCAAATCAGCCAGGAATTAGGCATGTCCCCAAGGAAAAAGCTGTGGAGGCAGGCATGTTGTGGTACTTTTGCGCTCTTCTTGGCTAGTCCTTCACAGCTGCTGTGTTCTTGGAACTCAGGTCTTTCTGGTTAATAGAACTCTTACCCTAGGCGTAACTCAAACCTTAACCCTAGGAAGGAAAATCAGCCTATGGTTCAGGATGGTCTCATGAGAATAGAAGCAGAGGCAGCCAAGTTGTGTCACTTCTGCGGCCCTCTTGGGATGCCTTTAACAGCTGCATGTGCCTGGAGCCCAGGGCTTCCTGGTTTTAAAAGTCCTAGGCCTAAGCCTAACAGTAACCCTAGGAAGGTAAATCAGCCGGGTATTAGGGTTCTTCCTAAGGGAAAAGCCGTGAAAGCAGCCATGTTGTGGCACTTTTGCACACCCTTTGGGATGCCTTTGGCAGATGCAGTAAGCCTGGAACTCAGGGCTTCTAGTTAAAAAAATCCTAGCCCTAGGCCGAACCCCAACCCTAAGACGAGAAAGGCAAATCAGCCAGGAATTAGGCATGTCCCCAAGGAAAAAGCTGTGGAGGCAGGCATGTTGTGGTACTTTTGCGCTCTTCTTGGCTAGTCCTTCGCAGCTGCTGTGTTCTTGGAACTCAGGGCTTTCTGGTTAATAGAACCCTTACCCTAGGCGTAACTCAAACCTTAACCCTAGGAAGGAAAATCAGCCTATGGTTCGGGATGGTCTCATGAGAATAGCAGCAGAGGCAGCCAAGTTGTGTCACTTCTGCGGCCCTCTTGGGATGCCTTTAACAGCTGCATGTGCCTGGAGCCCAGGGCTTCCTGGTTTTAAAAGTCCTAGGCCTAAGCCTAACAGTAACCCTAGGAAGGTAAATCAGCCGCGTATTAGGGTTCTTCCTAAGGGAAAAGCCGTGAAAGCAGCCATGTTGTGGCACTTTTTCACACACTTTGGGATGCCTTTGGCAGATGAAGTAAGCCTGGAACTCAGGGCTTCCTAGTTAAAAATATCCTAGCCCTAGGCCGAACCCCAACCCTAAGACGAGAAAGGAAAACCTGCCAGGAATTAGGCATGTCCCCAAGGAAAAAGCTGTGGAGGCAGGCATGTTGTGGTACTTTTGCGCTCTTCTTGGCTAGTCCTTCGCAGCTGCTGTGTTCTTGGAACTCAGGGCTTTCTGGTTAATAGAACTGTTACCCTAGGCGTAAATCAAAACTTAACCCTAGGAAGGAATATCAGCCTATGGTTCAGGATGGTCTCATGAGAATAGCAGCAGAGGTAGCCAAGTTGTGTCACTTCTGCGGCCCTCTTGGGATGCCTTTAAGAGCTGCATGTGCCCGGAGCCCAGGGCTTCCTGGTTTTAAAAGTCCTAGGCCTAAGCCTAACAGTAACCCTAGGAAGGTAAATCAGCCGCGTATTAGGGTTCTTCCTAAGGGAAAAGCCGTGAAAGCAGCCATGTTGTGGCACTTCTGCACTCCCTTTGGGATGCCTTTGGCAGATGAAGTAAGCCTGGAACTCAGGGTTTCCGAGTTAAAAAAATCCTAGCCCTAGGCCGAACCCCAACCCTAAGACGAGAAAGGCAAATCAGCCAGGAATTAGGCATGTCCCCAAGGAAAAAGCTGTGGAGGCAGGCATGTTGTGGTACTTTTGCGCTCTTCTTGGCTAGTCCTTCACAGCTGCTGTGTTCTTGGAACTCAGGTCTTTCTGGTTAATAGAACTCTTACCCTAGGCGTAACTCAAACCTTAACCCTAGGAAGGAAAATCAGCCTATGGTTCAGGATGGTCTCATGAGAATAGAAGCAGAAGCAGCCAAGTTGTGTCACTTCTGCGGCCCTCTTGGGATGCCTTTAACAGCTGCATATGCCTGGAGCCCAGGGCTTCCTGGTTTTAAAAGTCCTAGGCCTAAGCCTAACAGTAACCCTAGGAAGGTAAATCAGCCGCGTATTAGGGTTCTTCCTAAGGGAAAAGCCGTGAAAGCAGCCATGTTGTGGCACTTTTTCACACACTTTGGGATGCCTTTGGCAGATGAAGTAAGCCTGGAACTCAGGGCTTCCTAGTTAAAAAAATCCTAGCCCTAGGCCGAACCCCAACCCTAAGACGAGAAAGGCAAATCAGCCAGGAATTAGGCATGTCCCCAAGGAAAAAGCTGTGGAGGCAGGCATGTTGTGGTACTTTTGCGCTCTTCTTGGCTAGTCCTTCGCAGCTGCTGTGTTCTTGGAACTCAGGTCTTTCTGGTTAATAGAACTCTTACCCTAGGCGTAACTCAAACCTTAACCCTTGGAAGGAAAATCAGCCTATGGTTCAGGATGGTCTCATGAGAATAGAAGCAGAGGCAGCCAAGTTGTGTCACTTCTGCGGCCCTCTTGGGATGCCTTTAACAGCTGCAGTGTGCCTGGAGCCCAGGGCTTCCTGGTTTTAAAAGTCCTAGGCCTAAGCCTAACAGTAACCCTAGGAAGGTAAATCAGCTGGGTATTAGGGTTCTTCCTAAGGGAAAAGCTGTGAAAGCAGCCATGTTGTGGCACTTTTGCACTCCCTTTGGGATGCCTTTGGCAGATGCAGTAAGCCTGGAACTCAGGGCTTCCTGGTTAAAAAACTCCAAGCCCTAGGCTGAAGCCTAACCCTAACCCTAGGCAGATAAAACAGCCTAGGTATAGGGATGGTGCCAAGGAAAAAGCTGTGAAAGCTGCCATGTTGTTGCACTTTTGTACTCCCCTTGGGATGCCTTGAACAGCTGCAGTGTGCCTGGATCTAAGGGCTTCCTAGTTTTAAAAATCCTAGCCCTAGGCCTAAGCCTAACAGTAACCCTGGGAAGGGAAATCAGCCTGGTGTTAAGCTACTTGCCAAGGAAAAAGCCGTGAAAGCAACCATGTTGTGGCACATTTGCACTCCTTTTTGGATGCCTTTCACAGCTCCAGTGTGCCTGGAACTCAGGGCTTCCTGATTTTTAAAATCCTAGCCCTAGGCCGAACCCCAACCCTAAGACGAGAAAGGCAAATCAGCCAGGAATTAGGCATGTCCCCAAGGAAAAAGCTGTGGAGGCAGGCATGTTGTGGTACTTTTGCACTCTTCTTGGGAAGTCCTTCGCAGCTGCTGTGTTCTTGGAACTCAGGGCTTTCTGGTTAATAGAACCCTTACCCTAGGCGTAACTCAAACCTTAACCCTAGGAAGGAAAATCAGCCTATGGTTCAGGATGGTCTCATGAGAATAGCAGCAGAGGCAGCCAAGTTGTGTCACTTCTGCGGCCCTCTTGGGATGCCTTTAACAGCTGCATGTGCCTGGAGCCCAGGGCTTCCTGGTTTTAAAAGTCCTAGGCCTAAGCCTAACAGTAACCCTAGGAAGGTAAATCAGCCGCGTATTAGGGTTCTTCCTAAGGGAAAAGCCGTGAAAGCAGCCATGTTGTGGCACTTTTTCACACACTTTGGGATGCCTTTGGCAGATGAAGTAAGCCTGGAACTCAGGGCTTCCTAGTTAAAAATATCCTAGCCCTAGGCCGAACCCCAAACCTAAGACGAGAAAGGCAAATCAGCCAGGAATTAGGCATGTCCCCAAGGAAAAAGCTGTGGAGGCAGGCATGTTGTGGTACTTTTGCGCTCTTCTTGGCTAGTCCTTCGCAGCTGCTGTGTTCTTGGAACTCAGGTCTTTCTGGTTAATAGAACTCTTACCCTAGGCGTAACTCAAACCTTAACCCTTGGAAGGAAAATCAGCCTATGGTTCAGGATGGTCTCATGAGAATAGTAGCACAGGCAGCCAAGTTGTGTCACTTCTGCGGCCCTCTTGGGATGCCTTTAACAGCTGCAGTGTGCCTGGAGCCCAGGGCTTCCTGGTTTTAAAAGTCCTAGGCCTAAGCCTAACAGTAACCCTAGGAAGGTAAATCAGCCGCGTATTAGGGTTCTTCCTAAGGGAAAAGCTGTGAAAGCAGCCATGTTGTGGCACTTTTGCACTCCCTTTGGGATGCCTTTGGCAGATGCAGTAAGCCTGGAACTCAGGGCTTCCTGGTTAAAAAACTCCAAGCCCTAGGCTGAAGCCTAACCCTAACCCTAGGCAGATAAAACAGCCTAGGTATAGGGATGGTGCCAAGGAAAAAGCTGTGAAAGCTGCCATGTTGTTGCACTTTTGTACTCCCCTTGCGATGCCTTGAACAGCTGCAGTGTGCCTGGATCTAAGGGCTTCCTAGTTTTAAAAATCCTAGCCCTAGGCCTAAGCCTTACAGTAACCCTGGGAAGGGAAATCAGCCTGGTGTTAAGCTTCTTGCCAAGGAAAAAGCCGTGAAAGCAACCATGTTGTGGCACATTTGCACTCCTTTTTGGATGCCTTTCACAGCTCCAGTGTGCCTGGAACTCAGGGCTTCCTGATTTTAAAAATCCTAGCCCTAGGCCGAACCCCAACCCTAAGACGAGAAAGGCAAATCAGCCAGGAATTAGGCATGTCCCCAAGGAAAAAGCTGTGGAGGCAGGCATGTTGTGGTACTTTTGCACTCCTCTTGGGAAGTCCTTCGCAGCTGCTGTGTTCTTGGAACTCAGGGCTTTCTGGTTAATAGAACCCTTACCCTAGGCGTAACTCAAACCTTAACCCTAGGAAGGAAAATCAGCCTATGGTTCGGGATGGTCTCATGAGAATAGCAGCAGAGGCAGCCAAGTTGTGTCACTTCTGCGGCCCTCTTGGGATGCCTTTAACAGCTGCATGTGCCCGGAGCCCAGGGCTTCCTGGTTTTAAAAGTCCTAGGCCTAAGCCTAACAGTAACCCTAGGAAGGGAAATCAGCCGCGTATTAGGGTTCTTCCTAAGGGAAAAGCCGTGAAAGCAGCCATGTTGTGGCACTTTTGCACACCCTTAGGGATGCCTTTGGCAGATGAAGTAAGCCTGGAACTCAGGGCTTCCTAGTTAAAAATATCCTAGCCCAAGGCCGAACCCCAACCCTAAGACGAGAAAGGCAAATCAGCCAGGAATTAGGCATGTCCCCAAGGAAAAAGCTGTGGAGGCAGGCATGTTGTGGTACTTTTGCGCTCTTCTTGGCTAGTCCTTCGCAGCTGCTGTGTTCTTGGAACTCAGGGCTTTCTGGTTAATAGAACTGTTACCCTAGGCGTAAATCAAAACTTAACCCTAGGAAGGAATATCAGCCTATGGTTCAGGATGGTCTCATGAGAATAGCAGCAGAGGCAGCCAAGTTGTGTCACTTCTGCGGCCCTCTTGGGATGCCTTTAACAGCTGCAGTGTGCCTGGAGCCCAGGGCTTCCTGGTTTTAAAAGTCCTAGGCCTAAGCCTAACAGTAACCCTAGGAAGGTAAATCAGCTGGGTATTAGGGTTCTTCCTAAGGGAAAAGCTGTGAAAGCAGCCATGTTGTGGCACTTTTGCACTCCCTTTGGGATGCCTTTGGCAGATGCAGTAAGCCTGGAACTCAGGGCTTCCTGGTTAAAAAACTCCAAGCCCTAGGCTGAAGCCTAACCCTAACCCTAGGCAGATAAAACAGCCTAGGTATAGGGATGGTGCCAAGGAAAAAGCTGTGAAAGCTGCCATGTTGTTGCACTTTTGTACTCCCCTTGGGATGCCTTGAACAGCTGCAGTGTGCCTGGATCTAAGGGCTTCCTAGTTTTAAAAATCCTAGCCCTAGGCCTAAGCCTAACAGTAACCCTGGGAAGGGAAATCAGCCTGGTGTTAAGCTACTTGCCAAGGAAAAAGCCGTGAAAGCAACCATGTTGTGGCACATTTGCACTCCTTTTTGGATGCCTTTCACAGCTCCAGTGTGCCTGGAACTCAGGGCTTCCTGATTTTAAAAATCCTAGCCCTAGGCCGAACCCCAACCCTAAGACGAGAAAGGCAAATCAGCCAGGAATTAGGCATGTCCCCAAGGAAAAAGCTGTGGAGGCAGGCATGTTGTGGTACTTTTGCACTCTTCTTGGGAAGTCCTTCGCAGCTGCTGTGTTCTTGGAACTCAGGGCTTTCTGGTTAATAGAACCCTTACCCTAGGCGTAACTCAAACCTTAACCCTAGGAAGGAAAATCAGCCTATGGTTCAGGATGGTCTCATGAGAATAGCAGCAGAGGCAGCCAAGTTGTGTCACTTCTGCGGCCCTCTTGGGATGCCTTTAACAGCTGCATGTGCCTGGAGCCCAGGGCTTCCTGGTTTTAAAAGTCCTAGGCCTAAGCCTAACAGTAACCCTAGGAAGGTAAATCAGCCGCGTATTAGGGTTCTTCCTAAGGGAAAAGCCGTGAAAGCAGCCATGTTGTGGCACTTTTTCACACACTTTGGGATGCCTTTGGCAGATGAAGTAAGCCTGGAACTCAGGGCTTCCTAGTTAAAAATATCCTAGCCCTAGGCCGAACCCCAAACCTAAGACGAGAAAGGCAAATCAGCCAGGAATTAGGCATGTCCCCAAGGAAAAAGCTGTGGAGGCAGGCATGTTGTGGTACTTTTGCGCTCTTCTTGGCTAGTCCTTCGCAGCTGCTGTGTTCTTGGAACTCAGGTCTTTCTGGTTAATAGAACTCTTACCCTAGGCGTAACTCAAACCTTAACCCTAGGAAGGAAAATCAGCCTATGGTTCAGGATGGTCTCATGAGAATAGTAGCACAGGCAGCCAAGTTGTGTCACTTCTGCGGCCCTCTTGGGATGCCTTTAACAGCTGCAGTGTGCCTGGAGCCCAGGGCTTCCTGGTTTTAAAAGTCCTAGGCCTAAGCCTAACAGTAACCCTAGGAAGGTAAATCAGCCGCGTATTAGGGTTCTTCCTAAGGGAAAAGCTGTGAAAGCAGCCATGTTGTGGCACTTTTGCACTCCCTTTGGGATGCCTTTGGCAGATGCAGTAAGCCTGGAACTCAGGGCTTCCTGGTTAAAAAACTCCAAGCCCTAGGCTGAAGCCTAACCCTAACCCTAGGCAGATAAAACAGCCTAGGTATAGGGATGGTGCCAAGGAAAAAGCTGTGAAAGCTGCCATGTTGTTGCACTTTTGTACTCCCCTTGGGATGCCTTGAACAGCTGCAGTGTGCCTGGATCTAAGGGCTTCCTAGTTTTAAAAATCCTAGCCCTAGGCCTAAGCCTAACAGTAACCCTGGGAAGGGAAATCAGCCTGGTGTTAAGCTACTTGCCAAGGAAAAAGCCGTGAAAGCAACCATGTTGTGGCACATTTGCACTCCTTTTTGGATGCCTTTCACAGCTCCAGTGTGCCTGGAACTCAGGGCTTCCTGATTTTTAAAATCCTAGCCCTAGGCCGAACCCCAACCCTAAGACGAGAAAGGCAAATCAGCCAGGAATTAGGCATGTCCCCAAGGAAAAAGCTGTGGAGGCAGGCATGTTGTGGTACTTTTGCACTCTTCTTGGGAAGTCCTTCGCAGCTGCTGTGTTCTTGGAACTCAGGGCTTTCTGGTTAATAGAACCCTTACCCTAGGCGTAACTCAAACCTTAACCCTAGGAAGGAAAATCAGCCTATGGTTCAGGATGGTCTCATGAGAATAGCAGCAGAGGCAGCCAAGTTGTGTCACTTCTGCGGCCCTCTTGGGATGCCTTTAACAGCTGCATGTGCCTGGAGCCCAGGGCTTCCTGGTTTTAAAAGTCCTAGGCCTAAGCCTAACAGTAACCCTAGGAAGGTAAATCAGCCGCGTATTAGGGTTCTTCCTAAGGGAAAAGCCGTGAAAGCAGCCATGTTGTGGCACTTTTTCACACACTTTGGGATGCCTTTGGCAGATGAAGTAAGCCTGGAACTCAGGGCTTCCTAGTTAAAAATATCCTAGCCCTAGGCCGAACCCCAAACCTAAGACGAGAAAGGCAAATCAGCCAGGAATTAGGCATGTCCCCAAGGAAAAAGCTGTGGAGGCAGGCATGTTGTGGTACTTTTGCGCTCTTCTTGGCTAGTCCTTCGCAGCTGCTGTGTTCTTGGAACTCAGGTCTTTCTGGTTAATAGAACTCTTACCCTAGGCGTAACTCAAACCTTAACCCTAGGAAGGAAAATCAGCCTATGGTTCAGGATGGTCTCATGAGAATAGTAGCACAGGCAGCCAAGTTGTGTCACTTCTGCGGCCCTCTTGGGATGCCTTTAACAGCTGCAGTGTGCCTGGAGCCCAGGGCTTCCTGGTTTTAAAAGTCCTAGGCCTAAGCCTAACAGTAACCCTAGGAAGGTAAATCAGCCGCGTATTAGGGTTCTTCCTAAGGGAAAAGCTGTGAAAGCAGCCATGTTGTGGCACTTTTGCACTCCCTTTGGGATGCCTTTGGCAGATGCAGTAAGCCTGGAACTCAGGGCTTCCTGGTTAAAAAACTCCAAGCCCTAGGCTGAAGCCTAACCCTAACCCTAGGCAGATAAAACAGCCTAGGTATAGGGATGGTGCCAAGGAAAAAGCTGTGAAAGCTGCCATGTTGTTGCACTTTTGTACTCCCCTTGCGATGCCTTGAACAGCTGCAGTGTGCCTGGATCTAAGGGCTTCCTAGTTTTAAAAATCCTAGCCCTAGGCCTAAGCCTTACAGTAACCCTGGGAAGGGAAATCAGCCTGGTGTTAAGCTTCTTGCCAAGGAAAAAGCCGTGAAAGCAACCATGTTGTGGCACATTTGCACTCCTTTTTGGATGCCTTTCACAGCTCCAGTGTGCCTGGAACTCAGGGCTTCCTGATTTTAAAAATCCTAGCCCTAGGCCGAACCCCAACCCTAAGACGAGAAAGGCAAATCAGCCAGGAATTAGGCATGTCCCCAAGGAAAAAGCTGTGGAGGCAGGCATGTTGTGGTACTTTTGCACTCCTCTTGGGAAGTCCTTCGCAGCTGCTGTGTTCTTGGAACTCAGGGCTTTCTGGTTAATAGAACCCTTACCCTAGGCGTAACTCAAACCTTAACCCTAGGAAGGAAAATCAGCCTATGGTTCGGGATGGTCTCATGAGAATAGCAGCAGAGGCAGCCAAGTTGTGTCACTTCTGCGGCCCTCTTGGGATGCCTTTAACAGCTGCATGTGCCCGGAGCCCAGGGCTTCCTGGTTTTAAAAGTCCTAGGCCTAAGCCTAACAGTAACCCTAGGAAGGGAAATCAGCCGCGTATTAGGGTTCTTCCTAAGGGAAAAGCCGTGAAAGCAGCCATGTTGTGGCACTTTTGCACACCCTTAGGGATGCCTTTGGCAGATGAAGTAAGCCTGGAACTCAGGGCTTCCTAGTTAAAAATATCCTAGCCCAAGGCCGAACCCCAACCCTAAGACGAGAAAGGCAAATCAGCCAGGAATTAGGCATGTCCCCAAGGAAAAAGCTGTGGAGGCAGGCATGTTGTGGTACTTTTGCGCTCTTCTTGGCTAGTCCTTCGCAGCTGCTGTGTTCTTGGAACTCAGGGCTTTCTGGTTAATAGAACTGTTACCCTAGGCGTAAATCAAAACTTAACCCTAGGAAGGAATATCAGCCTATGGTTCAGGATGGTCTCATGAGAATAGCAGCAGAGGCAGCCAAGTTGTGTCACTTCTGCGGCCCTCTTGGGATGCCTTTAACAGCTGCAGTGTGCCTGGAGCCCAGGGCTTCCTGGTTTTAAAAGTCCTAGGCCTAAGCCTAACAGTAACCCTAGGAAGGTAAATCAGCTGGGTATTAGGGTTCTTCCTAAGGGAAAAGCTGTGAAAGCAGCCATGTTGTGGCACTTTTGCACTCCCTTTGGGATGCCTTTGGCAGATGCAGTAAGCCTGGAACTCAGGGCTTCCTGGTTAAAAAACTCCAAGCCCTAGGCTGAAGCCTAACCCTAACCCTAGGCAGATAAAACAGCCTAGGTATAGGGATGGTGCCAAGGAAAAAGCTGTGAAAGCTGCCATGTTGTTGCACTTTTGTACTCCCCTTGGGATGCCTTGAACAGCTGCAGTGTGCCTGGATCTAAGGGCTTCCTAGTTTTAAAAATCCTAGCCCTAGGCCTAAGCCTAACAGTAACCCTGGGAAGGGAAATCAGCCTGGTGTTAAGCTACTTGCCAAGGAAAAAGCCGTGAAAGCAACCATGTTGTGGCACATTTGCACTCCTTTTTGGATGCCTTTCACAGCTCCAGTGTGCCTGGAACTCAGGGCTTCCTGATTTTAAAAATCCTAGCCCTAGGCCGAACCCCAACCCTAAGACGAGAAAGGCAAATCAGCCAGGAATTAGGCATGTCCCCAAGGAAAAAGCTGTGGAGGCAGGCATGTTGTGGTACTTTTGCACTCTTCTTGGGAAGTCCTTCGCAGCTGCTGTGTTCTTGGAACTCAGGGCTTTCTGGTTAATAGAACCCTTACCCTAGGCGTAACTCAAACCTTAACCCTAGGAAGGAAAATCAGCCTATGGTTCAGGATGGTCTCATGAGAATAGCAGCAGAGGCAGCCAAGTTGTGTCACTTCTGCGGCCCTCTTGGGATGCCTTTAACAGCTGCATGTGCCTGGAGCCCAGGGCTTCCTGGTTTTAAAAGTCCTAGGCCTAAGCCTAACAGTAACCCTAGGAAGGTAAATCAGCCGCGTATTAGGGTTCTTCCTAAGGGAAAAGCCGTGAAAGCAGCCATGTTGTGGCACTTTTTCACACACTTTGGGATGCCTTTGGCAGATGAAGTAAGCCTGGAACTCAGGGCTTCCTAGTTAAAAATATCCTAGCCCTAGGCCGAACCCCAAACCTAAGACGAGAAAGGCAAATCAGCCAGGAATTAGGCATGTCCCCAAGGAAAAAGCTGTGGAGGCAGGCATGTTGTGGTACTTTTGCGCTCTTCTTGGCTAGTCCTTCGCAGCTGCTGTGTTCTTGGAACTCAGGTCTTTCTGGTTAATAGAACTCTTACCCTAGGCGTAACTCAAACCTTAACCCTAGGAAGGAAAATCAGCCTATGGTTCAGGATGGTCTCATGAGAATAGTAGCACAGGCAGCCAAGTTGTGTCACTTCTGCGGCCCTCTTGGGATGCCTTTAACAGCTGCAGTGTGCCTGGAGCCCAGGGCTTCCTGGTTTTAAAAGTCCTAGGCCTAAGCCTAACAGTAACCCTAGGAAGGTAAATCAGCCGCGTATTAGGGTTCTTCCTAAGGGAAAAGCTGTGAAAGCAGCCATGTTGTGGCACTTTTGCACTCCCTTTGGGATGCCTTTGGCAGATGCAGTAAGCCTGGAACTCAGGGCTTCCTGGTTAAAAAACTCCAAGCCCTAGGCTGAAGCCTAACCCTAACCCTAGGCAGATAAAACAGCCTAGGTATAGGGATGGTGCCAAGGAAAAAGCTGTGAAAGCTGCCATGTTGTTGCACTTTTGTACTCCCCTTGCGATGCCTTGAACAGCTGCAGTGTGCCTGGATCTAAGGGCTTCCTAGTTTTAAAAATCCTAGCCCTAGGCCTAAGCCTTACAGTAACCCTGGGAAGGGAAATCAGCCTGGTGTTAAGCTTCTTGCCAAGGAAAAAGCCGTGAAAGCAACCATGTTGTGGCACATTTGCACTCCTTTTTGGATGCCTTTCACAGCTCCAGTGTGCCTGGAACTCAGGGCTTCCTGATTTTAAAAATCCTAGCCCTAGGCCGAACCCCAACCCTAAGACGAGAAAGGCAAATCAGCCAGGAATTAGGCATGTCCCCAAGGAAAAAGCTGTGGAGGCAGGCATGTTGTGGTACTTTTGCACTCCTCTTGGGAAGTCCTTCGCAGCTGCTGTGTTCTTGGAACTCAGGGCTTTCTGGTTAATAGAACCCTTACCCTAGGCGTAACTCAAACCTTAACCCTAGGAAGGAAAATCAGCCTATGGTTCGGGATGGTCTCATGAGAATAGCAGCAGAGGCAGCCAAGTTGTGTCACTTCTGCGGCCCTCTTGGGATGCCTTTAACAGCTGCATGTGCCCGGAGCCCAGGGCTTCCTGGTTTTAAAAGTCCTAGGCCTAAGCCTAACAGTAACCCTAGGAAGGGAAATCAGCCGCGTATTAGGGTTCTTCCTAAGGGAAAAGCCGTGAAAGCAGCCATGTTGTGGCACTTTTGCACACCCTTAGGGATGCCTTTGGCAGATGAAGTAAGCCTGGAACTCAGGGCTTCCTAGTTAAAAATATCCTAGCCCAAGGCCGAACCCCAACCCTAAGACGAGAAAGGCAAATCAGCCAGGAATTAGGCATGTCCCCAAGGAAAAAGCTGTGGAGGCAGGCATGTTGTGGTACTTTTGCGCTCTTCTTGGGTAGTCCTTCGCAGCTGCTGTGTTCTTGGAACTCAGGGCTTTCTGGTTAATAGAACTGTTACCCTAGGCGTAAATCAAAACTTAACCCTAGGAAGGAATATCAGCCTATGGTTCAGGATGGTCTCATGAGAATAGCAGCAGAGGTAGCCAAGTTGTGTCACTTCTGCGGCCCTCTTGGGATGCCTTTAAGAGCTGCATGTGCCCGGAGCCCAGGGCTTCCTGGTTTTAAAAGTCCTAGGCCTAAGCCTAACAGTAACCCTAGGAAGGTAAATCAGCCGCGTATTAGGGTTCTTCCTAAGGGAAAAGCCGTGAAAGCAGCCATGTTGTGGCACTTCTGCACTCCCTTTGGGATGCCTTTGGCAGATGAAGTAAGCCTGGAACTCAGGGTTTCCGAGTTAAAAAAATCCTAGCCCTAGGCCGAACCCCAACCCTAAGACGAGAAAGGCAAATCAGCCAGGAATTAGGCATGTCCCCAAGGAAAAAGCTGTGGAGGCAGGCATGTTGTGGTACTTTTGCGCTCTTCTTGGCTAGTCCTTCACAGCTGCTGTGTTCTTGGAACTCAGGTCTTTCTGGTTAATAGAACTCTTACCCTAGGCGTAACTCAAACCTTAACCCTAGGAAGGAAAATCAGCCTATGGTTCAGGATGGTCTCATGAGAATAGAAGCAGAAGCAGCCAAGTTGTGTCACTTCTGCGGCCCTCTTGGGATGCCTTTAACAGCTGCATATGCCTGGAGCCCAGGGCTTCCTGGTTTTAAAAGTCCTAGGCCTAAGCCTAACAGTAACCCTAGGAAGGTAAATCAGCCGCGTATTAGGGTTCTTCCTAAGGGAAAAGCCGTGAAAGCAGCCATGTTGTGGCACTTTTTCACACACTTTGGGATGCCTTTGGCAGATGAAGTAAGCCTGGAACTCAGGGCTTCCTAGTTAAAAATATCCTAGCCCTAGGCCGAACCCCAACCCTAAGACGAGAAAGGCAAATCAGCCAGGAATTAGGCATGTCCCCAAGGAAAAAGCTGTGGAGGCAGGCATGTTGTGGTACTTTTGCGCTCTTCTTGGCTAGTCCTTCGCAGCTGCTGTGTTCTTGGAACTCAGGTCTTTCTGGTTAATAGAACTCTTACCCTAGGCGTAACTCAAACCTTAACCCTTGGAAGGAAAATCAGCCTATGGTTCAGGATGGTCTCATGAGAATAGAAGCAGAGGCAGCCAAGTTGTGTCACTTCTGCGGCCCTCTTGGGATGCCTTTAACAGCTGCAGTGTGCCTGGAGCCCAGGGCTTCCTGGTTTTAAAAGTCCTAGGCCTAAGCCTAACAGTAACCCTAGGAAGGTAAATCAGCTGGGTATTAGGGTTCTTCCTAAGGGAAAAGCTGTGAAAGCAGCCATGTTGTGGCACTTTTGCACTCCCTTTGGGATGCCTTTGGCAGATGCAGTAAGCCTGGAACTCAGGGCTTCCTGGTTAAAAAACTCCAAGCCCTAGGCTGAAGCCTAACCCTAACCCTAGGCAGATAAAACAGCCTAGGTATAGGGATGGTGCCAAGGAAAAAGCTGTGAAAGCTGCCATGTTGTTGCACTTTTGTACTCCCCTTGGGATGCTTTGAACAGCTGCAGTGTGCCTGGATCTAAGGGCTTCCTAGTTTTAAAAATCCTAGCCCTAGGCCTAAGCCTAACAGTAACCCTGGGAAGGGAAATCAGCCTGGTGTTAAGCTACTTGCCAAGGAAAAAGCCGTGAAAGCAACCATGTTGTGGCACATTTGCACTCCTTTTTGGATGCCTTTCACAGCTCCAGTGTGCCTGGAACTCAGGGCTTCCTGATTTTAAAAATCCTAGCCCTAGGCCGAACCCCAACCCTAAGACGAGAAAGGCAAATCAGCCAGGAATTAGGCATGTCCCCAAGGAAAAAGCTGTGGAGGCAGGCATGTTGTGGTACTTTTGCACTCTTCTTGGGAAGTCCTTCGCAGCTGCTGTGTTCTTGGAACTCAGGGCTTTCTGGTTAATAGAACCCTTACCCTAGGCGTAACTCAAACCTTAACCCTAGGAAGGAAAATCAGCCTATGGTTCAGGATGGTCTCATGAGAATAGCAGCAGAGGCAGCCAAGTTGTGTCACTTCTGCGGCCCTCTTGGGATGCCTTTAACAGCTGCATGTGCCTGGAGCCCAGGGCTTCCTGGTTTTAAAAGTCCTAGGCCTAAGCCTAACAGTAACCCTAGGAAGGTAAATCAGCCGGGTATTAGGGTTCTTCCTAAGGGAAAAGCCGTGAAAGCAGCCATGTTGTGGCACTTCTGCACTCCCTTTGGGATGCCTTTGGCAGATGAAGTAAGCCTGGAACTCAGGGTTTCCGAGTTAAAAAAATCCTAGCCCTAGGCCGAACCCCAAACCTAAGACGAGAAAGGCAAATCAGCCAGGAATTAGGCATGTCCCCAAGGAAAAAGCTGTGGAGGCAGGCATGTTGTGGTACTTTTGCACTCTTCTTGGGAAGTCCTTCGCAGCTGCTGTGTTCTTGGAACTCAGGGCTTTCTGGTTAATAGAACCCTTACCCTAGGCGTAACTCAAACCTTAACCCTAGGAAGGAAAATCAGCCTATGGTTCGGGATGGTCTCATGAGAATAGCAGCAGAGGCAGCCAAGTTGTGTCACTTCTGCGGCCCTCTTGGGATGCCTTTAACAGCTGCATGTGCCTGGAGCCCAGGGCTTCCTGGTTTTAAAAGTCCTAGGCCTAAGCCTAACAGTAACCCTAGGAAGGTAAATCAGCCGCGTATTAGGGTTCTTCCTAAGGGAAAAGCCGTGAAAGCAGCCATGTTGTGGCACTTTTTCACACACTTTGGGATGCCTTTGGCAGATGAAGTAAGCCTGGAACTCAGGGCTTCCTAGTTAAAAATATCCTAGCCCTAGGCCGAACCCCAACCCTAAGACGAGAAAGGCAAATCAGCCAGGAATTAGGCATGTCCCCAAGGAAAAAGCTGTGGAGGCAGGCATGTTGTGGTACTTTTGCGCTCTTCTTGGCTAGTCCTTCGCAGCTGCTGTGTTCTTGGAACTCAGGTCTTTCTGGTTAATAGAACTCTTACCCTAGGCGTAACTCAAACCTTAACCCTAGGAAGGAAAATCAGCCTATGGTTCAGGATGGTCTCATGAGAATAGTAGCACAGGCAGCCAAGTTGTGTCACTTCTGCGGCCCTCTTGGGATGCCTTTAACAGCTGCAGTGTGCCTGGAGCCCAGGGCTTCCTGGTTTTAAAAGTCCTAGGCCTAAGCCTTACAGTAACCCTAGGAAGGTAAATCAGCCGCGTATTAGGGTTCTTCCTAAGGGAAAAGCTGTGAAAGCAGCCATGTTGTGGCACTTTTGCACTCCCTTTGGGATGCCTTTGGCAGATGCAGTAAGCCTGGAACTCAGGGCTTCCTGGTTAAAAAACTCCAAGCCCTAGGCTGAAGCCTAACCCTAACCCTAGGCAGATAAAACAGCCTAGGTATAGGGATGGTGCCAAGGAAAAAGCTGTGAAAGCTGCCATGTTGTTGCACTTTTGTACTCCCCTTGCGATGCCTTGAACAGCTGCAGTGTGCCTGGATCTAAGGGCTTCCTAGTTTTAAAAATCCTAGCCCTAGGCCTAAGCCTTACAGTAACCCTGGGAAGGGAAATCAGCCTGGTGTTAAGCTTCTTGCCAAGGAAAAAGCCGTGAAAGCAACCATGTTGTGGCACATTTGCACTCCTTTTTGGATGCCTTTCACAGCTCCAGTGTGCCTGGAACTCAGGGCTTCCTGATTTTAAAAATCCTAGCCCTAGGCCGAACCCCAACCCTAAGACGAGAAAGGCAAATCAGCCAGGAATTAGGCATGTCCCCAAGGAAAAAGCTGTGGAGGCAGGCATGTTGTGGTACTTTTGCACTCCTCTTGGGAAGTCCTTCGCAGCTGCTGTGTTCTTGGAACTCAGGGCTTTCTGGTTAATAGAACCCTTACCCTAGGCGTAACTCAAACCTTAACCCTAGGAAGGAAAATCAGCCTATGGTTCGGGATGGTCTCATGAGAATAGCAGCAGAGGCAGCCAAGTTGTGTCACTTCTGCGGCCCTCTTGGGATGCCTTTAACAGCTGCATGTGCCCGGAGCCCAGGGCTTCCTGGTTTTAAAAGTCCTAGGCCTAAGCCTAACAGTAACCCTAGGAAGGGAAATCAGCCGCGTATTAGGGTTCTTCCTAAGGGAAAAGCCGTGAAAGCAGCCATGTTGTGGCACTTTTGCACACCCTTAGGGATGCCTTTGGCAGATGAAGTAAGCCTGGAACTCAGGGCTTCCTAGTTAAAAATATCCTAGCCCTAGGCCGAACCCCAACCCTAAGACGAGAAAGGAAAACCTGCCAGGAATTAGGCATGTCCCCAAGGAAAAAGCTGTGGAGGCAGGCACGTTGTGGTACTTTTGCGCTCTTCTTGGGTAGTCCTTCGCAGCTGCTGTGTTCTTGGAACTCAGGCCTTTCTGGTTAATAGAACTCTTAACCTAGGCGTAACTCAAACCTTAACCCTAGGAAGGAAAATCAGCCTATGGTTCAGGATGGTCTCATGAGAATAGAAGCAGAGGCAGCCAAGTTGTGTCACTTCTGCGGCCCTCTTGGGATGCCTTTCGCAGCTGCATGTGCCTGGAGCCCAGGGCTTCCTGGTTTTAAAAGTCCTAGGCCTAAGCCTAACAGTAACCCTAGGAAGGTAAATCAGCCGCGTATTAGGGTTCTTCCTAAGGGAAAAGCCGTGAAAGCAGCCATGTTGTGGCACTTTTGCACACCCTTTGGGATGCCTTTGGCAGATGCAGTAAGCCTGGAACTCAGGGCTTCCGAGTTAAAAAAATCCTAGCCCTAGGCCGAACCCCAACCCTAAGACGAGAAAGGCAAATCAGCCAGGAATTAGGCATGTCCCCAAGGAAAAAGCTGTGGAGGCAGGCATGTTGTGGTACTTTTGCGCTCTTCTTGGCTAGTCCTTCGCAGCTGCTGTGTTCTTGGAACTCAGGGCTTTCTGGTTAATAGAACCCTTACCCCAGGCCTAACTCAAACCTTAACCCTAGGAAGGAAAATCAGCCTATGGTTCGGGATGGTCTCATGAGAATAGCAGCAGAGGCAGCCAAGTTGTGTCACTTTTGCGCTCCCCTTGGGATGCCTTTCGCAGCTGCAGTGTGCCTGGAGCCCAGGGCTTCCTGGTTTTAAAAGTCCTAGGCCTAAGCCTAACAGTAACCCTAGGAAGGTAAATCAGCCGCGTATTAGGGTTCTTCCTAAGGGAAAAGCCGTGAAAGCAGCCATGTTGTGGCACTTCTGCACTCCCTTTGGGATGCCTTTGGCAGATGCAGTAAGCCTGGAACTCAGGGCTTCCTGGTTAAAAAAATCCTAGCCCTAAGCCGAACCCCAACCCTAAGACGAGAAAGGCAAATCAGCCAGGAATTAGGCATGTCCCCAAGGAAAAAGCTGTGGAGGCAGGCATGTTGTGGTACTTTTGCGCTCTTCTTGGCTAGTCCTTCGCAGCTGCTGTGTTCTTGGAACTCAGGTCTTTCTGGTTAATAGAACTCTTACCCTAGGCGTAACTCAAACCTTAACCCTAGGAAGGAAAATCAGCCTATGGTTCAGGATGGTCTCATGAGAATAGTAGCACAGGCAGCCAAGTTGTGTCACTTCTGCGGCCCTCTTGGGATGCCTTTAACAGCTGCAGTGTGCCTGGAGCCCAGGGCTTCCTGGTTTTAAAAGTCCTAGGCCTAAGCCTTACAGTAACCCTAGGAAGGTAAATCAGCCGCGTATTAGGGTTCTTCCTAAGGGAAAAGCTGTGAAAGCAGCCATGTTGTGGCACTTTTGCACTCCCTTTGGGATGCCTTTGGCAGATGCAGTAAGCCTGGAACTCAGGGCTTCCTGGTTAAAAAACTCCAAGCCCTAGGCTGAAGCCTAACCCTAACCCTAGGCAGATAAAACAGCCTAGGTATAGGGATGGTGCCAAGGAAAAAGCTGTGAAAGCTGCCATGTTGTTGCACTTTTGTACTCCCCTTGCGATGCCTTGAACAGCTGCAGTGTGCCTGGATCTAAGGGCTTCCTAGTTTTAAAAATCCTAGCCCTAGGCCTAAGCCTTACAGTAACCCTGGGAAGGGAAATCAGCCTGGTGTTAAGCTTCTTGCCAAGGAAAAAGCCGTGAAAGCAACCATGTTGTGGCACATTTGCACTCCTTTTTGGATGCCTTTCACAGCTCCAGTGTGCCTGGAACTCAGGGCTTCCTGATTTTAAAAATCCTAGCCCTAGGCCGAACCCCAACCCTAAGACGAGAAAGGCAAATCAGCCAGGAATTAGGCATGTCCCCAAGGAAAAAGCTGTGGAGGCAGGCATGTTGTGGTACTTTTGCACTCCTCTTGGGAAGTCCTTCGCAGCTGCTGTGTTCTTGGAACTCAGGGCTTTCTGGTTAATAGAACCCTTACCCTAGGCGTAACTCAAACCTTAACCCTAGGAAGGAAAATCAGCCTATGGTTCGGGATGGTCTCATGAGAATAGCAGCAGAGGCAGCCAAGTTGTGTCACTTCTGCGGCCCTCTTGGGATGCCTTTAACAGCTGCATGTGCCCGGAGCCCAGGGCTTCCTGGTTTTAAAAGTCCTAGGCCTAAGCCTAACAGTAACCCTAGGAAGGGAAATCAGCCGCGTATTAGGGTTCTTCCTAAGGGAAAAGCCGTGAAAGCAGCCATGTTGTGGCACTTTTGCACACCCTTAGGGATGCCTTTGGCAGATGAAGTAAGCCTGGAACTCAGGGCTTCCTAGTTAAAAATATCCTAGCCCTAGGCCGAACCCCAACCCTAAGACGAGAAAGGAAAACCTGCCAGGAATTAGGCATGTCCCCAAGGAAAAAGCTGTGGAGGCAGGCACGTTGTGGTACTTTTGCGCTCTTCTTGGGTAGTCCTTCGCAGCTGCTGTGTTCTTGGAACTCAGGCCTTTCTGGTTAATAGAACTCTTAACCTAGGCGTAACTCAAACCTTAACCCTAGGAAGGAAAATCAGCCTATGGTTCAGGATGGTCTCATGAGAATAGAAGCAGAGGCAGCCAAGTTGTGTCACTTCTGCGGCCCTCTTGGGATGCCTTTCGCAGCTGCATGTGCCTGGAGCCCAGGGCTTCCTGGTTTTAAAAGTCCTAGGCCTAAGCCTAACAGTAACCCTAGGAAGGTAAATCAGCCGCGTATTAGGGTTCTTCCTAAGGGAAAAGCCGTGAAAGCAGCCATGTTGTGGCACTTTTGCACACCCTTTGGGATGCCTTTGGCAGATGCAGTAAGCCTGGAACTCAGGGCTTCCGAGTTAAAAAAATCCTAGCCCTAGGCCGAACCCCAACCCTAAGACGAGAAAGGCAAATCAGCCAGGAATTAGGCATGTCCCCAAGGAAAAAGCTGTGGAGGCAGGCATGTTGTGGTACTTTTGCGCTCTTCTTGGGTAGTCCTTCGCAGCTGCTGTGTTCTTGGAACTCAGGTCTTTCTGGTTAATAGAACTCTTACCCTAGGCGTAACTCAAACCTTAACCCTTGGAAGGAAAATCAGCCTATGGTTCAGGATGATCTCATGAGAATAGAAGCAGAGGCAGCCAAGTTGTGTCACTTCTGCGGCCCTCTTGGGATGCCTTTAACAGCTGCAGTGTGCCTGGAGCCCAGGGCTTCCTGGTTTTAAAAGTCCTAGGCCTAAGCCTAACAGTAACCCTAGGAAGGTAAATCAGCCGCGTATTAGGGTTCTTCCTAAGGGAAAAGCTGTGAAAGCAGCCATGTTGTGGCACTTTTGCACTCCCTTTGGGATGCCTTTGGCAGATGCAGTAAGCCTGGAACTCAGGGCTTCCTGGTTAAAAAACTCCAAGCCCTAGGCTGAAGCCTAACCCTAACCCTAGGCAGATAAAACAGCCTAGGTATAGGGATGGTGCCAAGGAAAAAGCTGTGAAAGCTGCCATGTTGTTGCACTTTTGTACTCCCCTTGGGATGCCTTGAACAGCTGCAGTGTGCCTGGATCTAAGGGCTTCCTAGTTTTAAAAATCCTAGCCCTAGGCCTAAGCCTAACAGTAACCCTGGGAAGGGAAATCAGCCTGGTGTTAAGCTTCTTGCCAAGGAAAAAGCCGTGAAAGCAGCCATGTTGTGGCGCTTTTCCACACACTTTGGGATGCCTTTGGCAGATGAAGTAAGCCTGGAACTCAGGGCTTCCTAGTTAAAAATATCCTAGCCCTAGGCCGAACCCCAACCCTAAGACGAGAAAGGCAAATCAGCCAGGAATTAGGCATGTCCCCAAGGAAAAAGCTGTGGAGGCAGGCACGTTGTGGTACTTTTGCGCTCTTCTTGGCTAGTCCTTCGCTGTGTTCTTGGAACTCAGGGCTTTCTGGTTAATAGAACCCTTACCCCAGGCGTAACTCAAACCTTAACCCTAGGAAGGAAAATCACCCTATGGTTCGGGATGGTCTCATGAGAATAGAAGCAGAGGCAGCCAAGTTGTGTCACTTCTGCGGCCCTCTTGGGATGCCTTTCGCAGCTGCAGTGTGCCTGGAGCCCAGGGCTTCCTGGTTTTAAAAGTCCTAGGCCTAAGCCTAACAGTAACCCTAGGAAGGTAAATCAGCCGCGTATTAGGGTTCTTCCTAAGGGAAAAGCTGTGAAAGCAGCCATGTTGTGGCACTTTTGCACACCCTTTGGGATGCCTTTGGCAGATGCAGTAAGCCTGGAACTCAGGGCTTCCGAGTTAAAAAAATCCTAGCCCTAGGCCGAACCCCAACCCTAAGACGAGAAAGGCAAATCAGCCAGGAATTAGGCATGTCCCCAAGGAAAAAGCTGTGGAGGCAGGCATGTTGTGGTACTTTTGCGCTCTTCTTGGCTAGTCCTTCGCAGCTGCTGTGTTCTTGGAACTCAGGGCTTTCTGGTTAATAGAACCCTTACCCCAGGCGAACTCAAACCTTAACCCTAGGAAGGAAAATCAGCCCATGGTTCGGAATGGTCTCATGGAAATATCAGTGGCGGCAGCCAAGTTGTGTCACTTTTGCGCACCCCTTGGGATGCCTTTAACAGCTGCAGTATGCCTGGAGCCCAGGGCTTCCTGGTTTTAAAAGTCCTAGGCCTAAGCCTAACAGTAACCTTAGGAAGGTAAATCAGCCGCGTATTAGGGTTCTTCCTAAGGGAAAAGCCGTGAAAGCAGCCATGTTGTGGCACTTTTGCACACCCTTTGGGATGCCTTTGGCAGATGAAGTAAGCCTGGAACTCAGGGCTTCCTAGTTAAAAATATCCTAGCCCTAGGCCGAACCCCAACCCTAAGACGAGAAAGGCAAATCAGCCAGGAATTAGGCATGTCCCCAAGGAAAAAGCTGTGGAGGCAGGCACGTTGTGGTACTTTTGCGCTCTTCTTGGGTAGTCCTTTGCAGCTGCTGTGTTCTTGGAACTCAGGTCTTTCTGGTTAATAGAACTCTTACCCTAGGCGTAACTCAAACCTTAACCCTAGGAAGGAAAATCAGCCTATGGTTCAGGATGGTCTCATGAGAATAGTAGCACAGGCAGCCAAGTTGTGTCACTTCTGCGGCCCTCTTGGGATGCCTTTAACAGCTGCAGTGTGCCTGGAGCCCAGGGCTTCCTGGTTTTAAAAGTCCTAGGCCTAAGCCTAACAGTAACCCTAGGAAGGTAAATCAGCCGCGTATTAGGGTTCTTCCTAAGGGAAAAGCTGTGAAAGCAGCCATGTTGTGGCAATTTTGCACTCCCTTT
This sequence comes from Ammospiza maritima maritima, assembly GCA_036010785.1. Taxonomy (NCBI): domain Eukaryota; kingdom Metazoa; phylum Chordata; class Aves; order Passeriformes; family Passerellidae; genus Ammospiza; species Ammospiza maritima. Next base: position 1,687,960 of record JAYKTQ010000132.1, read on the forward strand.
GGGATGCCTTTGGCAGATGCAGTAAGCCTGCAACTCAGGGCTTCCTGGTTAAAAAACTCCAAGCCCTAGGCTGAAGCCTAACCCTAACCCTAGGCAGATAAAACAGCCTAGGTATAGGGATGGTGCCAAGGAAAAAGCTGTGAAAGCTGCCATGTTGTTGCACTTTTGTACTCCCCTTGGGATGCCTTGAACAGCTGCAGTGTGCCTGGATCTAAGGGCTTCCTAGTTTTAAAAATCCTAGCCCTAGGCCTAAGCCTTACAGTAACCCTGGGAAGGGAAATCAGCCTGGTGTTAAGCTTCTTGCCAAGGAAAAAGCCGTGAAAGCAACCATGTTGTGGCACATTTGCACTCCTTTTTGGATGCCTTTCACAGCTCCAGTGTGCCTGGAACTCAGGGCTTCCTGATTTTAAAAATCCTAGCCCTAGGCCGAACCCCAACCCTAAGACGAGAAAGGCAAATCAGCCAGGAATTAGGCATGTCCCCAAGGAAAAAGCTGTGGAGGCAGGCATGTTGTGGTACTTTTGCACTCCTCTTGGGAAGTCCTTCGCAGCTGCTGTGTTCTTGGAACTCAGGGCTTTCTGGTTAATAGAACCCTTACCCTAGGCGTAACTCAAACCTTAACCCTAGGAAGGAAAATCAGCCTATGGTTCGGGATGGTCTCATGAGAATAGCAGCAGAGGCAGCCAAGTTGTGTCACTTCTGCGGCCCTCTTGGGATGCCTTTAACAGCTGCATGTGCCCGGAGCCCAGGGCTTCCTGGTTTTAAAAGTCCTAGGCCTAAGCCTAACAGTAACCCTAGGAAGGGAAATCAGCCGCGTATTAGGGTTCTTCCTAAGGGAAAAGCCGTGAAAGCAGCCATGTTGTGGCACTTTTGCACACCCTTTGGGATGCCTTTGGCAGATGAAGTAAGCCTGGAACTCAGGGCTTCCTAGTTAAAAATATCCTAGCCCTAGGCCGAACCCCAACCCTAAGACGAGAAAGGAAAACCTGCCAGGAATTAGGCATGTCCCCAAGGAAAAAGCTGTGGAGGCAGGCACGTTGTGGTACTTTTGCGCTCTTCTTGGGTAGTCCTTCGCAGCTGCTGTGTTCTTGGAACTCAGGCCTTTCTGGTTAATAGAACTCTTAACCTAGGCGTAACTCAAACCTTAACCCTAGGAAGGAAAATCAGCCTATGGTTCAGGATGGTCTCATGAGAATAGAAGCAGAGGCAGCCAAGTTGTGTCACTTCTGCGGCCCTCTTGGGATGCCTTTCGCAGCTGCATGTGCCTGGAGCCCAGGGCTTCCTGGTTTTAAAAGTCCTAGGCCTAAGCCTAACAGTAACCCTAGGAAGGTAAATCAGCCGCGTATTAGGGTTCTTCCTAAGGGAAAAGCCGTGAAAGCAGCCATGTTGTGGCACTTTTGCACACCCTTTGGGATGCCTTTGGCAGATGCAGTAAGCCTGGAACTCAGGGCTTCCGAGTTAAAAAAATCCTAGCCCTAGGCCGAACCCCAACCCTAAGACGAGAAAGGCAAATCAGCCAGGAATTAGGCATGTCCCCAAGGAAAAAGCTGTGGAGGCAGGCATGTTGTGGTACTTTTGCGCTCTTCTTGGCTAGTCCTTCGCAGCTGCTGTGTTCTTGGAACTCAGGGCTTTCTGGTTAATAGAACCCTTACCCCAGGCCTAACTCAAACCTTAACCCTAGGAAGGAAAATCAGCCTATGGTTCGGGATGGTCTCATGAGAATAGCAGCAGAGGCAGCCAAGTTGTGTCACTTTTGCGCTCCCCTTGGGATGCCTTTCGCAGCTGCAGTGTGCCTGGAGCCCAGGGCTTCCTGGTTTTAAAAGTCCTAGGCCTAAGCCTAACAGTAACCCTAGGAAGGTAAATCAGCCGCGTATTAGGGTTCTTCCTAAGGGAAAAGCCGTGAAAGCAGCCATGTTGTGGCACTTCTGCACTCCCTTTTGGATGCCTTTGGCAGATGCAGTAAGCCTGGAACTCAGGGCTTCCTGGTTAAAAAAATCCTAGCCCTAAGCCGAACCCCAACCCTAAGACGTGAAAGGCAAATCAGCCAGGAATTAGGCATGTCCCCAAGGAAAAAGCTGTGGAGGCAGGCATGTTGTGGTACTTTTGCGCTCTTCTTGGCTAGTCCTTCACAGCTGCTGTGTTCTTGGAACTCAGGTCTTTCTGGTTAATAGAACTCTTACCCTAGGCGTAACTCAAACCTTAACCCTTGGAAGGAAAATCAGCCTATGGTTCAGGATGATCTCATGAGAATAGAAGCAGAGGCAGCCAAGTTGTGTCACTTCTGCGGCCCTCTTGGGATGCCTTTAACAGCTGCAGTGTGCCTGGAGCCCAGGGCTTCCTGGTTTTAAAAGTCCTAGGCCTAAGCCTAACAGTAACCCTTGGAAGGTAAATCAGCCGCGTATTAGGGTTCTTCCTAAGGGAAAAGCTGTGAAAGCAGCCATGTTGTGGCACTTTTGCACTCCCTTTGGGATGCCTTTGGCAGATGCAGTAAGCCTGGAACTCCGGGCTTCCTGGTTAAAAAACTCCAAGCCCTAGGCTGAAGCCTAACCCTAACCCTAGGCAGATAAAACAGCCTAGGTATAGGGATGGTGCCAAGGAAAAAGCTGTGAAAGCTGCCATGTTGTTGCACTTTTGTACTCCCCTTGGGATGCCTTGAACAGCTGCAGTGTGCCTGGATCTAAGGGCTTCCTAGTTTTAAAAATCCTAGCCCTAGGCCTAAGCCTAACAGTAACCCTGGGAAGGGAAATCAGCCTGGTGTTAAGCTTCTTGCCAAGGAAAAAGCCGTGAAAGCAGCCATGTTGTGGCGCTTTTCCACACACTTTGGGATGCCTTTGGCAGATGAAGTAAGCCTGGAACTCAGGGCTTCCTAGTTAAAAATATCCTAGCCCTAGGCCGAACCCCAACCCTAAGACGAGAAAGGCAAATCAGCCAGGAATTAGGCATGTCCCCAAGGAAAAAGCTGTGGAGGCAGGCACGTTGTGGTACTTTTGCGCTCTTCTTGGCTAGTCCTTCGCTGTGTTCTTGGAACTCAGGGCTTTCTGGTTAATAGAACCCTTACCCCAGGCGTAACTCAAACCTTAACCCTAGGAAGGAAAATCACCCTATGGTTCGGGATGGTCTCATGAGAATAGAAGCAGAGGCAGCCAAGTTGTGTCACTTCTGCGGCCCTCTTGGGATGCCTTTCGCAGCTGCAGTGTGCCTGGAGCCCAGGGCTTCCTGGTTTTAAAAGTCCTAGGCCTAAGCCTAACAGTAACCCTAGGAAGGTAAATCAGCCGCGTATTAGGGTTCTTCCTAAGGGAAAAGCTGTGAAAGCAGCCATGTTGTGGCACTTTTGCACACCCTTTGGGATGCCTTTGGCAGATGCAGTAAGCCTGGAACTCAGGGCTTCCGAGTTAAAAAAATCCTAGCCCTAGGCCGAACCCCAACCCTAAGACGAGAAAGGCAAATCAGCCAGGAATTAGGCATGTCCCCAAGGAAAAAGCTGTGGAGGCAGGCATGTTGTGGTACTTTTGCGCTCTTCTTGGCTAGTCCTTCGCAGCTGCTGTGTTCTTGGAACTCAGGGCTTTCTGGTTAATAGAACCCTTACCCCAGGCGAACTCAAACCTTAACCCTAGGAAGGAAAATCAGCCCATGGTTCGGAATGGTCTCATGGAAATATCAGTGGCGGCAGCCAAGTTGTGTCACTTTTGCGCTCCCCTTGGGATGCCTTTAACAGCTGCAGTATGCCTGGAGCCCAGGGCTTCCTGGTTTTAAAAGTCCTAGGCCTAAGCCTTACAGTAACCCTGGGAAGGGAAATCAGCCTGGTGTTAAGCTTCTTGCCAAGGAAAAAGCCGTGAAAGCAACCATGTTGTGGCACATTTGCACTCCTTTTTGGATGCCTTTCACAGCTCCAGTGTGCCTGGAACTCAGGGCTTCCTGATTTTAAAAATCCTAGCCCTAGGCCGAACCCCAACCCTAAGACGAGAAAGGCAAATCAGCCAGGAATTAGGCATGTCCCCAAGGAAAAAGCTGTGGAGGCAGGCATGTTGTGGTACTTTTGCACTCCTCTTGGGAAGTCCTTCGCAGCTGCTGTGTTCTTGGAACTCAGGGCTTTCTGGTTAATAGAACCCTTACCCTAGGCGTAACTCAAACCTTAACCCTAGGAAGGAAAATCAGCCTATGGTTCGGGATGGTCTCATGAGAATAGCAGCAGAGGCAGCCAAGTTGTGTCACTTCTGCGGCCCTCTTGGGATGCCTTTAACAGCTGCATGTGCCCGGAGCCCAGGGCTTCCTGGTTTTAAAAGTCCTAGGCCTAAGCCTAACAGTAACCCTAGGAAGGGAAATCAGCCGCGTATTAGGGTTCTTCCTAAGGGAAAAGCCGTGAAAGCAGCCATGTTGTGGCACTTTTGCACACCCTTTGGGATGCCTTTGGCAGATGAAGTAAGCCTGGAACTCAGGGCTTCCTAGTTAAAAATATCCTAGCCCTAGGCCGAACCCCAACCCTAAGACGAGAAAGGAAAACCTGCCAGGAATTAGGCATGTCCCCAAGGAAAAAGCTGTGGAGGCAGGCACGTTGTGGTACTTTTGCGCTCTTCTTGGGTAGTCCTTCGCAGCTGCTGTGTTCTTGGAACTCAGGCCTTTCTGGTTAATAGAACTCTTAACCTAGGCGTAACTCAAACCTTAACCCTAGGAAGGAAAATCAGCCTATGGTTCAGGATGGTCTCATGAGAATAGAAGCAGAGGCAGCCAAGTTGTGTCACTTCTGCGGCCCTCTTGGGATGCCTTTCGCAGCTGCATGTGCCTGGAGCCCAGGGCTTCCTGGTTTTAAAAGTCCTAGGCCTAAGCCTAACAGTAACCCTAGGAAGGTAAATCAGCCGCGTATTAGGGTTCTTCCTAAGGGAAAAGCCGTGAAAGCAGCCATGTTGTGGCACTTTTGCACACCCTTTGGGATGCCTTTGGCAGATGCAGTAAGCCTGGAACTCAGGGCTTCCGAGTTAAAAAAATCCTAGCCCTAGGCCGAACCCCAACCCTAAGACGAGAAAGGCAAATCAGCCAGGAATTAGGCATGTCCCCAAGGAAAAAGCTGTGGAGGCAGGCATGTTGTGGTACTTTTGCGCTCTTCTTGGCTAGTCCTTCGCAGCTGCTGTGTTCTTGGAACTCAGGGCTTTCTGGTTAATAGAACCCTTACCCCAGGCCTAACTCAAACCTTAACCCTAGGAAGGAAAATCAGCCTATGGTTCGGGATGGTCTCATGAGAATAGCAGCAGAGGCAGCCAAGTTGTGTCACTTTTGCGCTCCCCTTGGGATGCCTTTCGCAGCTGCAGTGTGCCTGGAGCCCAGGGCTTCCTGGTTTTAAAAGTCCTAGGCCTAAGCCTAACAGTAACCCTAGGAAGGTAAATCAGCCGCGTATTAGGGTTCTTCCTAAGGGAAAAGCCGTGAAAGCAGCCATGTTGTGGCACTTCTGCACTCCCTTTTGGATGCCTTTGGCAGATGCAGTAAGCCTGGAACTCAGGGCTTCCTGGTTAAAAAAATCCTAGCCCTAAGCCGAACCCCAACCCTAAGACGTGAAAGGCAAATCAGCCAGGAATTAGGCATGTCCCCAAGGAAAAAGCTGTGGAGGCAGGCATGTTGTGGTACTTTTGCGCTCTTCTTGGCTAGTCCTTCACAGCTGCTGTGTTCTTGGAACTCAGGTCTTTCTGGTTAATAGAACTCTTACCCTAGGCGTAACTCAAACCTTAACCCTTGGAAGGAAAATCAGCCTATGGTTCAGGATGATCTCATGAGAATAGAAGCAGAGGCAGCCAAGTTGTGTCACTTCTGCGGCCCTCTTGGGATGCCTTTAACAGCTGCAGTGTGCCTGGAGCCCAGGGCTTCCTGGTTTTAAAAGTCCTAGGCCTAAGCCTAACAGTAACCCTTGGAAGGTAAATCAGCCGCGTATTAGGGTTCTTCCTAAGGGAAAAGCTGTGAAAGCAGCCATGTTGTGGCACTTTTGCACTCCCTTTGGGATGCCTTTGGCAGATGCAGTAAGCCTGGAACTCCGGGCTTCCTGGTTAAAAAACTCCAAGCCCTAGGCTGAAGCCTAACCCTAACCCTAGGCAGATAAAACAGCCTAGGTATAGGGATGGTGCCAAGGAAAAAGCTGTGAAAGCTGCCATGTTGTTGCACTTTTGTACTCCCCTTGGGATGCCTTGAACAGCTGCAGTGTGCCTGGATCTAAGGGCTTCCTAGTTTTAAAAATCCTAGCCCTAGGCCTAAGCCTAACAGTAACCCTGGGAAGGGAAATCAGCCTGGTGTTAAGCTTCTTGCCAAGGAAAAAGCCGTGAAAGCAGCCATGTTGTGGCGCTTTTCCACACACTTTGGGATGCCTTTGGCAGATGAAGTAAGCCTGGAACTCAGGGCTTCCTAGTTAAAAATATCCTAGCCCTAGGCCGAACCCCAACCCTAAGACGAGAAAGGCAAATCAGCCAGGAATTAGGCATGTCCCCAAGGAAAAAGCTGTGGAGGCAGGCACGTTGTGGTACTTTTGCGCTCTTCTTGGCTAGTCCTTCGCTGTGTTCTTGGAACTCAGGGCTTTCTGGTTAATAGAACCCTTACCCCAGGCGTAACTCAAACCTTAACCCTAGGAAGGAAAATCACCCTATGGTTCGGGATGGTCTCATGAGAATAGAAGCAGAGGCAGCCAAGTTGTGTCACTTCTGCGGCCCTCTTGGGATGCCTTTCGCAGCTGCAGTGTGCCTGGAGCCCAGGGCTTCCTGGTTTTAAAAGTCCTAGGCCTAAGCCTAACAGTAACCCTAGGAAGGTAAATCAGCCGCGTATTAGGGTTCTTCCTAAGGGAAAAGCTGTGAAAGCAGCCATGTTGTGGCACTTTTGCACACCCTTTGGGATGCCTTTGGCAGATGCAGTAAGCCTGGAACTCAGGGCTTCCGAGTTAAAAAAATCCTAGCCCTAGGCCGAACCCCAACCCTAAGACGAGAAAGGCAAATCAGCCAGGAATTAGGCATGTCCCCAAGGAAAAAGCTGTGGAGGCAGGCATGTTGTGGTACTTTTGCGCTCTTCTTGGCTAGTCCTTCGCAGCTGCTGTGTTCTTGGAACTCAGGGCTTTCTGGTTAATAGAACCCTTACCCCAGGCGAACTCAAACCTTAACCCTAGGAAGGAAAATCAGCCCATGGTTCGGAATGGTCTCATGGAAATATCAGTGGCGGCAGCCAAGTTGTGTCACTTTTGCGCTCCCCTTGGGATGCCTTTAACAGCTGCAGTATGCCTGGAGCCCAGGGCTTCCTGGTTTTAAAAGTCCTAGGCCTAAGCCTAACAGTAACCCTGGGAAGGGAAATCAGCCTGGTGTTAAGCTTCTTGCCAAGGAAAAAGCCGTGAAAGCAACCATGTTGTGGCACATTTGCACTCCTTTTTGGATGCCTTTCACAGCTCCAGTGTGCCTGGAACTCAGGGCTTCCTGATTTTAAAAATCCTAGCCCTAGGCCGAACCCCAACCCTAAGACGAGAAAGGCAAATCAGCCAGGAATTAGGCATGTCCCCAAGGAAAAAGCTGTGGAGGCAGGCATGTTGTGGTACTTTTGCACTCTTCTTGGGAAGTCGTTCGCAGCTGCTGTGTTCTTGGAACTCAGGGCTTTCTGGTTAATAGAACTCTTACCCTAGGCGAAACTCAAACCTTAACCCTAGGATGGAAAATCAGCCTATGGTTCGGGATGGTCTCATGAGAATAGCAGCAGAGGCAGCCAAGTTGTGTCACTTCTGCGGCCCTCTTGGGATGCCTTTAACAGCTGCATGTGCCTGGAGCCCAGGGCTTCCTGGTTTTAAAAGTCCTAGGCCTAAGCCTAACAGTAACCCTAGGAAGGTAAATCAGCCGCGTATTAGGGTTCTTCCTAAGGGAAAAGCCGTGAAAGCAGCCATGTTGTGGCACTTTTTCACACACTTTGGGATGCCTTTGGCAGATGAAGTAAGCCTGGAACTCAGGGCTTCCTAGTTAAAAATATCCTAGCCCTAGGCCGAACCCCAACCCTAAGACGAGAAAGGCAAATCAGCCAGGAATTAGGCATGTCCCCAAGGAAAAAGCTGTGGAGGCAGGCATGTTGTGGTACTTTTGCGCTCTTCTTGGGTAGTCCTTCGCAGCTGCTGTGTTCTTGGAACTCAGGTCTTTCTGGTTAATAGAACTCTTACCCTAGGCGTAACTCAAACCTTAACCCTAGGAAGGAAAATCAGACTATGGTTCAGGATGGTCTCATGAGAATAGCAGCAGAGGCAGCCAAGTTGTGTCACTTCTGCGGCCCTCTTGGGATGTCTTTAACATGTGCATGTGCCTGGAGCCCAGGGCTTCCTGGTTTTAAAAGTCCTAGGCCAAAGCCTAACAGTAACCCTAGGAAGGTAAATCAGCCTGGTGTTAAGCTTCTTGCCAAGGAAAAAGCCGTGAAAGCAGCCATGTTGTGGCACTTCTGCACTCCCTTTGGGATGCCTTTGGCAGATGAAGTAAGCCTGGAACTCAGGGCTTCCTAGTTAAAAATATCCTAGCCCTAGGCCGAACCCCAACCCTAAGACGAGAAAGGCAAATCAGCCAGGAATTAGGCATGTCCCCAAGGAAAAAGCTGTGGAGGCAGGCATGTTGTGGCACTTTTGCGCTCTTCTTGGCTAGTCCTTCGCAGCTGCTGTGTTCTTGGAACTCAGGGCTTTCTGGTTAATAGAACCCTTACCCTAGGCGTAACTCAAACCTTAACCCTAGGAAGGAAAATCAGCCTATGGTTCAGGATGGTCTCATGGAAATATCAGTGGTGGCAGCCAAGTTGTGTCACTTTTGCGCTCCCCTTGGGATGCCTTTCGCAGCTGCAGTGTGCCTGGAGGCCAGGGCTTTCTGGTTTTAAAAGTCCTAGGCCTAAGCCTAACAGTAACCTTAGGAAGGTAAATCAGCCGCGTATTAGGGTTCTTCCTAAGGGAAAAGCCGTGAAAGCAGCCATGTTGTGGCACTTTTGCACACCCTTTGGGATGCCTTTGGCAGATGAAGTAAGCCTGGAACTCAGGGCTTCCTAGTTAAAAATATCCTAGCCCTAGGCCGAACCCCAACCCTAAGACGAGAAAGGCAAATCAGCCAGGAATTAGGCATGTCCCCAAGGAAAAAGCTGTGGAGGCAGGCACGTTGTGGTACTTTTGCGCTCTTCTTGGGTAGTCCTTTGCAGCTGCTGTGTTCTTGGAACTCAGGTCTTTCTGGTTAATAGAACTCTTACCCTAGGCGTAACTCAAACCTTAACCCTAGGAAGGAAAATCAGCCTATGGTTCAGGATGGTCTCATGAGAATAGCAGCAGAGGCAGCCAAGTTGTGTCACTTCTGCGGCCCTCTTGGGATGTCTTTAACAGGTGCATGTGCCTGGAGCCCAGGGCTTCCTGGTTTTAAAAGTCCTAGGCCTAAGCCGAACAGTAACCCTAGGAAGGCAAATCAGACGCGTATTAGGGTTCTTCCTAAGGGAAAAGCCGTGAAAGCAGCCATGTTGTGGCACTTCTGCACTCCTTTTGGGATGCCTTTGGCAGATGAAGTAAGCCTGGAACTCAGGGCTTCCTAGTTAAAAATATCCTAGCCCTAGGCCGAACCCCAACCCTAAGACGAGAAAGGCAAATCAGCCAGGAATTAGGCATGTCCCCAAGGAAAAAGCTGTGGAGGCAGGCATGTTGTGGTACTTTTGCGCTCTTCTTGGCTAGTCCTTCGCAGCTGCTGTGTTCTTGGAACTCAGGGCTTTCTGGTTAATAGAACCCTTACCCTAGGCGTAACTCAAACCTTAACCCTAGGAAGGAAAATCAGCCTATGGTTCGGGATGGTCTCATGGAAATATCAGTGGTGGCAGCCAAGTTGTGTCACTTTTGCGCTCCCCTTGGGATGCCTTTCGCTTCTGCAGTGTGCCTGGAGCCCAGGGCTTCCTGGTTTTAAAAGTCCTAGGCCTAAGCCTAACAGTAACCCTAGGAAGGTAAATCAGCCGCGTATTAGGGTTCTTCCTAAGGGAAAAGCCGTGAAAGCAGCCATGTTGTGGCACTTTTGCACACCCTTTGGGATGCCTTTGGCAGATGAAGTAAGCCTGGAACTCAGGGCTTCCTAGTTAAAAATATCCTAGCCCTAGGCCGAACCCCAACCCTAAGACGAGAAAGGCAAATCAGCCAGGAATTAGGCATGTCCCCAAGGAAAAAGCTGTGGAGGCAGGCACGTTGTGGTACTTTTGCGATCTTCTTGGGTAGTCCTTTGCAGCTGCTGTGTTCTTGGAACTCAGGTCTTTCTGGTTAATAGAACTCTTACCCTAGGCGTAACTCAAACCTTAACCCTAGGAAGGAAAATCAGCCTATGGTTCAGGATGGTCTCATGAGAATAGAAGCAGAGGCAGCCAAGTTGTGTCACTTCTGCGGCCCTCTTGGGATGCCTTTTGCAGCTGCAGTGTGCCTGGAGCCCAGGGCTTCCTGGTTTTAAAAGTCCTAGGCCTAAGCCTAACAGTAACCCTAGGAAGGTAAATCAGACGCGTATTAGGGTTCTTCCTAAGGGAAAAGCCGTGAAAGCAGCCATGTTGTGGCACTTCTGCACTCCCTTTGGGATGCCTTTGGCAGATGCAGTAAGCCTGGAACTCAGGGCTTCCGAGTTAAAAATATCCTAGCCCTAGGCCGAACCCCAACCCTAAGACGAGAAAGGCAAATCAGCCAGGAATTAGGCATGTCCCCAAGGAAAAAGCTGTGGAGGCAGGCACGTTGTGGTACTTTTGCGCTCTTCTTGGGTAGTCCATCGCAGCTGCTGTGTTCTTGGAACTCAGGGCTTTCTGGTTAATAGAACTCTTACCCTAGGCGAAACTCAAACCTTAACCCTAGGAAGGAAAATCAGCCTATGGTTCAGGATGGTCTCATGAGAATAGAAGCAGAGGCAGCCAAGTTGTGTCACTTCTGCGGCCCTCTTGGGATGCCTTTAACAGCTGCAGTGTGCCTGGAGCCCAGGGCTTCCTGGTTTTAAAAGTCCTAGGCCTAAGCCTAACAGTAACCCTAGGAAGGTAAATCAGCCGCGTATTATGGTTCTTCCTAAGTGAAAAGCTGTGAAAGCAGCCATGTTGTGGCACTTTTGCACTCCCTTTGGGATGCCTTTGGCAGATGCAGTAAGCCTGGAACTCAGGGCTTCCTGGTTAAAATCTCCAAGCCCTAGGCTGAAGCCTTACCCTAACCCTAGTCAGATAAATCAGCCTAGGTATAGGGATGGTGCCAAGGAAAAAGCTGTGAAAGCTGCCATGTTGTTGCACTTTTGTACTCCCCTTGGGATGCCTTGAACAGCTGCAGTGTGCCTGGATCTAAGGGCTTCCTTGTTTTAAAAATCCTAGCCCTAGGCCTAAGCCTAACAGTAACCCTGGGAAGGGAAATCAGCCTGGTGTTAAGCTTCTTGCCAAGGAAAATGCCGTGAAAGCAGCCATGTTGTGGCACTTCTGCACTCCCTTTGGGATGCCTTTGGCAGATGAAGTAAGCCTGGAACTCAGGGCTTCCTAGTTAAAAATATCCTAGCCCTAGGCCGAACCCCAACCCTAAGACGAGAAAGGCAAATCAGCCAGGAATTAGGCATGTCCCCAAGGAAAAAGCTGTGGAGGCAGGCATGTTGTGGTACTTTTGCGCTCTTCTTGGGTAGTCCTTCGCAGCTGCTGTGTTCTTGGAACTCAGGGCTTTCTGGTTAATAGAACCCTTACCCTAGGCGTAACTCAAACCTTAACCCTAGGAAGGAAAATCAGCCTATGGTTCGGGATGGTCTCATGGAAATATCAGTGGTGGCAGCCAAGTTGTGTCACTTTTGCGCTCCCCTTGGGATGCCTTTCGCAGCTGCAGTGTGCCTGGAGGCCAGGGCTTTCTGGTTTTAAAAGTCCTAGGCCTAAGCCTAACAGTAACCCTAGGAAGGTAAATCAGCCGCGTATTAGGGTTCTTCCTAAGGGAAAAGCCGTGAAAGCAGCCATGTTGTGGCACTTTTGCACACCCTTTGGGATGCCTTTGGCAGATGAAGTAAGCCTGGAACTCAGGGCTTCCTAGTTAAAAATATCCTAGCCCTAGGCCGAACCCCAACCCTAAGACGAGAAAGGCAAATCAGCCAGGAATTAGGCATGTCCCCAAGGAAAAAGCTGTGGAGGCAGGCACGTTGTGGTACTTTTGCGCTCTTCTTGGCTAGTCCTTTGCAGCTGCTGTGTTCTTGGAACTCAGGTCTTTCTGGTTAATAGAACTCTTACCCTAGGCGTAACTCAAACCTAAACCCTAGGAAGGAAAATCATCCTATGGTTCAGGATGGTCTCATGAGAATAGAAGCAGAGGCAGCCAAGTTGTGTCACTTCTGCGGCCCTCTTGGGATGCCTTTTGCAGCTGCAGTGTGCCTGGAGCCCAGGGCTTCCTGGTTTTAAAAGTCCTAGGCCTAAGCCTAACAGTAACCCTAGGAAGGTAAATCAGCTGGGTATTAGGGTTCTTCCTAAGGGAAAAGCCGTGAAAGCAGCCATGTTGTGGCACTTTTGCACTCCCTTTGGGATGCCTTTGGCAGATGAAGTAAGCCTGGAACTCAGGGCTTCCTGGTTAAAAAACTCCAAGCCCTAGGCTGAAGCCTAACCCTAACCCTAGTCAGATAAAACAGCCTAGGTATAGGGATGGTGCCAAGGAAAAAGCTGTGAAAGCTGCCATGTTGTTGCACTTTTGTACTCCCCTTGGGATGCCTTGAACAGCTGCAGTGTGCCTGGATCTAAGGGCTTCCTAGTTTTAAAAATCCTAGCCCTAGGCCTAAGCCTAACTGTAACCCTAGGAAGGTAAATCAGCCGCGTATTAGGGTTCTTCCTAAGGGAAAAGCCGTGAAAGCAACCATGTTGTGGCACTTTTGCACACCCTTTGGGATGCCTTTGGCAGATGAAGTAAGCCTGGAACTCAGGGCTTCCTAGTTAAAAATATCCTAGCCCTAGGCCGAACCCCAACCCTAAGACGAGAAAGGCAAATCAGCCAGGAATTAGGCATGTCCCCAAGGAAAAAGCTGTGGAGGCAGGCACGTTGTGGTACTTTTGCGCTCTTCTTGGCTAGTCCTTTGCAGCTGCTGTGTTCTTGGAACTCAGGTCTTTCTGGTTAATAGAACTCTTACCCTAGGCGTAACTCAAACCTTAACCCTAGGAAGGAAAATCATCCTATGGTTCAGGATGGTCTCATGAGAATAGAAGCAGAGGCAGCCAAGTTGTGTCACTTCTGCGGCCCTCTTGGGATGCCTTTTGCAGCTGCAGTGTGCCTGGAGCCCAGGGCTTCCTGGTTTTAAAAGTCCTAGGCCTAAGCCTAACAGTAACCCTAGGAAGGTAAATCAGCTGGGTATTAGGGTTCTTCCTAAGGGAAAAGCCGTGAAAGCAGCCATGTTGTGGCACTTTTGCACTCCCTTTGGGATGCCTTTGGCAGATGCAGTAAGCCTGGAACTCAGGGCTTCCTGGTTAAAAAACTCCAAGCCCTAGGCTAAGCCTAACTCTAACCCTAGTCAGATAAAACAGCCTAGGTATAGGGATGGTGCCAAGGAAAAAGCTGTGAAAGCTGCCATGTTGTTGCACTTTTGTACTCCCCTTGGGATGCCTTGAACAGCTGCAGTGTGCCTGTATCTAAGGGCTTCCTAGTTTTAAAAATCCTAGCCCTAGGCCTAAGCCTAACAGTAACCCTTGGAAGGGAAATCAGCCTGGTGTTAAGCTTCTTGCCAAGGAAAAAGCCGTGAAAGCAGCCATGTTGTGGCGCTTTTCCACACACTTTGGGATGCCTTTGGCAGATGAAGTAAGCCTGGAACTCAGGGCTTCCTAGTTAAAAATATCCTAGCCCTAGGCCGAACCCCAACCCTAAGACGAGAAAGGCAAATCAGCCAGGAATTAGGCATGTCCCCAAGGAAAAAGCTGTGGAGGCAGGCACGTTGTGGTACTTTTGCGCTCTTCTTGGCTAGTCCTTCGCTGTGTTCTTGGAACTCAGGGCTTTCTGGTTAATAGAACCCTTACCCCAGGCGTAACTCAAACCTTAACCCTAGGAAGGAAAATCACCCTATGGTTCGGGATGGTCTCATGAGAATAGAAGCAGAGGCAGCCAAGTTGTGTCACTTCTGCGGCCCTCTTGGGATGCCTTTCGCAGCTGCAGTGTGCCTGGAGCCCAGGGCTTCCTGGTTTTAAAAGTCCTAGGCCTAAGCCTAACAGTAACCCTAGGAAGGTAAATCAGCCGGGTATTAGGGTTCTTCCTAAGGGAAAAGCCGTGAAAGCAGCCATGTTGTGGCACTTCTGCACTCCCTTTGGGATGCTTTTTGCAGATGAAGTAAGCCTGGAACTCAGGGCTTCCTAGTTAAAAATATCCTAGCCCTAGGCCGAACCCCAACCCTAAGACGAGAAAGGCAAATCAGCCAGGAATTAGGCATGTCCCCAAGGAAAAAGCTGTGGAGGCAGGCATGTTGTGGTACTTTTGCGCTCTTCTTGGGTAGTCCTTCGCAGCTGCTGTGTTCTTGGAACTCAGGGCTTTCTGGTTAATAGAACCCTTACCCCAGGCGTAACTCAAACCTTAACCCTAGGAAGGAAAATCAGCCTATGGTTCGGAATGGTCTCATGGAAATATCAGTGGCGGCAGCCAAGTTGTGTCACTTTTGCGCTCCCCTTGGGATGCCTTTCGCAGCTGCAGTGTGCCTGGAGCCCAGGGCTTCCTGGTTTTAAAAGTCCTAGGCCTAAGCCTAACAGTAACCCTAGGAAGGTAAATCAGCCGCGTATTAGGGTTCTTCCTAAGGGAAAAGCCGTGAAAGCAGCCATGTTGTGGCACTTTTGCACTCCCTTTGGGATGCGTTTGGCAGATGCAGTAAGCCTGGAACTCAGGGCTTCCTGGTTAAAAAACTCCAAGCCCTAGGCTGAAGCCTAACCCTAACCCTAGTCAGATAAAACAGCCTAGGTATAGGGATGGTGCCAAGGAAAAAGCTGTGAAAGCTGCCATGTTGTTGCACTTTTGTACTCCCCTTGGGATGCCTTGAACAGCTGCAGTGTGCCTGGATCTAAGGGCTTCCTAGTTTTAAAAATCCTAGCCCTAGGCCTAAGCCTAACTGTAACCCTAGGAAGGTAAATCAGCCGCGTATTAGGGTTCTTCCTAAGGGAAAAGCCGCGAAAGCAACCATGTTGTGGCACTTTTGCACACCCTTTGGGATGCCTTTGGCAGATGAAGTAAGCCTGGAACTCAGGGCTTCCTAGTTAAAAATATCCTAGCCCTAGGCCGAACCCCAACCCTAAGACGAGAAAGGCAAATCAGCCAGGAATTAGGCATGTCCCCAAGGAAAAAGCTGTGGAGGCAGGCACGTTGTGGTACTTTTGCGCTCTTCTTGGCTAGTCCTTTGCAGCTGCTGTGTTCTTGGAACTCAGGTCTTTCTGGTTAATAGAACTCTTACCCTAGGCGTAACTCAAACCTTAACCCTAGGAAGGAAAATCATCCTATGGTTCAGGATGGTCTCATGAGAATAGAAGCAGAGGCAGCCAAGTTGTGTCACTTCTGCGGCCCTCTTGGGATGCCTTTTGCAGCTGCAGTGTGCCTGGAGCCCAGGGCTTCCTGGTTTTAAAAGTCCTAGGCCTAAGCCTAACAGTAACCCTAGGAAGGTAAATCAGCTGGGTATTAGGGTTCTTCCTAAGGGAAAAGCCGTGAAAGCAGCCATGTTGTGGCACTTTTGCACTCCCTTTGGGATGCCTTTGGCAGATGCAGTAAGCCTGGAACTCAGGGCTTCCTGGTTAAAAAACTCCAAGCCCTAGGCTGAAGCCTAACCCTAACCCTAGTCAGATAAAACAGCCTAGGTATAGGGATGGTGCCAAGGAAAAAGCTGTGAAAGCTGCCATGTTGTTGCACTTTTGTACTCCCCTTGGGATGCCTTGAACAGCTGCAGTGTGCCTGTATCTAAGGGCTTCCTAGTTTTAAAAATCCTAGCCCTAGGCCTAAGCCTAACAGTAACCCTGGGAAGGGAAATCAGCCTGGTGTTAAGCTTCTTGCCAAGGAAAAAGCCGTGAAAGCAGCCATGTTGTGGCGCTTTTCCACACACTTTGGGATGCCTTTGGCAGGTGAAGTAAGCCTGGAACTCAGGGCTTCCTAGTTAAAAATATCCTAGCCCTAGGCCGAACCCCAACCCTAAGACGAGAAAGGCAAATCAGCCAGGAATTAGGCATGTCCCCAAGGAAAAAGCTGTGGAGGCAGGCACGTTGTGGTACTTTTGCGCTCTTCTTGGCTAGTCCTTCGCTGTGCTCTTGGAACTCAGGGCTTTCTGGTTAATAGAACCCTTACCCCAGGCGTAACTCAAACCTTAACCCTAGGAAGGAAAATCACCCTATGGTTCGGGATGGTCTCATGAGAATAGAAGCAGAGGCAGCCAAGTTGTGTCACTTCTGCGGCCCTCTTGGGATGCCTTTCGCAGCTGCAGTGTGCCTGGAGCCCAGGGCTTCCTGGTTTTAAAAGTCCTAGGCCTAAGCCTAACAGTAACCCTAGGAAGGTAAATCAGCCGGGTATTAGGGTTCTTCCTAAGGGAAAAGCCGTGAAAGCAGCCATGTTGTGGCACTTCTGAACTCCCTTTGGGATGCTTTTTGCAGATGAAGTAAGCCTGGAACTCAGGGCTTCCTAGTTAAAAATATCCTAGCCCTAGGCCGAACCCCAACCCTAAGACGAGAAAGGCAAATCAGCCAGGAATTAGGCATGTCCCCAAGGAAAAAGCTGTGGAGGCAGGCATGTTGTGGTACTTTTGCGCTCTTCTTGGGTAGTCCTTCGCAGCTGCTGTGTTCTTGGAACTCAGGGCTTTCTGGTTAATAGAACCCTTACCCTAGGCGTAACTCAAACCTTAACCCTAGGAAGGAAAATCAGCCTATGGTTCGGAATGGTCTCATGGAAATATCAGTGGCGGCAGCCAAGTTGTGTCACTTTTGCGCTCCCCTTGGGATGCCTTTCGCAGCTGCAGTGTGCCTGGAGCCCAGGGCTTCCTGGTTTTAAAAGTCCTAGGCCTAAGCCTAACAGTAACCCTAGGAAGGTAAATCAGCCGCGTATTAGGGTTCTTCCTAAGGGAAAAGCCGTGAAAGCAGCCATGTTGTGGCACTTCTGCACTCCCTTTGGGATGCCTTTGGAAGATGCAGTAAGCCTGGAACTCAGGGCTTCCTAGTAAAAAAAATCCTAGCCCTAGGCCGAACCCCAACCCTAAGACGAGAAAGGCAAATCAGCCAGGAATTAGGCATGTCCCAAACGAAAAAGCTGTGGAGGCAGGCATGTTGTGGTACTTTTGCGCTCTTCTTGGGTAGTCCTTCGCAGCTGCTGTGTTCTTGGAACTCAGGGCTTTCTGGTTAATAGAACCCTTACCCTAGGCGTAACTCAAACCTTAACCCTAGGAAGGAAAATCACCCTATGGTTCGGGATGGTCTCATGAGAATAGCAGCAGAGGCAGCCAAGTTGTGTCACTTTTGCGCTCCCCTTGGGATGCCTTTCGCAGCTGCAGTGTGCCTGGAGCCCAGGGCTTCCTGGTTTTAAAAGTCCTAGGCCTAAGCCTAACAGTAACCCTAGGAAGGTAAATCAGCCGCGTATTAGGGTTCTTCCTAAGGGAAAAGCCGTGAAAGCAGCCATGTTGTGGCACTCCTGCACTCCCTTTGGGATGCTTTTGGCAGATGCAGTAAGCCTGGAACTCAGGGCTTCCTAGTTAACAAAATCCTAGCCCTAGGCCGAACCCCATCCCTAAGACGAGAAAGGCAAATCAGCCAGGAATTAGGCATGTCCCCAAGGAAAAAGCTGTGGAGGCAGGCACGTTGTGGTACTTTTGCGCTCTTCTTGGGTAGTCCTTCGCAGCTGCTGTGTTCTTGGAACTCAGGGCTTTCTGGTTAATAGAACCCTTACCCTAGGCGTAACTCAAACCTTAACCCTAGGAAGGAAAATCAGCCTATGATTCGGGATGGTCTCATGAGAATAGAAGCAGAGGCAGCCAAGTTGTGTCACTTCTGCGGCCCTCTTGGGATGCCTTTAACAGCTGCAGTGTGCCTGGAGCCCAGGGCTTCCTGGTTTTAAAAGTCCTAGGCCTAAGCCTAACAGTAACCCTAGGAAGGTAAATCAGCCGCGTATTAGGGTTCTTCCTAAGGGAAAAGCCGTGAAAGCAGCCATGTTGTGGCACTTTTGCACACCCTTTGGGATGCCTTTGGCAGATGAAGTAAGCCTGGAACTCAGGGCTTCCTAGTAAAAAATATCCTAGCCCTAGGCCGAACCCCAACCCTAAGACGAGAAAGGCAAATCAGCCAGGAATTAGGCATGTCCCCAAGGAAAAAGCTGTGGAGGCAGGCATGTTGTGGTACTTTTGCGCTCTTCTTGGGTAGTCCTTCGCAGCTGCTGTGTTCTTGGAACCCAGGGCTTTCTGGTTAATAGAACCCTTACCCTAGGCGTAACTCAAACCTTAACCCTAGGAAGGAAAATCAGCCTATGGTTCGGGATGGTCTCATGGAAATATCAGTGGTGGCAGCCAAGTTGTGTCACTTTTGTGCTCCCCTTGGGATGCCTTTCGCAGCTGCAGTGTGCCTGGAGCCCCGGGCTTCCTGGTTTTAAAAGTCCAAGGCCTAAGCCCAACAGTAACCCTAGGAAGGTAAATCAGCCGCGTATTAGGGTTCTTCCTAAGGGAAAAGCCGTGAAAGCAGCCATGTTGTGGAACTTCTGCACTCCCTTTGGGATGCCTTTGGCAGATGCAGTAAGCCTGGAACTCAGGGCTTCCTAGTTAAAAAAATCTTAGCCCTAGGCCGAACCCCAACCCTAAGACGAGAAAGGCAAATCAGCCAGGAATTAGGCATGTCCCCAAGGAAAAAGCTGTGGAGGCAGGCATGTTGTGGTACTTTTGCGCTCTTCTTGGCTAGTCCTTCGCAGCTGCTGTGTTCTTGGAACTCAGGTCTTTCTGGTTAATAGAACTCTTACTCTAGGCGAAACTCAAACCTTAACCCTAGGAAGGAAAATCAGCCTATGGTTCAGGATGGTCTCATGAGAATAGAAGCAGAAGCAGCCAAGTTGTGTAACTTCTGCGGCCCTCTTGGGATGCCTTTAACAGCTGCAGTGTGCCTGGAGCCTGGGGCTTCCTGGTTTTAAAAGTCCTAGGCCTAAGCCTAACAGTAACCCTAGGAAGGGAAATCAGACGCGTATTAGGGTTCTTCCTAAGGGAAAAGCCGTGAAAGCAGCCATGTTGTGGCACTTCTGCACTCCCTTTGGGATGCCTTTGGCAGATGCAGTAAGCCTGGAACTCAGGGCTTCCGAGTTAAAAAAATCCTAGCCCTAGGCCGAACCCCAACCCTAAGACGAGAAAGGCAAATCAGCCAGGAATTAGGCATGTCCCCAAGGAAAAAGCTGTGGAGGCAGGCATGTTGTGGTACTTTTGCGCTCTTCTTGGCTAGTCCTTCGCAGCTGCTGTGTTCTTGGAACTCAGGGCTTTCTGGTTAATAGAACCCTTACCCTAGGCGTAACTCAAACCTTAACCCTAGGAAGGAAAATCAGGCTATGGTTCGGGATGGTCTCATGGAAATATCAGTGGTGGCAGCCAAGTTGTGTCACTTTTGCGCTCCCCTTGGGATGCCTTTCGCAGCTGCAGTGTGCCTGGAGCCCAGGGCTTCCTGGTTTTAAAAGTCCTAGGCCTAAGCCTAACAGTAACCCTAGGAAGGTAAATCAGCCGCGTATTAGGGTTCTTCCTAAGGGAAAAGCCGTGAAAGCAGCCATGTTGTGGCACTTCTGCACTCCTTTTGGGATGCCTTTGGCAGATGAAGTAAGCCTGGAACTCAGGGCTTCCGAGTTAAAAAAATCCTAGCCCTAGGCCGAACCCCAACCCTAAGACGAGAAAGGCAAATCAGCCAGGAATTAGGCATGTCCCCAAGGAAAAAGCTGTGGAGGCAGGCATGTTGTGGTACTTTTGCGCTCTTCTTGGGTAGTCCTTCGCAGCTGCTGTGTTCTTGTAACTCAGGTCTTTCTGGTTAATAGAACTCTTACCCTAGGCGTAACTCAAACCTTAACCCTAGGAAGGAAAATCAGCCTATGGTTCAGGATGGTCTCATGAGAATAGAAGCAGAGGCAGCCAAGTTGTGTCACTTCTGCGGCCCTCTTGGGATGCATTTAACACCTGCAGTGTGCCTGGAGCCCAGGGCTTCCTGGTTTTAAAAGTCCTAGGCCTAAGCCTAACAGTAACCCTAGGAAGGTAAATCAGCCGGGTATTAGGGTTCTTCCTAAGGGAAAAGCTGTGAAAGCAGCCATGTTGTGGCACTTTTGCACTCCCTTTGGGATGCCTTTGGCAGATGCAGTAAGCCTGGAACTCAGGGCTTCCTGGTTAAAAAACTCCAAGCCCTAGGCTGAAGCCTAACCCTAACCCTAGGCAGATAAAACAGCCTAGGTATAGGGTTGGTGCCAAGGAAAAAGCTGTGAAAGCTGCCATGTTGTTGCACTTTTGTACTCCCCTTGGGATGCCTTGAACAGCTGCAGTGTGCCTGGATCTAAGGGCTTCCTAGTTTTTAAAATCCCAGCCCTAGGCCTAAGCCTAACAGTAACCCTGGGAAGGGAAAACAGCCTGGTGTTAAGCTTTTGCCAAGGAAAAAGCCGTGAAAGCAGCCATGTTGTGGCACTTTTGCACTCCCATTTGGATGCCTTTCACAGCTCCAGTGTGCCTGGAACTCAGGGCTTCCTGATTTTAAAAATCCTAGCCCTAGGCCGAACCCCATCCCTAAGACGAGAAAGGCAAATCAGCCAGGAATTAGGCATGTCCCCAAGGAAAAAGCTGTGGAGGCAGGCACGTTGTGGTACTTTTGCGCTCTTCTTGGGTAGTCCTTCGCAGCTGCTGTGTTCTTGGAACTCAGGGCTTTCTGGTTAATAGAACCCTTACCCTAGGCGTAACTCAAACCTTAACCCTAGGAAGGAAAATCAGCCTATGATTCGGGATGGTCTCATGAGAATAGAAGCAGAGGCAGCCAAGTTGTGTCACTTCTGCGGCCCTCTTGGGATGCCTTTTGCAGCTGCAGTGTGCCTGGAGCCCAGGGCTTCCTGGTTTTAAAAGTCCTAGGCCTAAGCCTAACAGTAACCCTAGGAAGGTAAATCAGCCGCGTATTAGGGTTCTTCCTAAGGGAAAAGCCGTGAAAGCAGCCATGTTGTGGCACTTTTGCACACCCTTTGGGATGCGTTTGGCAGATGAAGTAAGCCTGGAACTCAGGGCTTCCTAGTAAAAAATATCCTAGCCCTAGGCCGAACCCCAACCCTAAGACGAGAAAGGCAAATCAGCCAGGAATTAGGCATGTCCCCAAGGAAAAAGCTGTGGAGGCAGGCATGTTGTGGTACTTTTGCGCTCTTCTTGGGTAGTCCTTCGCAGCTGCTGTGTTCTTGGAACCCAGGGCTTTCTGGTTAATAGAACCCTTACCCTAGGCGTAACTCAAACCTTAACCCTAGGAAGGAAAATCAGCCTATGGTTCGGGATGGTCTCATGAGAATAGCAGCAGAGGCAGCCAAGTTGTGTCACTTCTGCGGCCCTCTTGGGATGCCTTCAACAGCTGCATGTGCCTGGAGCCCAGGGCTTCCTGGTTTTAAAAGTCCTAGGCCTAAGCCGAACAGTAACCCTAGGAAGGTAAATCAGCCGCGTATTAGGGTTCTTCCTAAGGGAAAAGCCGTGAAAGCAGCCATGTTGTGGCACTTTTGCACACCCTTTGGGATGCCTTTGGCAGATGAAGTAAGCCTGGAACTCAGGGCTTCCTAGTTAAAAATATCCTAGCCCTAGGCCGAACCCCAACCCTAAGACGAGAAAGGCAAATCAGCCAGGAATTAGGCATGTCCCAAACGAAAAAGCTGTGGAGGCAGGCACGTTGTGGTACTTTTGCGCTCTTCTTGGCTAGTCCTTCGCAGCTGCTGTGTTCTTGGAACTCAGGGCTTTCTGGTTAATAGAGCCCTTACCCTAGGCGTAACTCAAACCTTAACCCTAGGAAGGAAAATCAGCCTATGGTTCGGGATGGTCTCATGAGAATAGAAGCAGAGGCAGCCAAGTTGTGTAACTTCTGCGGCCCTCTTGGGATGCCTTTCGCAGCTGCAGTGTGCCTGGAGCCCAGGGCTTCCTGGTTTTAAAAGTCCTAGGCCTAAGCCTAACAGTAACCCTAGGAAGGTAAATCACCCGCGTATTAGGGTTCTTCCTAAGGGAAAAGCCGTGAAAGCAGCCATGTTGTGGCACTTCTGCACTCCCTTTGGGATGCCTTTTGCAGATGAAGTAAGCCGGGAACTCAGGGCTTCCTAGTTAAAAATATCCTAGCCCTAGGCCGAACCCCAACCCTAAGACGAGAAAGGCAAATCAGCCAGGAATTAGGCATGTCCCCAAGGAAAAAGCTGTGGAGGCAGGCATGTTGTGGTACTTTTGCGCTCTTCTTGGGTAGTCCTTCGCAGCTGCTGTGTTCTTGGAACTCAGGGCTTTCTGGTTAATAGAACTCTTACCCTAGGCGTAACTCAAACCTTAACCCTAGGAAGGAAAATCAGACTATGGTTCAGGATGGTCTCATGAGAATAGAAGCAGAGGCAGCCAAGTTGTGTCACTTCTGCGGCCCTCTTGGGATGCATTAAACAGCTGCAGTGTGCCTGGAGCCCAGGGCTTCCTGGTTTTAAAAGTCCTAGGCCTAAGCCTAACAGTAACCCTAGGAAGGTAAATCAGCCGGGTATTAGGGTTCTTCCTAAGGGAAAAGCTGTGAAAGCAGCCATGTTGTGGCACTTTTGCACTCCCTTTGGGATGCCTTTGGCAGATGCAGTAAGCCTGGAACTCAGGGCTTCCTGGTTAAAAAACTCCAAGCCCTAGGCTGAAGCCTAACCCTAACCCTAGGCAGATAAAACAGCCTAGGTATAGGGTTGGTGCCAAGGAAAAAGCTGTGAAAGCTGCCATGTTGTTGCACTTTTTTACTCCCCTTGGGATGCCTTGAACAGCTGCAGTGTGCCTGGATCTAAGGGCTTCCTAGTTTTTAAAATCCTAGCCCTAGGCCTAAGCCTAACAGTAACCCTGGGAAGGGAAAACAGCCTGGTGTTAAGCTTTTGCCAAGGAAAAAGCCGTGAAAGCAGCCATGTTGTGGCACTTTTGCACTCCCATTTGGATGCCTTTCACAGCTCCAGTGTGCCTGGAACTCAGCGCTTCCTGATTTTAAAAATCCTAGCCCTAGGCTGAACCCCATCCCTAAGACGAGAAAGGCAAATCAGCCAGGAATTAGGCATGTCCCCAAGGAAAAAGCTGTGGAGGCAGGCACGTTGTGGTACTTTTGCGCTCTTCTTGGGTAGTCCTTCGCAGCTGCTGTGTTCTTGGAACTCAGGGCTTTCTGGTTAATAGAACCCTTACCCTAGGCGTAACTCAAACCTTAACCCTAGGAAGGAAAATCAGCCTATGATTCGGGATGGTCTCATGAGAATAGAAGCAGAGGCAGCCAAGTTGTGTCACTTCTGCGGCCCTCTTGGGCTGCCTTTCGCAGCTGCAGTGTGCCTGGAGCCCAGGGCTTCCTGGTTTTAAAAGTCCTAGGCCTAAGCCTAACAGTAACCCTAGGAAGGTAAATCAGCCGCGTATTAGGGTTCTTCCTAAGGGAAAAGCCGTGAAAGCAGCCATGTTGTGGCACTTTTGCACACCCTTTGGGATGCCTTTTGCAGATGAAGTAAGCCTGGAACTCAGGGCTTCCTAGTAAAAAATATCCTAGCCCTAGGCCGAACCCCAACCCTAAGACGAGAAAGGCAAATCAGCCAGGAATTAGGCATGTCCCCAAGGAAAAAGCTGTGGAGGCAGGCATGTTGTGGTACTTTTGCGCTCTTCTTGGGTAGTCCTTCGCAGCTGCTGTGTTCTTGGAACCCAGGGCTTTCTGGTTAATAGAACCCTTACCCTAGGCGTAACTCAAACCTTAACCCTAGGAAGGAAAATCAGCCTATGGTTCGGGATGGTCTCATGAGAATAGCAGCAGAGGCAGCCAAGTTGTGTCACTTCTGCGGCCCTCTTGGGATGCCTTCAACAGCTGCATGTGCCTGGAGCCCAGGGCTTCCTGGTTTTAAAAGTCCTAGGCCTAAGCCGAACAGTAACCCTAGGAAGGTAAATCAGCCGCGTATTAGGGTTCTTCCTAAGGGAAAAGCCGTGAAAGCAGCCATGTTGTGGCACTTTTGCACACCCTTTGGGATGCCTTTGGCAGATGAAGTAAGCCTGGAACTCAGGGCTTCCTAGTTAAAAAAATCCTAGCCCTAGGCCGAACCCCAACCCTAAGACGAGAAAGGCAAATCAGCCAGGAATTAGGCATGTCCCCAAGGAAAAAGCTGTGGAGGCAGGCACGTTGTGGTACTTTTGCGCTCTTCTTGGGTAGTCCTTTGCAGCTGCTGTGTTCTTGGAACTCAGGTCTTTCTGGTTAATAGAACTCTTACCCTAGGCGTAACTCAAACCTTAACCCTAGGAAGGAAAATCAGCCTATGGTTCAGGATGGTCTCATGAGAATAGAAGCAGAAGCAGCCAAGTTGTGTCACTTCTGCGGCCCTCATGGGATGCCTTTTGCAGCTGCAGTGTGCCTGGAGCCCAGGGCTTCCTGGTTTTAAAAGTCCTAGGCCTAAGCCTAACAGTAACCCTAGGAATGTGAATCAGCCGCGTATTAGGGTTCTTCCTAAGGGAAAAGCCGTGAAAGCAGCCATGTTGTGGCACTTCTGCACTCCCTTTGGGATGCCTTTGGCAGATGCAGTAAGCCTGGAACTCAGGGCTTCCGAGTTAAAAATATCCTAGCCCTAGGCCGAACCCCAACCCTAAGATGAGAAAGGCAAATCAGCCAGGAATTAGGCATGTCCCCAAGGAAAAAGCTGTGGAGGCAGGCATGTTGTGGTACTTTTGCGCTCTTCTTGGGTAGTCCTTCGCACCTGCTGTGTTCTTGGAACTCAGGGCTTTCTGGTTAATAGAACTCTTACCCTAGGCGAAACTCAAACCTTAACCCTAGGAAGGAAAATCAGCCTATGGTTCAGGATGGTCTCATGAGAATAGAAGCAGAGGCAGCCAAGTTGTGTCACTTCTGCGGCCCTCTTGGGATGCCTTTAACAGCTGCAGTGTGCCTGGAGCCCAGGGCTTCCTGGTTTTAAAAGTCCTAGGCCTAAGCCTAACAGTAACCCTAGGAAGGTAAATCAGCCGCGTATTAGGGTTCTTCCTAAGGGAAAAGCTGTGAAAGCAGCCATGTTGTGGCACTTTTGCACTCCCTTTGGGATGCCTTTGGCAGATGCAGTAAGCCTGGAACTCAGGGCTTCCTGGTTAAAAAACTCCAAGCCCTAGGCTGAAGCCTAACCCTAACCCTAGGCAGATAAAACAGCCTAGGTATAGGGATGGTGCCAAGGAAAAAGCTGTGAAAGCTGCCATGTTGTTGCACTTTTGTACTCCCCTTGGGATGCCTTGAACAGCTGCAGTGTGCCTGGATCTAAGGGCTTCCTAGTTTTAAAAATCCTAGCCCTAGGCCTAAGCCTAACAGTAACCCTGGGAAGGGAAATCAGCCTGGTTTTAAGCTTCTTGCCAAGGAAAAAGCCGTGAAAGCAACCATGTTGTGGCACATTTGCACTCCTTTTTGGATGCCTTTCAGAGCTCCAGTGTGCCTGGAACTCAGGGCTTCCTGATTTTAAAAATCCTAGCCCTAGGCCGAACCCCAACCCTAAGACGAGAAAGGCAAATCAGCCAGGAATTAGGCATGTCCCCAAGGAAAAAGCTGTGGAGGCAGGCATGTTGTGGTACTTTTGCGCTCTTCTTGGGTAGTCCTTCGCAGCTGCTGTGTTCTTGGAACTCAGGTCTTTCTGGTTAATAGAACCCTTACCCTAGGCGTAACTCAAACCTTAACCCTAGGAAGGAAAATCAGCCTATGGTTCGGGATGGTCTCATGGAAATATCAGTGGTGGCAGCCAAGTTGTGTCACTTTTGCGCTCCCCTTGGTATGCCTTTCGCAGCTGCAGCGTGCCTGGAGCCCAGGGCTTCCTGGTTTTAAAAGTCCTAGGCCTAAGCCTAACAGTAACCCTAGGAAGGTAAATCAGCCGCGTATTAGGGTTCTTCCTAAGGGAAAAGCCGTGAAAGCAGCCATGTTGTGGCACTTCTGCACTCCTTTTGGGATGCCTTTGGCAGATGAAGTAAGCCTGGAACTCAGGGCTTCTGAGTTAAAAAAATCCTAGCCCTAGGCCGAACCCCAACCCTAAGACGAGAAAGGCAAATCAGCCAGGAATTAGGCATGTCCCCAAGGAAAAAGCTGTGGAGGCAGGCATGTTGTGGTACTTTTGCGCTCTTCTTGGGTAGTCCTTCGCAGCTGCTGTGTTCTTGGAACTCAGGTCTTTCTGGTTAATAGAACTCTTACACTAGGCGTAACTCAAACCTTAACCCTAGGAAGGAAAATCAGCCTATGGTTCAGGATGGTCTCATGAGAATAGAAGCAGAGGCAGCTAGGTTGTGTCACTTCTGCGGCCCTCTTGGGATGCCTTTAACAGCTGCAGTGTGCCTGGAGCCCAGGGCTTCCTGGTTTTAAAAGTCCTAGGCCTAAGCCTAACAGTAACCCTAGGAAGGTAAATCAGCCGCGTATTAGGGTTCTTCCTAAGGGAAAAGCTGTGAAAGCAGCCATGTTGTGGCACTTTTGCACTCCCTTTGGGATGCCTTTGGCAGATGCAGTAAGCCTGGAACTCAGGGCTTCCTGGTTAAAAAACTCCAAGCCCTAGGCTGAAGCCTAACCCTAACCCTAGGCAGATAAAACAGCCTAGGTATAGGGTTGGTGCCAAGGAAAAAGCTGTGAAAGCTGCCATGTTGTTGCACTTTTGTACTGCCCTTGGGATGCCTTGAACAGCTGCAGTGTGCCTGCATCTAAGGGCTTCCTAGTTTTTAAAATCCTAGCCCTAGGCCTAAGCCTAACAGTAACCCTGGGAAGGGAAATCAGCCTGGTGTTAAGCTTTTGCCAAGGAAAAAGCCGTGAAAGCAGCCATGTTGTGGCACTTTTCCACACACTTTGGGATGCCTTTGGCAGATGAAGTAAGCCTGGAACTCAGGGCTTCCTAGTTAAAAATATCCTAGCCCTAGGCCGAACCCCAACCCTAAGACGAGAAAGGCAAATCATCCAGGAATTAGGCATGTCCCCAAGGAAAAAGCTGTGGAGGCAGGCACGTTGTGGTACTTTTGCGCTCTTCTTGGGTTGTCCTTCGCAGCTGCTGTGTTCTTGGAACTCAGGGCTTTCTGGTTAATAGAACCCTTAACCTAGGCGTAACTCAAACCTTAACCCTAGGAAGGAAAATCAGCCTATGGTTCGGGATGTTCTCATGAGAATAGAAGCAGAGGCAGCGAAGTTGTGTAACTTCTGCGGCCCTCTAGGGATGCCTTTCGCAGCTGCAGTGTGCCTGGAGCCCAGGGCTTCCTGGTTTTAAAAGTCCTAGGCCTAAGCCTAACAGTAACCCTAGGAAGGTAAATCAGCCGCGTATTAGGGTTCTTCCTAAGTGAAAAGCCGTGAAAGCAGCCATGTTGTGGCACTTCTGCACTCCCTTTGGGATGCCTTTGGCAGATGCAGTAAGCCTGGAACTCAGGGCTTCCTAGTTAAAAAAATCCTAGCCCTAGGCCGAACCCCAACCCTAAGACGAGAAAGGCAAATCAGCCAGGAATTAGGCATGTCCCAAACGAAAAAGCTGTGGAGGCAGGAACGTTGTGGTACTTTTGCGCTCTTCTTGGGTAGTCCTTCGCAGCTGCTGTGTTCTTGGAACTCAGGGCTTTCTGGTTAATAGAACCCTTACCCTAGGCGTAACTCAAACCTTAACCCTAGGAAGGAAAATCAGCCTATGGTTCGGGATGGTCTCATGGAAATATCAGTGGTGGCAGCCAAGTTGTGTCACTTTTGCGCTCCCCTTGGGATGCCTTTCGCAGCTGCAGTGTGCCTGGAGCCCAGGGCTTCCTGGTTTTAAAAGTGCTAGGCCTAAGCCTAACAGTAACCCTAGGAAGGTAAATCAGCCGGGTATTAGGGTTCTTCCTAAGGGAAAAGCCGTGAAAGCAGCCATGTTGTGGCACTTCTGCACTCCCTTTGGGATGCTTTTTGCAGATGAAGTAAGCCTGGAACTCAGGGCTTCCTAGTTAAAAATATCCTAGCCCTAGGCCGAACCCCAACCCTAAGACGAGAAAGGCAAATCAGCCAGGAATTAGGCATGTCCCCAAGGAAAAAGCTGTGGAGGCAGGCATGTTGTGGTACTTTTGCGCTCTTCTTGGGTAGTCCTTCGCAGCTGCTGTGTTCTTGGAACTCAGGGCTTTCTGGTTAATAGAACCCTTACCCCAGGCGTAACTCAAACCTTAACCCTAGGAAGGAAAATCAGCCTATTGTTCGGGAAGGTCTCATGGAAATATCAGTGGTGGCAGCCAAGTTGTGTCACTTTTGCGCTCCCCTTGGGATGCCTTTCGCAGCTGCAGTGTGCCTGGAGCCCAGGGCTTCCTGGTTTTAAAAGTCCAAGGCCTAAGCCCAACAGTAACCCTAGGAAGGTAAATCAGCCGCGTATTAGGGTTCTTCCTAAGGGAAAAGCCGTGAAAGCAGCCATGTTGTGGCACTTCTGCACTCCCTTTGGGATGCCTTTGGCAGATGCAGTAAGCCTGGAACTCAGGGCTTCCGAGTTAAAAAAATCTTAGCCCTAGGCCGAACCCCAACCCTAAGACGAGAAAGGCAAATCAGCCAGGAATTAGGCATGTCCCCAAGGAAAAAGCTGTGGAGGCAGGCATGTTGTGGTACTTTTGCGCTCTTCTTGGCTAGTCCTTCGCAGCTGCTGTGTTCTTGGAACTCAGGTCTTTCTGGTTAATAGAACTCTTGCCCTAGGCGAAACTCAAACCTTAACCCTAGGAAGGAAAATCAGCCTATGGTTCAGGATGGTCTCATGAGAATAGAAGCAGAAGCAGCCAAGTTGTGTAACTTCTGCGGCCCTCTTGGGATGCCTTTAACAGCTGCAGTGTGCCTGGAGCCCAGGGCTTCCTGGTTTTAAAAGTCCTAGGCATAAGCCTAACAGTAACCCTAGGAAGGTAAATCAGCCGCGTATTAGGGTTCTTCCTAAGGGAAAAGCCGTGAAAGCAGCCATGTTGTGGCACTTTTTCACACACTTTGGGATGCCTTTGGCAGATGAAGTAAGCCTGGAACTCAGGGCTTCCTAGTTAAAAATATCCTAGCCCTAGGCCGAACCCCAACCCTAAGACGAGAAAGGCAAATCAGCCAGGAATTAGGCATGTCCCCAAGGAAAAAGCTGTGGAGGCAGGCATGTTGTGGTACTTTTGCGCTCTTCTTGGGTAGTCCTTTGCAGCTGCTGTGTTCTTGGAACTCAGGGCTTTCTGGTTAATAGAACCCTTACCCTAGGCGTAACTCAAACCTTAACCCTAGGAAGGAAAATCAGCCTATGGTTCGGGATGGTCTCATGAGAATAGCAGCAGAGGCAGCCAAGTTGTGTCACTTCTGCGGCCCTCTTGGGATGCCTTTAACAGCTGCATGTGCCTGGAGCCCAGGGCTTCCTGGTTTTAAAAGTCCTAGGCCTAAGCCTAACAGTAACCCTAGGAAGGGAAATCAGCCGCGTATTAGGGTTCTTCCTAAGGGAAAAGCCGTGAAAGCAGCCATGTTGTGGCACTTTTGCACACCCTTTGGGATGCCTTTGGCAGATGAAGTAAGCCTGGAACTCAGGGCTTCCTAGTTAAAAATATCCTAGCCCTAGGCCGAACCCCAACCCTAAGACGAGAAAGGCAAATCAGCCAGGAATTAGGCATGTCCCCAAGGAAAAAGCTGTGGAGGCAGGAACGTTGTGGTACTTTTGCGCTCTTCTTGGGTAGTCCTTCGCCGCTGCTGTGTTCTTGGAACTCAGGGCTTTCTGGTTAATAGAACTCTTACCCTAGGCGTAACTCAAACCTTAACCCTAGGAAGGAAAATCAGCCTATGGTTCAGGATGGTCTCATGAGAATAGAAGCAGAGGCAGCCAAGTTGTGTCACTTCTGCGGCCCTCTTGGGATGCCTTTTGCAGCTGCAGTGTGCCTGGAGCCCAGGGCTTCCTGGTTTTAAAAGTCCTAGGCCTAAGCCTAACAGTAACCCTAGGAAGGTAAATCAGACGCGTATTAGGGTTCTTCCTAAGGGAAAAGCCGTGAAAGCAGCCATGTTGTGGCACTTCTGCACTCCCTTTGGGATGCCTTTGGCAGATGCAGTAAGCCTGGAACTCAGGGCTTCCGAGTTAAAAATATCCTAGCCCTAGGCCGAACCCCAACCCTAAGACGAGAAAGGCAAATCAGCCAGGAATTAGGCATGTCCCCAAGGAAAAAGCTGTGGAGGCAGGCATGTTGTGGTACTTTTGCGCTCTTCTTGGGTAGTCCATCGCAGCTGCTGTGTTCTTGGAACTCAGGGCTTTCTGGTTATTAGAACTCTTACCCTAGGCGAAACTCAAACCTTAACCCTAGGAAGGAAAATCAGCCTATGGTTCAGGATGGTCTCATGAGAATAGAAGCAGAGGCAGCCAAGTTGTGTCACTTCTGCGGCCCTCTTGGGATGCCTTTAACAGCTGCAGTGTGCCTGGAGCCCAGGGCTTCCTGGTTTTAAAAGTGCTAGGCCTAAGCCTAACAGTAACCCTAGGAAGGTAAATCAGCCGCGTATTATGGTTCTTCCTAAGTGAAAAGCTGTGAAAGCAGCCATGTTGTGGCACTTTTGCACTCCCTTTGGGATGCCTTTGGCAGATGCAGTAAGCCTGGAACTCAGGGCTTCCTGGTTAAAAAACTCCAAGCCCTAGGCTGAAGCCTAACCCTAACCCTAGTCAGATAAAACAGCCTAGGTATAGGGATGGTGCCAAGGAAAAAGCTGTGAAAGCTGCCATGTTGTTGCACTTTTGTACTCCCCTTGGGATGCCTTGAACAGCTGCAGTGTGCCTGGATCTAAGGGCTTCCTAGTTTTAAAAATCCTAGCCCTAGGCCTAAGCCTAACAGTAACCCTGGGAAGGGAAATCAGCCTGGTGTTAAGCTTCTTGCCAAGGAAAAAGCCGTGAAAGCAGCCATGTTGTGGCACTTTTCCACACACTTTGGGATGCCTTTGGCAGATGAAGTAAGCCTGGAACTCAGGGCTTCCTAGTTAAAAATATCCTAGCCCTAGGCCGAACCCCAACCCTAAGACGAGAAAGGCAAATCAGCCAGGAATTAGGCATGTCCCCAAGGAAAAAGCTGTGGAGGCAGGCACGTTGTGGTACTTTTGCGCTCTTCTTGGGTAGTCCTTCGCAGCTGCTGTGTTCTTGGAACTCAGGGCTTTCTGGTTAATAGAACCCTATACCCTAGGCGTAACTCAAATCTTAACCCTAGGAAGGAAAATCAGCCTATGATTCGGGATGGTCTCATGAGAATAGAAGCAGAGGCAGCCAAGTTGTGTCACTTTTGCGGCCCTCTAGGGATGCCTTTCGCAGCTGCAGTGTGCCTGGAGCCCAGGGCTTCCTGGTTTTAAAAGTCCTAGGCCTAAGCCTAACAGTAACCCTAGGAAGGTAAATCAGCCGGGTATTAGGGTTCTTCCTAAGGGAAAAGCCGTGAAAGCAGCCATGTTGTGGCACTTCTGCACTCCCTTTGGGATGCTTTTTGCAGATGAAGTAAGCCTGGAACTCAGGGCTTCCTAGTTAAAAATATCCTAGCCCTCGGCCGAACCCCAACCCTAAGACGAGAAAGGCAAATCAGCCAGGAATTAGGCATGTCTCCAAGGAAAAAGCTGTGGAGGCAGGCATGTTGTGGTACTTTTGCGCTCTTCTTGGCTAGTCCTTCGCAGCTGCTGTGTTCTTGGAACTCAGGGCTTTCTGGTTAATAGAACCCTTACCCCAGGCGAACTCAAACCTTAACCCTAGGAAGGAAAATCAGCCCATGGTTCGGAATGGTCTCATGGAAATATCAGTGGCGGCAGCCAAGTTGTGTCACTTTTGCGCTCCCCTTGGGATGCCTTTAACAGCTGCAGTATGCCTGGAGCCCAGGGCTTCCTGGTTTTAAAAGTCCTAGGCCTAAGCCTAACAGTAACCCTAGGAAGGTAAATCAGCCGCGTATTAGGGTTCTTCCTAAGGGAAAAGCCGTGAAAGCAGCCATGTTGTGGCACTTCTGCACTCCCTTTGGGATGCCTTTGGAAGATGCAGTAAGCCTGGAACTCAGGGCTTCCTAGTTAAAAAAATCCTAGCCCTAGGCCGAACCCCAACCCTAAGACGAGAAAGGCAAATCAGCCAGGAATTAGGCATGTCCCAAACGAAAAAGCTGTGGAGGCAGGAACGTTGTGGTACTTTTGCGCTCTTCTTGGGTAGTCCTTCGCAGCTGCTGTGTTCTTGGAACTCAGGGCTTTCTGGTTAATAGAACCCTTACCCTAGGCGTAACTCAAACCTTAACCCTAGGAAGGAAAATCAGCCTATGGTTTGGGATGGTCTCATGGAAATATCAGTGGTGGCAGCCAAGTTGTGTCACTTTTGCGCTCCCCTTGGGATGCCTTTCGCAGCTGCAGTGTGCCTGGAGCCCAGGGCTTCCTGGTTTTAAAAGTCCTAGGCCTAAGCCTAACAGTAACCCTAGGAAGGTAAATCAGCCGCGTATTAGGGTTCTTCCTAAGGGAAAAGCCGTGAAAGCAGCCATGTTGTGGCACTTCTGCACTCCCTTTGGGATGCTTTTGGCAGATGCAGTAAGCCTGGAACTCAGGGCTTCCTAGTTAAAAAAATCCTAGCCCTAGGCCGAACCCCAACCCTAAGACGAGAAAGGCAAATCAGCCAGGAATTAGGCATGTCCCCAAGGAAAAAGCTGTGGAGGCAGGCATGTTGTGGTACTTTTGCGCTCTTCTTGGGTAGTCCTTCGTAGCTACTGTGTTCTTGGAACTCAGGGCTTTCTGGTTAATAGAACCCTTACCCTAGGCGTAACTCAAACCTTAACCCTAGGAAGGAAAATCAGCCTATGGTTCGGGATGGTCTCATGAGAATAGAAGCAGAGGCAGCCAAGTTGTGTCACTTCTGCGGCCCTCTTGGGATGCCTTTCGCAGCTGCATGTGCCTGGAGCCCAGGGCTTCCTGGTTTTAAAAGTCCTAGGCCTAAGCCTAACAGTAACCCTAGGAAGGTAAATCAGCCGCGTATTAGGGTTCTTCCTAAGGGAAAAGCCGTGAAAGCAGCCATGTTGTGGCACTTCTGCACTCCCTTTGGGATGCTTTTGGCAGATGAAGTAAGCCTGGAACTCAGGGCTTCCTAGGTAAAAAAATCCTAGCCCTAGGCCAAACCCCAACCCTAAGACGAGAAAGGCAAATCAGCCAGGAATTAGGCATGTCCCCAAGGAAAAAGCTGTGGAGGCAGGCACGTTGTGGTACTTTTGCGCTCTTCTTGGGTAGTCCTTCGCAGCTGCTGTGTTCTTGGAACTCAGGGCTTTCTGGTTAATAGAACCCTTACCCCAGGCGTAACTCAAACCTTAACCCTAGGAAGGAAAATCAGCCTATGGTTCGGGATGGTCTCATGGAAATATCAGTGGTGGCAGCCAAGTTGTGTCACTTTTGCGCTCCCCTTGGGATGCCTTTCGCAGCTGCAGTGTGCCTGGAGCCCAGGGCTTCCTGGTTTTAAAAGTCCTAGGCCTAAGCCCAACAGTAACCCTAGGAAGGTAAATCAGCCGCGTATTAGGGTTCTTCCTAAGGGAAAAGCCGTGAAAGCAGCCATGTTGTGGCACTTCTGCACTCCCTTTGGGCTGCCTTTGGCAGATGCAGTAAGCCTGGAACTCAGGGCTGCCAAGTTAAAAAAATCTTAGCCCTAGGCCGAACCCCAACCCTAAGACGAGAAAGGCAAATCAGCCAGGAATTAGGCATGTCCCCAAGGAAAAAGCTGTGGAGGCAGGCATGTTGTGGTACTTTTGCGCTCTTCTTGGGTAGTCATTCGCAGCTGCTGTGTTCTTGGAACTCAGGTCTTTCTGGTTAATAGAACTCTTACCCTAGGCGAAACTCAAACCTTAACCCTAGGAAGGAAAATCAGCCTATGGTTCAGGATGGTCTCATGAGAATAGAAGCAGAAGCAGCCAAGTTGTGTAACTTCTGCGGCCCTCTTGGGATGCCTTTAACAGCTGCAGTGTGCCTGGAGCC
The DNA here is from genome assembly GCA_036010785.1 of Ammospiza maritima maritima. NCBI lineage: Eukaryota > Metazoa > Chordata > Aves > Passeriformes > Passerellidae > Ammospiza > Ammospiza maritima. The sequence continues at coordinate 1,721,977 of JAYKTQ010000132.1, forward strand.
TGGGGCTTCCTGGTTTTAAAAGTCCTGGGCCTAAGCCTAACAGTAACCCTAGGAAGGGAAATCAGACGCGTATTAGGGTTCTTCCTAAGGGAAAAGCCGTGAAAGCAGCCATGTTGTGGGACTTCTGCACTCCCTTTGGGATGCTTTTGGCAGATGCAGTAAGCCTGGAACTCAGGGCTTCCGAGTTAAAAAAATCCTAGCCCTAGGCCGAACCCCAACCCTAAGACGAGAAAGGCAAATCAGCCAGGAATTAGGCATGTCCCCAAGGAAAAAGCTGTGGAGGCAGGCACGTTGTGGTACTTTTGCGCTCTTCTTGGCTAGTCCTTCGCAGCTGCTGTGTTCTTGGAACTCAGGGCTTTCTGGTTAATAGAACCCTTACCCTAGGCGGAACTAAAACCTTAACCCTAGGAAGGAAAATCAGCCTATGGTTCGGGATGGTCTCATGGAAATATCAGTGGTGGCAGCCAAGTTGTGTCACTTTTGCGCTCCCCTTGGGATGCCTTTCGCAGCTGCAGTGTGCCTGGAGCCCAGGGCTTCCTGGTTTTAAAAGTCCTAGGCCTAAGCCTAACAGTAACCCTAGGAAGGTAAATCAGACGCGTATTAGGGTTCTTCCTAAGGGAAAAGCCGTGAAAGCAGCCATGTTGTGGCACTTCTGCACTCCTTTTGGGATGCCTTTGGCAGATGAAGTAAGCCTTGAACTCAGGGCTTCCGAGTTAAAAAAATCCTAGCCCTAGGCCGAACCCCAACCCTAAGACGAGAAAGGCAAATCGGCCAGGAATTAGGCATGTCCCCAAGGAAAAAGCTGTGGAGGCAGGCATGTTGTGGTACTTTTGCGCTCTTCTTGGCTAGTCCTTCGCAGCTGCTGTGTTCTTGGAACTCAGGTCTTTCTGGTTAATAGAACTCTTACCCTAGGCGTAACTCAAACCTTAACCCTAGGAAGGAAAATCAGCCTATGGTTCAGTATGGTCTCATGAGAATAGAAGCAGAGGCAGCCAAGTTGTGTCACTTCTGCGGCCCTCTTGGGATGCCTTTAACAGCTGCAGTGTGCCTGGAGCCCAGGGCTTCCTGGTTTTAAAAGTCCTAGGCCTAAGCCTAACAGTAACCCTAGGAAGGTAAATCAGCCGGGTATTAGGGTTCTTCCTAAGGGAAAAGCTGTGAAAGCAGCCATGTTGTGGCACTTTTGCACTCCCTTTGGGATGCCTTTGGCAGATGCAGTAAGCCTGGAACTCAGGGCTTCCTGGTTAAAAAACTCCAAGCCCTAGGCTGAAGCCTAACCCTAACCCTAGGCAGATAAAACAGCCTAGGTATAGGGATAGTGCCAAGGAAAAAGCTGTGAAAGCTGCCATGTTGTTGCACTTTTGTACTCCCCTTGGGATGCCTTGAACAGCTGCAGTGTGCCTGGATCTAAGGGCTTCCTAGTTTTTAAAATCCTAGCCCTAGGCCTAAGCCTAACAGTAACCCTGGGAAGGGAAATCAGCCTGGTGTTAAGCTTCTTGCCAAGGAAAAAGCCGTGAAAGCAGCCATGTTGTGGCACTTTTCCACACACTTTGGGATGCCTTTGGCAGATGAAGTAAGCCTGGAACTCAGGGCTTCCTAGTTAAAAATATCCTAGCCCTAGGCCGAACCCCAACCCTAAGACGAGAAAGGCAAATCAGCCAGGAATTAGGCATGTCCCCAAGGAAAAAGCTGTGGAGGCAGGCACGTTGTGGTACTTTTGCGCTCTTCTTGGGTAGTCCTTCGCAGCTGCTGTGTTCTTGGAACTCAGGGCTTTCTGGTTAATAGAACCCTATACCCTAGGCGTAACTCAAATCTTAACCCTAGGAAGGAAAATCAGCCTATGATTCGGGATGGTCTCATGAGAATAGAAGCAGAGGCAGCCAAGTTGTGTCACTTTTGCGGCCCTCTAGGGATGCCTTTCGCAGCTGCAGTGTGCCTGGAGCCCAGGGCTTCCTGGTTTTAAAAGTCCTAGGCCTAAGCCTAACAGTAACCCTAGGAAGGTAAATCAGCCGGGTATTAGGGTTCTTCCTAAGGGAAAAGCCGTGAAAGCAGCCATGTTGTGGCACTTCTGCACTCCCTTTGGGATGCTTTTTGCAGATGAAGTAAGCCTGGAACTCAGGGCTTCCTAGTTAAAAATATCCTAGCCCTCGGCCGAACCCCAACCCTAAGACGAGAAAGGCAAATCAGCCAGGAATTAGGCATGTCTCCAAGGAAAAAGCTGTGGAGGCAGGCATGTTGTGGTACTTTTGCGCTCTTCTTGGCTAGTCCTTCGCAGCTGCTGTGTTCTTGGAACTCAGGGCTTTCTGGTTAATAGAACCCTTACCCCAGGCGAACTCAAACCTTAACCCTAGGAAGGAAAATCAGCCCATGGTTCGGAATGGTCTCATGGAAATATCAGTGGCGGCAGCCAAGTTGTGTCACTTTTGCGCTCCCCTTGGGATGCCTTTAACAGCTGCAGTATGCCTGGAGCCCAGGGCTTCCTGGTTTTAAAAGTCCTAGGCCTAAGCCTAACAGTAACCCTAGGAAGGTAAATCAGCCGCGTATTAGGGTTCTTCCTAAGGGAAAAGCCGTGAAAGCAGCCATGTTGTGGCACTTCTGCACTCCCTTTGGGATGCCTTTGGAAGATGCAGTAAGCCTGGAACTCAGGGCTTCCTAGTTAAAAAAATCCTAGCCCTAGGCCGAACCCCAACCCTAAGACGAGAAAGGCAAATCAGCCAGGAATTAGGCATGTCCCAAACGAAAAAGCTGTGGAGGCAGGAACGTTGTGGTACTTTTGCGCTCTTCTTGGGTAGTCCTTCGCAGCTGCTGTGTTCTTGGAACTCAGGGCTTTCTGGTTAATAGAACCCTTACCCTAGGCGTAACTCAAACCTTAACCCTAGGAAGGAAAATCAGCCTATGGTTTGGGATGGTCTCATGGAAATATCAGTGGTGGCAGCCAAGTTGTGTCACTTTTGCGCTCCCCTTGGGATGCCTTTCGCAGCTGCAGTGTGCCTGGAGCCCAGGGCTTCCTGGTTTTAAAAGTCCTAGGCCTAAGCCTAACAGTAACCCTAGGAAGGTAAATCAGCCGCGTATTAGGGTTCTTCCTAAGGGAAAAGCCGTGAAAGCAGCCATGTTGTGGCATTTCTGCACTCCCTTTGGGATGCTTTTGGCAGATGCAGTAAGCCTGGAACTCAGGGCTTCCTAGTTAAAAAAATCCTAGCCCTAGGCCGAACCCCAACCCTAAGACGAGAAAGGCAAATCAGCCAGGAATTAGGCATGTCCCCAAGGAAAAAGCTGTGGAGGCAGGCATGTTGTGGTACTTTTGCGCTCTTCTTGGGTAGTCCTTCGTAGCTACTGTGTTCTTGGAACTCAGGGCTTTCTGGTTAATAGAACCCTTACCCTAGGCGTAACTCAAACCTTAACCCTAGGAAGGAAAATCAGCCTATGGTTCGGGATGGTCTCATGAGAATAGAAGCAGAGGCAGCCAAGTTGTGTCACTTCTGCGGCCCTCTTGGGATGCCTTTCGCAGCTGCATGTGCCTGGAGCCCAGGGCTTCCTGGTTTTAAAAGTCCTAGGCCTAAGCCTAACAGTAACCCTAGGAAGGTAAATCAGCCGCGTATTAGGGTTCTTCCTAAGGGAAAAGCCGTGAAAGCAGCCATGTTGTGGCACTTCTGCACTCCCTTTGGGATGCTTTTGGCAGATGAAGTAAGCCTGGAACTCAGGGCTTCCTAGGTAAAAAAATCCTAGCCCTAGGCCAAACCCCAACCCTAAGACGAGAAAGGCAAATCAGCCAGGAATTAGGCATGTCCCCAAGGAAAAAGCTGTGGAGGCAGGCACGTTGTGGTACTTTTGCGCTCTTCTTGGGTAGTCCTTCGCAGCTGCTGTGTTCTTGGAACTCAGGGCTTTCTGGTTAATAGAACCCTTACCCCAGGCGTAACTCAAACCTTAACCCTAGGAAGGAAAATCAGCCTATGGTTCGGGATGGTCTCATGGAAATATCAGTGGTGGCAGCCAAGTTGTGTCACTTTTGCGCTCCCCTTGGGATGCCTTTCGCAGCTGCAGTGTGCCTGGAGCCCAGGGCTTCCTGGTTTTAAAAGTCCTAGGCCTAAGCCCAACAGTAACCCTAGGAAGGTAAATCAGCCGCGTATTAGGGTTCTTCCTAAGGGAAAAGCCGTGAAAGCAGCCATGTTGTGGCACTTCTGCACTCCCTTTGGGCTGCCTTTGGCAGATGCAGTAAGCCTGGAACTCAGGGCTGCCAAGTTAAAAAAATCTTAGCCCTAGGCCGAACCCCAACCCTAAGACGAGAAAGGCAAATCAGCCAGGAATTAGGCATGTCCCCAAGGAAAAAGCTGTGGAGGCAGGCATGTTGTGGTACTTTTGCGCTCTTCTTGGGTAGTCATTCGCAGCTGCTGTGTTCTTGGAACTCAGGTCTTTCTGGTTAATAGAACTCTTACCCTAGGCGAAACTCAAACCTTAACCCTAGGAAGGAAAATCAGCCTATGGTTCAGGATGGTCTCATGAGAATAGAAGCAGAAGCAGCCAAGTTGTGTAACTTCTGCGGCCCTCTTGGGATGCCTTTAACAGCTGCAGTGTGCCTGGAGCCTGGGCTTCCTGGTTTTAAAAGTCCTGGGCCTAAGCCTAACAGTAACCCTAGGAAGGGAAATCAGACGCGTATTAGGGTTCTTCCTAAGGGAAAAGCCGTGAAAGCAGCCATGTTGTGGGACTTCTGCACTCCCTTTGGGATGCTTTTGGCAGATGCAGTAAGCCTGGAACTCAGGGCTTCCGAGTTAAAAAAATCCTAGCCCTAGGCCGAACCCCAACCCTAAGACGAGAAAGGCAAATCAGCCAGGAATTAGGCATGTCCCCAAGGAAAAAGCTGTGGAGGCAGGCACGTTGTGGTACTTTTGCGCTCTTCTTGGCTAGTCCTTCGCAGCTGCTGTGTTCTTGGAACTCAGGGCTTTCTGGTTAATAGAACCCTTACCCTAGGCGGAACTAAAACCTTAACCCTAGGAAGGAAAATCAGCCTATGGTTCGGGATGGTCTCATGGAAATATCAGTGGTGGCAGCCAAGTTGTGTCACTTTTGCGCTCCCCTTGGGATGCCTTTCGCAGCTGCAGTGTGCCTGGAGCCCAGGGCTTCCTGGTTTTAAAAGTCCTAGGCCTAAGCCTAACAGTAACCCTAGGAAGGTAAATCAGACGCGTATTAGGGTTCTTCCTAAGGGAAAAGCCGTGAAAGCAGCCATGTTGTGGCACTTCTGCACTCCTTTTGGGATGCCTTTGGCAGATGAAGTAAGCCTTGAACTCAGGGCTTCCGAGTTAAAAAAATCCTAGCCCTAGGCCGAACCCCAACCCTAAGACGAGAAAGGCAAATCGGCCAGGAATTAGGCATGTCCCCAAGGAAAAAGCTGTGGAGGCAGGCATGTTGTGGTACTTTTGCGCTCTTCTTGGCTAGTCCTTCGCAGCTGCTGTGTTCTTGGAACTCAGGTCTTTCTGGTTAATAGAACTCTTACCCTAGGCGTAACTCAAACCTTAACCCTAGGAAGGAAAATCAGCCTATGGTTCAGTATGGTCTCATGAGAATAGAAGCAGAGGCAGCCAAGTTGTGTCACTTCTGCGGCCCTCTTGGGATGCCTTTAACAGCTGCAGTGTGCCTGGAGCCCAGGGCTTCCTGGTTTTAAAAGTCCTAGGCCTAAGCCTAACAGTAACCCTAGGAAGGTAAATCAGCCGCGTATTAGGGTTCTTCCTAAGGGAAAAGCTGTGAAAGCAGCCATGTTGTGGCACTTTTGCACTCCCTTTGGGATGCCTTTGGCAGATGCAGTAAGCCTGGAACTCAGGGCTTCCTGGTTAAAAAACTCCAAGCCCTAGGCTGAAGCCTAACCCTAACCCTAGGCAGATAAAACAGCCTAGGTATAGGGATAGTGCCAAGGAAAAAGCTGTGAAAGCTGCCATGTTGTTGCACTTTTGTACTCCCCTTGGGATGCCTTGAACAGCTGCAGTGTGCCTGGATCTAAGGGCTTCCTAGTTTTTAAAATCCTAGCCCTAGGCCTAAGCCTAACAGTAACCCTGGGAAGGGAAATCAGCCTGGTGTTAAGCTTCTTGCCAAGGAAAAAGCCGTGAAAGCAGCCATGTTGTGGCACTTTTGCACTCCCATTTGGATGCCTTTCACAGCTCCAGTGTGCCTGGAACTCAGGGCTTCCTGATTTTAAAAATCCTAGCCCTAGGCCGAACCCCAACCCTAAGACGAGAAAGGCAAATCAGCCAGGAATTAGGCATGTCCCCAAGGAAAAAGCTGTGGAGGCAGGCACGTTGTGGTACTTTTGCGCTCTTCTTGGGTAGTCCTTCGCAGCTGCTGTGTTCTTGGAACTCAGGGCTTTCTGGTTAATAGAACCCTTACCCTAGGCGTAACTCAAACCTTAACCCTAGGAAGGAAAATCAGCCTATGGTTCGGGATGGTCTCATGAGAATAGAAGCAGAGGCAGCCAAGTTGTGTCACTTCCGCGGCCCTCTAGGGATGCCTTTCGCAGCTGCAGTGTGCCTGGAGCCCAGGGCTTCCTGGTTTTAAAAGTCCTAGGCCTAAGCCTAACAGTAACCCTAGGAAGGTAAATCAGACGGGTATTAGGGTTCTTCCTAAGGGAAAAGCCGTGAAAGCAGCCATGTTGTGGCACTTCTGCACTCCCTTTGGGATGCTTTTTGCAGATGAAGTAAGCCTGGAACTCAGGGCTTCCTAGTTAAAAATATCCTAGCCCTAGGCCGAACCCCAACCCTAAGACGAGAAAGGCAAATCAGCCAGGAATTAGGCATGTCCCCAAGGAAAAAGCTGTGGAGGCAGGCATGTTGTGGTACTTTTGCGCTCTTCTTGGGTAGTCCTTCGCAGCTGCTGTGTTCTTGGAACTCAGGGCTTTCTGGTTAATAGAACCCTTACCCCAGGCGTAACTCAAACCTTAACCCTAGGAAGGAAAATCAGCCTATGGTTCGGGATGGTCTCATGGAAATATCAGTGGTGGCAGCCAAGTTGTGTCACTTTTGCGCTCCCCTTGGGATGCCTTTCGCAGCTGCAGTGTGCCTGGAGCCCAGGGCTTCCTGGTTTTAAAAGTCCTAGGCCTAAGCACAACAGTAACCCTAGGAAGGTAAATCAGCCGCGTATTAGGGTTCTTCCTAAGGGAAAAGCGGTGAAAGAAGCCATGTTGTGGCACTTCTGCACTCCTTTTGGGATGCCTTTGGCAGATGAAGTAAGCCTGGAACTCAGGGCTTCCGAGTTAAAAAAATCCTAGCCCTAGGCCGAACCCCAACCCTAAGACGAGAAAGGCAAATCAGCCAGGAATTAGGCATGTCCCAAACGAAAAAGCTGTGGAGGCAGGAACGTTGTGGTACTTTTGCGCTCTTCTTGGGTAGTCCTTCGCAGCTGCTGTGTTCTTGGAACTCAGGGCTTTCTGGTTAATAGAACCCTTACCCTAGGCGTAACTCAAACCTTAACCCTAGGAAGGAAAATCAGCCTATGGTTTGGGATGGTCTCATGGAAATATCAGTGGTGGCAGCCAAGTTGTGTCACTTTTGCGCTCCCCTTGGGATGCCTTTCGCAGCTGCAGTGTGCCTGGAGCCCAGGGCTTCCTGGTTTTAAAAGTCCTAGGCCTAAGCCTAACAGTAACCCTAGGAAGGTAAATCAGCCGGGTATTAGGGTTCTTCCTAAGGGAAAAGCCGTGAAAGCAGCCATGTTGTGGCACTTCTGCACTCCCTTTGGGATGCCTTTGGCAGATGCAGTAAGCCTGGAACTCAGGGCTTCCTGGTTAAAAAACTCCAAGCCCTAGGCTGAAGCCTAACCCTAACCCTAGGCAGATAAAACAGCCTAGGTATAGGGATAGTGCCAAGGAAAAAGCTGTGAAAGCTGCCATGTTGTTGCACTTTTGTACTCCCCTTGGGATGCCTTGAACAGCTGCAGTGTGCCTGGATCTAAGGGCTTCCTAGTTTTTAAAATCCTAGCCCTAGGCCTAAGCCTAACAGTAACCCTGGGAAGGGAAATCAGCCTGGTGTTAAGCTTCTTGCCAAGGAAAAAGCCGTGAAAGCAGCCATGTTGTGGCACTTTTGCACTCCCATTTGGATGCCTTTCACAGCTCCAGTGTGCCTGGAACTCAGGGCTTCCTGATTTTAAAAATCCTAGCCCTAGGCCGAACCCCAACCCTAAGACGAGAAAGGCAAATCAGCCAGGAATTAGGCATGTCCCCAAGGAAAAAGCTGTGGAGGCAGGCACGTTGTGGTACTTTTGCGCTCTTCTTGGGTAGTCCTTCGCAGCTGCTGTGTTCTTGGAACTCAGGGCTTTCTGGTTAATAGAACCCTTACCCTAGGCGTAACTCAAACCTTAACCCTAGGAAGGAAAATCAGCCTATGGTTCGGGATGGTCTCATGAGAATAGAAGCAGAGGCAGCCAAGTTGTGTCACTTCTGCGGCCCTCTTGGGATGCCTTTCGCAGCTGCATGTGCCTGGAGCCCAGGGCTTCCTGGTTTTAAAAGTCCTAGGCCTAAGCCTAACAGTAACCCTAGGAAGGTAAATCAGCCGCGTATTAGGGTTCTTCCTAAGGGAAAAGCCGTGAAAGCAGCCATGTTGTGGCACTTCTGCACTCCCTTTGGGATGCTTTTGGCAGATGAAGTAAGCCTGGAACTCAGGGCTTCCTAGGTAAAAAAATCCTAGCCCTAGGCCAAACCCCAACCCTAAGACGAGAAAGGCAAATCAGCCAGGAATTAGGCATGTCCCCAAGGAAAAAGCTGTGGAGGCAGGCACGTTGTGGTACTTTTGCGCTCTTCTTGGGTAGTCCTTCGCAGCTGCTGTGTTCTTGGAACTCAGGGCTTTCTGGTTAATAGAACCCTTACCCCAGGCGTAACTCAAACCTTAACCCTAGGAAGGAAAATCAGCCTATGGTTCGGGATGGTCTCATGGAAATATCAGTGGTGGCAGCCAAGTTGTGTCACTTTTGCGCTCCCCTTGGGATGCCTTTCGCAGCTGCAGTGTGCCTGGAGCCCAGGGCTTCCTGGTTTTAAAAGTCCTAGGCCTAAGCCCAACAGTAACCCTAGGAAGGTAAATCAGCCGCGTATTAGGGTTCTTCCTAAGGGAAAAGCCGTGAAAGCAGCCATGTTGTGGCACTTCTGCACTCCCTTTGGGCTGCCTTTGGCAGATGCAGTAAGCCTGGAACTCAGGGCTGCCGAGTTAAAAAAATCTTAGCCCTAGGCCGAACCCCAACCCTAAGACGAGAAAGGCAAATCAGCCAGGAATTAGGCATGTCCCCAAGGAAAAAGCTGTGGAGGCAGGCATGTTGTGGTACTTTTGCGCTCTTCTTGGGTAGTCATTCGCAGCTGCTGTGTTCTTGGAACTCAGGTCTTTCTGGTTAATAGAACTCTTACCCTAGGCGAAACTCAAACCTTAACCCTAGGAAGGAAAATCAGCCTATGGTTCAGGATGGTCTCATGAGAATAGAAGCAGAAGCAGCCAAGTTGTGTAACTTCTGCGGCCCTCTTGGGATGCCTTTAACAGCTGCAGTGTGCCTGGAGCCTGGGGCTTCCTGGTTTTAAAAGTCCTGGGCCTAAGCCTAACAGTAACCCTAGGAAGGGAAATCAGACGCGTATTAGGGTTCTTCCTAAGGGAAAAGCCGTGAAAGCAGCCATGTTGTGGGACTTCTGCACTCCCTTTGGGATGCTTTTGGCAGATGCAGTAAGCCTGGAACTCAGGGCTTCCGAGTTAAAAAAATCCTAGCCCTAGGCCGAACCCCAACCCTAAGACGAGAAAGGCAAATCAGCCAGGAATTAGGCATGTCCCCAAGGAAAAAGCTGTGGAGGCAGGCACGTTGTGGTACTTTTGCGCTCTTCTTGGCTAGTCCTTCGCAGCTGCTGTGTTCTTGGAACTCAGGGCTTTCTGGTTAATAGAACCCTTACCCTAGGCGGAACTAAAACCTTAACCCTAGGAAGGAAAATCAGCCTATGGTTCGGGATGGTCTCATGGAAATATCAGTGGTGGCAGCCAAGTTGTGTAACTTTTGCGCTCCCCTTGGGATGCCTTTCGCAGCTGCAGTGTGCCTGGAGCCCAGGGCTTCCTGGTTTTAAAAGTCCTAGGCCTAAGCCTAACAGTAACCCTAGGAAGGTAAATCAGACGCGTATTAGGGTTCTTCCTAAGGGAAAAGCCGTGAAAGCAGCCATGTTGTGGCACTTCTGCACTCCTTTTGGGATGCCTTTGGCAGATGAAGTAAGCCTTGAACTCAGGGCTTCCGAGTTAAAAAAATCCTAGCCCTAGGCCGAACCCCAACCCTAAGACGAGAAAGGCAAATCGGCCAGGAATTAGGCATGTCCCCAAGGAAAAAGCTGTGGAGGCAGGCATGTTGTGGTACTTTTGCGCTCTTCTTGGCTAGTCCTTCGCAGCTGCTGTGTTCTTGGAACTCAGGTCTTTCTGGTTAATAGAACTCTTACCCTAGGCGTAACTCAAACCTTAACCCTAGGAAGGAAAATCAGCCTATGGTTCAGGATGGTCTCATGAGAATAGAAGCAGAGGCAGCCAAGTTGTGTCACTTCTGCGGCCCTCTTGGGATGCCTTTAACAGCTGCAGTGTGCCTGGAGCCCAGGGCTTCCTGGTTTTAAAAGTCCTAGGCCTAAGCCTAACAGTAACCCTAGGAAGGTAAATCAGCCGCGTATTAGGGTTCTTCCTAAGGGAAAAGCTGTGAAAGCAGCCATGTTGTGGCACTTTTGCACTCCCTTTGGGATGCCTTTGGCAGATGCAGTAAGCCTGGAACTCAGGGCTTCCTGGTTAAAAAACTCCAAGCCCTAGGCTGAAGCCTAACCCTAACCCTAGGCAGATAAAACAGCCTAGGTATAGGGATAGTGCCAAGGAAAAAGCTGTGAAAGCTGCCATGTTGTTGCACTTTTGTACTCCCCTTGGGATGCCTTGAACAGCTGCAGTGTGCCTGGATCTAAGGGCTTCCTAGTTTTTAAAATCCTAGCCCTAGGCCTAAGCCTAACAGTAACCCTGGGAAGGGAAATCAGCCTGGTGTTAAGCTTCTTGCCAAGGAAAAAGCCGTGAAAGCAGCCATGTTGTGGCACTTTTGCACTCCCATTTGGATGCCTTTCACAGCTCCAGTGTGCCTGGAACTCAGGGCTTCCTGATTTTAAAAATCCTAGCCCTAGGCCGAACCCCAACCCTAAGACGAGAAAGGCAAATCAGCCAGGAATTAGGCATGTCCCCAAGGAAAAAGCTGTGGAGGCAGGCACGTTGTGGTACTTTTGCGCTCTTCTTGGGTAGTCCTTCGCAGCTGCTGTGTTCTTGGAACTCAGGGCTTTCTGGTTAATAGAACCCTTACCCTAGGCGTAACTCAAACCTTAACCCTAGGAAGGAAAATCAGCCTATGGTTCGGGATGGTCTCATGAGAATAGAAGCAGAGGCAGCCAAGTTGTGTCACTTCCGCGGCCCTCTAGGGATGCCTTTCGCAGCTGCAGTGTGCCTGGAGCCCAGGGCTTCCTGGTTTTAAAAGTCCTAGGCCTAAGCCTAACAGTAACCCTAGGAAGGTAAATCAGACGGGTATTAGGGTTCTTCCTAAGGGAAAAGCCGTGAAAGCAGCCATGTTGTGGCACTTCTGCACTCCCTTTGGGATGCTTTTTGCAGATGAAGTAAGCCTGGAACTCAGGGCTTCCTAGTTAAAAATATCCTAGCCCTAGGCCGAACCCCAACCCTAAGACGAGAAAGGCAAATCAGCCAGGAATTAGGCATGTCCCCAAGGAAAAAGCTGTGGAGGCAGGCATGTTGTGGTACTTTTGCGCTCTTCTTGGGTAGTCCTTCGCAGCTGCTGTGTTCTTGGAACTCAGGGCTTTCTGGTTAATAGAACCCTTACCCCAGGCGTAACTCAAACCTTAACCCTAGGAAGGAAAATCAGCCTATGGTTCGGGATGGTCTCATGGAAATATCAGTGGTGGCAGCCAAGTTGTGTCACTTTTGCGCTCCCCTTGGGATGCCTTTCGCAGCTGCAGTGTGCCTGGAGCCCAGGGCTTCCTGGTTTTAAAAGTCCTAGGCCTAAGCCCAACAGTAACCCTAGGAAGGTAAATCAGCCGCGTATTAGGGTTCTTCCTAAGGGAAAAGCGGTGAAAGCAGCCATGTTGTGGCACTTCTGCACTCCTTTTGGGATGCCTTTGGCAGATGAAGTAAGCCTGGAACTCAGGGCTTCCGAGTTAAAAAAATCCTAGCCCTAGGCCGAACCCCAACCCTAAGACGAGAAAGGCAAATCGGCCAGGAATTAGGCATGTCCCCAAGGAAAAAGCTGTGGAGGCAGGCATGTTGTGGTACTTTTGCGCTCTTCTTGGCTAGTCCTTCGCAGCTGCTGTGTTCTTGGAACTCAGGTCTTTCTGGTTAATAGAACTCTTACCCTAGGCGAAACTCAAACCTTAACCCTAGGAAGGAAAATCAGCCTATGGTTCAGGATGGTCTCATGAGAATAGAAGCAGAGGCAGCCAAGTTGTGTCACTTCTGCGGCCCTCTTGGGATGCCTTTAACAGCTGCAGTGTGCCTGGAGCCCAGGGCTTCCTGGTTTTAAAAGTCCTAGGCCTAAGCCTAACAGTAACCCTAGGAAGGTAAATCAGCCGGGTATTAGGGTTCTTCCTAAGGGAAAAGCTGTGAAAGCAGCCATGTTGTGGCACTTTTGCACTCCCTTTGGGATGCCTTTGGCAGATGCAGTAAGCCTGGAACTCAGGGCTTCCTGGTTAAAAAACTCCAAGCCCTAGGCTGAAGCCTAACCCTAACCCTAGGCAGATAAAACAGCCTAGGTATAGGGATAGTGCCAAGGAAAAAGCTGTGAAAGCTGCCATGTTGTTGCACTTTTGTACTCCCCTTGGGATGCCTTGAACAGCTGCAGTGTGCCTGGATCTAAGGGCTTCCTAGTTTTTAAAATCCTAGCCCTAGGCCTAAGCCTAACAGTAACCCTGGGAAGGGAAATCAGCCTGGTGTTAAGCTTCTTGCCAAGGAAAAAGCCGTGAAAGCAGCCATGTTGTGGCACTTTTGCACTCCCATTTGGATGCCTTTCACAGCTCCAGTGTGCCTGGAACTCAGGGCTTCCTGATTTTAAAAATCCTAGCCCTAGGCCGAACCCCAACCCTAAGACGAGAAAGGCAAATCAGCCAGGAATTAGGCATGTCCCCAAGGAAAAAGCTGTGGAGGCAGGCACGTTGTGGTACTTTTGCGCTCTTCTTGGGTAGTCCTTCGCAGCTGCTGTGTTCTTGGAACTCAGGGCTTTCTGGTTAATAGAACCCTTACCCTAGGCGTAACTCAAACCTTAACCCTAGGAAGGAAAATCAGCCTATGGTTCGGGATGGTCTCATGAGAATAGAAGCAGAGGCAGCCAAGTTGTGTCACTTCCGCGGCCCTCTAGGGATGCCTTTCGCAGCTGCAGTGTGCCTGGAGCCCAGGGCTTCCTGGTTTTAAAAGTCCTAGGCCTAAGCCTAACAGTAACCCTAGGAAGGTAAATCAGACGGGTATTAGGGTTCTTCCTAAGGGAAAAGCCGTGAAAGCAGCCATGTTGTGGCACTTCTGCACTCCCTTTGGGATGCTTTTTGCAGATGAAGTAAGCCTGGAACTCAGGGCTTCCTAGTTAAAAATATCCTAGCCCTAGGCCGAACCCCAACCCTAAGACGAGAAAGGCAAATCAGCCAGGAATTAGGCATGTCCCCAAGGAAAAAGCTGTGGAGGCAGGCATGTTGTGGTACTTTTGCGCTCTTCTTGGGTAGTCCTTCGCAGCTGCTGTGTTCTTGGAACTCAGGGCTTTCTGGTTAATAGAACCCTTACCCCAGGCGTAACTCAAACCTTAACCCTAGGAAGGAAAATCAGCCCATGGTTCGGAATGGTCTCATGGAAATATCAGTGGTGGCAGCCAAGTTGTGTCACTTTTGCGCTCCCCTTGGGATGCCTTTAACAGCTGCAGTGTGCCTGGAGCCCAGGGCTTCCTGGTTTTAAAAGTCCTAGGCCTAAGTCTAACAGTAACCCTAGGAAGGTAAATCAGCCGCGTATTAGGGTTCTTCCTAAGGGAAAAGCCGTGAAAGCAGCCATGTTGTGGCACTTCTGCACTCCCTTTGGGATGCCTTTGGAAGATGCAGTAAGCCTGGAACTCAGGGCTTCCTAGTTAAAAAAATCCTAGCCCTAGGCCGAACCCCAACCCTAAGACGAGAAAGGCAAATCAGCCAGGAATTAGGCATGTCCCAAACGAAAAAGCTGTGGAGGCAGGAACGTTGTGGTACTTTTGCGCTCTTCTTGGGTAGTCCTTCGCAGCTGCTGTGTTCTTGGAACTCAGGGCTTTCTGGTTAATAGAACCCTTACCCTAGGCGTAACTCAAACCTTAACCCTAGGAAGGAAAATCAGCCTATGGTTCGGGATGGTCTCATGAGAATAGAAGCAGAGGCAGCCAAGTTGTGTCACATCTGCGGCCCTCTTGGGATGCCTTTCGCAGCTGCATGTGCCTGGAGCCCAGGGCTTCCTGGTTTTAAAAGTCCTAGGCCTAAGCCTAACAGTAACCCTAGGAAGGTAAATCAGACGCGTATTAGGGTTCTTCCTAAGGGAAAAGCCGTGAAAGCAGCCATGTTGTGGCACTTCTGCACTCCCTTTGGGATGCTTTTGGCAGATGAAGTAAGCCTGGAACTCAGGGCTTCCTAGTTAAAAAAATCCTAGCCCTAGGCCGAACCCCAACCCTAAGACGAGAAAGGCAAATCAGCCAGGAATTAGGCATGTCCCCAAGGAAAAAGCTGTGGAGGCAGGCATGTTGTGGTACTTTTGCGCTCTTCTTGGCTAGTCCTTCGCAGCTGCTGTGTTCTTGGAACTCAGGTCTTTCTGGTTAATAGAACTCTTACCCTAGGCGTAACTCAAAACTTAACCCTAGGAAGGAAAATCAGCCTATGATTCAGGATGGTCTCATGAGAATAGAAGCAGAAGCAACCAAGTTGTGTAACTTCTGCGGCCCTCTTGGGATGACTTTAACAGCTGCAGTGTGCCTGGAGCCTGGGGCTTCCTGGTTTTAAAAGTCCTAGGCCTAAGCCTAACAGTAACCCTAGGAAGGGAAATCAGACGCGTCTTAGGGTTCTTCCTAAGGGAAAAGCCGTGAAAGCAGCCATGTTGTGGGACTTCTGCACTCCCTTTGGGATGCCTTTGGCAGATGCAGTAAGCCTGGAACTCAGGGCTTCCGAGTTAAAAAAATCCTAGCCCTAGGCCGAACCCCAACCCTAAGACGAGAAAGGCAAATCAGCCAGGAATTAGGCATGTCCCCAAGGAAAAAGCTGTGGAGGCAGGCACGTTGTGGTACTTTTGCGCTCTTCTTGGGTAGTCCTTCGCAGCTGCTGTGTTCTTGGAACTCAGGGCTTTCTGGTTAATAGAACCCTTACCCTAGGCGTAACTCAAACCTTAACCCTAGGAAGGAAAATCAGCCTATGGTTCGGGATGGTCTCATGAGAATAGAAGCAGAGGCAGCCAAGTTGTGTCACATCTGCGGCCCTCTTGGGATGCCTTTCGCAGCTGCATGTGCCTGGAGCCCAGGGCTTCCTGGTTTTAAAAGTCCTAGGCCTAAGCCTAACAGTAACCCTAGGAAGGTAAATCAGACGCGTATTAGGGTTCTTCCTAAGGGAAAAGCCGTGAAAGCAGCCATGTTGTGGCACTTCTGCACTCCCTTTGGGATGCTTTTGGCAGATGAAGTAAGCCTGGAACTCAGGGCTTCCTAGTTAAAAAAATCCTAGCCCTAGGCCGAACCCCAACCCTAAGACGAGAAAGGCAAATCAGCCAGGAATTAGGCATGTCCCCAAGGAAAAAGCTGTGGAGGCAGGCATGTTGTGGTACTTTTGCGCTCTTCTTGGCTAGTCCTTCGCAGCTGCTGTGTTCTTGGAACTCAGGTCTTTCTGGTTAATAGAACTCTTACCCTAGGCGTAACTCAAAACTTAACCCTAGGAAGGAAAATCAGCCTATGATTCAGGATGGTCTCATGAGAATAGAAGCAGAAGCAACCAAGTTGTGTAACTTCTGCGGCCCTCTTGGGATGACTTTAACAGCTGCAGTGTGCCTGGAGCCTGGGGCTTCCTGGTTTTAAAAGTCCTAGGCCTAAGCCTAACAGTAACCCTAGGAAGGGAAATCAGACGCGTCTTAGGGTTCTTCCTAAGGGAAAAGCCGTGAAAGCAGCCATGTTGTGGGACTTCTGCACTCCCTTTGGGATGCCTTTGGCAGATGCAGTAAGCCTGGAACTCAGGGCTTCCGAGTTAAAAAAATCCTAGCCCTAGGCCGAACCCCAACCCTAAGACGAGAAAGGCAAATCAGCCAGGAATTAGGCATGTCCCCAAGGAAAAAGCTGTGGAGGCAGGCACGTTGTGGTACTTTTGCGCTCTTCTTGGCTAGTCCTTCGCAGCTGCTGTGTTCTTGGAACTCAGGGCTTTCTGGTTAATAGAACCCTTACCCTAGGCGTAACTCAAACCTTAACCCTAGGAAGGAAAATCAGCCTATGGTTCGGGATGGTCTCATGGAAATATCAGTGGTGGCAGCCAAGTTGTGTCACTTTTGCGCTCCCCTTGGGATGCCTTTCGCAGCTGCAGTGTGCCTGGAGCCCAGGGCTTCCTGGTTTTAAAAGTCCTAGGCCTAAGCCT
Organism: Ammospiza maritima maritima; assembly: GCA_036010785.1. Taxonomy (NCBI): domain Eukaryota; kingdom Metazoa; phylum Chordata; class Aves; order Passeriformes; family Passerellidae; genus Ammospiza; species Ammospiza maritima. The sequence continues at coordinate 1,738,574 of JAYKTQ010000132.1, forward strand.
AACAGTAACCCTAGGAAGGTAAATCAGCCGCGTGTTAGGGCTCTTCCTAAGGGAAAAGCCGTGAAAGCAGCCATGTTGTGGCACTTTTGCACTCCCTTTTGGATGCCTTTGGCAGATGCAGTAAGCCTGGAACTCGGGGCTTCCTGGTTAAAAAACTCCAAGGCCTAGGCTGAACCCTAACCCTAACCCTAGGCAGATAAATCAGCCTAGGTATAGGGATAGTGCCAAGGAAAAAGCTGTGAAAGCTGCCATGTTGTTGCACTTTTGTACTCCCCTTGGGATGCCTTGAACAGCTGCAGTGTGCCTGGATCTAAGGGCTTCCTAGTTTTTAAAATCCTAGCCCTAGGCCTAAGCCTAACAGTAACCCTGGGAAGGGAAATCAGCCTGGTGTTAAGCTTCTTGCCAAGGAAAAAGCCGTGAAAGCAGCCATGTTGTGGCACTTTTGCACTCCCATTTGGATGCCTTTCACAGCTCCAGTGTGCCTGGAACTCAGGGCTTCCTGATTTTAAAAATCCTAGCCCTAGGCCGAACCCCATCCCTAAGACGAGAAAGGCAAATCAGCCAGGAATTAGGCATGTCCCCAAGGAAAAAGCTGTGGAGGCAGGCATGTTGTGGTACTTTTGCGCTCTTCTTGGGTAGTCCTTCGCAGCTGCTGTGTTCTTGGAACTCAGGGCTTTCTGGTTAATAGAACCCTTACCCTAGGCGTAACTCAAACCTTAACCCTAGGAAGGAAAATCAGCCTATGATTCGGGATGGTCTCATGAGAATAGAAGCAGAGGCAGCCAAGTTGTGTCACTTCTGCGGCCCTCTTGGGATGCCTTTCGCAGCTGCAGTGTGCCTGGAGCCCAGGGCTTCCTGGTTTTAAAAGTCCTAGGCCTAAGCCTAACAGTAACCCTAGGAAGGTAAATCAGCCGCGTATTAGGGTTCTTCCTAAGGGAAAAGCCGTGAAAGCAGCCATGTTGTGGCACTTTTTCACACACTTTGGGATGCCTTTGGCAGATGAAGTAAGCCTGGAACTCAGGGCTTCCTAGTTAAAAATATCCTAGCCCTAGGCCGAACCCCAACCCTAAGACGAGAAAGGCAAATCAGCCAGGAATTAGGCATGTCCCCAAGGAAAAAGCTGTGGAGGCAGGCACGTTGTGGTACTTTTGCGCTCTTCTTGGGTAGTCCTTCGCAGCTGCTGTGTTCTTGGAACTCAGGGCTTTCTGGTTAATAGAACCCTTACCCTAGGCGTAACTCAAACCTTAACCCTAGGAAGGAAAATCAGCCTCTGGTTCGGGATGGTCTCATGAGAATAGAAGCAGAGGCAGCCAAGTTGTGTCACTTCTGCGGCCCTCTAGGGATGCCTTTCGCAGCTGCAGTGTGCCTGGAGCCCAGGGCTTCCTGGTTTTAAAAGTCCTAGGCCTAAGCCTAACAGTAACCCTAGGAAGGTAAATCAGACGGGTATTAGGGTTCTTCCTAAGGGAAAAGCCGTGAAAGCAGCCATGTTGTGGCACTTCTGCACTCCCTTTGGGATGCTTTTGGAAGATGAAGTAAGCCTGGAACTCAGGGCTTCCTAGTTAAAATTATCCTAGCCCTAGGCGGAACCCCAACCCTAAGACGAGAAAGGCAAATCAGCCAGGAATTAGGCATGTCCCCAAGGAAAAAGATGTGGAGGCAGGCATGTTGTGGTACTTTTGCGCTCTTCTTGGGTAGTCCTTCGCAGCTGCTGTGTTCTTGGAACTCAGGGCTTTCTGGTTAATAGAACCCTTACCCTAGGCGTAACTCAAACCTTAACCCTAGGAAGGAAAATCAGCCTATGATTCGGGATGGTCTCATGAGAATAGAAGCAGAGGCAGCCAAGTTGTGTCACTTCTGCGGCCCTCTTGGGATGCCTTTCGCAGCTGCAGTGTGCCTGGAGCCCAGGGCTTCCTGGTTTTAAAAGTCCTAGGCCTAAGCCTAACAGTAACCCTAGGAAGGTAAATCAGCCGCGTATTAGGGTTCTTCCTAAGGGAAAAGCCGTGAAAGCAGCCATGTTGTGGCACTTTTTCACACACTTTGGGATGCCTTTGGCAGATGAAGTAAGCCTGGAACTCAGGGCTTCCTAGTTAAAAATATCCTAGCCCTAGGCCGAACCCCAACCCTAAGACGAGAAAGGCAAATCAGCCAGGAATTAGGCATGTCCCCAAGGAAAAAGCTGTGGAGGCAGGCATGTTGTGGTACTTTTGCGCTCTTCTTGGGTAGTCCTTCGCAGCTGCTGTGTTCTTGGAACTCAGGACTTTCTGGTTAATAGAACCCTTACCCCAGGCGTAACTCAAACCTTAACCCTAGGAAGGAAAATCAGCCCATGGTTCGGAATGGTCTCATGAGAATAGCAGCAGAGGCAGCCAAGTTGTGTCACTTCTGCGGCCCTCTTGGGATGCCTTTAACAGCTGCATGTGCCTGGAGCCCAGGGCTTCCTGGTTTTAAAAGTCCTAGGCCTAAGCCTAACAGTAACCCTAGGAAGGTAAATCAGCCGCGTATTAGGGTTCTTCCTAAGGGAAAAGCCGTGAAAGCAGCCATGTTGTGGCACTTTTGCACTCCCTTTGGGATGCTTTTGGCAGATGAAGTAAGCCTGGAACTCAGGGCTTCCTAGGTAAAAAAATCCTAGCCCTAGGCCGAACCCCAACCCTAAGACGAGAAAGGCAAATCAGCCAGGAATTAGGCATGTCCCCAAGGAAAAAGCTGTGGAGGCAGGCATGTTGTGGTACTTTTGCGCTCTTCTTGGCTAGTCCTTCGCAGCTGCTGTGTTCTTGGAACTAAGGGCTTTCTGGTTAATAGAACCCTTACCCTAGGCGTAACTCAAACCTTCACCCTAGGAAGGAAAATCAGCCTATGATTTGGGATGGTCTCATGGAAATATCAGTGGTGGCAGCCAAGTTGTGTCACTTCTGCGGCCCTCTTGGGATGCCTTTCGCAGCTGCATGTGCCTGGAGCCCAGGGCTTCCTGGTTTTAAAAGTCCTAGGCCTAAGCCTAACAGTAACCCTAGGAAGGTAAATCAGCCGCGTATTAGGGTTCTTCCTAAGGGAAAAGCCGTGAAAGCAGCCATGTTGTGGCACTTCTGCACTCCCTTTGGGATGCCTTTGGCAGATGCAGTAAGCCTGGAACTCAGGGCTTCCGAGTTAAAAAAATCCTAGCCCTAGGCCGAACCCCAACCCTAAGACGAGAAAGGCAAATCAGCCAGGAATTAGGCATGTCCCCAAGGAAAAAGCTGTGGAGGCAGGCATGTTGTGGTACTTTTGCGCTCTTCTTGGGTAGTCCTTCGCAGCTGCTGTGTTCTTGGAACTCAGGGCTTTCTGGTTAATAGAACCCTTACCCTAGGCGTAACTCAAACCTTAACCCTAGGAAGGAAAATCAGCCTATGGTTCGGGATGGTCTCATGGAAATATCAGTGGTGGCAGCCAAGTTGTGTAACTTTTGCGCTCCCCTTGGGATGCCTTTCGCAGCTGCAGTGTGCCTGGAGCCCAGGGCTTCCTGGTTTTAAAAGTCCTAGGCCTAAGCCTAACAGTAACCCTAGGAAGGGAAATCAGCCGAGTATTAGGGCTCTTCCTAAGGGAAAAGCCGTGAAATCAGCCATGTTGTGGCACTTCTGCACTCCCTTTTGGATGCCTTTGGCAGATGCAGTAAGCCTGGAACTCGGGGCTTCCTGGTTAAAAAACTCCAAGGCCTAGGCTGAACCCTAACCCTAACCCTAGGCAGATAAATCAGCCGAGGTATAGGGATAGTGCCAAGGAAAAAGCTGTGAAAGCTGCCATGTTGTTGCACTTTTGTACTCCCCTTGGGATGCCTTGAACAGCTGCAGTGTGCCTGGATCTAAGGGCTTCCTAGTTTTTAAAATCCTAGTCCTAGGCCTAAGCCTAACAGTAACCCTGGGAAGGGAAATCAGCCTGGTGTTAAGCTTCTTGCCAAGGAAAAAGCCGTGAAAGCAGCCATGTTGTGGCACTTTTGCACTCCCATTTGGATGCCTTTCACAGCTCCAGTGTGCCTGGAACTCAGGGCTTCCTGATTTTAAAAATCCTAGCCCTAGGCCAAACCCCATCCCTAAGACGAGAAAGGCAAATCAGCCAGGAATTAGGCATGTCCCCAAGGAAAAAGCTGTGGAGGCAGGCATGTTGTGGTACTTTTGCGCTCTTCTTGGGTAGTCCTTCGCAGCTGCTGTGTTCTTGGAACTCAGGGCTTTCTGGTTAATAGAACCCTTACCCTAGGCGTAACTCAAACCTTAACCCTAGGAAGGAAAATCAGCCTATGATTCGGGATGGTCTCATGAGAATAGAAGCAGAGGCAGCCAAGTTGTGTCACTTCTGCGGCCCTCTTGGGATGCCTTTCGCAGCAGCAGTGTGCCTGGAGCCCAGGGCTTCCTGGTTTTAAAAGTCCTAGGCCTAAGCCTAACAGTAACCCTAGGAAGGTAAATCAGCCGCGTATTAGGGTTCTTCCTAAGGGAAAAGCCGTGAAAGCAGCCATGTTGTGGCACTTTTTCACACACTTTGGGATGCCTTTGGCAGATGAAGTAAGCCTGGAACTCAGGGCTTCCTAGTTAAAAATATCCTAGCCCTAGGCCGAACCCCAACCCTAAGACGAGAAAGGCAAATCAGCCAGGAATTAGGCATGTCCCCAAGGAAAAAGCTGTGGAGGCAGGCATGTTGTGGTACTTTTGCGCTCTTCTTGGCTAGTCCTTCGCAGCTGCTGTGTTCTTGGAACTCAGGACTTTCTGGTTAATAGAACCCTTACCCTAGGCGTAACTCAAACCTTAACCCTAGGAAGGAAAATCACCCTATGGTTCGGGATGGTCTCATGAGAATAGCAGCAGAGGCAGCCAAGTTGTGTCACTTCTGCGGCCCTCTTGGGATGCCTTTAACAGCTGCATGTGCCTGGAGCCCAGGGCTTCCTGGTTTTAAAAGTCCTAGGCCTAAGCCTAACAGTAACCCTAGGAAGGTAAATCAGCCGCGTATTAGGGTTCTTCCTAAGGGAAAAGCCGTGAAAGCAGCCATGTTGTGGCACTTTTGCACACCCTTTGGGATGCCTTTGGCAGATGAAGTAAGCCTGGAACTCAGAGCTTCCTAGTTAAAAATATCCTAGCCCTAGGCCGAACCCCAACCCTAAGACGAGAAAGGCAAATCAGCCAGGAATTAGGCATGTCCCCAAGGAAAAAGCTGTGGAGGCAGGCACGTTGTGGTACTTTTGCGCTCTTCTTGGGTAGTCCTTCGCAGCTGCTGTGTTCTTGGAACTCAGGGCTTTCTGGTTAATAGAGCCCTTACCCTAGGCGTAACTCAAACCTTAACCCTAGGAAGGAAAATCAGCCTATGGTTCGGAATGGTCTCATGAGAATAGAAGCAGAGGCAGCCAAGTTGTGTCACTTTTGCGCTCCCCTTGGGATGCCTTTCGCAGCTGCAGTGTGCCTGGAGCCCAGGGCTTCCTGGTTTTAAAAGTCCTAGGCCTAAGCCTAACAGTAACCCTAGGAAGGTAAATCAGCCGCGTATTAGGGTTCTTCCTAAGGGAAAAGCCGTGAAAGCAGCCATGTTGTGGCACTTCTGCACTCCCTTTGGGATGCTTTTGGCAGATGCAGTAAGCCTGGAACTCAGGGCTTCCTAGGTAAAAAAATCCTAGCCCTAGGCCGAACCCCAACCCTAAGACGAGAAAGGCAAATCAGCCAGGAATTAGGCATGTCCCCAAGGAAAAAGCTGTGGAGGCAGGCATGTTGTGGTACTTTTGCGCTCTTCTTGGCTAGTCCTTCGCAGCTGCTGTGTTCTTGGAACTAAGGGCTTTCTGGTTAATAGAACCCTTACCCTAGGCGTAACTCAAACCTTCACCCTAGGAAGGAAAATCAGCCTATGGTTCAGGATGGTCTCATGAGAATAGAAGCAGAGGCAGCCAAGTAGTGTCACTTCTGCGGCCCTCTTGGGATGCCTTTAACAGCTGCAGTGTGCCTGGAGCCCAGGGCTTCCTGGTTTTAAAAGTCCTAGGCCTAAGCCTAACAGTAACCCTAGGAAGGTAAATCAGCCGCGTATTATGGTTCTTCCTAAGGGAAAAGCTGTGAAAGCAGCCATGTTGTGGCACTTTTGCACTCCCTTTGGGATGCCTTTGGCAGATGCAGTAAGCCTGGAACTCAGGGCTTCCTGGTTAAAAAACTCCAAGCCCTAGGCTGAACCCTAACCCTAACCCTAGGCAGATAAAACAGCCTAAGTATAGGGATGGTGCCAAGGATAAGCTGTGAAAGCTGCCATGTTGTTGCACTTTTGTACTCCCCTTGGGATGCCTTGAACACCTGCAGTGTGCCTGGATCTAAGGGCTTCCTAGTTTTAAAAATCCTAGCCCTAGGCCTAAGCCTAACAGTAAACCTAGGAAGGTAAATCAGCCGCGTATTAGGGTTCTTCCTAAGGGAAAAGCCGTGAAAGCAGCCATGTTGTGGCACTTCTGCACTCCCTTTGGGATGCTTTTGGCAGATGAAGTAAGCCTGGAACTCAGGGCTTCCTAGTTAAAAAAATCCTAGCCCTAGGCCGAACCCCAACCCTAAGACGAGAAAGGCAAATCAGCCAGGAATTAGGCATGTCCCCAAGGAAAAAGCTGTGGAGGCAGGCATGTTGTGGTACTTTTGCGCTCTTCTTGGCTAGTCCTTCGCAGCTGCTGTGTTCTTGGAACTCAGGTCTTTCTGGTTAATAGAACTCTTACCCTAGGCGAAACTCAAACCTTAACCCTAGGAAGGAAAATCAGCCTATGGTTCAGGATGGTCTCATGAGAATAGAAGCAGAAGCAGTCAAGTTGTGTCACTTCTGCGGCCCTCTTGGGATGCCTTTAACAGCTGCAGTGTGCCTGGAGCCCGGGGCTTCCTGGTTTTAAAAGTCCTAGGCCTAAGCCTAACAGTAACCCTAGGAAGGTAAATCAGCCGCGTATTAGGGTTCTTCCTAAGGGAAAAGCCGTGAAAGCAGCCATGTTGTGGCACTTTTGCACTCCCTTTGGGATGCCTTTGGCAGATGCAGTAAGCCTGGAACTCAGGGCTTCCTGGTTAAAAAACTCCAAGCCCTAGGCCGAACCCCAACCCTGAGAAGAGAAAGGCAAATCAGCCAGGAATTAGGCATGTCCCCAAGGAAAAAGCTGTGGAGGCAGGCATGTTGTGGTACTTTTGCACTCTTCTTGGCTAGTCCTTCGCAGCTGCTGTGTTCTTGGAACTCAGGACTTTCTGGTTAATAGAACCGTTACCCTAGGCGTAACTCAAACCTTAACCCTAGGAAGGAAAATCAGCCTATGGTTCGGGATGGTCTCATGAGAATAGCAGCAGAGGCAGCCAAGTTGTGTCACTTCTGCGGCCCTCTTGGGATGCCTTTAACAGCTGCATGTGCCTGGAGCCCAGGGCTTCCTGGTTTTAAAAGTCCTAGGCCTAAGCCTAACAGTAACCCTAGGAAGGTAAATCAGACGCGTATTAGGGTTCTTCCTAAGGGAAAAGCCGTGAAAGCAGCCATGTTGTGGCACTTTTGCACACCCTTTGGGATGCCTTTGGCAGATGAAGTAAGCCTGGAACTCAGAGCTTCCTAGTTAAAAATATCCTAGCCCTAGGCCGAACCCCAACCCTAAGACGAGAAAGGCAAATCAGCCATGAATTAGGCATGTCCCCAAGGAAAAAGCTGTGGAGGCAGGCACGTTGTGGTACTTTTGCGCTCTTCTTGGGTAGTCCTTCGCAGCTGCTGTGTTCTTGGAACTCAGGGCTTTCTGGTTAATAGAGCCCTTACCCTAGGCGTAACTCAAACCTTAACCCTAGGAAGGAAAATCAGCCTATGGTTCAGGATGGTCTCATGAGAATAGAAGCAGAGGCAGCCAAGTTGTGTCACTTTTGCGCTCCCCTTGGGATGCCTTTCGCAGCTGCAGTGAACCTGGAGCCCAGGGCTTCCTGGTTTTAAAAGTCCTAGGCCTAAGCCTAACAGTAACCCTAGGAAGGTAAATCACCCGCGTATTAGGGTTCTTCCTAAGGGAAAAGCCGTGAAAGCAGCCATGTTGTGGCACTTCTGCACTCCCTTTGGGATGCTTTTTGCAGATGAAGTAAGCCTGGAACTCAGGGCTTCCTAGGTAAAAAAATCCTAGCCCTAGGCCGAACCCCAACCCTAAGACGAGAAAGGCAAATCAGCCAGGAATTAGGCATGTCCCCAAGGAAAAAGCTGTGGAGGCAGGCATGTTGTGGTACTTTTGCGCTCTTCTTGGCTAGTCCTTTGCAGCTGCTGTGTTCTTGGAACTAAGGGCTTTCTGGTTAATAGAACCCTTACCCTAGGCGTAACTCAAACCTTCACCCTAGGAAGGAAAATCAGCCTATGATTTGGGATGGTCTCATGGAAATATCAGTGGTGGCAGCCAAGTTGTGTCACTTCTGCGGCCCTCTTGGGATGCCTTTCGCTGCTGCATGTGCCTGGAGCCCAGGGCTTCCTGGTTTTAAAAGTCCTAGGCCTAAGCCTAACAGTAACCCTAGGAAGGTAAATCAGCCGCGTATTAGGGTTCTTCCTAAGGGAAAAGCCGTGAAAGCAGCCATGTTGTGGCACTTCTGCACTCCCTTTGGGATGCCTTTGGCAGATGCAGTAAGCCTGGAACTCAGGGCTTCCGAGTTAAAAAAATCCTAGCCCTAGGCCGAACCCCAACCCTAAGAAGAGAAAGGCAAATCAGCCAGGAATTAGGCATGTTCCCAAGGAAAAAGCTGTGGAGGCAGGCATGTTGTGGTACTTTTGCGCTCTTCTTGGCTAGTCCTTCGCAGCTGCTGTGTTCTTGGAACTCAGGTCTTTCTGGTTAATAGAACACTTACCCTAGGCGAAACTCAAACCTTAACCCTAGGAAGGAAAATCAGCCTATGGTTCAGGATGGTCTCATGAGAATAGAAGCAGAAGCAGCCAAGTTGTGTCACTTCTGCGGCCCTCTTGGGATGCCTTTAACAGCTGCAGTGTGCCTGGAGCCCAGGGCTTCCTGGTTTTAAAAGTCCTAGGCCTAAGCCTAACAGTAACCCTAGGAAGGTAAATCAGCCGCGTATTATGGTTGTTCCTAAGGGAAAAGCTGTGAAAGCAGCCATGTTGTGGCACTTTTGCACTCCCTTTGGGATGCCTTTGGCAGATGCAGTAAGCCTGGAACTCAGGGCTTCCTGGTTAAAAAACTCCAAGCCCTAGGCTGAACCCTAACCCTAACCCTAGGCAGATAAAACAGCCTAAGTATAGGGATGGTGCCAAGGAAAAAGCTGTGAAAGCTGCCATGTTGTTGCACTTTTGTACTCCCCTTGGGATGCCTTGAACACCTGCAGTGTGCCTGGATCTAAGGGCTTCCTAGTTTTAAAAATCCTAGCCCTAGGCCTAAGCCTAACAGTAAACCTAGGAAGGTAAATCAGCCGCGTATTAGGGTTCTTCCTAAGGGAAAAGCCGTGAAAGCAGCCATGTTGTGGCACTTCTGCACTCCCTTTGGGATGCTTTTGGCAGATGAAGTAAGCCTGGAACTCAGGGCTTCCTAGTTAAAAAAATCCTAGCCCTAGGCCGAACCCCAACCCTAAGACGAGAAAGGCAAATCAGCCAGGAATTAGGCATGTCCCCAAGGAAAAAGCTGTGGAGGCAGGCATGTTGTGGTACTTTTGCGCTCTTCTTGGCTAGTCCTTCGCAGCTGCTGTGTTCTTGGAACTCAGGTCTTTCTGGTTAATAGAACTCTTACCCTAGGCGAAACTCAAACCTTAACCCTAGGAAGGAAAATCAGCCTATGGTTCAGGATGGTCTCATGAGAATAGAAGCAGAAGCAGCCAAGTTGTGTCACTTCTGCGGCCCTCTTGGGATGCCTTTTACAGCTGCAGTGTGCCTGGAGCCCGGGGCTTCCTGGTTTTAAAAGTCCTAGGCCTAAGCCTAACAGTAACCCTAGGAAGGTAAATCAGCCGCGTATTAGGGTTCTTCCTAAGGGAAAAGCTGTGAAAGCAGCCATGTTGTGGAACTTTTGCACTCCCTTTGGGATGCCTTTGGCAGATGCAGTAAGCCTGGAACTCAGGGCTTCCTGGTTAAAAAACTCCAAGCCCTAGGCCGAACCCCAACCCTGAGAAGAGAAAGGCAAATCAGCCAGGAATTAGGCATGTCCCCAAGGAAAAAGCTGTGGAGGCAGGCACGTTGTGGTACTTTTGCGCTCTTCTTGGGTAGTCCTTCGCAGCTGCTGTGTTCTTGGAACTCAGGGCTTTCTGGTTAATAGAACTCTTACCCTAGGCGTAACTCAAACCTTAACCCTAGGAAGGAAAATCAGCCTATGGTTCGGGATGGTCTCATGAGAATAGCAGCAGAGGCAGCCAAGTTGTGTCACTTCTGCGGCCCTCTTGGGATGCCTTTAACAGCTGCATGTGCCTGGAGCCCAGGGCTTCCTGGTTTTAAAAGTCCTAGGCCTAAGCCTAACAGTAACCCTAGGAAGGTAAATCAGACGCGTATTAGGGTTCTTCCTAAGGGAAAAGCCGTGAAAGCAGCCATGTTGTGGCACTTTTGCACACCCTTTGGGATGCCTTTGGCAGATGAAGTAAGCCTGGAACTCAGAGCTTCCTAGTTAAAAATATCCTAGCCCTAGGCCGAACCCCAACCCTAAGACGAGAAAGGCAAATCAGCCATGAATTACGCATGTCCCCAAGGAAAAAGCTGTGGAGGCAGGCACGTTGTGGTACTTTTGCGCTCTTCTTGGGTAGTCCTTCGCAGCTGCTGTGTTCTTGGAACTCAGGGCTTTCTGGTTAATAGAGCCCTTACCCTAGGCGTAACTCAAACCTTAACCCTAGGAAGGAAAATCAGCCTATGGTTCAGGATGGTCTCATGAGAATAGAAGCAGAGGCAGCCAAGTTGTGTCACTTTTGCGCTCCCCTTGGGATGCCTTTCGCAGCTGCAGTGTGCCTGGAGCCCAGGGCTTCCTGGTTTTAAAAGTCCTAGGCCTAAGCCTAACAGTAACCCTAGGAAGGTAAATCAGCCGCGTATTAGGGTTCTTCCTAAGGGAAAAGCCGTGAAAGCAGCCATGTTGTGGCACTTCTGCACTCCCTTTGGGATGCCTTTGGCAGATGAAGTAAGCCTGGAACTCAGGGCTTCCTAGGTAAAAAAATCCTAGCCCTAGGCCGAACCCCAACCCTAAGACGAGAAAGGCAAATCAGCCAGGAATTAGGCATGTCCCCAAGGAAAAAGCTGTGGAGACAGGCACGTTGTGGTACTTTTGCGCTCTTCTTGGGTAGTCCTTCGCAGCGGCTGTGTTCTTGGAACTAAGGGCTTTCTGGTTAATAGAACCCTTACCCTAGGCGTAACTCAAACCTTCACCCTAGGAAGGAAAATCAGCCTATGATTTGGGATGGTCTCATGGAAATATCAGTGGTGGCAGCCAAGTTGTGTCACTTCTGCGGCCCTCTTGGGATGCCTTTCGCAGCTGCATGTGCCTGGAGCCCAGGGCTTCCTGGTTTTAAAAGTCCTAGGCCTAAGCCTAACAGTAACCCTAGGAAGGTAAATCAGCCGCGTATTAGGGTTCTTCCTAAGGGAAAAGCCGTGAAAGCAGCCATGTTGTGGCACTTCTGCACTCCCTTTGGGATGCCTTTGGCAGATGCAGTAAGCCTGGAACTCAGGGCTTCCGAATTAAAAAAATCCTAGCCCTAGGCCGAACCCCAACCCTAAGACGAGAAAGGCAAATCAGCCAGGAATTAGGCATGTTCCCAAGGAAAAAGCTGTGGAGGCAGGCATGTTGTGGTACTTTTGCGCTCTTCTTGGCTAGTCCTTTGCAGCTGCTGTGTTCTTGGAACTCAGGTCTTTCTGGTTAATAGAACACTTACCCTAGGCGAAACTCAAACCTTAACCCTAGGAAGGAAAATCAGCCTATGGTTCAGGATGGTCTCATGAGAATAGAAGCAGAGGCAGCCAAGTTGTGTCACTTCTGCGGCCCTCTTGGGATGCCTTTAACAGCTGCAGTGTGCCTGGAGCCCAGGGCTTCCTGGTTTTAAAAGTCCTAGGCCTAAGCCTAACAGTAACCCTAGGAAGGTAAATCAGCCGCGTATTATGGTTCTTCCTAAGGGAAAAGCTGTGAAAGCAGCCATGTTGTGGCACTTCTGCACTCCCTTTGGGATGCTTTTTGCAGATGCAGTAAGCCTGGAACTCAGGGCTTCCTAGTAAAAAAAATCCTAGCCCTAGGCCGAACCCCAACCCTAAGACGAGAAAGGCAAATCAGCCAGGAATTAGGCATGTCCCCAAGGAAAAAGCTGTGGAGGCAGGCATGTTGTGGTACTTTTGCGCTCTTCTTGGCTAGTCCTTCGCAGCTGCTGTGTTCTTGGAACTCAGGGCTTTCTGGTTAATAGAACCCTTACCCTAGGCGTAACTCAAACCTTAACCCTAGGAAGGAAAATCAGCCTATGGTTCGGGATGGTCTCATGAGAATAGCAGCAGAGGCAGCCAAGTTGTGTCACTTTTGCGCTCACCCTTGGGATGCCTTTCGCAGCTGCAGTGTGCCTGGAGCCCAGGGCTTCCTGGTTTTAAAAGTCCTAGGCCTAAGCCTAACAGTAACCCTAGGAAGGTAAATCAGCCGCGTATTATGGTTCTTCCTAAGGGAAAAGCTGTGAAAGCAGCCATGTTGTGGCACTTTTGCACTCCCTTTGGGATGCCTTTGGCAGATGCAGTAAGCCTGGAACTCAGGGCTTCCTGGTTAAAAAACTCCAAGCCCTAGGCTGAACCCTAACCCTAACCCTAGGCAGATAAAACAGCCTAAGTATAGGGATGGTGCCAAGGAAAAAGCTGTGAAAGCTGCCATGTTGTTGCACTTTTGTACTCCCCTTGGGATGCCTTGAACACCTGCAGTGTGCCTGGATCTAAGGGCTTCCTAGTTTTAAAAATCCTAGCCCTAGGCCTAAGCCTAACAGTAAACCTAGGAAGGTAAATCAGCCGCGTATTAGGGTTCTTCCTAAGGGAAAAGCCGTGAAAGCAGCCATGTTGTGGCACTTCTGCACTCCCTTTGGGATGCTTTTGGCAGATGAAGTAAGCCTGGAACTCAGGGCTTCCTAGTTAAAAAAATCCTAGCCCTAGGCCGAACCCCAACCCTAAGACGAGAAAGGCAAATCAGCCAGGAATTAGGCATGTCCCCAAGGAAAAAGCTGTGGAGGCAGGCATGTTGTGGTACTTTTGCGCTCTTCTTGGCTAGTCCTTCGCAGCTGCTGTGTTCTTGGAACTCAGGTCTTTCTGGTTAATAGAACTCTTACCCTAGGCGAAACTCAAACCTTAACCCTAGGAAGGAAAATCAGCCTATGGTTCAGGATGGTCTCATGAGAATAGAAGCAGAAGCAGCCAAGTTGTGTCACTTCTGCGGCCCTCTTGGGATGCCTTTTACAGCTGCAGTGTGCCTGGAGCCCGGGGCTTCCTGGTTTTAAAAGTCCTAGGCCTAAGCCTAACAGTAACCCTAGGAAGGTAAATCAGCCGCGTATTAGGGTTCTTCCTAAGGGAAAAGCTGTGAAAGCAGCCATGTTGTGGAACTTTTGCACTCCCTTTGGGATGCCTTTGGCAGATGCAGTAAGCCTGGAACTCAGGGCTTCCTGGTTAAAAAACTCCAAGCCCTAGGCCGAACCCCAACCCTGAGAAGAGAAAGGCAAATCAGCCAGGAATTAGGCATGTCCCCAAGGAAAAAGCTGTGGAGGCAGGCACGTTGTGGTACTTTTGCGCTCTTCTTGGGTAGTCCTTCGCAGCTGCTGTGTTCTTGGAACTCAGGGCTTTCTGGTTAATAGAGCCCTTACCCTAGGCGTAACTCAAACCTTAACCCTAGGAAGGAAAATCAGCCTATGGTTCAGGATGGTCTCATGAGAATAGAAGCAGAGGCAGCCAAGTTGTGTCACTTTTGCGCTCCCCTTGGGATGCCTTTCGCAGCTGCAGTGTGCCTGGAGCCCAGGGCTTCCTGGTTTTAAAAGTCCTAGGCCTAAGCCTAACAGTAACCCTAGGAAGGTAAATCAGCCGCGTATTAGGGTTCTTCCTAAGGGAAAAGCCGTGAAAGCAGCCATGTTGTGGCACTTCTGCACTCCCTTTGGGATGCCTTTGGCAGATGAAGTAAGCCTGGAACTCAGGGCTTCCTAGGTAAAAAAATCCTAGCCCTAGGCCGAACCCCAACCCTAAGACGAGAAAGGCAAATCAGCCAGGAATTAGGCATGTCCCCAAGGAAAAAGCTGTGGAGACAGGCACGTTGTGGTACTTTTGCGCTCTTCTTGGGTAGTCCTTCGCAGCGGCTGTGTTCTTGGAACTAAGGGCTTTCTGGTTAATAGAACCCTTACCCTAGGCGTAACTCAAACCTTCACCCTAGGAAGGAAAATCAGCCTATGATTTGGGATGGTCTCATGGAAATATCAGTGGTGGCAGCCAAGTTGTGTCACTTCTGCGGCCCTCTTGGGATGCCTTTCGCAGCTGCATGTGCCTGGAGCCCAGGGCTTCCTGGTTTTAAAAGTCCTAGGCCTAAGCCTAACAGTAACCCTAGGAAGGTAAATCAGCCGCGTATTAGGGTTCTTCCTAAGGGAAAAGCCGTGAAAGCAGCCATGTTGTGGCACTTCTGCACTCCCTTTGGGATGCCTTTGGCAGATGCAGTAAGCCTGGAACTCAGGGCTTCCGAATTAAAAAAATCCTAGCCCTAGGCCGAACCCCAACCCTAAGACGAGAAAGGCAAATCAGCCAGGAATTAGGCATGTTCCCAAGGAAAAAGCTGTGGAGGCAGGCATGTTGTGGTACTTTTGCGCTCTTCTTGGCTAGTCCTTTGCAGCTGCTGTGTTCTTGGAACTCAGGTCTTTCTGGTTAATAGAACACTTACCCTAGGCGAAACTCAAACCTTAACCCTAGGAAGGAAAATCAGCCTATGGTTCAGGATGGTCTCATGAGAATAGAAGCAGAGGCAGCCAAGTTGTGTCACTTCTGCGGCCCTCTTGGGATGCCTTTAACAGCTGCAGTGTGCCTGGAGCCCAGGGCTTCCTGGTTTTAAAAGTCCTAGGCCTAAGCCTAACAGTAACCCTAGGAAGGTAAATCAGCCGCGTATTATGGTTCTTCCTAAGGGAAAAGCTGTGAAAGCAGCCATGTTGTGGCACTTCTGCACTCCCTTTGGGATGCTTTTTGCAGATGCAGTAAGCCTGGAACTCAGGGCTTCCTAGTAAAAAAAATCCTAGCCCTAGGCCGAACCCCAACCCTAAGACGAGAAAGGCAAATCAGCCAGGAATTAGGCATGTCCCCAAGGAAAAAGCTGTGGAGGCAGGCATGTTGTGGTACTTTTGCGCTCTTCTTGGCTAGTCCTTTGCAGCTGCTGTGTTCTTGGAACTCAGGGCTTTCTGGTTAATAGAACCCTTACCCTAGGCGTAACTCAAACCTTAACCCTAGGAAGGAAAATCAGCCTATGGTTCGGGATGGTCTCATGAGAATAGCAGCAGAGGCAGCCAAGTTGTGTCACTTTTGCGCTCCCCTTGGGATGCCTTTCGCAGCTGCAGTGTGCCTGGAGCCCAGGGCTTCCTGGTTTTAAAAGTCCTAGGCCTAAGCCTAACAGTAACCCCAGGAAGGTAAATCAGCCGCGTATTAGGGTTCTTCCTTAGGGAAAAGCCGTGAAAGCAGCCATGTTGTGTCACTTTTGCGCACCCTTTGGGATGCCTTTGGCAGATGAAGTAAGCCTGGAACTCAGGGCTTCCTAGTTAAAAATATCCTAGCTATAGGCCGAACCCCAACCCTAAGACGAGAAAGGCAAATCAGCCAGGAATTAGGCATGTCCCCAAGGAAAAAGCTGTGGAGGCAGGCACGTTGTGGTACTTTTGCGCTCTTCTTGGGTAGTCCTTCGCAGCTGCTGTGTTCTTGGAACTCAGGTCTTTCTGGTTAATAGAACCCTTACCCTAGGCGTAACTCAAACCTTAACCCTAGGAAGGAAAATCAGCCTATGGTTCGAGATGGTCTCATGAGAATAGCAGCAGAGGCAGCCAAGTTGTGTCACATCTGCGGCCCTCTTGGGGTGCCTTTAACAGCTGCATGTGCCTGGAGCCCCGGGCTTCCTGGTTTTCAAAGTCCTAGGCCTAAGCCTAACAGTAACCCTAGGAAGGTAAATCAGTCGGGTATTAGGGTTCTTCCTAAGTGAAAAGCTGTGAAAGCAGCCATGTTGTGGCACTTTTGCACTCCCTTTGGGATGCCTTTGGCAGATGCAGTAAGCCTGGAACTCAGGGCTTCCTGGTTAAATAACTCCAAGCCCTAGGCTGAACCCTAACCCTAACCCTAGGCAGATAAAACAGCCTAGGTATAGGGATGGTGCCAAGGAAAAAGCTGTGAAAGCTGCCATGTTGTTGCACTTTTGTACTCCACTTGGGATGCCTTGAACAGATGCAGTGTGCCTGGATCTAACGGTTTCCTAGTTTTAAAAATCCTAGCCCTAGGCCTAAGCCTAACAGTAACCCTGGGAAGGGAAATCAGCTTGTGTTAAGCTTCTTGCCAAGGAAAAAGCCGTGAAAGCAACCATGTTGTGGCACTTTTGCACTCCCATTTGGATGCCTTTCACAGCTCCAGTGTGCCTGGAACTCAGGGCTTCCTGATTTTAAAAATCCTAGCCCTAGGCCGAACCCCATCCCTAAGACCAGAAAGGCAAATCAGCCAGGAATTAGGCATGTCCCCAAGGAAAAAGCTGTGGAGGCAGGCATGTTGTGGTACTTTTGCGCTCTTCTTGGGAAGTCCTTCGCAGCTGCTGTGTTCTTGGAACTCAGGGCTTTCTGGTTAATAGAACCCTTACCCTAGGCGTAACTCAAACCTTAACCCTAGGAAGGAAAATCAGCCTATGGTTCGGGATGGTCTCATGAGAATAGCAGCAGAGGCAGCCAAGTTGTGTCACTTCTGCGGCCCTCTTGGGATGCCTTTAACAGCTGCATGTGCCCGGAGCCCAGGGCTTCCTGGTTTTAAAAGTCCTAGGCCTAAGCCTAACAGTAACCCTAGGAAGGGAAATCAGCCGCGTATTAGGGTTCTTCCTAAGGGAAAAGCCGTGAAAGCAGCCATGTTGTGGCACTTTTGCACACCCTTTGGGATGCCTTTGGCAGATGAAGTAAGCCTGGAACTCAGGGCTTCCTAGTTAAAAATATCCTAGCCCTAGGCCGAACCCCAACCCTAAGACGAGAAAGGAAAACCTGCCAGGAATTAGGCATGTCCCCAAGGAAAAAGCTGTGGAGGCAGGCACGTTGTGGTACTTTTGCGCTCTTCTTGGGTAGTCCTTCGCAGCTGCTGTGTTCTTGGAACTCAGGCCTTTCTGGTTAATAGAACTCTTAACCTAGGCGTAACTCAAACCTTAACCCTAGGAAGGAAAATCAGCCTATGGTTCAGGATGGTCTCATGAGAATAGAAGCAGAGGCAGCCAAGTTCTGTCACTTCTGCGGCCCTCTTGGGATGCCTTTCGCAGCTGCATGTGCCTGGAGCCCAGGGCTTCCTGGTTTTAAAAGTCCTAGGCCTAAGCCTAACAGTAACCCTAGGAAGGTAAATCAGCCGCGTATTAGGGTTCTTCCTAAGGGAAAAGCCGTGAAAGCAGCCATGTTGTGGCACTTTTGCACACCCTTTGGGATGCCTTTGGCAGATGCAGTAAGCCTGGAACTCAGGGCTTCCGAGTTAAAAAAATCCTAGCCCTAGGCCGAACCCCAACCCTAAGACGAGAAAGGCAAATCAGCCAGGAATTAGGCATGTCCCCAAGGAAAAAGCTGTGGAGGCAGGCATGTTGTGGTACTTTTGCGCTCTTCTTGGGTAGTCCTTCGCAGCTGCTGTGTTCTTGGAACTCAGGGCTTTCTGGTTAATAGAACCCTTACCCCAGGCCTAACTCAAACCTTAACCCTAGGAAGGAAAATCAGCCTATGGTTCGGGATGGTCTCATGAGAATAGCAGCAGAGGCAGCCAAGTTGTGTCACTTTTGCGCTCCCCTTGGGATGCCTTTCGCAGCTGCAGTGTGCCTGGAGCCCAGGGCTTCCTGGTTTTAAAAGTCCTAGGCCTAAGCCTAACAGTAACCCTAGGAAGGTAAATCAGCCGCGTATTAGGGTTCTTCCTAAGGGAAAAGCCGTGAAAGCAGCCATGTTGTGGCACTTCTGCACTCCCTTTGGGATGCCTTTGGCAGATGCAGTAAGCCTGGAACTCAGGGCTTCCTGGTTAAAAAAATCCTAGCCCTAAGCCGAACCCCAACCCTAAGACGAGAAAGGCAAATCAGCCAGGAATTAGGCATGTCCCCAAGGAAAAAGCTGTGGAGGCAGGCATGTTGTGGTACTTTTGCGCTCTTCTTGGCTAGTCCTTCACAGCTGCTGTGTTCTTGGAACTCAGGTCTTTCTGGTTAATAGAACTCTTACCCTAGGCGTAACTCAAACCTTAACCCTTGGAAGGAAAATCAGCCTATGGTTCAGGATGATCTCATGAGAATAGAAGCAGAGGCAGCCAAGTTGTGTCACTTCTGCGGCCCTCTTGGGATGCCTTTAACAGCTGCAGTGTGCCTGGAGCCCAGGGCTTCCTGGTTTTAAAAGTCCTAGGCCTAAGCCTAACAGTAACCCTAGGAAGGTAAATCAGCCGCGTATTAGGGTTCTTCCTAAGGGAAAAGCTGTGAAAGCAGCCATGTTGTGGCACTTTTGCACTCCCTTTGGGATGCCTTTGGCAGATGCAGTAAGCCTGGAACTCCGGGCTTCCTGGTTAAAAAACTCCAAGCCCTAGGCTGAAGCCTAACCCTAACCCTAGGCAGATAAAACAGCCTAGGTATAGGGATGGTGCCAAGGAAAAAGCTGTGAAAGCTGCCATGTTGTTGCACTTTTGTACTCCCCTTGGGATGCCTTGAACAGCTGCAGTGTGCCTGGATCTAAGGGCTTCCTAGTTTTAAAAATCCTAGCCCTAGGCCTAAGCCTAACAGTAACCCTGGGAAGGGAAATCAGCCTGGTGTTAAGCTTCTTGCCAAGGAAAAAGCCGTGAAAGCAGCCATGTTGTGGCGCTTTTCCACACACTTTGGGATGCCTTTGGCAGATGAAGTAAGCCTGGAACTCAGGGCTTCCTAGTTAAAAATATCCTAGCCCTAGGCCGAACCCCAACCCTAAGACGAGAAAGGCAAATCAGCCAGGAATTAGGCATGTCCCCAAGGAAAAAGCTGTGGAGGCAGGCACGTTGTGGTACTTTTGCGCTCTTCTTGGCTAGTCCTTCGCTGTGTTCTTGGAACTCAGGGCTTTCTGGTTAATAGAACCCTTACCCCAGGCGTAACTCAAACCTTAACCCTAGGAAGGAAAATCACCCTATGGTTCGGGATGGTCTCATGAGAATAGAAGCAGAGGCAGCCAAGTTGTGTCACTTCTGCGGCCCTCTTGGGATGCCTTTCGCAGCTGCAGTGTGCCTGGAGCCCAGGGCTTCCTGGTTTTAAAAGTCCTAGGCCTAAGCCTAACAGTAACCCTAGGAAGGTAAATCAGCCGCGTATTAGGGTTCTTCCTAAGGGAAAAGCTGTGAAAGCAGCCATGTTGTGGCACTTTTGCACACCCTTTGGGATGCCTTTGGCAGATGCAGTAAGCCTGGAACTCAGGGCTTCCGAGTTAAAAAAATCCTAGCCCTAGGCCGAACCCCAACCCTAAGACGAGAAAGGCAAATCAGCCAGGAATTAGGCATGTCCCCAAGGAAAAAGCTGTGGAGGCAGGCATGTTGTGGTACTTTTGCGCTCTTCTTGGCTAGTCCTTCGCAGCTGCTGTGTTCTTGGAACTCAGGGCTTTCTGGTTAATAGAACCCTTACCCCAGGCGAACTCAAACCTTAACCCTAGGAAGGAAAATCAGCCCATGGTTCGGAATGGTCTCATGGAAATATCAGTGGCGGCAGCCAAGTTGTGTCACTTTTGCGCTCCCCTTGGGATGCCTTTAACAGCTGCAGTATGCCTGGAGCCCAGGGCTTCCTGGTTTTAAAAGTCCTAGGCCTAAGCCTAACAGTAACCCTGGGAAGGGAAATCAGCCTGGTGTTAAGCTTCTTGCCAAGGAAAAAGCCGTGAAAGCAACCATGTTGTGGCACATTTGCACTCCTTTTTGGATGCCTTTCACAGCTCCAGTGTGCCTGGAACTCAGGGCTTCCTGATTTTAAAAATCCTAGCCCTAGGCCGAACCCCAACCCTAAGACGAGAAAGGCAAATCAGCCAGGAATTAGGCATGTCCCCAAGGAAAAAGCTGTGGAGGCAGGCATGTTGTGGTACTTTTGCACTCTTCTTGGGAAGTCGTTCGCAGCTGCTGTGTTCTTGGAACTCAGGGCTTTCTGGTTAATAGAACTCTTACCCTAGGCGAAACTCAAACCTTAACCCTAGGATGGAAAATCAGCCTATGGTTCGGGATGGTCTCATGAGAATAGCAGCAGAGGCAGCCAAGTTGTGTCACTTCTGCGGCCCTCTTGGGATGCCTTTAACAGCTGCATGTGCCTGGAGCCCAGGGCTTCCTGGTTTTAAAAGTCCTAGGCCTAAGCCTAACAGTAACCCTAGGAAGGTAAATCAGCCGCGTATTAGGGTTCTTCCTAAGGGAAAAGCCGTGAAAGCAGCCATGTTGTGGCACTTTTTCACACACTTTGGGATGCCTTTGGCAGATGAAGTAAGCCTGGAACTCAGGGCTTCCTAGTTAAAAATATCCTAGCCCTAGGCCGAACCCCAACCCTAAGACGAGAAAGGCAAATCAGCCAGGAATTAGGCATGTCCCCAAGGAAAAAGCTGTGGAGGCAGGCATGTTGTGGTACTTTTGCGCTCTTCTTGGGTAGTCCTTCGCAGCTGCTGTGTTCTTGGAACTCAGGGCTTTCTGGTTAATAGAACTCTTACCCTAGGCGTAACTCAAACCTTAACCCTAGGAAGGAAAATCAGACTATGGTTCAGGATGGTCTCATGAGAATAGCAGCAGAGGCAGCCAAGTTGTGTCACTTCTGCGGCCCTCTTGGGATGTCTTTAACAGGTGCATGTGCCTGGAGCCCAGGGCTTCCTGGTTTTAAAAGTCCTAGGCCTAAGCCTAACAGTAACCCTAGGAAGGTAAATCAGCCTGGTGTTAAGCTTCTTGCCAAGGAAAAAGCCGTGAAAGCAGCCATGTTGTGGCACTTCTGCACTCCCTTTGGGATGCCTTTGGCAGATGAAGTAAGCCTGGAACTCAGGGCTTCCTAGTTAAAAATATCCTAGCCCTAGGCCGAACCCCAACCCTAAGACGAGAAAGGCAAATCAGCCAGGAATTAGGCATGTCCCCAAGGAAAAAGCTGTGGAGGCAGGCATGTTGTGGCACTTTTGCGCTCTTCTTGGCTAGTCCTTCGCAGCTGCTGTGTTCTTGGAACTCAGGGCTTTCTGGTTAATAGAACCCTTACCCTAGGCGTAACTCAAACCTTAACCCTAGGAAGGAAAATCAGCCTATGGTTCGGGATGGTCTCATGGAAATATCAGTGGTGGCAGCCAAGTTGTGTCACTTTTGCGCTCCCCTTGGGATGCCTTTCGCAGCTGCAGTGTGCCTGGAGGCCAGGGCTTTCTGGTTTTAAAAGTCCTAGGCCTAAGCCTAACAGTAACCTTAGGAAGGTAAATCAGCCGCGTATTAGGGTTCTTCCTAAGGGAAAAGCCGTGAAAGCAGCCATGTTGTGGCACTTTTGCACACCCTTTGGGATGCCTTTGGCAGATGAAGTAAGCCTGGAACTCAGGGCTTCCTAGTTAAAAATATCCTAGCCCTAGGCCGAACCCCAACCCTAAGACGAGAAAGGCAAATCAGCCAGGAATTAGGCATGTCCCCAAGGAAAAAGCTGTGGAGGCAGGCATGTTGTGGTACTTTTGCGCTCTTCTTGGGTAGTCCTTTGCAGCTGCTGTGTTCTTGGAACTCAGGTCTTTCTGGTTAATAGAACTCTTACCCTAGGCGTAACTCAAACCTTAACCCTAGGAAGGAAAATCAGCCTATGGTTCAGGATGGTCTCATGAGAATAGAAGCAGAGGCAGCCAAGTTGTGTCACTTCTGCGGCCCTCTTGGGATGCCTTTTGCAGCTGCAGTGTGCCTGGAGCCCAGGGCTTCCTGGTTTTAAAAGTCCTAGGCCTAAGCCTAACAGTAACCCTAGGAAGGTAAATCAGACGCGTATTAGGGTTCTTCCTAAGGGAAAAGCCGTGAAAGCAGCCATGTTGTGGCACTTCTGCACTCCCTTTGGGATGCCTTTGGCAGATGCAGTAAGCCTGGAACTCAGGGCTTCCGAGTTAAAAATATCCTAGCCCTAGGCCGAACCCCAACCCTAAGACGAGAAAGGCAAATCAGCCAGGAATTAGGCATGTCCCCAAGGAAAAAGCTGTGGAGGCAGGCATGTTGTGGTACTTTTGCGCTCTTCTTGGGTAGTCCATCGCAGCTGCTGTGTTCTTGGAACTCAGGGCTTTCTGGTTAATAGAACTCTTACCCTAGGCGAAACTCAAACCTTAACCCTAGGAAGGAAAATCAGCCTATGGTTCAGGATGGTCTCATGAGAATAGAAGCAGAGGCAGCCAAGTTGTGTCACTTCTGCGGCCCTCTTGGGATGCCTTTAACAGCTGCAGTGTGCCTGGAGCCCAGGGCTTCCTGGTTTTAAAAGTCCTAGGCCTAAGCCTAACAGTAACCCTAGGAAGGTAAATCAGCCGCGTATTATGGTTCTTCCTAAGTGAAAAGCTGTGAAAGCAGCCATGTTGTGGCACTTTTGCACTCCCTTTGGGATGCCTTTGGCAGATGCAGTAAGCCTGGAACTCAGGGCTTCCTGGTTAAAATCTCCAAGCCCTAGGCTGAAGCCTTACCCTAACCATAGTCAGATAAATCAGCCTAGGTATAGGGATGGTGCCAAGGAAAAAGCTGTGAAAGCTGCCATGTTGTTGCACTTTTGTACTCCCCTTGGGATGCCTTGAACAGCTGCAGTGTGCCTGGATCTAAGGGCTTCATTGTTTTAAAAATCCTAGCCCTAGGCCTAAGCCTAACAGTAACCCTGGGAAGGGAAATCAGCCTGGTGTTAAGCTTCTTGCAAAGGAAAAAGCCGTGAAAGCAGCCATGTTGTGGCACTTCTGCACTCCCTTTGGGATGCCTTTGGCAGATGAAGTAAGCCTGGAACTCAGGGCTTCCTAGTTAAAAATATCCTAGCCCTAGGCCGAACCCCAACCCTAAGACGAGAAAGGCAAATCAGCCAGGAATTAGGCATGTCCCCAAGGAAAAAGCTGTGGAGGCAGGCATGTTGTGGTACTTTTGCGCTCTTCTTGGCTAGTCCTTCGCAGCTGCTGTGTTCTTGGAACTCAGGGCTTTCTGGTTAATAGAACCCTTACCCTAGGCGTAACTCAAACCTTAACCCTAGGAAGGAAAATCAGCCTATGGTTCGGGATGGTCTCATGGAAATATCAGTGGTGGCAGCCAAGTTGTGTCACTTTTGCGCTCCCCTTGGGATGCCTTTCGCAGCTGCAGTGTGCCTGGAGGCCAGGGCTTTCTGGTTTTAAAAGTCCTAGGCCTAAGCCTAACAGTAACCCTAGGAAGGTAAATCAGCCGCGTATTAGGGTTCTTCCTAAGGGAAAAGCCGTGAAAGCAGCCATGTTGTGGCACTTTTGCACACCCTTTGGGATGCCTTTGGCAGATGAAGTAAGCCTGGAACTCAGGGCTTCCTAGTTAAAAATATCCTAGCCCTAGGCCGAACCCCAACCCTAAGACGAGAAAGGCAAATCAGCCAGGAATTAGGCATGTCCCCAAGGAAAAAGCTGTGGAGGCAGGCACGTTGTGGTACTTTTGCGCTCTTCTTGGCTAGTCCTTTGCAGCTGCTGTGTTCTTGGAACTCAGGTCTTTCTGGTTAATAGAACTCTTACCCTAGGCGTAACTCAAACCTTAACCCTAGGAAGGAAAATCATCCTATGGTTCAGGATGGTCTCATGAGAATAGAAGCAGAGGCAGCCAAGTTGTGTCACTTCTGCGGCCCTCTTGGGATGCCTTTTGCAGCTGCAGTGTGCCTGGAGCCCAGGGCTTCCTGGTTTTAAAAGTCCTAGGCCTAAGCCTAACAGTAACCCTAGGAAGGTAAATCAGCTGGGTATTAGGGTTCTTCCTAAGGGAAAAGCCGTGAAAGCAGCCATGTTGTGGCACTTTTGCACTCCCTTTGGGATGCCTTTGGCAGATGAAGTAAGCCTGGAACTCAGGGCTTCCTGGTTAAAAAACTCCAAGCCCTAGGCTGAAGCCTAACCCTAACCCTAGTCAGATAAAACAGCCTAGGTATAGGGATGGTGCCAAGGAAAAAGCTGTGAAAGCTGCCATGTTGTTGCACTTTTGTACTCCCCTTGGGATGCCTTGAACAGCTGCAGTGTGCCTGGATCTAAGGGCTTCCTAGTTTTAAAAATCCTAGCCCTAGGCCTAAGCCTAACTGTAACCCTAGGAAGGTAAATCAGCCGCGTATTAGGGTTCTTCCTAAGGGAAAAGCCGTGAAAGCAACCATGTTGTGGCACTTTTGCACACCCTTTGGGATGCCTTTGGCAGATGAAGTAAGCCTGGAACTCAGGGCTTCCTAGTTAAAAATATCCTAGCCCTAGGCCGAACCCCAACCCTAAGACGAGAAAGGCAAATCAGCCAGGAATTAGGCATGTCCCCAAGGAAAAAGCTGTGGAGGCAGGCACGTTGTGGTACTTTTGCGCTCTTCTTGGCTAGTCCTTTGCAGCTGCTGTGTTCTTGGAACTCAGGTCTTTCTGGTTAATAGAACTCTTACCCTAGGCGTAACTCAAACCTTAACCCTAGGAAGGAAAATCATCCTATGGTTCAGGATGGTCTCATGAGAATAGAAGCAGAGGCAGCCAAGTTGTGTCACTTCTGCGGCCCTCTTGGGATGCCTTTTGCAGCTGCAGTGTGCCTGGAGCCCAGGGCTTCCTGGTTTTAAAAGTCCTAGGCCTAAGCCTAACAGTAACCCTAGGAAGGTAAATCAGCTGGGTATTAGGGTTCTTCCTAAGGGAAAAGCCGTGAAAGCAGCCATGTTGTGGCACTTTTGCACTCCCTTTGGGATGCCTTTGGCAGATGCAGTAAGCCTGGAACTCAGGGCTTCCTGGTTAAAAAACTCCAAGCCCTAGGCTGAAGCCTAACTCTAACCCTAGTCAGATAAAACAGCCTAGGTATAGGGATGGTGCCAAGGAAAAAGCTGTGAAAGCTGCCATGTTGTTGCACTTTTGTACTCCCCTTGGGATGCCTTGAACAGCTGCAGTGTGCCTGTATCTAAGGGCTTCCTAGTTTTAAAAATCCTAGCCCTAGGCCTAAGCCTAACAGTAACCCTTGGAAGGGAAATCAGCCTGGTGTTAAGCTTCTTGCCAAGGAAAAAGCCGTGAAAGCAGCCATGTTGTGGCGCTTTTCCACACACTTTGGGATGCCTTTGGCAGATGAAGTAAGCCTGGAACTCAGGGCTTCCTAGTTAAAAATATCCTAGCCCTAGGCCGAACCCCAACCCTAAGACGAGAAAGGCAAATCAGCCAGGAATTAGGCATGTCCCCAAGGAAAAAGCTGTGGAGGCAGGCACGTTGTGGTACTTTTGCGCTCTTCTTGGCTAGTCCTTCGCTGTGTTCTTGGAACTCAGGGCTTTCTGGTTAATAGAACCCTTACCCCAGGCGTAACTCAAACCTTAACCCTAGGAAGGAAAATCACCCTATGGTTCGGGATGGTCTCATGAGAATAGAAGCAGAGGCAGCCAAGTTGTGTCACTTCTGCGGCCCTCTTGGGATGCCTTTCGCAGCTGCAGTGTGCCTGGAGCCCAGGGCTTCCTGGTTTTAAAAGTCCTAGGCCTAAGCCTAACAGTAACCCTAGGAAGGTAAATCAGCCGGGTATTAGGGTTCTTCCTAAGGGAAAAGCCGTGAAAGCAGCCATGTTGTGGCACTTCTGCACTCCCTTTGGGATGCTTTTTGCAGATGAAGTAAGCCTGGAACTCAGGGCTTCCTAGTTAAAAATATCCTAGCCCTAGGCCGAACCCCAACCCTAAGACGAGAAAGGCAAATCAGCCAGGAATTAGGCATGTCCCCAAGGAAAAAGCTGTGGAGGCAGGCATGTTGTGGTACTTTTGCGCTCTTCTTGGGTAGTCCTTCGCAGCTGCTGTGTTCTTGGAACTCAGGGCTTTCTGGTTAATAGAACCCTTACCCCAGGCGTAACTCAAACCTTAACCCTAGGAAGGAAAATCAGCCTATGGTTCGGAATGGTCTCATGGAAATATCAGTGGCGGCAGCCAAGTTGTGTCACTTTTGCGCTCCCCTTGGGATGCCTTTCGCAGCTGCAGTGTGCCTGGAGCCCAGGGCTTCCTGGTTTTAAAAGTCCTAGGCCTAAGCCTAACAGTAACCCTAGGAAGGTAAATCAGCCGCGTATTAGGGTTCTTCCTAAGGGAAAAGCCGTGAAAGCAGCCATGTTGTGGCACTTTTGCACTCCCTTTGGGATGCCTTTGGCAGATGCAGTAAGCCTGGAACTCAGGGCTTCCTGGTTAAAAAACTCCAAGCCCTAGGCTGAAGCCTAACCCTAACCCTAGTCAGATAAAACAGCCTAGGTATAGGGATGGTGCCAAGGAAAAAGCTGTGAAAGCTGCCATGTTGTTGCACTTTTGTACTCCCCTTGGGATGCCTTGAACAGCTGCAGTGTGCCTGGATCTAAGGGCTTCCTAGTTTTAAAAATCCTAGCCCTAGGCCTAAGCCTAACTGTAACCCTAGGAAGGTAAATCAGCCGCGTATTAGGGTTCTTCCTAAGGGAAAAGCCGCGAAAGCAACCATGTTGTGGCACTTTTGCACACCCTTTGGGATGCCTTTGGCAGATGAAGTAAGCCTGGAACTCAGGGCTTCCTAGTTAAAAATATCCTAGCCCTAGGCCGAACCCCAACCCTAAGACGAGAAAGGCAAATCAGCCAGGAATTAGGCATGTCCCCAAGGAAAAAGCTGTGGAGGCAGGCACGTTGTGGTACTTTTGCGCTCTTCTTGGCTAGTCCTTTGCAGCTGCTGTGTTCTTGGAACTCAGGTCTTTCTGGTTAATAGAACTCTTACCCTAGGCGTAACTCAAACCTTAACCCTAGGAAGGAAAATCATCCTATGGTTCAGGATGGTCTCATGAGAATAGAAGCAGAGGCAGCCAAGTTGTGTCACTTCTGCGGCCCTCTTGGGATGCCTTTTGCAGCTGCAGTGTGCCTGGAGCCCAGGGCTTCCTGGTTTTAAAAGTCCTAGGCCTAAGCCTAACAGTAACCCTAGGAAGGTAAATCAGCTGGGTATTAGGGTTCTTCCTAAGGGAAAAGCCGTGAAAGCAGCCATGTTGTGGCACTTTTGCACTCCCTTTGGGATGCCTTTGGCAGATGCAGTAAGCCTGGAACTCAGGGCTTCCTGGTTAAAAAACTCCAAGCCCTAGGCTGAAGCCTAACCCTAACCCTAGTCAGATAAAACAGCCTAGGTATAGGGATGGTGCCAAGGAAAAAGCTGTGAAAGCTGCCATGTTGTTGCACTTTTGTACTCCCCTTGGGATGCCTTGAACAGCTGCAGTGTGCCTGTATCTAAGGGCTTCCTAGTTTTAAAAATCCTAGCCCTAGGCCTAAGCCTAACAGTAACCCTGGGAAGGGAAATCAGCCTGGTGTTAAGCTTCTTGCCAAGGAAAAAGCCGTGAAAGCAGCCATGTTGTGGCACTTTTCCACACACTTTGGGATGCCTTTGGCAGATGAAGTAAGCCTGGAACTCAGGGCTTCCTAGTTAAAAATATCCTAGCCCTAGGCCGAACCCCAACCCTAAGACGAGAAAGGCAAATCAGCCAGGAATTAGGCATGTCCCCAAGGAAAAAGCTGTGGAGGCAGGCACGTTGTGGTACTTTTGCGCTCTTCTTGGCTAGTCCTTCGCTGTGCTCTTGGAACTCAGGGCTTTCTGGTTAATAGAACCCTTACCCCAGGCGTAACTCAAACCTTAACCCTAGGAAGGAAAATCAGCCTATGGTTCGGGATGGTCTCATGAGAATAGAAGCAGAGGCAGCCAAGTTGTGTCACTTCTGCGGCCCTCTTGGGATGCCTTTCGCAGCTGCAGTGTGCCTGGAGCCCAGGGCTTCCTGGTTTTAAAAGTCCTAGGCCTAAGCCTAACAGTAACCCTAGGAAGGTAAATCAGCCGGGTATTAGGGTTCTTCCTAAGGGAAAAGCCGTGAAAGCAGCCATGTTGTGGCACTTCTGCACTCCCTTTGGGATGCTTTTTGCAGATGAAGTAAGCCTGGAACTCAGGGCTTCCTAGTTAAAAATATCCTAGCCGTAGGCCGAACCCCAACCCTAAGACGAGAAAGGCAAATCAGCCAGGAATTAGGCATGTCCCCAAGGAAAAAGCTGTGGAGGCAGGCATGTTGTGGTACTTTTGCGCTCTTCTTGGGTAGTCCTTCGCAGCTGCTGTGTTCTTGGAACTCAGGGCTTTCTGGTTAATAGAACCCTTACCCTAGGCGTAACTCAAACCTTAACCCTAGGAAGGAAAATCAGCCTATGGTTCGGAATGGTCTCATGGAAATATCAGTGGCGGCAGCCAAGTTGTGTCACTTTTGCGCTCCCCTTGGGATGCCTTTCGCAGCTGCAGTGTGCCTGGAGCCCAGGGCTTCCTGGTTTTAAAAGTCCTAGGCCTAAGCCTAACAGTAACCCTAGGAAGGTAAATCAGCCGCGTATTAGGGTTCTTCCTAAGGGAAAAGCCGTGAAAGCAGCCATGTTGTGGCACTTCTGCACTCCCTTTGGGATGCCTTTGGAAGATGCAGTAAGCCTGGAACTCAGGGCTTCCTAGTAAAAAAAATCCTAGCCCTAGGCCGAACCCCAACCCTAAGACGAGAAAGGCAAATCAGCCAGGAATTAGGCATGTCCCAAACGAAAAAGCTGTGGAGGCAGGCATGTTGTGGTACTTTTGCGCTCTTCTTGGGTAGTCCTTCGCAGCTGCTGTGTTCTTGGAACTCAGGGCTTTCTGGTTAATAGAACCCTTACCCTAGGCGTAACTCAAACCTTAACCCTAGGAAGGAAAATCAGCCTATGGTTCGGGATGGTCTCATGAGAATAGCAGCAGAGGCAGCCAAGTTGTGTCACTTTTGCGCTCCCCTTGGGATGCCTTTCGCAGCTGCAGTGTGCCTGGAGCCCAGGGCTTCCTGGTTTTAAAAGTCCTAGGCCTAAGCCTAACAGTAACCCTAGGAAGGTAAATCAGCCGCGTATTAGGGTTCTTCCTAAGGGAAAAGCCGTGAAAGCAGCCATGTTGTGGCACTTCTGCACTCCCTTTGGGATGCTTTTGGCAGATGCAGTAAGCCTGGAACTCAGGGCTTCCTAGTTAACAAAATCCTAGCCCTAGGCCGAACCCCATCCCTAAGACGAGAAAGGCAAATCAGCCAGGAATTAGGCATGTCCCCAAGGAAAAAGCTGTGGAGGCAGGCACGTTGTGGTACTTTTGCGCTCTTCTTGGGTAGTCCTTCGCAGCTGCTGTGTTCTTGGAACTCAGGGCTTTCTGGTTAATAGAACCCTTACCCTAGGCGTAACTCAAACCTTAACCCTAGGAAGGAAAATCAGCCTATGATTCGGGATGGTCTCATGAGAATAGAAGCAGAGGCAGCCAAGTTGTGTCACTTCTGCGGCCCTCTTGGGATGCCTTTTGCAGCTGCAGTGTGCCTGGAGCCCAGGGCTTCCTGGTTTTAAAAGTCCTAGGCCTAAGCCTAACAGTAACCCTAGGAAGGTAAATCAGCCGCGTATTAGGGTTCTTCCTAAGGGAAAAGCCGTGAAAGCAGCCATGTTGTGGCACTTTTGCACACCCTTTGGGATGCCTTTGGCAGATGAAGTAAGCCTGGAACTCAGGGCTTCCTAGTAAAAAATATCCTAGCCCTAGGCCGAACCCCAACCCTAAGACGAGAAAGGCAAATCAGCCAGGAATTAGGCATGTCCCCAAGGAAAAAGCTGTGGAGGCAGGCATGTTGTGGTACTTTTGCGCTCTTCTTGGGTAGTCCTTCGCAGCTGCTGTGTTCTTGGAACCCAGGGCTTTCTGGTTAATAGAACCCTTACCCTAGGCGTAACTCAAACCTTAACCCTAGGAAGGAAAATCAGCCTATGGTTCGGGATGGTCTCATGAGAATAGCAGCAGAGGCAGCCAAGTTGTGTCACTTCTGCGGCCCTCTTGGGATGCCTTCAACAGCTGCATTTGCCTGGAGCCCAGGGCTTCCTGGTTTTAAAAGTCCTAGGCCTAAGCCGAACAGTAACCCTAGGAAGGTAAATCAGCTGCGTATTAGGGTTCTTCCTAAGGGAAAAGCCGTGAAAGCAGCCATGTTGTGGCACTTTTGCACACCCTTTGGGATGCCTTTGGCAGATGAAGTAAGCCTGGAACTCAGGGCTTCCTAGTTAAAAATATCCTAGCCCTAGGCCGAACCCCAACCCTAAGACGAGAAAGGCAAATCAGCCAGGAATTAGGCATGTCCCAAACGAAAAAGCTGTGGAGGCAGGCACGTTGTGGTACTTTTGCGCTCTTCTTGGCTAGTCCTTCGCAGCTGCTGTGTTCTTGGAACTCAGGGCTTTCTGGTTAATAGAGCCCTTACCCTAGGCGTAACTCAAACCTTAACCCTAGGAAGGAAAATCAGCCTATGGTTCGGGATGGTCTCATGAGAATAGAAGCAGAGGCAGCCAAGTTGTGTAACTTCTGCGGCCCTCTTGGGATGCCTTTCGCAGCTGCAGTGTGCCTGGAGCCCAGGGCTTCCTGGTTTTAAAAGTCCTAGGCCTAAGCCTAACAGTAACCCTAGGAAGGTAAATCAGCCGCGTATTAGGGTTCTTCCTAAGGGAAAAGCCGTGAAAGCAGCCATGTTGTGGCACTTCTGCACTCCCTTTGGGATGCCTTTTGCAGATGAAGTAAGCCGGGAACTCAGGGCTTCCTAGTTAAAAATATCCTAGCCCTAGGCCGAACCCCAACCCTAAGACGAGAAAGGCAAATCAGCCAGGAATTAGGCATGTCCCCAAGGAAAAAGCTGTGGAGGCAGGCATGTTGTGGTACTTTTGCGCTCTTCTTGGGTAGTCCTTCGCAGCTGCTGTGTTCTTGGAACTCAGGGCTTTCTGGTTAATAGAACTCTTACCCTAGGCGTAACTCAAACCTTAACCCTAGGAAGGAAAATCAGACTATGTTTCAGGATGGTCTCATGAGAATAGAAGCAGAGGCAGCCAAGTTGTGTCACTTCTGCGGCCCTCTTGGGATGCATTAAACAGCTGCAGTGTGCCTGGAGCCCAGGGCTTCCTGGTTTTAAAAGTCCTAGGCCTAAGCCTAACAGTAACCCTAGGAAGGTAAATCAGCCGGGTATTAGGGTTCTTCCTAAGGGAAAAGCTGTGAAAGCAGCCATGTTGTGGCACTTTTGCACTCCCTTTGGGATGCCTTTGGCAGATGCAGTAAGCCTGGAACTCAGGGCTTCCTGGTTAAAAAACTCCAAGCCCTAGGCTGAAGCCTAACCCTAACCCTAGGCAGATAAAACAGCCTAGGTATAGGGTTGGTGCCAAGGAAAAAGCTGTGAAAGCTGCCATGTTGTTGCACTTTTGTACTCCCCTTGGGATGCCTTGAACAGCTGCAGTGTGCCTGGATCTAAGGGCTTCCTAGTTTTTAAAATCCTAGCCCTAGGCCTAAGCCTAACAGTAACCCTGGGAAGGGAAAACAGCCTGGTGTTAAGCTTTTGCCAAGGAAAAAGCCGTGAAAGCAGCCATGTTGTGGCACTTTTGCACTCCCATTTGGATGCCTTTCACAGCTCCAGTGTGCCTGGAACTCAGCGCTTCCTGATTTTAAAAATCCTAGCCCTAGGCTGAACCCCATCCCTAAGACGAGAAAGGCAAATCAGCCAGGAATTAGGCATGTCCCCAAGGAAAAAGCTGTGGAGGCAGGCACGTTGTGGTACTTTTGCGCTCTTCTTGGGTAGTCCTTCGCAGCTGCTGTGTTCTTGGAACTCAGGGCTTTCTGGTTAATAGAACCCTTACCCTAGGCGTAACTCAAACCTTAACCCTAGGAAGGAAAATCAGCCTATGATTCGGGATGGTCTCATGAGAATAGAAGCAGAGGCAGCCAAGTTGTGTCACTTCTGCGGCCCTCTTGGGCTGCCTTTCGCAGCTGCAGTGTGCCTGGAGCCCAGGGCTTCCTGGTTTTAAAAGTCCTAGGCCTAAGCCTAACAGTAACCCTAGGAAGGTAAATCAGCCGCGTATTAGGGTTCTTCCTAAGGGAAAAGCCGTGAAAGCAGCCATGTTGTGGCACTTTTGCACACCCTTTGGGATGCCTTTTGCAGATGAAGTAAGCCTGGAACTCAGGGCTTCCTAGTAAAAAATATCCTAGCCCTAGGCCGAACCCCAACCCTAAGACGAGAAAGGCAAATCAGCCAGGAATTAGGCATGTCCCCAAGGAAAAAGCTGTGGAGGCAGGCATGTTGTGGTACTTTTGCGCTCTTCTTGGGTAGTCCTTCGCAGCTGCTGTGTTCTTGGAACCCAGGGCTTTCTGGTTAATAGAACCCTTACCCTAGGCGTAACTCAAACCTTAACCCTAGGAAGGAAAATCAGCCTATGGTTCGGGATGGTCTCATGAGAATAGCAGCAGAGGCAGCCAAGTTGTGTCACTTCTGCGGCCCTCTTGGGATGCCTTCAACAGCTGCATGTGCCTGGAGCCCAGGGCTTCCTGGTTTTAAAAGTCCTAGGCCTAAGCCGAACAGTAACCCTAGGAAGGTAAATCAGCCGCGTATTAGGGTTCTTCCTAAGGGAAAAGCCGTGAAAGCAGCCATGTTGTGGCACTTTTGCACACCCTTTGGGATGCCTTTGGCAGATGAAGTAAGCCTGGAACTCAGGGCTTCCTAGTTAAAAAAATCCTAGCCCTAGGCCGAACCCCAACCCTAAGACGAGAAAGGCAAATCAGCCAGGAATTAGGCATGTCCCAAACGAAAAAGCTGTGGAGGCAGGCACG
This sequence comes from Ammospiza maritima maritima, assembly GCA_036010785.1. Taxonomy (NCBI): domain Eukaryota; kingdom Metazoa; phylum Chordata; class Aves; order Passeriformes; family Passerellidae; genus Ammospiza; species Ammospiza maritima. The sequence continues at coordinate 1,771,402 of JAYKTQ010000132.1, forward strand.
TTGTGGTACTTTTGCGCTCTTCTTGGGTAGTCCTTCGCAGCTGCTGTGTTCTTGGAACTCAGGGCTTTCTGGTTAATAGAGCCCTTACCCTAGGCGTAACACAAACCTTAACCCTAGGAAGGAAAATCAGCCTATGGTTCGGGATGGTCTCATGAGAATAGAAGCAGAAGCAGCCAAGTTGTGTCACTTCTGCGGCCCTCTTGGGATGCCTTTCGCAGCTGCAGTGTGCCTGGAGCCCAGGGCTTCCTGGTTTTAAAAGTCCTAGGCCTAAGCCTAACAGTAACCCTAGGAAGGTAAATCAGCCGCGTATTAGGGTTCTTCCTAAGGGAAAAGCCGTGAAAGCAGCCATGTTGTGGCACTTTTGCACACCCTTTGGGATGCCTTTGGCAGATGAAGTAAGCCTGGAACTCAGGGCTTCCTAGTTAAAAATATCCTAGCCCTAGGCCGAACCCCAACCCTAAGACGAGAAAGGCAAATCAGCCAGGAATTAGGCATGTCCCCAAGGAAAAAGCTGTGGAGGCAGGCATGTTGTGGTACTTTTGCGCTCTTCTTGGGTAGTCCTTTGCAGCTGCTGTGTTCTTGGAACTCAGGTCTTTCTGGTTAATAGAACTCTTACCCTAGGCGTAACTCAAACCTTAACCCTAGGAAGGAAAATCAGCCTATGGTTCAGGATGGTCTCATGAGAATAGAAGCAGAAGCAGCCAAGTTGTGTCACTTCTGCGGCCCTCATGGGATGCCTTTTGCAGCTGCAGTGTGCCTGGAGCCCAGGGCTTCCTGGTTTTAAAAGTCCTAGGCCTAAGCCTAACAGTAACCCTAGGAATGTGAATCAGCCGCGTATTAGGGTTCTTCCTAAGGGAAAAGCCGTGAAAGCAGCCATGTTGTGGCACTTCTGCACTCCCTTTGGGATTCCTTTGGCAGATGCAGTAAGCCTGGAACTCAGGGCTTCCGAGTTAAAAATATCCTAGCCCTAGGCCGAACCCCAACCCTAAGACGAGAAAGGCAAATCAGCCAGGAATTAGGCATGTCCCCAAGGAAAAAGCTGTGGAGGCAGGCATGTTGTGGTACTTTTGTGCTCTTCTTGGGTAGTCCTTCGCACCTGCTGTGTTCTTGGAACTCAGGGCTTTCTGGTTAATAGAACTCTTACCCTAGGCGAAACTCAAACCTTAAACCTAGGAAGGAAAATCAGCCTATGGTTCAGGATGGTCTCATGAGAATAGAAGCAGAGGCAGCCAAGTTGTGTCACTTCTGCGGCCCTCTTGGGATGCCTTTAACAGCTGCAGTGTGCCTGGAGCCCAGGGCTTCCTGGTTTTAAAAGTCCTAGGCCTAAGCCTAACAGTAACCCTAGGAAGGTAAATCAGCCGCGTATTAGGGTTCTTCCTAAGGGAAAAGCCGTGAAAGCAGCCATGTTGTGGCACTTTTGCACTCCCTTTGGGATGCCTTTGGCAGATGCAGTAAGCCTGGAACTCAGGGCTTCCTGGTTAAAAAACTCCAAGCCCTAGGCTGAAGCCTAACCCTAACCCTAGGCAGATAAAACAGCCTAGGTATAGGGATGGTGCCAAGGAAAAAGCTGTGAAAGCTGCCATGTTGTTGCACTTTTGTACTCCCCTTGGGATGCCTTGAACAGCTGCAGTGTGCCTGGATCTAAGGGCTTCCTAGTTTTAAAAATCCTAGCCCTAGGCCTAAGCCTAACAGTAACCCTGGGAAGGGAAATCAGCCTGGTTTTAAGCTTCTTGCCAAGGAAAAAACCTGTGAAAGCAACCATGTTGTGGCACATTTGCACTCCTTTTTGGATGCCTTTCACAGCTCCAGTGTGCCTGGAACTCAGGGCTTCCTGATTTTAAAAATCCTAGCCCTAGGCCGAACCCCAACCCTAAGACGAGAAAGGCAAATCAGCCAGGAATTAGGCATGTCCCCAAGGAAAAAGCTGTGGAGGCAGGCATGTTGTGGTACTTTTGCGCTCTTCTTGGGTAGTCCTTCGCAGCTGCTGTGTTCTTGGAACTCAGGTCTTTCTGGTTAATAGAACCCTTACCCTAGGCGTAACTCAAACCTTAACCCTAGGAAGGAAAATCAGCCTATGGTTCGGGATGGTCTCATGGAAATATCAGTGGTGGCAGCCAAGTTGTGTCACTTTTGCGCTCCCCTTGGTATGCCTTTCGCAGCTGCAGCGTGCCTGGAGCCCAGGGCTTCCTGGTTTTAAAAGTCCTAGGCCTAAGCCTAACAGTAACCCTAGGAAGGTAAATCAGCCGCGTATTAGGGTTCTTCCTAAGGGAAAAGCCGTGAAAGCAGCCATGTTGTGGCACTTCTGCACTCCTTTTGGGATGCCTTTGGCAGATGAAGTAAGCCTGGAACTCAGGGCTTCTGAGTTAAAAAAATCCTAGCCCTAGGCCGAACCCCAACCCTAAGACGAGAAAGGCAAATCAGCCAGGAATTAGGCATGTCCCCAAGGAAAAAGCTGTGGAGGCAGGCATGTTGTGGTACTTTTGCGCTCTTCTTGGGTAGTCCTTCGCAGCTGCTGTGTTCTTGGAACTCAGGTCTTTCTGGTTAATAGAACTCTTACACTAGGCGTAACTCAAACCTTAACCCTAGGAAGGAAAATCAGCCTATGGTTCAGGATGGTCTCATGAGAATAGAAGCAGAGGCAGCTAGGTTGTGTCACTTCTGCGGCCCTCTTGGGATGCCTTTAACAGCTGCAGTGTGCCTGGAGCCCAGGGCTTCCTGGTTTTAAAAGTCCTAGGCCTAAGCCTAACAGTAACCCTAGGAAGGTAAATCAGCCGCGTATTAGGGTTCTTCCTAAGGGAAAAGCTGTGAAAGCAGCCATGTTGTGGCACTTTTGCACTCCCTTTGGGATGCCTTTGGCAGATGCAGTAAGCCTGGAACTCAGGGCTTCCTGGTTAAAAAACTCCAAGCCCTAGGCTGAAGCCTAAACCTAACCCTAGGCAGATAAAACAGCCTAGGTATAGGGTTGGTGCCAAGGAAAAAGCTGTGAAAGCTGCCATGTTGTTGCACTTTTGTACTGCCCTTGGGATGCCTTGAACAGCTGCAGTGTGCCTGCATCTAAGGGCTTCCTAGTTTTTAAAATCCTAGCCCTAGGCCTAAGCCTAACAGTAACCCTGGGAAGGGAAATCAGCCTGGTGTTAAGCTTTTGCCAAGGAAAAAGCCGTGAAAGCAGCCATGTTGTGGCACTTTTCCACACACTTTGGGATGCCTTTGGCAGATGAAGTAAGCCTGGAACTCAGGGCTTCCTAGTTAAAAATATCCTAGCCCTAGGCCGAACCCCAACCCTAAGACGAGAAAGGCAAATCATCCAGGAATTAGGCATGTCCCCAAGGAAAAAGCTGTGGAGGCAGGCACGTTGTGGTACTTTTGCGCTCTTCTTGGGTTGTCCTTCGCAGCTGCTGTGTTCTTGGAACTCAGGGCTTTCTGGTTAATAGAACCCTTAACCTAGGCGTAACTCAAACCTTAACCCTAGGAAGGAAAATCAGCCTATGGTTCGGGATGTTCTCATGAGAATAGAAGCAGAGGCAGCGAAGTTGTGTCACTTCTGCGGCCCTCTAGGGATGCCTTTCGCAGCTGCAGTGTGCCTGGAGCCCAGGGCTTCCTGGTTTTAAAAGTCCTAGGCCTAAGCCTAACAGTAACCCTAGGAAGGTAAATCAGCCGCGTATTAGGGTTCTTCCTAAGGGAAAAGCCGTGAAAGCAGCCATGTTGTGGCACTTCTGCACTCCCTTTGGGATGCCTTTGGCAGATGCAGTAAGCCTGGAACTCAGGGCTTCCTAGTTAAAAAAATCCTAGCCCTAGGCCGAACCCCAACCCTAAGACGAGAAAGGCAAATCAGCCAGGAATTAGGCATGTCCCAAACGAAAAAGCTGTGGAGGCAGGAACGTTGTGGTACTTTTGCGCTCTTCTTGGGTAGTCCTTCGCAGCTGCTGTGTTCTTGGAACTCAGGGCTTTCTGGTTAATAGAACCCTTACCCTAGGCGTAACTCAAACCTTAACCCTAGGAAGGAAAATCAGCCTATGGTTCGGGATGGTCTCATGGAAATATCAGTGGTGGCAGCCAAGTTGTGTCACTTTTGCGCTCCCCTTGGGATGCCTTTCGCAGCTGCAGTGTGCCTGGAGCCCAGGGCTTCCTGGTTTTAAAAGTCCTAGGCCTAAGCCTAACAGTAACCCTAGGAAGGTAAATCAGCCGGGTATTAGGGTTCTTCCTAAGGGAAAAGCCGTGAAAGCAGCCATGTTGTGGCACTTCTGCACTCCCTTTGGGATGCTTTTTGCAGATGAAGTAAGCCTGGAACTCAGGGCTTCCTAGTTAAAAATATCCTAGCCCTAGGCCGAACCCCAACCCTAAGACGAGAAAGGCAAATCAGCCAGGAATTAGGCATGTCCCCAAGGAAAAAGCTGTGGAGGCAGGCATGTTGTGGTACTTTTGCGCTCTTCTTGGCTAGTCCTTCGCAGCTGCTGTGTTCTTGGAACTCAGGGCTTTCTGGTTAATAGAACCCTTACCCCAGGCGTAACTCAAACCTTAACCCTAGGAAGGAAAATCAGCCTATTGTTCGGGAAGGTCTCATGGAAATATCAGTGGTGGCAGCCAAGTTGTGTCACTTTTGCGCTCCCCTTGGGATGCCTTTCGCAGCTGCAGTGTGCCTGGAGCCCAGGGCTTCCTGGTTTTAAAAGTCCAAGGCCTAAGCCCAACAGTAACCCTAGGAAGGTAAATCAGCCGCGTATTAGGGTTCTTCCTAAGGGAAAAGCCGTGAAAGCAGCCATGTTGTGGCACTTCTGCACTCCCTTTGGGATGCCTTTGGCAGATGCAGTAAGCCTGGAACTCAGGGCTTCCGAGTTAAAAAAATCTTAGCCCTAGGCCGAACCCCAACCCTAAGACGAGAAAGGCAAATCAGCCAGGAATTAGGCATGTCCCCAAGGAAAAAGCTGTGGAGGCAGGCATGTTGTGGTACTTTTGCGCTCTTCTTGGCTAGTCCTTCGCAGCTGCTGTGTTCTTGGAACTCAGGTCTTTCTGGTTAATAGAACACTTGCCCTAGGCGAAACTCAAACCTTAACCCTAGGAAGCAAAATCAGCCTATGGTTCAGGATGGTCTCATGAGAATAGAAGCAGAAGCAGCCAAGTTGTGTAACTTCTGCGGCCCTCTTGGGATGCCTTTAACAGCTGCAGTGTGCCTGGAGCCCAGGGCTTCCTGGTTTTAAAAGTCCTAGGCATAAGCCTAACAGTAACCCTAGGAAGGTAAATCAGCCGCGTATTAGGGTTCTTCCTAAGGGAAAAGCCGTGAAAGCAGCCATGTTGTGGCACTTTTTCACACACTTTGGGATGCCTTTGGCAGATGAAGTAAGCCTGGAACTCAGGGCTTCCTAGTTAAAAATATCCTAGCCCTAGGCCGAACCCCAACCCTAAGACGAGAAAGGCAAATCAGCCAGGAATTAGGCATGTCCCCAAGGAAAAAGCTGTGGAGGCAGGCACGTTGTGGTACTTTTGCGCTCTTCTTGGGTAGTCCTTTGCAGCTGCTGTGTTCTTGGAACTCAGGGCTTTCTGGTTAATAGAACCCTTACCCTAGGCGTAACTCAAACCTTAACCCTAGGAAGGAAAATCAGCCTATGGTTCGGGATGGTCTCATGAGAATAGCAGCAGAGGCAGCCAAGTTGTGTCACTTCTGCGGCCCTCTTGGGATGCCTTTAACAGCTGCATGTGCCTGGAGCCCAGGGCTTCCTGGTTTTAAAAGTCCTAGGCCTAAGCCTAACAGTAACCCTAGGAAGGGAAATCAGCCGCGTATTAGGGTTCTTCCTAAGGGAAAAGCCGTGAAAGCAGCCATGTTGTGGCACTTTTGCACACCCTTTGGGATGCCTTTGGCAGATGAAGTAAGCCTGGAACTCAGGGCTTCCTAGTTAAAAATATCCTAGCCCTAGGCCGAACCCCAACCCTAAGACGAGAAAGGCAAATCAGCCAGGAATTAGGCATGTCCCCAAGGAAAAAGCTGTGGAGGCAGGCACGTTGTGGTACTTTTGCGCTCTTCTTGGGTAGTCCTTCGCCGCTGCTGTGTTCTTGGAACTCAGGGCTTTCTGGTTAATAGAACTCTTACCCTAGGCGTAACTCAAACCTTAACCCTAGGAAGGAAAATCAGCCTATGGTTCAGGATGGTCTCATGAGAATAGAAGCAGAGGCAGCCAAGTTGTGTCACTTCTGCGGCCCTCTTGGGATGCCTTTTGCAGCTGCAGTGTGCCTGGAGCCCAGGGCTTCCTGGTTTTAAAAGTCCTAGGCCTAAGCCTAACAGTAACCCTAGGAAGGTAAATCAGCCGGGTATTAGGGTTCTTCCTAAGGGAAAAGCCGTGAAAGCAGCCATGTTGTGGCACTTCTGCACTCCCTTTGGGATGCTTTTTGCAGATGAAGTAAGCCTGGAACTCAGGGCTTCCTAGTTAAAAATATCCTAGCCCTAGGCCGAACCCCAACCCTAAGACGAGAAAGGCAAATCAGCCAGGAATTAGGCATGTCCCCAAGGAAAAAGCTGTGGAGGCAGGCATGTTGTGGTACTTTTGCGCTCTTCTTGGCTAGTCCTTCGCAGCTGCTGTGTTCTTGGAACTCAGGGCTTTCTGGTTAATAGAACCCTTACCCCAGGCGTAACTCAAACCTTAACCCTAGGAAGGAAAATCAGCCTATTGTTCGGGAAGGTCTCATGGAAATATCAGTGGTGGCAGCCAAGTTGTGTCACTTTTGCGCTCCCCTTGGGATGCCTTTCGCAGCTGCAGTGTGCCTGGAGCCCAGGGCTTCCTGGTTTTAAAAGTCCAAGGCCTAAGCCCAACAGTAACCCTAGGAAGGTAAATCAGCCGCGTATTAGGGTTCTTCCGCAGGGAAAAGCCGTGAAAGCAGCCATGTTGTGGCACTTCTGCACTCCCTTTGGGATGCCTTTGGCAGATGCAGTAAGCCTGGAACTCAGGGCTTCCGAGTTAAAAAAATCTTAGCCCTAGGCCGAACCCCAACCCTAAGACGAGAAAGGCAAATCAGCCAGGAATTAGGCATGTCCCCAAGGAAAAAGCTGTGGAGGCAGGCATGTTGTGGTACTTTTGCGCTCTTCTTGGCTAGTCCTTCGCAGCTGCTGTGTTCTTGGAACTCAGGTCTTTCTGGTTAATAGAACACTTGCCCTAGGCGAAACTCAAACCTTAACCCTAGGAAGGAAAATCAGCCTATGGTTCAGGATGGTCTCATGAGAATAGAAGCAGAAGCAGCCAAGTTGTGTAACTTCTGCGGCCCTCTTGGGATGCCTTTAACAGTTGCAGTGTGCCTGGAGCCCAGGGCTTCCTGGTTTTAAAAGTCCTAGGCATAAGCCTAACAGTAACCCTAGGAAGGTAAATCAGCCGCGTATTAGGGTTCTTCCTAAGGGAAAAGCCGTGAAAGCAGCCATGTTGTGGCACTTTTTCACACACTTTGGGATGCCTTTGGCAGATGAAGTAAGCCTGGAACTCAGGGCTTCCTAGTTAAAAATATCCTAGCCCTAGGCCGAACCCCAACCCTAAGACGAGAAAGGCAAATCAGCCAGGAATTAGGCATGTCCCCAAGGAAAAAGCTGTGGAGGCAGGCATGTTGTGGTACTTTTGCGCTCTTCTTGGGTAGTCCTTTGCAGCTGCTGTGTTCTTGGAACTCAGGGCTTTCTGGTTAATAGAACCCTTACCCTAGGCGTAACTCAAACCTTAACCCTAGGAAGGAAAATCAGCCTATGGTTCGGGATGGTCTCATGAGAATAGCAGCAGAGGCAGCCAAGTTGTGTCACTTCTGCGGCCCTCTTGGGATGCCTTTAACAGCTGCCTGTGCCTGGAGCCCAGGGCTTCCTGGTTTTAAAAGTCCTAGGCCTAAGCCTAACAGTAACCCTAGGAAGGGAAATCAGCCGCGTATTAGGGTTCTTCCTAAGGGAAAAGCCGTGAAAGCAGCCATGTTGTGGCACTTTTGCACACCCTTTGGGATGCCTTTGGCAGATGAAGTAAGCCTGGAACTCAGGGCTTCCTAGTTAAAAATATCCTAGCCCTAGGCCGAACCCCAACCCTAAGACGAGAAAGGCAAATCAGCCAGGAATTAGGCATGTCCCCAAGGAAAAAGCTGTGGAGGCAGGAACGTTGTGGTACTTTTGCGCTCTTCTTGGGTAGTCCTTCGCCGCTGCTGTGTTCTTGGAACTCAGGGCTTTCTGGTTAATAGAACTCTTACCCTAGGCGTAACTCAAACCTTAACCCTAGGAAGGAAAATCAGCCTATGGTTCAGGATGGTCTCATGAGAATAGAAGCAGAGGCAGCCAAGTTGTGTCACTTCTGCGGCCCTCTTGGGATGCCTTTTGCAGCTGCAGTGTGCCTGGAGCCCAGGGCTTCCTGGTTTTAAAAGTCCTAGGCCTAAGCCTAACAGTAACCCTAGGAAGGTAAATCAGCCGCGTATTAGGGTTCTTCCTAAGGGAAAAGCCGTGAAAGCAGCCATGTTGTGGCACTTCTGCACTCCCTTTGGGATGCCTTTGGCAGATGCAGTAAGCCTGGAACTCAGGGCTTCCGAGTTAAAAATATCCTAGCCCTAGGCCGAACCCCAACCCTAAGACGAGAAAGGCAAATCAGCCAGGAATTAGGCATGTCCCCAAGGAAAAAGCTGTGGAGGCAGGCATGTTGTGGTACTTTTGCGCTCTTCTTGGCTAGTCCTTCGCAGCTGCTGTGTTCTTGGAACTCAGGTCTTTCTGGTTAATAGAACTCTTACCCTAGGCGAAACTCAAACCTTAACCCTAGGAAGGAAAATCAGCCTATGGTTCAGGATGGTCTCATGAGAATAGAAGCAGAGGCAGCCAAGTTGTGTCACTTCTGCGGCCCTCTTGGGATGCCTTTAACAGCTGCAGTGTGCCTGGAGCCCAGGGCTTCCTGGTTTTAAAAGTGCTAGGCCTAAGCCTAACAGTAACCCTAGGAAGGTAAATCAGCCGCGTATTATGGTTCTTCCTAAGTGAAAAGCTGTGAAAGCAGCCATGTTGTGGCACTTTTGCACTCCCTTTGGGATGCCTTTGGCAGATGCAGTAAGCCTGGAACTCAGGGCTTCCTGGTTAAAAAACTCCAAGCCCTAGGCTGAAGCCTAACCCTAACCCTAGTCAGATAAAACAGCCTAGGTATAGGGATGGTGCCAAGGAAAAAGCTGTGAAAGCTGCCATGTTGTTGCACTTTTGTACTCCCCTTGGGATGCCTTGAACAGCTGCAGTGTGCCTGGATCTAAGGGCTTCCTAGTTTTAAAAATCCTAGCCCTAGGCCTAAGCCTAACAGTAACCCTGGGAAGGGAAATCAGCCTGGTGTTAAGCTTCTTGCCAAGGAAAAAGCCGTGAAAGCAGCCATGTTGTGGCACTTTTCCACACACTTTGGGATGCCTTTGGCAGATGAAGTAAGCCTGGAACTCAGGGCTTCCTAGTTAAAAATATCCTAGCCCTAGGCCGAACCCCAACCCTAAGACGAGAAAGGCAAATCAGCCAGGAATTAGGCATGTCCCCAAGGAAAAAGCTGTGGAGGCAGGCACGTTGTGGTACTTTTGCGCTCTTCTTGGGTAGTCCTTCGCAGCTGCTGTGTTCTTGGAACTCAGGGCTTTCTGGTTAATAGAACCCTATACCCTAGGCGTAACTCAAATCTTAACCCTAGGAAGGAAAATCAGCCTATGATTCGGGATGGTCTCATGAGAATAGAAGCAGAGGCAGCCAAGTTGTGTCACTTCTGCGGCCCTCTAGGGATGCCTTTCGCAGCTGCAGTGTGCCTGGAGCCCAGGGCTTCCTGGTTTTAAAAGTCCTAGGCCTAAGCCTAACAGTAACCCTAGGAAGGTAAATCAGCCGGGTATTAGGGTTCTTCCTAAGGGAAAAGCCGTGAAAGCAGCCATGTTGTGGCACTTCTGCACTCCCTTTGGGATGCTTTTTGCAGATGAAGTAAGCCTGGAACTCAGGGCTTCCTAGTTAAAAATATCCTAGCCCTCGGCCGAACCCCAACCCTAAGACGAGAAAGGCAAATCAGCCAGGAATTAGGCATGTCCCCAAGGAAAAAGCTGTGGAGGCAGGCATGTTGTGGTACTTTTGCGCTCTTCTTGGGTAGTCCTTCGCAGCTGCTGTGTTCTTGGAACTCAGGGCTTTCTGGTTAATAGAACCCTTACCCCAGTCGAACTCAAACCTTAACCCTAGGAAGGAAAATCAGCCCATGGTTCGGAATGGTCTCATGGAAATATCAGTGGCGGCAGCCAAGTTGTGTCACTTTTGCGCTCCCCTTGGGATGCCTTTAACAGCTGCAGTATGCCTGGAGCCCAGGGCTTCCTGGTTTTAAAAGTCCTAGGCCTAAGCCTAACAGTAACCCTAGGAAGGTAAATCAGCCGCGTATTAGGGTTCTTCCTAAGGGAAAAGCCGTGAAAGCAGCCATGTTGTGGCACTTCTGCACTCCCTTTGGGATGCCTTTGGAAGATGCAGTAAGCCTGGAACTCAGGGCTTCCTAGTTAAAAAAATCCTAGCCCTAGGCCGAACCCCAACCCTAAGACGAGAAAGGCAAATCAGCCAGGAATTAGGCATGTCCCAAACGAAAAAGCTGTGGAGGCAGGAACGTTGTGGTACTTTTGCGCTCTTCTTGGGTAGTCCTTCGCAGCTGCTGTGTTCTTGGAACTCAGGGCTTTCTGGTTAATAGAACCCTTACCCTAGGCGTAACTCAAACCTTAACCCTAGGAAGGAAAATCAGCCTATGGTTTGGGATGGTCTCATGGAAATATCAGTGGTGGCAGCCAAGTTGTGTCACTTTTGCGCTCCCCTTGGGATGCCTTTCGCAGCTGCAGTGTGCCTGGAGCCCAGGGCTTCCTGGTTTTAAAAGTCCTAGGCCTAAGCCTAACAGTAACCCTAGGAAGGTAAATCAGCCGCGTATTAGGGTTCTTCCTAAGGGAAAAGCCGTGAAAGCAGCCATGTTGTGGCACTTCTGCACTCCCTTTGGGATGCTTTTGGCAGATGCAGTAAGCCTGGAACTCAGGGCTTCCTAGTTAAAAAAATCCTAGCCCTAGGCCGAACCCCAACCCTAAGACGAGAAAGGCAAATCAGCCAGGAATTAGGCATGTCCCCAAGGAAAAAGCTGTGGAGGCAGGCATGTTGTGGTACTTTTGCGCTCTTCTTGGGTAGTCCTTCGTAGCTACTATGTTCTTGGAACTCAGGGCTTTCTGGTTAATAGAACCCTTACCCTAGGCGTAACTCAAACCTTAACCCTAGGAAGGAATATCAGCCTATGGTTCGGGATGGTCTCATGAGAATAGAAGCAGAGGCAGCCAAGTTGTGTCACTTCTGCGGCCCTCTTGGGATGCCTTTCGCAGCTGCATGTGCCTGGAGCCCAGGGCTTCCTGGTTTTAAAAGTCCTAGGCCTAAGCCTAACAGTAACCCTAGGAAGGTAAATCAGCCGCGTATTAGGGTTCTTCCTAAGGGAAAAGCCGTGAAAGCAGCCATGTTGTGGCACTTCTGCACTCCCTTTGGGATGCTTTTGGCAGATGAAGTAAGCCTGGAACTCAGGGCTTCCTAGGTAAAAAAATCCTAGCCCTAGGCCAAACCCCAACCCTAAGACGAGAAAGGCAAATCAGCCAGGAATTAGGCATGTCCCCAAGGAAAAAGCTGTGGAGGCAGGCACGTTGTGGTACTTTTGCGCTCTTCTTGGGTAGTCCTTCGCAGCTGCTGTGTTCTTGGAACTCAGGGCTTTCTGGTTAATAGAACCCTTACCCCAGGCGTAACTCAAACCTTAACCCTAGGAAGGAAAATCAGCCTATGGTTCGGGATGGTCTCATGGAAATATCAGTGGTGGCAGCCAAGTTGTGTCACTTTTGCGCTCCCCTTGGGATGCCTTTCGCAGCTGCAGTGTGCCTGGAGCCCAGGGCTTCCTGGTTTTAAAAGTCCTAGGCCTAAGCCCAACAGTAACCCTAGGAAGGTAAATCAGCCGCGTATTAGGGTTCTTCCTAAGGGAAAAGCCGTGAAAGCAGCCATGTTGTGGCACTTCTGCACTCCCTTTGGGCTGCCTTTGGCAGATGCAGTAAGCCTGGAACTCAGGGCTGCCGAGTTAAAAAAATCTTAGCCCTAGGCCGAACCCCAACCCTAAGACGAGAAAGGCAAATCAGCCAGGAATTAGGCATGTCCCCAAGGAAAAAGCTGTGGAGGCAGGCATGTTGTGGTACTTTTGCGCTCTTCTTGGGTAGTCATTCGCAGCTGCTGTGTTCTTGGAACTCAGGTCTTTCTGGTTAATAGAACTCTTACCCTAGGCGAAACTCAAACCTTAACCCTAGGAAGGAAAATCAGCCTATGGTTCAGGATGGTCTCATGAGAATAGAAGCAGAAGCAGCCAAGTTGTGTAACTTCTGCGGCCCTCTTGGGATGCCTTTAACAGCTGCAGTGTGCCTGGAGCCTGGGGCTTCCTGGTTTTAAAAGTCCTAGGCCTAAGCCTAACAGTAACCCTAGGAAGGGAAATCAGACGCGTATTAGGGTTCTTCCTAAGGGAAAAGCCGTGAAAGCAGCCATGTTGTGGGACTTCTGCACTCCCTTTGGGATGCTTTTGGCAGATGCAGTAAGCCTGGAACTCAGGGCTTCCGAGTTAAAAAAATCCTAGCCCTAGGCCGAACCCCAACCCTAAGACGAGAAAGGCAAATCAGCCAGGAATTAGGCATGTCCCCAAGGAAAAAGCTGTGGAGGCAGGCACGTTGTGGTACTTTTGCGCTCTTCTTGGCTAGTCCTTCGCAGCTGCTGTGTTCTTGGAACTCAGGGCTTTCTGGTTAATAGAACCCTTACCCTAGGCGGAACTAAAACCTTAACCCTAGGAAGGAAAATCAGCCTATGGTTCGGGATGGTCTCATGGAAATATCAGTGGTGGCAGCCAAGTTGTGTCACTTTTGCGCTCCCCTTGGGATGCCTTTCGCAGCTGCAGTGTGCCTGGAGCCCAGGGCTTCCTGGTTTTAAAAGTCCTAGGCCTAAGCCTAACAGTAACCCTAGGAAGGTAAATCAGACGCGTATTAGGGTTCTTCCTAAGGGAAAAGCCGTGAAAGCAGCCATGTTGTGGCACTTCTGCACTCCTTTTGGGATGCCTTTGGCAGATGAAGTAAGCCTTGAACTCAGGGCTTCCGAGTTAAAAAAATCCTAGCCCTAGGCCGAACCCCAACCCTAAGACGAGAAAGGCAAATCGGCCAGGAATTAGGCATGTCCCCAAGGAAAAAGCTGTGGAGGCAGGCATGTTGTGGTACTTTTGCGCTCTTCTTGGCTAGTCCTTCGCAGCTGCTGTGTTCTTGGAACTCAGGTCTTTCTGGTTAATAGAACTCTTACCCTAGGCGTAACTCAAACCTTAACCCTAGGAAGGAAAATCAGCCTATGGTTCAGGATGGTCTCATGAGAATAGAAGCAGAGGCAGCCAAGTTGTGTCACTTCTGCGGCCCTCTTGGGATGCCTTTAACAGCTGCAGTGTGCCTGGAGCCCAGGGCTTCCTGGTTTTAAAAGTCCTAGGCCTAAGCCTAACAGTAACCCTAGGAAGGTAAATCAGCCGGGTATTAGGGTTCTTCCTAAGGGAAAAGCTGTGAAAGCAGCCATGTTGTGGCACTTTTGCACTCCCTTTGGGATGCCTTTGGCAGATGCAGTAAGCCTGGAACTCAGGGCTTCCTGGTTAAAAAACTCCAAGCCCTAGGCTGAAGCCTAACCCTAACCCTAGGCAGATAAAACAGCCTAGGTATAGGGATAGTGCCAAGGAAAAAGCTGTGAAAGCTGCCATGTTGTTGCACTTTTGTACTCCCCTTGGGATGCCTTGAACAGCTGCAGTGTGCCTGGATCTAAGGGCTTCCTAGTTTTTAAAATCCTAGCCCTAGGCCTAAGCCTAACAGTAACCCTGGGAAGGGAAATCAGCCTGGTGTTAAGCTTCTTGCCAAGGAAAAAGCCGTGAAAGCAGCCATGTTGTGGCACTTTTGCACTCCCATTTGGATGCCTTTCACAGCTCCAGTGTGCCTGGAACTCAGGGCTTCCTGATTTTAAAAATCCTAGCCCTAGGCCGAACCCCAACCCTAAGACGAGAAAGGCAAATCAGCCAGGAATTAGGCATGTCCCCAAGGAAAAAGCTGTGGAGGCAGGCACGTTGTGGTACTTTTGCGCTCTTCTTGGGTAGTCCTTCGCAGCTGCTGTGTTCTTGGAACTCAGGGCTTTCTGGTTAATAGAACCCTTACCCTAGGCGTAACTCAAACCTTAACCCTAGGAAGGAAAATCAGCCTATGGTTCGCGATGGTCTCATGAGAATAGCAGCAGAGGCAGCCAAGTTGTGTCACTTCCGCGGCCCTCTAGGGATGCCTTTCGCAGCTGCAGTGTGCCTGGAGCCCAGGGCTTCCTGGTTTTAAAAGTCCTAGGCCTAAGCCTAACAGTAACCCTAGGAAGGTAAATCAGACGGGTATTAGGGTTCTTCCTAAGGGAAAAGCCGTGAAAGCAGCCATGTTGTGGCACTTCTGCACTCCCTTTGGGATGCTTTTTGCAGATGAAGTAAGCCTGGAACTCAGGGCTTCCTAGTTAAAAATATCCTAGCCCTAGGCCGAACCCCAACCCTAAGACGAGAAAGGCAAATCAGCCAGGAATTAGGCATGTCCCCAAGGAAAAAGCTGTGGAGGCAGGCATGTTGTGGTACTTTTGCGCTCTTCTTGGGTAGTCCTTCGCAGCTGCTGTGTTCTTGGAACTCAGGGCTTTCTGGTTAATAGAACCCTTACCCCAGGCGTAACTCAAACCTTAACCCTAGGAAGGAAAATCAGCCTATGGTTCGGGATGGTCTCATGGAAATATCAGTGGTGGCAGCCAAGTTGTGTCACTTTTGCGCTCCCCTTGGGATGCCTTTCGCAGCTGCAGTGTGCCTGGAGCCCAGGGCTTCCTGGTTTTAAAAGTCCTAGGCCTAAGCCCAACAGTAACCCTAGGAAGGTAAATCAGCCGCGTATTAGGGTTCTTCCTAAGGGAAAAGCGGTGAAAGCAGCCATGTTGTGGCACTTCTGCACTCCTTTTGGGATGCCTTTGGCAGATGAAGTAAGCCTGGAACTCAGGGCTTCCGAGTTAAAAAAATCCTAGCCCTAGGCCGAACCCCAACCCTAAGACGAGAAAGGCAAATCGGCCAGGAATTAGGCATGTCCCCAAGGAAAAAGCTGTGGAGGCAGGCATGTTGTGGTACTTTTGCGCTCTTCTTGGCTAGTCCTTCGCAGCTGCTGTGTTCTTGGAACTCAGGTCTTTCTGGTTAATAGAACTCTTACCCTAGGCGAAACTCAAACCTTAACCCTAGGAAGGAAAATCAGCCTATGGTTCAGGATGGTCTCATGAGAATAGAAGCAGAGGCAGCCAAGTTGTGTCACTTCTGCGGCCCTCTTGGGATGCCTTTAACAGCTGCAGTGTGCCTGGAGCCCAGGGCTTCCTGGTTTTAAAAGTCCTAGGCCTAAGCCTAACAGTAACCCTAGGAAGGTAAATCAGCCGGGTATTAGGGTTCTTCCTAAGGGAAAAGCTGTGAAAGCAGCCATGTTGTGGCACTTTTGCACTCCCTTTGGGATGCCTTTGGCAGATGCAGTAAGCCTGGAACTCAGGGCTTCCTGGTTAAAAAACTCCAAGCCCTAGGCTGAAGCCTAACCCTAACCCTAGGCAGATAAAACAGCCTAGGTATAGGGATAGTGCCAAGGAAAAAGCTGTGAAAGCTGCCATGTTGTTGCACTTTTGTACTCCCCTTGGGATGCCTTGAACAGCTGCAGTGTGCCTGGATCTAAGGGCTTCCTAGTTTTTAAAATCCTAGCCCTAGGCCTAAGCCTAACAGTAACCCTGGGAAGGGAAATCAGCCTGGTGTTAAGCTTCTTGCCAAGGAAAAAGCCGTGAAAGCAGCCATGTTGTGGCACTTTTGCACTCCCATTTGGATGCCTTTCACAGCTCCAGTGTGCCTGGAACTCAGGGCTTCCTGATTTTAAAAATCCTAGCCCTAGGCCGAACCCCAACCCTAAGACGAGAAAGGCAAATCAGCCAGGAATTAGGCATGTCCCCAAGGAAAAAGCTGTGGAGGCAGGCACGTTGTGGTACTTTTGCGCTCTTCTTGGGTAGTCCTTCGCAGCTGCTGTGTTCTTGGAACTCAGGGCTTTCTGGTTAATAGAACCCTTACCCTAGGCGTAACTCAAACCTTAACCCTAGGAAGGAAAATCAGCCTATGGTTCGGGATGGTCTCATGAGAATAGAAGCAGAGGCAGCCAAGTTGTGTCACTTCTGCGGCCCTCTTGGGATGCCTTTCGCAGCTGCAGTGTGCCTGGAGCCCAGGGCTTCCTGGTTTTAAAAGTCCTAGGCCTAAGCCTAACAGTAACCCTAGGAAGGTAAATCAGCCGCGTATTAGGGTTCTTCCTAAGGGAAAAGCCGTGAAAGCAGCCATGTTGTGGCACTTTTTCACACACTTTGGGATGCCTTTGGCAGATGAAGTAAGCCTGGAACTCAGGGCTTCCTAGTTAAAAATATCCTAGCCCTAGGCCGAACCCCAACCCTAAGACGAGAAAGGCAAATCAGCCAGGAATTAGGCATGTCCCCAAGGAAAAAGCTGTGGAGGCAGGCATGTTGTGGTACTTTTGCGCTCTTCTTGGGTAGTCCTTCGCAGCTGCTGTGTTCTTGGAACTCAGGGCTTTCTGGTTAATAGAACCCTTACCCCAGGCGTAACTCAAACCTTAACCCTAGGAAGGAAAATCAGCCCATGGTTCGGAATGGTCTCATGGAAATATCAGTGGTGGCAGCCAAGTTGTGTCACTTTTGCGCTCCCCTTGGGATGCCTTTAACAGCTGCAGTGTGCCTGGAGCCCAGGGCTTCCTGGTTTTAAAAGTCCTAGGCCTAAGTCTAACAGTAACCCTAGGAAGGTAAATCAGCCGCGTATTAGGGTTCTTCCTAAGGGAAAAGCCGTGAAAGCAGCCATGTTGTGGCACTTCTGCACTCCCTTTGGGATGCCTTTGGAAGATGCAGTAAGCCTGGAACTCAGGGCTTCCTAGTTAAAAAAATCCTAGCCCTAGGCCGAACCCCAACCCTAAGACGAGAAAGGCAAATCGGCCAGGAATTAGGCATGTCCCAAACGAAAAAGCTGTGGAGGCAGGAACGTTGTGGTACTTTTGCGCTCTTCTTGGGTAGTCCTTCGCAGCTGCTGTGTTCTTGGAACTCAGGGCTTTCTGGTTAATAGAACCCTTACCCTAGGCGTAACTCAAACCTTAACCCTAGGAAGGAAAATCAGCCTATGGTTCGGGATGGTCTCATGAGAATAGAAGCAGAGGCAGCCAAGTTGTGTCACATCTGCGGCCCTCTTGGGATGCCTTTCGCAGCTGCATGTGCCTGGAGCCCAGGGCTTCCTGGTTTTAAAAGTCCTAGGCCTAAGCCTAACAGTAACCCTAGGAAGGTAAATCAGACGCGTATTAGGGTTCTTCCTAAGGGAAAAGCCGTGAAAGCAGCCATGTTGTGGCACTTCTGCACTCCCTTTGGGATGCTTTTGGCAGATGAAGTAAGCCTGGAACTCAGGGCTTCCTAGTTAAAAAAATCCTAGCCCTAGGCCAAACCCCAACCCTAAGACGAGAAAGGCAAATCAGCCAGGAATTAGGCATGTCCCCAAGGAAAAAGCTGTGGAGGCAGGCATGTTGTGGTACTTTTGCGCTCTTCTTGGCTAGTCCTTCGCAGCTGCTGTGTTCTTGGAACTCAGGTCTTTCTGGTTAATAGAACTCTTACCCTAGGCGTAACTCAAAACTTAACCCTAGGAAGGAAAATCAGCCTATGATTCAGGATGGTCTCATGAGAATAGAAGCAGAAGCAACCAAGTTGTGTAACTTCTGCGGCCCTCTTGGGATGACTTTAACAGCTGCAGTGTGCCTGGAGCCTGGGGCTTCCTGGTTTTAAAAGTCCTAGGCCTAAGCCTAACAGTAACCCTAGGAAGGGAAATCAGACGCGTCTTAGGGTTCTTCCTAAGGGAAAAGCCGTGAAAGCAGCCATGTTGTGGGACTTCTGCACTCCCTTTGGGATGCCTTTGGCAGATGCAGTAAGCCTGGAACTCAGGGCTTCCTAGGTAAAAAAATCCTAGCCCTAGGCCGAACCCCAACCCTAAGACGAGAAAGGCAAATCAGCCAGGAATTAGGCATGTCCCCAAGGAAAAAGCTGTGGAGGCAGGCACGTTGTGGTACTTTTGCGCTCTTCTTGGCTAGTCCTTCGCAGCTGCTGTGTTCTTGGAACTCAGGGCTTTCTGGTTAATAGAACCCTTACCCTAGGCGTAACTCAAACCTTAACCCTAGGAAGGAAAATCAGCCTATGTTTCGGGATGGTCTCATGGAAATATCAGTGGTGGCAGCCAAGTTGTGTCACTTTTGCGCTCCCCTTGGGATGCCTTTCGCAGCTGCAGTGTGCCTGGAGCCCAGGGCTTCCTGGTTTTAAAAGTCCTAGGCCTAAGCCTAACAGTAACCCTAGGAAGGTAAATCAGCCGCGTGTTAGGGCTCTTCCTAAGGGAAAAGCCGTGAAAGCAGCCATGTTGTGGCACTTTTGCACTCCCTTTTGGATGCCTTTGGCAGATGCAGTAAGCCTGGAACTCGGGGCTTCCTGGTTAAAAAACTCCAAGGCCTAGGCTGAACCCTAACCCTAACCCTAGGCAGATAAATCAGCCTAGGTATAGGGATAGTGCCAAGGAAAAAGCTGTGAAAGCTGCCATGTTGTTGCACTTTTGTACTCCCCTTGGGATGCCTTGAACAGCTGCAGTGTGCCTGGATCTAAGGGCTTCCTAGTTTTTAAAATCCTAGCCCTAGGCCTAAGCCTAACAGTAACCCTGGGAAGGGAAATCAGCCTGGTGTTAAGCTTCTTGCCAAGGAAAAAGCCGTGAAAGCAGCCATGTTGTGGCACTTTTGCACTCCCATTTGGATGCCTTTCACAGCTCCAGTGTGCCTGGAACTCAGGGCTTCCTGATTTTAAAAATCCTAGCCCTAGGCCGAACCCCATCCCTAAGACGAGAAAGGCAAATCAGCCAGGAATTAGGCATGTCCCCAAGGAAAAAGCTGTGGAGGCAGGCATGTTGTGGTACTTTTGCGCTCTTCTTGGGTAGTCCTTCGCAGCTGCTGTGTTCTTGGAACTCAGGGCTTTCTGGTTAATAGAACCCTTACCCTAGGCGTAACTCAAACCTTAACCCTAGGAAGGAAAATCAGCCTATGATTCGGGATGGTCTCATGAGAATAGAAGCAGAGGCAGCCAAGTTGTGTCACTTCTGCGGCCCTCTTGGGATGCCTTTCGCAGCTGCAGTGTGCCTGGAGCCCAGGGCTTCCTGGTTTTAAAAGTCCTAGGCCTAAGCCTAACAGTAACCCTAGGAAGGTAAATCAGCCGCGTATTAGGGTTCTTCCTAAGGGAAAAGCCGTGAAAGCAGCCATGTTGTGGCACTTTTTCACACACTTTGGGATGCCTTTGGCAGATGAAGTAAGCCTGGAACTCAGGGCTTCCTAGTTAAAAATATCCTAGCCCTAGGCCGAACCCCAACCCTAAGACGAGAAAGGCAAATCAGCCAGGAATTAGGCATGTCCCCAAGGAAAAAGCTGTGGAGGCAGGCACGTTGTGGTACTTTTGCGCTCTTCTTGGGTAGTCCTTCGCAGCTGCTGTGTTCTTGGAACTCAGGGCTTTCTGGTTAATAGAACCCTTACCCTAGGCGTAACTCAAACCTTAACCCTAGGAAGGAAAATCAGCCTCTGGTTCGGGATGGTCTCATGAGAATAGAAGCAGAGGCAGCCAAGTTGTGTCACTTCTGCGGCCCTCTAGGGATGCCTTTCGCAGCTGCAGTGTGCCTGGAGCCCAGGGCTTCCTGGTTTTAAAAGTCCTAGGCCTAAGCCTAACAGTAACCCTAGGAAGGTAAATCAGACGGGTATTAGGGTTCTTCCTAAGGGAAAAGCCGTGAAAGCAGCCATGTTGTGGCACTTCTGCACTCCCTTTGGGATGCTTTTGGAAGATGAAGTAAGCCTGGAACTCAGGGCTTCCTAGTTAAAAATATCCTAGCCCTAGGCGGAACCCCAACCCTAAGACGAGAAAGGCAAATCAGCCAGGAATTAGGCATGTCCCCAAGGAAAAAGATGTGGAGGCAGGCATGTTGTGGTACTTTTGCGCTCTTCTTGGGTAGTCCTTCGCAGCTGCTGTGTTCTTGGAACTCAGGGCTTTCTGGTTAATAGAACCCTTACCCTAGGCGTAACTCAAACCTTAACCCTAGGAAGGAAAATCAGCCTATGATTCGGGATGGTCTCATGAGAATAGAAGCAGAGGCAGCCAAGTTGTGTCACTTCTGCGGCCCTCTTGGGATGCCTTTCGCAGCTGCAGTGTGCCTGGAGCCCAGGGCTTCCTGGTTTTAAAAGTCCTAGGCCTAAGCCTAACAGTAACCCTAGGAAGGTAAATCAGCCGCGTATTAGGGTTCTTCCTAAGGGAAAAGCCGTGAAAGCAGCCATGTTGTGGCACTTTTTCACACACTTTGGGATGCCTTTGGCAGATGAAGTAAGCCTGGAACTCAGGGCTTCCTAGTTAAAAATATCCTAGCCCTAGGCCGAACCCCAACCCTAAGACGAGAAAGGCAAATCAGCCAGGAATTAGGCATGTCCCCAAGGAAAAAGCTGTGGAGGCAGGCATGTTGTGGTACTTTTGCGCTCTTCTTGGGTAGTCCTTCGCAGCTGCTGTGTTCTTGGAACTCAGGACTTTCTGGTTAATAGAACCCTTACCCCAGGCGTAACTCAAACCTTAACCCTAGGAAGGAAAATCAGCCCATGGTTCGGAATGGTCTCATGAGAATAGCAGCAGAGGCAGCCAAGTTGTGTCACTTCTGCGGCCCTCTTGGGATGCCTTTAACAGCTGCATGTGCCTGGAGCCCAGGGCTTCCTGGTTTTAAAAGTCCTAGGCCTAAGCCTAACAGTAACCCTAGGAAGGTAAATCAGCCGCGTATTAGGGTTCTTCCTAAGGGAAAAGCCGTGAAAGCAGCCATGTTGTGGCACTTTTGCACACCCTTTGGGATGCCTTTGGCAGATGAAGTAAGCCTGGAACTCAGAGCTTCCTAGTTAAAAATATCCTAGCCCTAGGCCGAACCCCAACCCTAAGACGAGAAAGGCAAATCAGCCAGGAATTAGGCATGTCCCCAAGGAAAAAGCTGTGGAGGCAGGCACGTTGTGGTACTTTTGCGCTCTTCTTGGGTAGTCCTTCGCAGCTGCTGTGTTCTTGGAACTCAGGGCTTTCTGGTTAATAGAGCCCTTACCCTAGGCGTAACTCAAACCTTAACCCTAGGAAGGAAAATCAGCCTATGGTTCGGAATGGTCTCATGAGAATAGAAGCAGAGGCAGCCAAGTTGTGTCACTTTTGCGCTCCCCTTGGGATGCCTTTCGCAGCTGCAGTGTGCCTGGAGCCCAGGGCTTCCTGGTTTTAAAAGTCCTAGGCCTAAGCCTAACAGTAACCCTAGGAAGGTAAATCAGCCGCGTATTAGGGTTCTTCCTAAGGGAAAAGCCGTGAAAGCAGCCATGTTGTGGCACTTTTGCACTCCCTTTGGGATGCTTTTGGCAGATGAAGTAAGCCTGGAACTCAGGGCTTCCTAGGTAAAAAAATCCTAGCCCTAGGCCGAACCCCAACCCTAAGACGAGAAAGGCAAATCAGCCAGGAATTAGGCATGTCCCCAAGGAAAAAGCTGTGGAGGCAGGCATGTTGTGGTACTTTTGCGCTCTTCTTGGCTAGTCCTTCGCAGCTGCTGTGTTCTTGGAACTAAGGGCTTTCTGGTTAATAGAACCCTTACCCTAGGCGTAACTCAAACCTTCACCCTAGGAAGGAAAATCAGCCTATGATTTGGGATGGTCTCATGGAAATATCAGTGGTGGCAGCCAAGTTGTGTCACTTCTGCGGCCCTCTTGGGATGCCTTTCGCAGCTGCATGTGCCTGGAGCCCAGGGCTTCCTGGTTTTAAAAGTCCTAGGCCTAAGCCTAACAGTAACCCTAGGAAGGTAAATCAGCCGCGTATTAGGGTTCTTCCTAAGGGAAAAGCCGTGAAAGCAGCCATGTTGTGGCACTTCTGCACTCCCTTTGGGATGCCTTTGGCAGATGCAGTAAGCCTGGAACTCAGGGCTTCCGAGTTAAAAAAATCCTAGCCCTAGGCCGAACCCCAACCCTAAGACGAGAAAGGCAAATCAGCCAGGAATTAGGCATGTCCCCAAGGAAAAAGCTGTGGAGGCAGGCATGTTGTGGTACTTTTGCGCTCTTCTTGGGTAGTCCTTCGCAGCTGCTGTGTTCTTGGAACTCAGGGCTTTCTGGTTAATAGAACCCTTACCCTAGGCGTAACTCAAACCTTAACCCTAGGAAGGAAAATCAGCCTATGGTTCGGGATGGTCTCATGGAAATATCAGTGGTGGCAGCCAAGTTGTGTAACTTTTGCGCTCCCCTTGGGATGCCTTTCGCAGCTGCAGTGTGCCTGGAGCCCAGGGCTTCCTGGTTTTAAAAGTCCTAGGCCTAAGCCTAACAGTAACCCTAGGAAGGGAAATCAGCCGAGTATTAGGGCTCTTCCTAAGGGAAAAGCCGTGAAAGCAGCCATGTTGTGGCACTTCTGCACTCCCTTTGGGATGCCTTTGGCAGATGCAGTAAGCCTGGAACTCGGGGCTTCCTGGTTAAAAAACTCCAAGGCCTAGGCTGAACCCTAACCCTAACCCTAGGCAGATAAATCAGCCGAGGTATAGGGATAGTGCCAAGGAAAAAGCTGTGAAAGCTGCCATGTTGTTGCACTTTTGTACTCCCCTTGGGATGCCTTGAACAGCTGCAGTGTGCCTGGATCTAAGGGCTTCCTAGTTTTTAAAATCCTAGTCCTAGGCCTAAGCCTAACAGTAACCCTGGGAAGGGAAATCAGCCTGGTGTTAAGCTTCTTGCCAAGGAAAAAGCCGTGAAAGCAGCCATGTTGTGGCACTTTTGCACTCCCATTTGGATGCCTTTCACAGCTCCAGTGTGCCTGGAACTCAGGGCTTCCTGATTTTAAAAATCCTAGCCCTAGGCCAAACCCCATCCCTAAGACGAGAAAGGCAAATCAGCCAGGAATTAGGCATGTCCCCAAGGAAAAAGCTGTGGAGGCAGGCATGTTGTGGTACTTTTGCGCTCTTCTTGGGTAGTCCTTCGCAGCTGCTGTGTTCTTGGAACTCAGGGCTTTCTGGTTAATAGAACCCTTACCCTAGGCGTAACTCAAACCTTAACCCTAGGAAGGAAAATCAGCCTATGATTCGGGATGGTCTCATGAGAATAGAAGCAGAGGCAGCCAAGTTGTGTCACTTCTGCGGCCCTCTTGGGATGCCTTTCGCAGCTGCAGTGTGCCTGGAGCCCAGGGCTTCCTGGTTTTAAAAGTCCTAGGCCTAAGCCTAACAGTAACCCTAGGAAGGTAAATCAGCCGCGTATTAGGGTTCTTCCTAAGGGAAAAGCCGTGAAAGCAGCCATGTTGTGGCACTTTTTCACACACTTTGGGATGCCTTTGGCAGATGAAGTAAGCCTGGAACTCAGGGCTTCCTAGTTAAAAATATCCTAGCCCTAGGCCGAACCCCAACCCTAAGACGAGAAAGGCAAATCAGCCAGGAATTAGGCATGTCCCCAAGGAAAAAGCTGTGGAGGCAGGCACGTTGTGGTACTTTTGCGCTCTTCTTGGCTAGTCCTTCGCAGCTGCTGTGTTCTTGGAACTCAGGGCTTTCTGGTTAATAGAGCCCTTACCCTAGGCGTAACACAAACCTTAACCCTAGGAAGGAAAATCACCCTATGGTTCGGGATGGTCTCATGAGAATAGCAGCAGAGGCAGCCAAGTTGTGTCACTTCTGCGGCCGTCTTGGGATGCCTTTAACAGCTGCATGTGCCTGGAGCCCAGGGCTTCCTGGTTTTAAAAGTCCTAGGCCTAAGCCTAACAGTAACCCTAGGAAGGTAAATCAGCCGCGTATTAGGGTTCTTCCTAAGGGAAAAGCCGTGAAAGCAGCCATGTTGTGGCACTTCTGCACTCCCTTTGGGATGCTTTTGGCAGATGAAGTAAGCCTGGAACTCAGGGCTTCCTAGGTAAAAAAATCCTAGCCCTAGGCCGAACCCCAACCCTAAGACGAGAAAGGCAAATCAGCCAGGAATTAGGCATGTCCCCAAGGAAAAAGCTGTGGAGGCAGGCATGTTGTGGTACTTTTGCGCTCTTCTTGGCTAGTCCTTCGCAGCTGCTGTGTTCTTGGAACTAAGGGCTTTCTGGTTAATAGAACCCTTACCCTAGGCGTAACTCAAACCTTCACCCTAGGAAGGAAAATCAGCCTATGGTTCAGGATGGTCTCATGAGAATAGAAGCAGAGGCAGCCAAGTAGTGTCACTTCTGCGGCCCTCTTGGGATGCCTTTAACAGCTGCAGTGTGCCTGGAGCCCAGGGCTTCCTGGTTTTAAAAGTCCTAGGCCTAAGCCTAACAGTAACCCTAGGAAGGTAAATCAGCCGCGTATTATGGTTCTTCCTAAGGGAAAAGCTGTGAAAGCAGCCATGTTGTGGCACTTTTGCACTCCCTTTGGGATGCCTTTGGCAGATGCAGTAAGCCTGGAACTCAGGGCTTCCTGGTTAAAAAACTCCAAGCCCTAGGCTGAACCCTAACCCTAACCCTAGGCAGATAAAACAGCCTAAGTATAGGGATGGTGCCAAGGATAAGCTGTGAAAGCTGCCATGTTGTTGCACTTTTGTACTCCCCTTGGGATGCCTTGAACACCTGCAGTGTGCCTGGATCTAAGGGCTTCCTAGTTTTAAAAATCCTAGCCCTAGGCCTAAGCCTAACAGTAAACCTAGGAAGGTAAATCAGCCGCGTATTAGGGTTCTTCCTAAGGGAAAAGCCGTGAAAGCAGCCATGTTGTGGCACTTCTGCACTCCCTTTGGGATGCTTTTGGCAGATGAAGTAAGCCTGGAACTCAGGGCTTCCTAGTTAAAAAAATCCTAGCCCTAGGCCGAACCCCAACCCTAAGACGAGAAAGGCAAATCAGCCAGGAATTAGGCATGTCCCCAAGGAAAAAGCTGTGGAGGCAGGCATGTTGTGGTACTTTTGCGCTCTTCTTGGGTAGTCCTTCGCAGCTGCTGTGTTCTTGGAACTCAGGTCTTTCTGGTTAATAGAACTCTTACCCTAGGCGAAACTCAAACCTTAACCCTAGGAAGGAAAATCAGCCTATGGTTCAGGATGGTCTCATGAGAATAGAAGCAGAAGCAGTCAAGTTGTGTCACTTCTGCGGCCCTCTTGGGATGCCTTTAACAGCTGCAGTGTGCCTGGAGCCCGGGGCTTCCTGGTTTTAAAAGTCCTAGGCCTAAGCCTAACAGTAACCCTAGGAAGGTAAATCAGCCGCGTATTAGGGTTCTTCCTAAGGGAAAAGCCGTGAAAGCAGCCATGTTGTGGCACTTTTGCACTCCCTTTGGGATGCCTTTGGCAGATGCAGTAAGCCTGGAACTCAGGGCTTCCTGGTTAAAAAACTCCAAGCCCTAGGCCGAACCCCAACCCTGAGAAGAGAAAGGCAAATCAGCCAGGAATTAGGCATGTCCCCAAGGAAAAAGCTGTGGAGGCAGGCATGTTGTGGTACTTTTGCGCTCTTCTTGGCTAGTCCTTCGCAGCTGCTGTGTTCTTGGAACTCAGGGCTTTCTGGTTAATAGAGCCCTTACCCTAGGCGTAACTCAAACCTTAACCCTAGGAAGGAAAATCAGCCTATGGTTCAGGATGGTCTCATGAGAATAGAAGCAGAGGCAGCCAAGTTGTGTCACTTTTGCGCTCCCCTTGGGATGCCTTTCGCAGCTGCAGTGAACCTGGAGCCCAGGGCTTCCTGGTTTTAAAAGTCCTAGGCCTAAGCCTAACAGTAACCCTAGGAAGGTAAATCAGCCGCGTATTAGGGTTCTTCCTAAGGGAAAAGCCGTGAAAGCAGCCATGTTGTGGCACTTCTGCACTCCCTTTGGGATGCTTTTTGCAGATGAAGTAAGCCTGGAACTCAGGGCTTCCTAGGTAAAAAAAATCCTAGCCCTAGGCCGAACCCCAACCCTAAGACGAGAAAGGCAAATCAGCCAGGAATTAGGCATGTCCCTAAGGAAAAAGCTGTGGAGGCAGGCATGTTGTGGTACTTTTGCGCTCTTCTTGGCTAGTCCCTTTGCAGCTGCTGTGTTCTTGGAACTAAGGGCTTTCTGGTTAATAGAACCCTTACCCTAGGCGTAACTCAAACCTTCACCCTAGGAAGGAAAATCAGCCTATGATTTGGGATGGTCTCATGGAAATATCAGTGGTGGCAGCCAAGTTGTGTCACTTCTGCGGCCCTCTTGGGATGCCTTTCGCTGCTGCATGTGCCTGGAGCCCAGGGCTTCCTGGTTTTAAAAGTCCTAGGCCTAAGCCTAACAGTAACCCTAGGAAGGTAAATCAGCCGCGTATTAGGGTTCTTCCTAAGGGAAAAGCCGTGAAAGCAGCCATGTTGTGGCACTTCTGCACTCCCTTTGGGATGCCTTTGGCAGATGCAGTAAGCCTGGAACTCAGGGCTTCCGAGTTAAAAAAATCCTAGCCCTAGGCCGAACCCCAACCCTAAGACGAGAAAGGCAAATCAGCCAGGAATTAGGCATGTTCCCAAGGAAAAAGCTGTGGAGGCAGGCATGTTGTGGTACTTTTGCGCTCTTCTTGGCTAGTCCTTCGCAGCTGCTGTGTTCTTGGAACTCAGGTCTTTCTGGTTAATAGAACACTTACCCTAGGCGAAACTCAAACCTTAACCCTAGGAAGGAAAATCAGCCTATGGTTCAGGATGGTCTCATGAGAATAGAAGCAGAAGCAGCCAAGTTGTGTCACTTCTGCGGCCCTCTTGGGATGCCTTTAACAGCTGCAGTGTGCCTGGAGCCCAGGGCTTCCTGGTTTTAAAAGTCCTAGGCCTAAGCCTAACAGTAACCCTAGGAAGGTAAATCAGCCGCGTATTATGGTTCTTCCTAAGTGAAAAGCTGTGAAAGCAGCCATGTTGTGGCACTTTTGCACTCCCTTTGGGATGCCTTTGGCAGATGCAGTAAGCCTGGAACTCAGGGCTTCCTGGTTAAAAAACTCCAAGCCCTAGGCTGAACCCTAACCCTAACCCTAGGCAGATAAAAACAGCCTAAGTATAGGGATGGTGCCAAGGAAAAAGCTGTGAAAGCTGCCATGTTGTTGCACTTTTGTACTCCCCTTGGGATGCCTTGAACAGCTGCAGTGTGCCTGGATCTAAGGGCTTCCTAGTTTTAAAAATCCTAGCCCTAGGCCTAAGCCTAACAGTAAACCTAGGAAGGTAAATCAGCCGCGTATTAGGGTTCTTCCTAAGGGAAAAGCCGTGAAAGCAGCCATGTTGTGGCACTTCTGCACTCCCTTTGGGATGCTTTTGGCAGATGAAGTAAGCCTGGAACTCAGGGCTTCCTAGGTAAAAAAATCCTAGCCCTAGGCCGAACCCCAACCCTAAGACGAGAAAGGCAAATCAGCCAGGAATTAGGCATGTCCCCAAGGAAAAAGCTGTGGAGGCAGGCATGTTGTGGTACTTTTGCGCTCTTCTTGGCTAGTCCTTCGCAGCTGCTGTGTTCTTGGAACTAAGGGCTTTCTGGTTAATAGAACCCTTACCCCTAGGCGTAACTCAAACCTTCACCCTAGGAAGGAAAATCAGCCTATGGTTCAGGATGGTCTCATGAGAATAGAAGCAGAGGCAGCCAAGTAGTGTCACTTCTGCGGCCCTCTTGGGATGCCTTTAACAGCTGCAGTGTGCCTGGAGCCCAGGGCTTCCTGGTTTTAAAAGTCCTAGGCCTAAGCCTAACAGTAACCCTAGGAAGGTAAATCAGCCGCGTATTATGGTTCTTCCTAAGGGAAAAGCTGTGAAAGCAGCCATGTTGTGGCACTTTTGCACTCCCTTTGGGATGCCTTTGGCAGATGCAGTAAGCCTGGAACTCAGGGCTTCCTGGTTAAAAAACTCCAAGCCCTAGGCTGAACCCTAACCCTAACCCTAGGCAGATAAAACAGCCTAAGTATAGGGATGGTGCCAAGGATAAGCTGTGAAAGCTGCCATGTTGTTGCACTTTTGTACTCCCCTTGGGATGCCTTGAACACCTGCAGTGTGCCTGGATCTAAGGGCTTCCTAGTTTTAAAAATCCTAGCCCTAGGCCTAAGCCTAACAGTAAACCTAGGAAGGTAAATCAGCCGCGTATTAGGGTTCTTCCTAAGGGAAAAGCCGTGAAAGCAGCCATGTTGTGGCACTTCTGCACTCCCTTTGGGATGCTTTTGGCAGATGAAGTAAGCCTGGAACTCAGGGCTTCCTAGTTAAAAAAATCCTAGCCCTAGGCCGAACCCCAACCCTAAGACGAGAAAGGCAAATCAGCCAGGAATTAGGCATGTCCCCAAGGAAAAAGCTGTGGAGGCAGGCATGTTGTGGTACTTTTGCGCTCTTCTTGGGTAGTCCTTCGCAGCTGCTGTGTTCTTGGAACTCAGGTCTTTCTGGTTAATAGAACTCTTACCCTAGGCGAAACTCAAACCTTAACCCTAGGAAGGAAAATCAGCCTATGGTTCAGGATGGTCTCATGAGAATAGAAGCAGAAGCAGTCAAGTTGTGTCACTTCTGCGGCCCTCTTGGGATGCCTTTAACAGCTGCAGTGTGCCTGGAGCCCGGGGCTTCCTGGTTTTAAAAGTCCTAGGCCTAAGCCTAACAGTAACCCTAGGAAGGTAAATCAGCCGCATATTAGGGTTCTTCCTAAGGGAAAAGCCGTGAAAGCAGCCATGTTGTGGCACTTTTGCACTCCCTTTGGGATGCCTTTGGCAGATGCAGTAAGCCTGGAACTCAGGGCTTCCTGGTTAAAAAACTCCAAGCCCTAGGCCGAACCCCAACCCTGAGAAGAGAAAGGCAAATCAGCCAGGAATTAGGCATGTCCCCAAGGAAAAAGCTGTGGAGGCAGGCATGTTGTGGTACTTTTGCGCTCTTCTTGGCTAGTCCTTCGCAGCTGCTGTGTTCTTGGAACTCAGGGCTTTCTGGTTAATAGAGCCCTTACCCTAGGCGTAACTCAAACCTTAACCCTAGGAAGGAAAATCAGCCTATGGTTCAGGATGGTCTCATGAGAATAGAAGCAGAGGCAGCCAAGTTGTGTCACTTTTGCGCTCCCCTTGGGATGCCTTTCGCAGCTGCAGTGAACCTGGAGCCCAGGGCTTCCTGGTTTTAAAAGTCCTAGGCCTAAGCCTAACAGTAACCCTAGGAAGGTAAATCAGCCGCGTATTAGGGTTCTTCCTAAGGGAAAAGCCGTGAAAGCAGCCATGTTGTGGCACTTCTGCACTCCCTTTGGGATGCTTTTTGCAGATGAAGTAAGCCTGGAACTCAGGGCTTCCTAGGTAAAAAAATCCTAGCCCTAGGCCGAACCCCAACCCTAAGACGAGAAAGGCAAATCAGCCAGGAATTAGGCATGTCCCCAAGGAAAAAGCTGTGGAGGCAGGCATGTTGTGGTACTTTTGCGCTCTTCTTGGCTAGTCCTTTGCAGCTGCTGTGTTCTTGGAACTAAGGGCTTTCTGGTTAATAGAACCCTTACCCTAGGCGTAACTCAAACCTTCACCCTAGGAAGGAAAATCAGCCTATGATTTGGGATGGTCTCATGGAAATATCAGTGGTGGCAGCCAAGTTGTGTCACTTCTGCGGCCCTCTTGGGATGCCTTTCGCTGCTGCATGTGCCTGGAGCCCAGGGCTTCCTGGTTTTAAAAGTCCTAGGCCTAAGCCTAACAGTAACCCTAGGAAGGTAAATCAGCCGCGTATTAGGGTTCTTCCTAAGGGAAAAGCCGTGAAAGCAGCCATGTTGTGGCACTTCTGCACTCCCTTTGGGATGCCTTTGGCAGATGCAGTAAGCCTGGAACTCAGGGCTTCCGAGTTAAAAAAATCCTAGCCCTAGGCCGAACCCCAACCCTAAGACGAGAAAGGCAAATCAGCCAGGAATTAGGCATGTTCCCAAGGAAAAAGCTGTGGAGGCAGGCATGTTGTGGTACTTTTGCGCTCTTCTTGGCTAGTCCTTCGCAGCTGCTGTGTTCTTGGAACTCAGGTCTTTCTGGTTAATAGAACACTTACCCTAGGCGAAACTCAAACCTTAACCCTAGGAAGGAAAATCAGCCTATGGTTCAGGATGGTCTCATGAGAATAGAAGCAGAAGCAGCCAAGTTGTGTCACTTCTGCGGCCCTCTTGGGATGCCTTTAACAGCTGCAGTGTGCCTGGAGCCCAGGGCTTCCTGGTTTTAAAAGTCCTAGGCCTAAGCCTAACAGTAACCCTAGGAAGGTAAATCAGCCGCGTATTATGGTTCTTCCTAAGTGAAAAGCTGTGAAAGCAGCCATGTTGTGGCACTTTTGCACTCCCTTTGGGATGCCTTTGGCAGATGCAGTAAGCCTGGAACTCAGGGCTTCCTGGTTAAAAAACTCCAAGCCCTAGGCTGAACCCTAACCCTAACCCTAGGCAGATAAAACAGCCTAAGTATAGGGATGGTGCCAAGGAAAAAGCTGTGAAAGCTGCCATGTTGTTGCACTTTTGTACTCCCCTTGGGATGCCTTGAACAGCTGCAGTGTGCCTGGATCTAAGGGCTTCCTAGTTTTAAAAATCCTAGCCCTAGGCCTAAGCCTAACAGTAAACCTAGGAAGGTAAATCAGCCGCGTATTAGGGTTCTTCCTAAGGGAAAAGCCGTGAAAGCAGCCATGTTGTGGCACTTCTGCACTCCCTTTGGGATGCTTTTGGCAGATGAAGTAAGCCTGGAACTCAGGGCTTCCTAGTTAAAAAAATCCTAGCCCTAGGCCGAACCCCAACCCTAAGACGAGAAAGGCAAATCAGCCAGGAATTAGGCATGTCCCCAAGGAAAAAGCTGTGGAGGCAGGCATGTTGTGGTACTTTTGTGCTCTTCTTGGCTAGTCCTTCGCAGCTGCTGTGTTCTTGGAACTCAGGTCTTTCTGGTTAATAGAACTCTTACCCTAGGCGAAACTCAAACCTTAACCCTAGGAAGGAAAATCAGCCTATGGTTCAGGATGGTCTCATGAGAATAGAAGCAGAAGCAGCCAAGTTGTGTCACTTCTGCGGCCCTCTTGGGATGCCTTTTACAGCTGCAGTGTGCCTGGAGCCCGGGGCTTCCTGGTTTTAAAAGTCCTAGGCCTAAGCCTAACAGTAACCCTAGGAAGGTAAATCAGCCGCGTATTAGGGTTCTTCCTAAGGGAAAAGCTGTGAAAGCAGCCATGTTGTGGAACTTTTGCACTCCCTTTGGGATGCCTTTGGCAGATGCAGTAAGCCTGGAACTCAGGGCTTCCTGGTTAAAAAACTCCAAGCCCTAGGCCGAACCCCAACCCTGAGAAGAGAAAGGCAAATCAGCCAGGAATTAGGCATGTACCCAAGGAAAAAGCTGTGGAGGCAGGCACGTTGTGGTACTTTTGCGCTCTTCTTGGGTAGTCCTTCGCAGCTGCTGTGTTCTTGGAACTCAGGGCTTTCTGGTTAATAGAACTCTTACCCTAGGCGTAACTCAAACCTTAACCCTAGGAAGGAAAATCAGCCTATGGTTCGGGATGGTCTCATGAGAATAGCAGCAGAGGCAGCCAAGTTGTGTCACTTCTGCGGCCCTCTTGGGATGCCTTTAACAGCTGCATGTGCCTGGAGCCCAGGGCTTCCTGGTTTTAAAAGTCCTAGGCCTAAGCCTAACAGTAACCCTAGGAAGGTAAATCAGACGCGTATTAGGGTTCTTCCTAAGGGAAAAGCCGTGAAAGCAGCCATGTTGTGGCACTTTTGCACACCCTTTGGGATGCCTTTGGCAGATGAAGTAAGCCTGGAACTCAGAGCTTCCTAGTTAAAAATATCCTAGCCCTAGGCCGAACCCCAACCCTAAGACGAGAAAGGCAAATCAGCCATGAATTACGCATGTCCCCAAGGAAAAAGCTGTGGAGGCAGGCACGTTGTGGTACTTTTGCGCTCTTCTTGGGTAGTCCTTCGCAGCTGCTGTGTTCTTGGAACTCAGGGCTTTCTGGTTAATAGAGCCCTTACCCTAGGCGTAACTCAAACCTTAACCCTAGGAAGGAAAATCAGCCTATGGTTCAGGATGGTCTCATGAGAATAGAAGCAGAGGCAGCCAAGTTGTGTCACTTTTGCGCTCCCCTTGGGATGCCTTTCGCAGCTGCAGTGTGCCTGGAGCCCAGGGCTTCCTGGTTTTAAAAGTCCTAGGCCTAAGCCTAACAGTAACCCTAGGAAGGTAAATCAGCCGCGTATTAGGGTTCTTCCTAAGGGAAAAGCCGTGAAAGCAGCCATGTTGTGGCACTTCTGCACTCCCTTTGGGATGCCTTTGGCAGATGAAGTAAGCCTGGAACTCAGGGCTTCCTAGGTAAAAATATCCTAGCCCTAGGCCGAACCCCAACCCTAAGACGAGAAAGGCAAATCAGCCAGGAATTAGGCATGTCCCCAAGGAAAAAGCTGTGGAGACAGGCACGTTGTGGTACTTTTGCGCTCTTCTTGGGTAGTCCTTCGCAGCGGCTGTGTTCTTGGAACTAAGGGCTTTCTGGTTAATAGAACCCTTACCCTAGGCGTAACTCAAACCTTCACCCTAGGAAGGAAAATCAGCCTATGATTTGGGATGGTCTCATGGAAATATCAGTGGTGGCAGCCAAGTTGTGTCACTTCTGCGGCCCTCTTGGGATGCCTTTCGCAGCTGCATGTGCCTGGAGCCAGGGCTTCCTGGTTTTAAAAGTCCTAGGCCTAAGCCTAACAGTAACCCTAGGAAGGTAAATCAGCCGCGTATTAGGGTTCTTCCTAAGGGAAAAGCCGTGAAAGCAGCCATGTTGTGGCACTTCTGCACTCCCTTTGGGATGCCTTTGGCAGATGCAGTAAGCCTGGAACTCAGGGCTTCCGAGTTAAAAAAATCCTAGCCCTAGGCCGAACCCCAACCCTAAGACGAGAAAGGCAAATCAGCCAGGAATTAGGCATGTTCCCAAGGAAAAAGCTGTGGAGGCAGGCATGTTGTGGTACTTTTGCGCTCTTCTTGGCTAGTCCTTCGCAGCTGCTGTGTTCTTGGAACTCAGGTCTTTCTGGTTAATAGAACACTTACCCTAGGCGAAACTCAAACCTTAACCCTAGGAAGGAAAATCAGCCTATGGTTCGGGATGGTCTCATGAGAATAGCAGCAGAGGCAGCCAAGTTGTGTCACTTCTGCGGCCCTCTTGGGATGCCTTTAACAGCTGCAGTGTGCCTGGAGCCCAGGGCTTCCTGGTTTTAAAAGTCCTAGGCCTAAGCCTAACAGTAACCCTAGGAAGGTAAATCAGCCGCGTATTATGGTTCTTCCTAAGGGAAAAGCTGTGAAAGCAGCCATGTTGTGGCACTTCTGCACTCCCTTTGGGATGCTTTTTGCAGATGCAGTAAGCCTGGAACTCAGGGCTTCCTAGTAAAAAAAATCCTAGCCCTAGGCCGAACCCCAACCCTAAGACGAGAAAGGCAAATCAGCCAGGAATTAGGCATGTCCCCAAGGAAAAAGCTGTGGAGGCAGGCATGTTGTGGTACTTTTGCGCTCTTCTTGGCTAGTCCTTCGCAGCTGCTGTGTTCTTGGAACTCAGGGCTTTCTGGTTAATAGAACCCTTACCCTAGGCGTAACTCAAACCTTAACCCTAGGAAGGAAAATCAGCCTATGGTTCGGGATGGTCTCATGAGAATAGCAGCAGAGGCAGCCAAGTTGTGTCACTTTTGCGCTCCCCCTTGGGATGCCTTTCGCAGCTGCAGTGTGCCTGGAGCCCAGGGCTTCCTGGTTTTAAAAGTCCTAGGCCTAAGCCTAACAGTAACCCCAGGAAGGTAAATCAGCCGCGTATTAGGGTTCTTCCTTAGGGAAAAGCCGTGAAAGCAGCCATGTTGTGGCACTTTTGCGCACCCTTTGGGATGCCTTTGGCAGATGAAGTAAGCCTGGAACTCAGGGCTTCCTAGTTAAAAATATCCTAGCCCTAGGCCGAACCCCAACCCTAAGACGAGAAAGGCAAATCAGCCAGGAATTAGGCATGTCCCCAAGGAAAAAGCTGTGGAGGCAGGCACGTTGTGGTACTTTTGCGCTCTTCTTGGGTAGTCCTTCGCAGCTGCTGTGTTCTTGGAACTCAGGTCTTTCTGGTTAATAGAACCCTTACCCTAGGCGTAACTCAAACCTTAACCCTAGGAAGGAAAATCAGCCTATGGTTCGGGATGGTCTCATGAGAATAGCAGCAGAGGCAGCCAAGTTGTGTCACATCTGCGGCCCTCTTGGGGTGCCTTTAACAGCTGCATGTGCCTGGAGCCCCGGGCTTCCTGGTTTTAAAAGTCCTAGGCCTAAGCCTAACAGTAACCCTAGGAAGGTAAATCAGTCGGGTATTAGGGTTCTTCCTAAGTGAAAAGCTGTGAAAGCAGCCATGTTGTGGCACTTTTGCACTCCCTTTGGGATGCCTTTGGCAGATGCAGTAAGCCTGGAACTCAGGGCTTCCTGGTTAAATAACTCCAAGCCCTAGGCTGAACCCTAACCCTAACCCTAGGCAGATAAAACAGCCTAGGTATAGGGATGGTGCCAAGGAAAAAGCTGTGAAAGCTGCCATGTTGTTTGCACTTTTGTACTCCACTTGGGATGCCTTGAACAGATGCAGTGTGCCTGGATCTAACGGTTTCCTAGTTTTAAAAATCCTAGCCCTAGGCCTAAGCCTAACAGTAACCCTGACCTGGGAAGGGAAATCAGCTTGTGTTAAGCTTCTTGCCAAGGAAAAAGCCGTGAAAGCAACCATGTTGTGGCACTTTTGCACTCCCATTTGGATGCCTTTCACAGCTCCAGTGTGCCTGGAACTCAGGGGCTTCCTGATTTTAAAAATCCTCGCCCTAGGCCGAACCCCATCCCTAAGACAGAAGGCAAATCAGCCAGGAATTAGCATGTCCCCAAGGAAAAAGCTGTGGAGGCAGGCATGTTGTGGTACTTTTGCGCTCTTCTTGGGAAGTCCTTCGCAGCTGCTGTGTTCTTGGAACTCAGGGCTTTCTGGTTAATAGAACCCTTACCCTAGGCGTAACTCAAACCTTAACCCTAGGAAGGAAAATCAGCCTATGGTTCGGGATGGAGAAAAGCAGCAGATGGCAGCCCAAAGTCTGAGCCAAGTGTCACTGCGGCCCTCTTGGATGCCTTAACAGCTAGGCATGTCCTGAGCCCAGGGCTTCCTGGTTTTAAAAGGTCTAGGCTTCTAACAGGAACAGACCCTAGGAAGGTAAGCAGACCATGTTGAGGCTTCTAGCCGTGAATGCACATGTTGGCACTTTGCACTCCTTTGGAGATTGAAGTAAGCCTGGAACTCAGGGCTTCCTAGTTAAAAATATCCTAGCCCTAGGCCGAACCCCAACCCTAAGACGAGAAAGGCAAATCAGCCAGGAATTAGGCATGTCCCCAAGGAAAAATCTGTGGAGGCAGGCACGTTGTGGTACTTTTGCGCTCTTCTTGGGTAGTCCTTCGCAGCTGCTGTGTTCTTGGAACTCAGGGCTTTCTGGTTAATAGAACCCTTACCCCAGGCGTAACTCAAACCTTAACCCTAGGAAGGAAAATCAGCCTATGGTTCAGGATGGTCTCATGAGAATAGCAGCAGAGGCAGCCAAGTTGTGTCACTTCTGCAGCCCTCTTGGGATGCCTTTAACAGCTGCATGTTCCTGGAGCCCAGGGCTTCCTGGTTTTAAAAGTCCTAGGCCTAAGCCTAACAGTAACCCTAGGAAGGTAAATCAGCCGCATATTAGGGTTCTTCCTAAGGGAAAAGCTGTGAAAGCAGCCATGTTGTGGCACTTCTGCACTCCCTTTGGGATGCCTTTGGAAGATGCAGTAAGCCTGGAACTCAGGGCTTCCTAGTTAAAAATATCCTAGCCCTAGGCCGAACCCCAACCCTAAGACGAGAAAGGCAAATCAGCCAGGAATTAGGCAGGTCCCAAACGAAAAAGCTGTGGAGGCAGGCACGTTGTGGTACTTTTGCGCTCTTCTTGGGTAGTCCTTCGCAGCTGCTGTGTTCTTGGAACTCAGGGCTTTCTGGTTAATAGAACCCTTACCCCAGGCGTAACTCAAACCTTAACCCTAGGAAGGAAAATCAGCTTATGGTTCGGGATGGTCTCATGGAAATATCAGTGGTGGCAGCCAAGTTGTGTCACTTTTGCGCTCCCCTTGGGATGCCTTTCGCAGCTGCAGTGTGCCTGGAGCCCAGGGCTTCCTGGTTTTAAAAGTCCTAGGCCTAAGCCTAACAGTAACCCTAGGAAGGTAAATCAGCCGCGTATTAGGGTTCTTCCTAAGGGAAAAGCTGTGAAAGCAGCCATGTTGTGGCACTTTTGCACTCCCTTTGGGATGCCTTTGGCAGATGCAGTAAGCCTGGAACTCAGGGCTTCCTGGTTAAAAAACTCCAAGCCCTAGGCTGAACCCTAACCCTAACCCTAGGCAGATAAAACAGCCTAGGTATAGGGATGGTGCCAAGGAAAAAGCTGTGAAAGCTGCCATGTTGTTGCACTTTTGTACTCCCCTTGGGATGCCTTGAACACCTGCAGTGTGCCTGGATCTAAGGGCTTCCTAGTTTTAAAAATCCTAGCCCTAGGCCTAAGCCTAACAGTAAACCTAGGAAGGTAAATCAGCCGCGTATTAGGGTTCTTCCTAAGGGAAAAGCCGTGAAAGCAGCCATGTTGTGGCACTTCTGCACTCCCTTTGGGATGCTTTTGGCAGATGAAGTAAGCCTGGAACTCAGGGCTTCCTAGTTAAAAAAATCCTAGCCCTAGGCCGAACCCCAACCCTAAGACGAGAAAGGCAAATCAGCCAGGAATTAGGCATGTCCCCAAGGAAAAAGCTGTGGAGGCAGGCATGTTGTGGTACTTTTGCGCTCTTCTTGGCTAGTCCTTCGCAGCTGCTGTGTTCTTGGAACTCAGGTCTTTCTGGTTAATAGGACTCTTACCCTAGGCGAAACTCAAACCTTAACCCTAGGAAGGAAAATCAGCCTATGGTTCAGGATGGTCTCATGAGAATAGAAGCAGAAGCAGCCAAGTTGTGTCACTTCTGCGGCCCTCTTGGGATGCCTTTTACAGCTGCAGTGTGCCTGGAGCCCGGGGCTTCCTGGTTTTAAAAGTCCTAGGCCTAAGCCTAACAGTAACCCTAGGAAGGTAAATCAGCCGCGTATTAGGGTTCTTCCTAAGGGAAAAGCTGTGAAAGCAGCCATGTTGTGGAACTTTTGCACTCCCTTTGGGATGCCTTTGGCAGATGCAGTAAGCCTGGAACTCAGGGCTTCCTGGTTAAAAAACTCCAAGCCCTAGGCCGAACCCCAACCCTGAGAAGAGAAAGGCAAATCAGCCAGGAATTAGGCATGTACCCAAGGAAAAAGCTGTGGAGGCAGGCACGTTGTGGTACTTTTGCGCTCTTCTTGGGTAGTCCTTCGCAGCTGCTGTGTTCTTGGAACTCAGGGCTTTCTGGTTAATAGAACTCTTACCCTAGGCGTAACTCAAACCTTAACCCTAGGAAGGAAAATCAGCCTATGGTTCGGGATGGTCTCATGAGAATAGCAGCAGAGGCAGCCAAGTTGTGTCACTTCTGCGGCCCTCTTGGGATGCCTTTAACAGCTGCATGTGCCTGGAGCCCAGGGCTTCCTGGTTTTAAAAGTCCTAGGCCTAAGCCTAACAGTAACCCTAGGAAGGTAAATCAGACGCGTATTAGGGTTCTTCCTAAGGGAAAAGCCGTGAAAGCAGCCATGTTGTGGCACTTTTGCACACCCTTTGGGATGCCTTTGGCAGATGAAGTAAGCCTGGAACTCAGAGCTTCCTAGTTAAAAATATCCTAGCCCTAGGCCGAACCCCAACCCTAAGACGAGAAAGGCAAATCAGCCATGAATTACGCATGTCCCCAAGGAAAAAGCTGTGGAGGCAGGCACGTTGTGGTACTTTTGCGCTCTTCTTGGGTAGTCCTTCGCAGCTGCTGTGTTCTTGGAACTCAGGGCTTTCTGGTTAATAGAGCCCTTACCCTAGGCGTAACTCAAACCTTAACCCTAGGAAGGAAAATCAGCCTATGGTTCAGGATGGTCTCATGAGAATAGAAGCAGAGGCAGCCAAGTTGTGTCACTTTTGCGCTCCCCTTGGGATGCCTTTCGCAGCTGCAGTGTGCCTGGAGCCCAGGGCTTCCTGGTTTTAAAAGTCCTAGGCCTAAGCCTAACAGTAACCCTAGGAAGGTAAATCAGCCGCGTATTAGGGTTCTTCCTAAGGGAAAAGCCGTGAAAGCAGCCATGTTGTGGCACTTCTGCACTCCCTTTGGGATGCCTTTGGCAGATGAAGTAAGCCTGGAACTCAGGGCTTCCTAGGTAAAAAAATCCTAGCCCTAGGCCGAACCCCAACCCTAAGACGAGAAAGGCAAATCAGCCAGGAATTAGGCATGTCCCCAAGGAAAAAGCTGTGGAGACAGGCACGTTGTGGTACTTTTGCGCTCTTCTTGGGTAGTCCTTCGCAGCGGCTGTGTTCTTGGAACTAAGGGCTTTCTGGTTAATAGAACCCTTACCCTAGGCGTAACTCAAACCTTCACCCTAGGAAGGAAAATCAGCCTATGATTTGGGATGGTCTCATGGAAATATCAGTGGTGGCAGCCAAGTTGTGTCACTTCTGCGGCCCTCTTGGGATGCCTTTCGCAGCTGCATGTGCCTGGAGCCCAGGGCTTCCTGGTTTTAAAAGTCCTAGGCCTAAGCCTAACAGTAACCCTAGGAAGGTAAATCAGCCGCGTATTAGGGTTCTTCCTAAGGGAAAAGCCGTGAAAGCAGCCATGTTGTGGCACTTCTGCACTCCCTTTGGGATGCCTTTGGCAGATGCAGTAAGCCTGGAACTCAGGGCTTCCGAGTTAAAAAAATCCTAGCCCTAGGCCGAACCCCAACCCTAAGACGAGAAAGGCAAATCAGCCAGGAATTAGGCATGTTCCCAAGGAAAAAGCTGTGGAGGCAGGCATGTTGTGGTACTTTTGCGCTCTTCTTGGCTAGTCCTTCGCAGCTGCTGTGTTCTTGGAACTCAGGTCTTTCTGGTTAATAGAACACTTACCCTAGGCGAAACTCAAACCTTAACCCTAGGAAGGAAAATCAGCCTATGGTTCAGGATGGTCTCATGAGAATAGAAGCAGAGGCAGCCAAGTTGTGTCACTTCTGCGGCCCTCTTGGGATGCCTTTAACAGCTGCAGTGTGCCTGGAGCCCAGGGCTTCCTGGTTTTAAAAGTCCTAGGCCTAAGCTTAACAGTAACCCTAGGAAGGTAAATCAGCCGCGTATTATGGTTCTTCCTAAGGGAAAAGCTGTGAAAGCAGCCATGTTGTGGCACTTCTGCACTCCCTTTGGGATGCTTTTTGCAGATGCAGTAAGCCTGGAACTCAGGGCTTCCTAGTAAAAAAAATCCTAGCCCTAGGCCGAACCCCAACCCTAAGACGAGAAAGGCAAATCAGCCAGGAATTAGGCATGTCCCCAAGGAAAAAGCTGTGGAGGCAGGCATGTTGTGGTACTTTTGCGCTCTTCTTGGCTAGTCCTTCGCAGCTGCTGTGTTCTTGGAACTCAGGGCTTTCTGGTTAATAGAACCCTTACCCTAGGCGTAACTCAAACCTTAACCCTAGGAAGGAAAATCAGCCTATGGTTCGGGATGGTCTCATGAGAATAGCAGCAGAGGCAGCCAAGTTGTGTCACTTTTGCGCTCCCCTTGGGATGCCTTTCGCAGCTGCAGTGTGCCTGGAGCCCAGGGCTTCCTGGTTTTAAAAGTCCTAGGCCTAAGCCTAACAGTAACCCCAGGAAGGTAAATCAGCCGCGTATTAGGGTTCTTCCTTAGGGAAAAGCCGTGAAAGCAGCCATGTTGTGGCACTTTTGCGCACCCTTTGGGATGCCTTTGGCAGATGAAGTAAGCCTGGAACTCAGGGCTTCCTAGTTAAAAATATCCTAGCCCTAGGCCGAACCCCAACCCTAAGACGAGAAAGGCAAATCAGCCAGGAATTAGGCATGTCCCCAAGGAAAAAGCTGTGGAGGCAGGCACGTTGTGGTACTTTTGCGCTCTTCTTGGGTAGTCCTTCGCAGCTGCTGTGTTCTTGGAACTCAGGTCTTTCTGGTTAATAGAACCCTTACCCTAGGCGTAACTCAAACCTTAACCCTAGGAAGGAAAATCAGCCTATGGTTCGGGATGGTCTCATGAGAATAGCAGCAGAGGCAGCCAAGTTGTGTCACATCTGCGGCCCTCTTGGGGTGCCTTTAACAGCTGCATGTGCCTGGAGCCCCGGGCTTCCTGGTTTTAAAAGTCCTAGGCCTAAGCCTAACAGTAACCCTAGGAAGGTAAATCAGTCGGGTATTAGGGTTCTTCCTAAGTGAAAAGCTGTGAAAGCAGCCATGTTGTGGCACTTTTGCACTCCCTTTGGGATGCCTTTGGCAGATGCAGTAAGCCTGGAACTCAGGGCTTCCTGGTTAAATAACTCCAAGCCCTAGGCTGAACCCTAACCCTAACCCTAGGCAGATAAAACAGCCTAGGTATAGGGATGGTGCCAAGGAAAAAGCTGTGAAAGCTGCCATGTTGTTGCACTTTTGTACTCCACTTGGGATGCCTTGAACAGATGCAGTGTGCCTGGATCTAACGGTTTCCTAGTTTTAAAAATCCTAGCCCTAGGCCTAAGCCTAACAGTAACCCTGGGAAGGG
Organism: Ammospiza maritima maritima; assembly: GCA_036010785.1. Taxonomy (NCBI): domain Eukaryota; kingdom Metazoa; phylum Chordata; class Aves; order Passeriformes; family Passerellidae; genus Ammospiza; species Ammospiza maritima. Next base: position 1,812,014 of record JAYKTQ010000132.1, read on the forward strand.
AAATCAGCTTGTGTTAAGCTTCTTGCCAAGGAAAAAGCCGTGAAAGCAACCATGTTGTGGCACTTTTGCACTCCCATTTGGATGCCTTTCACAGCTCCAGTGTGCCTGGAACTCAGGGCTTCCTGATTTTAAAAATCCTAGCCCTAGGCCGAACCCCATCCCTAAGACCAGAAAGGCAAATCAGCCAGGAATTAGGCATGTCCCCAAGGAAAAAGCTGTGGAGGCAGGCATGTTGTGGTACTTTTGCGCTCTTCTTGGGAAGTCCTTCGCAGCTGCTGTGTTCTTGGAACTCAGGGCTTTCTGGTTAATAGAACCCTTACCCTAGGCGTAACTCAAACCTTAACCCTAGGAAGGAAAATCAGCCTATGGTTCGGGATGGTCTCATGAGAATAGCAGCAGAGGCAGCCAAGTTGTGTCACATCTGCGGCCCTCTTGGGATGCCTTTAACAGCTGCATGTGCCTGGAGCCCAGGGCTTCCTGGTTTTAAAAGTCCTAGGCCTAAGCCTAACAGTAACCCTAGGAAGGTAAATCAGACGCGTATTAGGGTTCTTCCTAAGGGAAAAGCCATGAATGCAGCCATGTTGTGGCACTTTTGCACACCCTTTGGGATGCCTTTGGCAGATGAAGTAAGCCTGGAACTCAGGGCTTCCTAGTTAAAAATATCCTAGCCCTAGGCCGAACCCCAACCCTAAGACGAGAAAGGCAAATCAGCCAGGAATTAGGCATGTCCCCAAGGAAAAATCTGTGGAGGCAGGCACGTTGTGGTACTTTTGCGCTCTTCTTGGGTAGTCCTTCGCAGCTGCTGTGTTCTTGGAACTCAGGGCTTTCTGGTTAATAGAACCCTTACCCCAGGCGTAACTCAAACCTTAACCCTAGGAAGGAAAATCAGCCTATGGTTCAGGATGGTCTCATGAGAATAGCAGCAGAGGCAGCCAAGTTGTGTCACTTCTGCAGCCCTCTTGGGATGCCTTTAACAGCTGCATGTTCCTGGAGCCCAGGGCTTCCTGGTTTTAAAAGTCCTAGGCCTAAGCCTAACAGTAACCCTAGGAAGGTAAATCAGCCGCATATTAGGGTTCTTCCTAAGGGAAAAGCTGTGAAAGCAGCCATGTTGTGGCACTTCTGCACTCCCTTTGGGATGCCTTTGGAAGATGCAGTAAGCCTGGAACTCAGGGCTTCCTAGTTAAAAATATCCTAGCCCTAGGCCGAACCCCAACCCTAAGACGAGAAAGGCAAATCAGCCAGGAATTAGGCAGGTCCCAAACGAAAAAGCTGTGGAGGCAGGCACGTTGTGGTACTTTTGCGCTCTTCTTGGGTAGTCCTTCGCAGCTGCTGTGTTCTTGGAACTCAGGGCTTTCTGGTTAATAGAACCCTTACCCCAGGCGTAACTCAAACCTTAACCCTAGGAAGGAAAATCAGCTTATGGTTCGGGATGGTCTCATGGAAATATCAGTGGTGGCAGCCAAGTTGTGTCACTTTTGCGCTCCCCTTGGGATGCCTTTCGCAGCTGCAGTGTGCCTGGAGCCCAGGGCTTCCTGGTTTTAAAAGTCCTAGGCCTAAGCCTAACAGTAACCCTAGGAAGGTAAATCAGCCGCGTATTAGGGTTCTTCCTAAGGGAAAAGCTGTGAAAGCAGCCATGTTGTGGCACTTTTGCACTCCCTTTGGGATGCCTTTGGCAGATGCAGTAAGCCTGGAACTCAGGGCTTCCTGGTTAAAAAACTCCAAGCCCTAGGCTGAACCCTAACCCTAACCCTAGGCAGATAAAACAGCCTAGGTATAGGGATGGTGCCAAGGAAAAAGCTGTGAAAGCTGCCATGTTGTTGCACTTTTGTACTCCCCTTGGGATGCCTTGAACAGCTGCAGTGTGCCTGGATCTAAGGCCTTCTTAGTTTTAAAAATCCTAGCCCTAGGCCTAAGCCTAACAGTAACCCTGTGAAGGGAAATCAGCCTGGTGTTAAGCTTCTTGCCAAGGAAAAAGCCGTGAAAGCAGCCATGTTGTGGCACTTTTGCACTCCCATTTGGATGCCTTTCACAGCTCCAGTGTGCCTGGAACTCAGGGCTTCCTGATTTTAAAAATCCTAGCCCTAGGCCGAACCCCATCCCTATGACGAGAAAGGCAAATCAGCCAGGAATTAGGAATGTCCCCAAGGAAAAAGCTGTGGAGGCAGGCATGTTGTGGTACTTTTGCGCTCTTCTTGGGTAGTCCTTCGCAGCTGCTGTGTTCTTGGAACTCAGGGCTTTCTGGTTAATAGAACCCTTACCCTAGGCGTAACTCAAACCTTAACCCTAGGAAGGAAAATCAGCCTATGGTTCGGGATGGTCTCATGAGAATAGCAGCAGAGGCAGCCAAGTTGTGTCACTTTTGCACTCCCCTTGGGATGCCTTTCGCAGCTGCAGTGTGCCTGGAGCCCAGGGCTCCCTGGTTTTAAAAGTCCTAGGCCTAAGCCCAACAGTAACCCTAGGAAGGTAAATCAGCCGCGTATTAGGGTTCTTCCTAAGGGAAAAGCTGTGAAAGCAGCCATGTTGTGGCACTTCTGCACTCCCTTTGGGATGCTTTTTGCAGATGCAGTAAGCCTGGAACTCAGGGCTTCCTAGTAAAAAATATCCTAGCCCTAGGCCGAACCCCAACCCTAAGACGAGAAAGGCAAATCAGCCAGGAATTAGGCATGTCCCCAAGGAAAAAGCTGTGGAGGCAGGCATGTTGTGGTACTTTTGCGCTCTTCTTGGCTAGTCCTTCGCAGCTGCTGTGTTCGTGGAACTCAGGGCTTTCTGGTTAATAGAACCCTTACCCTAGGCGTAACTCAAACCTTAACCCTAGGAAGGAAAATCAGCCTATGGTTCAGGATGGTCTCATGAGAATAGCAGCAGAGGCAGCCAAGTTGTGTCACTTCTGCAGCCCTCTTGGGATGCCTTTCGCTGCTGCATGTGCCTGGAGCCCAGGGCTTCCTGGTTTTAAAAGTCCTAGGCCTAAGCCTAACAGTAACCCTGGGAAGGTAAGTCAGCCGCGTATTAGGGTTCTTCCTAAGGGAAAAGCTGTGAAAGCAGCCATGTTGTGGCACTTTTGCACTCCCTTTGGGATGCCTTTGGCAGATGCAGTAAGCCTGGAACTCAGGGCTTCCTGGTTAAAAAACTCCAAGCCCTAGGCTGAACCCTAACCCTAACCCTAGGCAGATAAAACAGCCTAGGTATAGGGATGGTGCCAAGGAAAAAGCTGTGAAAGCTGCCATGTTGTTGCACTTTTGTACTCCCCTTGGGATGCCTTGAACAGCTGCAGTGTGCCTGGATCTAAGGGCTTCCTAGTTTTAAAAATCCTAGCCCTAGGCCTAAGCCTAACAGTAACCCTGTGAAGGTAAATCAGCCTGGTGTTAAGCTTCTTGCCAAGGAAAAAGCCGTGAAAGCAACCATGTTGTGGCACTTTTGCACTCCCATTTGGATGCCTTTCACAGCTCCAGTGTGCCTGGAACTCAGGGCTTCCTGATTTTAAAAATCCTAGCCCTAGGCCGAACACCATCCCTATGACGAGAAAGGCAAATCAGCCAGGAATTAGGCATGTCCCCAAGGAAAAAGCTGTGGAGGCAGGCATGTTGTGGTACTTTTGCGCTCTTCTTGGGAAGTCCTTCGCAGCTGCTGTGTTCTTGGAACTCAGGGCTTTCTGGTTAATAGAACCCTTACCCCAGGCGTAACTCAAACCTTAACCCTAGGAAGGAAAATCAGCCTATGGTTCGGGATGGTCTCATGAGAATAGCAGCAGAGGCAGCCAAGTTGTGTCACATCTGCGGCCCTCTTGGGATGCCTTTAACAGCTGCATGTGCCTGGAGCCCAGGGCTTCCTGGTTTTAAAAGTCCTAGGCCTAAGCCTAACAGTAACCCTAGGAAGGTAAGTCAGCCGAGTATTAGGGTTCTTCCTAAGGGAAAAGCTGTGAAAGCAGCCATGTTGTGGCACTTTTGCACTCCCTTTGGGATGCCTTTGGCAGATGCAGTAAGCCTGGAACTCAGGGCTTCCTGGTTAAAAAACTCCAAGCCCTAGGCTGAACCCTAACCCTAACCCTAGGCAGATAAAACAGCCTAGGTATAGGGATGGTGCCAAGGAAAAAGCTGTGAAAGCTGCCATGTTGTTGCACTTTTGTACTCCACTTGGGATGCCTTGAACAGATGCAGTGTGCCTGGATCTAACGGTTTCCTAGATTTAAAAATCCTAGCCCTAGGCCTAAGCCTAACAGTAACCCCGGGAAGGGAAATCAGCCTGGTGTTAAGCTTCTTGCCAAGGAAAAAGCCGTGAAAGCAACCATGTTGTGGCACTTTTGCACTCCCTTTTGGATGCCTTTCACAGCTCCAGTGTGCCTGGAACTCAGGGCTTCCTGATTTTAAAAATCCTAGCCCTAGGCCGAACCCCAACCCTAAGACGAGAAAGGCAAATCAGCCAGGAATTAGGCATGTCCCCAAGGAAAAAGCTGTGGAGGCAGGCATGTTGTGGTACTTTTGCGCTCTTCTTGGGTAGTCCTTCGCAGCTGCTGTGTTCTTGGAACTCAGGGCTTTCTGGTTAATAGAACCCTTACCTCAGGCGTAACTCAAACCTTAACCCTAGGAAGGAAAATCAGCCTATGGTTCAGGATGGTCTCATGAGAATAGCAGCAGAGGCAGCCAAGTTGTGTCACTTCTGCAGCCCTCTTGGGATGCCTTTAACAGCTGCATGTTCCTGGAGCCCAGGGCTTCCTGGTTTTAAAAGTCCTAGGCCTAAGCCTAACAGTAACCCTAGGAAGGTAAATCAGCCGCGTATTAGGGTTCTTCCTAAGGGAAAAGCTGTGAAAGCAGCCATGTTGTGGCACTTTTGCACTCCCTTTGGGATGCCTTTGGCAGATGCAGTAAGCCTGGAACTCAGGGCTTCCTGGTTAAAAAACTCCAAGCCCTAGGCTGAAGCCTAACCCTAACCCTAGGCAGATAAAACAGCCTAGGTATAGGGATGGTGCCAAGGAAAAAGCTGTGAAAGCTGCCATGTTGTTGCACTTTTGTACTCCCCTTGGGATGCCTTGAACAGCTGCAGTGTGCCTGGATCTAAGGCCTTCTTAGTTTTAAAAATCCTAGCCCTAGGCCTAAGCCTAACAGTAACCCTGTGAAGGGAAATCAGCCTGGTGTTAAGCTTCTTGCCAAGGAAAAAGCCGTGAAAGCAACCATGTTGTGGTACTTTTGCACTCCCATTTGGATGCCTTTCACAGCTCCAGTGTGCCTGGAACTCAGGGCTTCCTGATTTTAAAAATCCTAGCCCTAGGCCGAACCCCATCCCTATGACGAGAAAGGCAAATCAGCCAGGAATTAGGCATGTCCCCAAGGAAAAAGCTGTGGAGGCAGGCATGTTGTGGTACTTTTGCGCTCTTCTTGGGTAGTCCTTCGCAGCTGCTGTGTTCTTGGAACTCAGGGCTTTCTGGTTAATAGAACCCTTACCCTAGGCGTAACTCAAACCTTAACCCTAGGAAGGAAAATCAGCCTATGGTTCGGGATGGTCTCATGGAAATATCAGTGGTGGCAGCCAAGTTGTGTCACTTTTGCGCTCCCCTTGGGATGCCTTGAACAGCTGCAGTGTGCCTGGAGCCCAGGGCTTCCTGGTTTTAAAAGTCCTAGGCCTAAGCCTAACAGTAACCCTAGGAAGGTAAATCAGCCGCGTATTAGGCTTCTTCCTAAGGGAAAAGCCGTGAAAGCAGCCATGTTGTGGCACTTCTGCACTCCCTTTGGGATGCCTTTGGCAGATGCAGTAAGCCTGGAACTCAGGGCTTCCGAGTTAAAAATATCCTAGCCCTAGGCCGAACCTCAACCCTAAGACGAGAAAGGCAAATCAGCCAGGAATTAGGCATGTCCCCAAGGAAAAAGCTGTGGAGGCAGGCACGTTGTGGTACTTTTGCGCTCTTCTTGGGTAGTCCTTCGCAGCTGCTGTGTTCTTGGAACTCAGGTCTTTCTGGTTAATAGAACCCTTACCCTAGGCGTAACTCAAACCTTAACCCTAGGAAGGAAAATCAGCCTATGGTTCGGGATGGTCTCATGGAAATATCAGTGGTGGCAGCCAAGTTGTGTCACTTTTGCGCTCCCCTTGGGATGCCTTTCGCAGCTGCAGTGTGCCTGGAGCCCAGGGCTTCCTGGTTTTAAAAGTCCTAGGCCTAAGCCTAACAGTAACCCTAGGAAGGTAAATCAGCTGGGTATTAGGGTTCTTCCTAAGGGAAAAGCCGTGAAAGCAGCCATGTTGTGGCACTTCTGCATTCCCTTTGGGATGCCTTTGGCAGATGCAGTAAGCCTGGAACTCAGGGTTTCCTGGTTAAAAAACTCCAAGCCCTAGGCTAACCCTAACCCTGACCCTAGGCACATAAATGAGACAAGGTATAGGGATGGTACCAAGGAAAAAGCTGTGAAAGCTGCCATGTTGTTGCAGTTTTTTACTCCTCTTGGGATGCCTTGAACAGATGCAGTTTTCCTGGAGCTAAGGGCTTCCTAGTTTTAAAAATCCTAGCCCTAGGCCTAAGCCTTACAGTAACCCTGGGAAGGGAAATCAGCCTGGTGTTAGGCTTCTGGCCATGGAAAAAGCCGTGAAAGCAGCCATGTTGTGGCACTTTTGCACTCCCATTTGGATGCCTTTCACAGCTCCAGTGTGCCTGGAACTCAGGGCTTCCTGATTTTAAAAATCCTGGCCCTAGGCCGAACCCCAACCCTAAGACGAGAAAGGCAAATCAGCCAGGAATTAGGCATGTCCCCAAGGAAAAAGCTGTGGAGGCAGGCATGTTGTGGTACTTTTGCGCTCTTCTTGGGTAGTCCTTCGCAGCTGCTGTGTTCTTGGACCTCAGGTCTTTCTGGTTAATAGAACCCTTACCCTAGGCGTAACTCAAACCTTAACCCTAGGAAGGAAAATCAGCCTATGATTCGGGATGGTCTCATGGAAATATCAGTGGTGGCAACCAAGTAGTGTCACTTTTGCGCTCCCCTTGGGATGCCTTTCGCAGCTGCAGTGTGCCAGGAGCCCAGGGCTTCCTGGTTTTAAAAGTCCTAGGCCTAAGCCTAACAGTAACCCTAGGAAGGTAAATCAGCCGCGTATTAGGGTTCTTCCTAAGGGAAAAGCCGTGAAAGCAGCCATGTTGTGGCACTTCTGCACTCCCTTTGGGATGCCTTTGGCAGATGCAGTAAGCCTGGAACTCAGGGCTTCCTGATTAAAAAACTCCAAGCCCTAGGCAGAAGCCTAACCCTATCCCCAGCATGGAAAATCAGCCTAAGTATAGGGATCGTGCAACGTCTAGAACACGATGGGAGATGTTTTCTGTGCTGGCACAGTTTTTCCGAGCCCGACATAGTGGAAAAGCTTTTTGCTTAGATGTAGACGAGAAGAGACGCTAAAGACGAATGTACGATGCTGTCCGGAGCTAAGAGCCGCTCCCGGGCGTCTTTCGGCAGAAGCCGCGCTAAGGAGTGCACAGTGAGCGGCACAATCGTCTTTGCGCGAAGAAGCCGCTTCTTCGCCTCCGGGAGCCGGAGAGAGCGGCATCTTCGGAAAGGTGAAGAAGGAAGCTGTACAACACTGGGATTGTGTGCGCAGGTTGCCAACTGCTAGAAAACAGTACCTTTGCACTCTCCTGACTTTTCCAATCACATGAACATTCGATTGGAAGCTGTTTTGGACAACTTTTCTTTTCTTCATGCCAAACACTCGGCACACCTCCGTGCAACGTCTAGAACACGATGGGAGATGTTTTCTGTGCTGGCACAGTTTTTCCTCGCCAGACATAGTAGAAAAGCTTTTTGCTAAGATGTAGACGAGAAGAGACGCTAAAGACGAAGGTACGATGCTGTCCGGAGCTAAGAGCCGCTCCCGGGCCTCTTTTGGCAGAAGCCGCGCTAAGGAGTGCACAGTGAGCGGCACAATCGTCTTTGCGCGAAGAAGCCGCTTCTTCGCCTCCGGGAGCCGGAGAGAGCGGCACCTTCGGAAAGGTGAAGAAGGAAGCTGTACAACACTGGGATGCTGTGCGCAGCTTGCCAACTGATAGAAAACAGTACCTTTGCACTCTCCTGACTTTTCCAATCACATGAACATTCGATTGGAAGCTGTTTTGGACAACTTTTCTTTCCTTCATGCCAAACACTCGGCACACCTCCGTGCAACGTCTAGAACACGATGGGAGATGTTTTCTGTGCTGGCACAGTTTTTCCTCGCCAGACATAATGGAAAAGCTTTTTGCTTAGATGTAGACGAGAAGAGACGCTAAAGACGAAGGTACGATGCTGTCCGGAGCTAAGAGCCGCTCCCGGGCGTCTTTCGGCAGAAGCCGCGCTAAGGAGTGCACAGTGAGCGGCACTATCGTCTTTGCGCGAAGAAGCCGCTTCTTCGCCTCCGGAAGCCGGAGAGAGCGGCACCTTCGGAAAGGTGAAGAAGGAAGCTGTACAACACTGGGATTGTGTGCGCAGCTTGCCAACTGCTAGAAAACAGTACCTTTGCACTCTCCTGACTTTTCCAATCACATGAACATTCGATTGGAAGCTGTTTTGGACAAGTTTCCTTTCCTTCATGCCAAACACTCGGCACACCTCCGTGCAACGTCTAGAACACGATGGGAGATGTTTTCTGTGCTGGCACAGTTTTTCCTCGCCAGACATAGTGGAAAAGCTTTTTGCTAAGATGTAGACGAGAAGAGACGCTAAAGACGAAGGTACGATGCTGTCCGGAGCTAAGAGCCGCTCCCGGGCGTCTTTCGGCAGAAGCCGCGCTAAGGAGAGCACAGTGAGCGGCACAATCGTCTTTGCGCGAAGAAGCCGCTTCTTCGCCTCCGGAAGCCGGAGAGAGCGGCACCTTCGGAAAGGTGAAGAAGGAAGCTGTACAACACTGGGATTGTGTGTGCAGCTTGCCAACTGCTAGAAAACAGTACCTTTGCACTCTCCTGACTTTTCCAATCACATGAACATTCGATTGGAAGCTGTTTTGGACAAGTTTCCTTTCCTTCATGCCAAACACTCGGCACACCTCCGTGCAACGTCTAGAACACGATGGGAGATGTTTTCTGTGCTGGCACAGTTTTTCCTCGCCAGACATAGTAGAAAAGCTTTTTGCTAAGATGTAGACGAGAAGAGACGCTAAAGACGAAGGTACGATGCTGTCCGGAGCTAAGAGCCGCTCCCGGGCGTCTTTCGGCAGAAGCCGCGCTAAGGAGTGCACAGTGAGCGGCACAATCGTCTTTGCGCAAAGAAGCCGCTTCTTCGCCTCCGGGAGCCGGAGAGAGCGGCACCTTCGGAAAGGTGAAGAAGGAAGCTGTACAACACTGGGATTGTGTGCGCAGCTTGCCAACTGCTAGAAAACAGTACCTTTGCACTCTCCTGACTTTTCCAATCACATGAACATTCGATTGGAAGCTGTTTTGGACAACTTTTCTTTCCTTCATGCCAAACACTCGGCACACCTCCGTGCAACGTCTAGAACACGATGGGAGATGTTTTCTGTGCTGGCACAGTTTTTCCTCGCCAGACATAGTAGAAAAGCTTTTTGCTAAGATGTAGACGAGAAGAGATGCTAAAGACGAAGGTACGATGCTGTCCGGAGCTAAGAGCCGCTCCCGGGCGTCTTTCGGCAGAAGCCGCGCTAAGGAGTGCACAGTGAGCGGCACAATCGTCTTTGCGCGAAGAAGCCGCTTCTTCGCCTCCGGGAGCCGGAGAGAGCGGCACCTTCGGAAAGGTGAAGAAGGAAGCTGTACAACACTGGGATTGTGTGCGCAGCTTGCCAACTGATAGAAAACAGTACCTTTGCACTCTCCTGACTTTTCCAATCACATGAACATTCGATTGGAAGCTGTTTTGGACAACTTTTCTTTCCTTCATGCCAAACACTCGGCACACCTCCGTGCAACGTCTAGAACACGATGGGAGATGTTTTCTGTGCTGGCACAATTTCTCCTTGCCAGACATAGTGGAAAAGCTTTTTGCTAAGATGTAGACGACAAGAGAGGCTAAGGACTGGATGTAAGCAAATGACACTCATCTTCAAAAAAGGCAATTAGGATGACTCGCAATCGTACAAACCAGCCAGCCTCTTTTTTATACCCAGGAAGTTGATGAAGCAGCTCTTCCTGGAAAACCTTGCCAGGCACATGAAAGACGACACAATAATGTAGTTAGCATGATTTTTCAGGGGCATTTCATGCTGAACATAACTTTAAACTCCTCTGATGAATCAACTTGACTGGTAGATGAAGGGAATATTATCTGCCTGGGCTTCAGGGAGGTTTTCGACATATCTCTACATGGCAGCACACATCCATATGGAAGCAATAGTGCAAAGGGGAGGGAATCAGTGTCTTTTCAGTGATGCTGAGTGAAAAGACAAGAGGCAGTGGGCACACACTGAAATACAGGAACATCAGTAAATGATTCTTTACTGTGAGGGTGAGTGAACCACGGCACAGACTGCCCAGAAAGATTGTGGAGCCTGGATCTTTGAAGACATTAAAAGTACACCCAGATAGAATCCTGGGCAAGAGGCTCTAGGTATCCTGGTTTAGGCAGGGGGGTTGGGCCTGGTTAGCCCCACCAACCCCTTCCACTCTCATTCATTCTGTGCTAGTGAATTCTCTTCAAGATGCATTTCAAGCACTGGCATGACAAAGTTCTGTGCAGACACAGATCCAAATGGACATGGCATCTAAGTTCCTTAAGCAGTCTTCAAGAAGAATGTAAACCTCTGGGGCAAGTGTCTCTTCCCTAACTGAATCCCTTTCATGGGAAAATTCCCAGCTCTAGAAAGATCTTCTGATACGCATGCTTAAGACTGACACTGGCTGAGCAAATTTCTCCCTATGTGTATCTAAGACCAGTTAGGATCTTCACCCAAAGTGCTGTCAACATAGTCACAGAATGCCTATTGTTAAGAAGTGACAACTTCCATCAGAATGGCAACCATTGGTCCACCAAATGGATGAATGGATGGGAATTATCTGCTTGGGTTAAAAACAAAAAGAAAGAGTTGGTCTTTACTTATCAATTTCATTGCAATATTGATAAGGGAAGAAAAAGACCTAAGTCCTTGACTTTCTTAACTGGAGGAAAGATTTTAAAAATTCCTTATAAAAATGTATGATCACAATCAGACTATTGAAACCATTTGAGTTGGGAAAAAAGTTCCAAAATTGTCTAGAGAGTGGCAAAGAAGCCAAGAAAATAGGAAAGAAACAAAAAGAGGGCAAAAGAGTAAGCTTCAGTGTACAAGCTCGTTCTAGAAGTAGTCTGCCGGGGAAAGGAAGCCCCAGTTGAATTTCCAATGTATTCCTGCGCTTGATTCAGTAACTGGTCAATGTAAAAACCAATCCTTTTGTATAACTTCTTCCAGCAACAAAAACTCCAACAGGTTGACACTACCATCATGCCTGTTCCAGACATATTTCAAAGAGAAATGATGATTTTCTTGAAAACCTACTTGCATAAAAGTTGCAAGATGGTGGAGGGATTGCCACATCCTCCTTCCTCCATCTGGCTTGAAAGTAGTTTTGATAAAATATGCAACAAAGCACATGATTTATAAGGTAGAGTGAAATGGATGATTTGGGAATTTATCTCTTGTTGATAGTAAACTTCACATCCACTCTGTGTGACCTTTCTAAAACAAAATGTGGAGCTGATGCATGATTCTGCCACAACAATTGTAAAGCAAACATACACACTCCCCTTCACATGCCCCCCCTTCCACACACACCTAGGCACACACAGAGATCAGCATAGCAGATCATGAACACCTTGGAAAAGACTGAAATGCTAAACGCCTCTCTTGATGGGCAAAAGAGCTGGTGCAGTAATTCAAATGCCTGGTACAAAAATTCTGTTTCATATTTAGCTCCTATTTAAAACACAGCTTTTCATTTCATTCTATTTACAGAATATTTTCTTTTCATTTGTTTCTTTAAAATTACTTAGTTCTCACCTGTTGTATGTCTAGGAATATTTTCTTCCAAAAATAGAAAAAAATAGATGCTATCTTTTCAGCAGAAAACATTGGTTGATACAATTTTAAACCATCATGAGATGGAAGAATTTTTCTGTCCCTCTCGAAGGTGGAAGAAGCATTTGGATCACAGATCATCTACAATGAAATACTTGGCATGTTTAAGATGCTTTCAATCAATTTTGATCGTCAATTGCTTCTTCGTTGTAAACAGTCATTTTTCAGTGAAGGGCAAGTGTGTGTGGTATATCTACATGATGTGTTCAAACCCAGTTCCTACTAATGGCCAGGCTGAATTCCAGGAAATAACGTCCCGAATGATATTTTGCCGCCTTCTTTGGCACTTCATGAAATCTTACCATGATGAAGTGCTGAAACACAGAGATTTTCTCTTAGAGAGTGTCTCATGTTGTAACCCATCCCATGGATTTTATGCTGTAATTCTTATCTCTTTTAAAATTTGCTATCTTCTGTACAGTTTTCATGAACATTTCTGTTACAGTAGTGAATAGCACAGATAAATGTAATTTTGTACAACTTTGAATTTACCCCAAGAGCTGAGAGAAAACTTGCTCCTATACTTCAATCCCAGTTTCTTCTATAGTCCAACTTTGTTTCTCTACCATCAAGCTTCTCCTTTGTTGCTGCTCCAAGCCCCGTCCAAGCTGACCTTGAATACTTTCAGGGATGGGACACCCACAACTTCCCTGGGCAACCTGTTCCAGTGTTCCAGCACTCCCACAGTAAAAAAGGCCTTCCTTTCATCTAATATGTGTAGGAAATCATAAATCTAGGCATAGAAATTTGGAGTGCAAATTTGAAATTCTTTTGATTTGAAGCACATTTTATATGAATACTGACTTACAGATGACTAAAAGATGTTGATGGGCATTTGAGCTGACAAGTTTTGAAAAAGTGTACGGAAATTCACATTGAAACCACTAAAATTAAAAACTTCTTCCCATTTTCTTTCTCCTCTCCTATTCAAAATTGGAAATGTCAGATATCAGTGCTTCATGCAAACCTCTCAGATGCTCTCAGGGAAAAAGCATTTATTTCAGACTAAGTTGCGGTTGACGTAGAACACTGCCTTTAACAGCTGCAGTGTGCCTGGAATTCAGGGCTTCCGGTTTGAAAAAATCCTATCTCTAGGCTGAACCCTAACCCTAACCCTAGGCAGATAAATCAGCCTGGGTATAGGGATGTTCCCAAGGAAAAAAGCACTGGAAGGAGCATGTTGAGGCAATTTTTGGCTGCCCTTGGGAAGCCTTTTGCAGCTGCACTGGGTCTGGAGCTCAGGGTTTACTGATTTAAAATCCCTGTCCCTTGGCGTGACCATAGGTGCAACTGGAGGCAAGTAAATCAGCCTAGGTTCAATGATGGTCCCAAGGAAAAAGCTGTGGAGGCAGGCATGTTGTGGCACTTTTCCCCTCCTCTTGGGTAGTCCTTGGCAGCAGCTGTGTTCTTGGAACTCAGGGCTTTCTGGTTAAAAAAACACTAACCCTAGGCGTAACTCTAACCCTCACCCTAGGAAGGAAAATCAGCCTATGGTTCGGGATGGACTCATGAGAATAGCAGCAGAGGCAGCCAAGTTGTGTCAGTTCTGCGGCCCTCTTGGGATGCCTAGAACAGCTGCAGTGTGCCTGGAGCTAAGGGCTTCCTAGTTTTAAAAACCCTAGCCCTAGGCCTAAGCCTTACAGTAACCCTAGGAAGGTAAATCAGCCTGGTGTTAGGCTTCTTGCCAAGGAAAAAGCCGTGAAAGCAACCATGTTGTGGCACTTTTGCACTCCCTTTTGGATGCCTTTCACAGCTCCAGTGTGCCTGGAACTCAGGGCTTCCTGATTTTAAAAATCCTAGCCCTAGGCCGAACCCCAACCCTAAGACGAGAAAGGCAAATCAGCCAGGAATCAGGCATGTCCCCAAGGAAAAAGCTGTGGAGGCAGGCATGTTGTGGTACTTTTGCGCTCTTCTTGGGTATTCCTTCGCAGCTGCTGTGTTCTTGGAACTCAGGGCTTTCTGGTTAATAGAACCCTTACCCCAGGCATAACTCAAACCTTAACCCTAGGAAGGAAAATCAGCCTATAGTTCGGGATGGTCTCATGGAAATATCAGTGGTGGCAGCCAAGTTGTGTCACTTTTGCGCTCCCCTTGGGATGCCTTGAACAGCTGCAGTGTGCCTGGAGCCCAGGGCTTCCTGGTTTTAAAAGTCCTAGGCCTAAGCCTAACAGTAACCCTAGGAAGGTAAATCAGCCGCGTATTAGGGTTCTTCCTAAGGGAAAAGCCGTGAAAGCAGCCATGTTGTGGCACTTCTGCACTCCCTTTGGGATGCCTTTGGCAGATGCAGTAAGCCTGGAACTCAGGGCTTCCTGGTTAAAATATCCAAGCCCTAGGCTGAACCCTAACCCTAACCCTAGGCAGATAAATCAGCCTAGGTATAGGGATGGTGCCAAGGAAAAAGCTGTGAAAGCTGCCATGTTGTTGCACTTTTGTACTCCCCTTGGGATGCTTTGAACAGCTGCAGTGTGCCTGGAGCTAAGGGCTTCCTAGTTTTAAAAATCCTAGCCCTAGGCCTAAGCCTTACAGTAACCCTGGGAAGGGAAATCAGCCTGGTGTGAGGCTTCTTGCCAAGGAAAACCCGTGAAAGCAGCCATGTTGTGGAACTTTTTCACTCCCTTTTGGATGCCTTTCACAGCTCCAGTGTGCCTGGAACTCAGGGCTTCCTGATTTTAAAAATCCTAGCCCTAGGCCGAACCCCAACCCTAAGACGAGAAAGGCAAATCAGCCAGGAATTAGGCATGTCCCCAAGGAAAAAGCTGTGGAGGCAGGCATGTTGTGGTACTTTTGCGCTCTTCTTGGGTAGTCCTTCGCAGCTGCTGTGTTCTTGGAACTCAGGGCTTTCTGGTTAATAGAACCCTTACCCCAGGCGTAACTCAAACCTTAACCCTAGGAAGGAAAATCACCCTATGGTTCGGGATGGTCTCATGGAAATATCAGTGGTGGCAGCCAAGTTGTGTCACTTTTGCGCTCCCCTTGGGATGCCTTTCGCAGCTGCAGTGTGCCTGGAGCCCAGGGCTTCCTGGTTTTAAAAGTCCTAGGCCTAAGCCTAACAGTAACCCTAGGAAGGTAAATCAGCCGCGTATTAGGGTTCTTCCTAAGGGAAAAGCCGTGAAAGCAGCCATGTTGTGGCACTTCTGCACTCCCTTTGGGATGCCTTTGGCAGATGCAGTAAGCCTGGAACTCAGGGCTTCCTAGTTAAAAATATCCTAGCCCTAGGCCGAACCCCAACCCTAAGACGAGAAAGGCAAATCAGCCAGGAATTAGGCATGTCCCCAAGGAAAAAGCTGTGGAGGCAGGCATGTTGTGGTACTTTTGCGCTCTTCTTGGCTAGTCCTTTGCAGCTGCTGTGTTCTTGGAACTCAGGGCTTTCTGGTTAATAGAACTCTTACGCTAGGCGAAACTTAAACCTTAACCCTAGGAAGGAAAATCTGCCTATGGTTCAGGATGGTCTCATGAGAATAGAAGCAGAGGCAGCCAAGTTGTGTCACTTTTGCGCTCCCCTTGGGATGCCTTTCGCAGCTGCAGTGTGCCTGGAGCCCAGGGCTTCCTGGTTTTAAAAGTCCTAGGCCTAAGCCTAACAGTAACCCTAGGAAGGTAAATCAGCCGCGTATTAGGGTTCTTCCTAAGGGAAAAGCCGTGAAAGCAGCCATGTTGTGGCACTTCTGCACTCCCTTTGGGATGCCTTTGGCAGATGCAGTAAGCCTGGAACTCAGGGCTTCCTGGTTAAAATCTCCAAGCCCTAGGCTGAACCCTAACCCTAACCCTAGGCAGATAAATCAGCCTAGGTATAGGGATGGTGCCAAGGAAAAAGCTGTGAAAGCTGCCATGTTGTTGCACTTTTGTACTCCCCTTGGGATGCCTTGAACAGCTGCAGTGTGCCTGGAGCTAAGGGCTTCCTAGTTTTAAAAATCCTAGCCCTAGGCCTAAGCCTTACAGTAACCCTGGGAAGGGAAATCAGCCTGGTGTTAGGCTTCTTGCCAAGGAAAACCCGTGAAAGCAGCCATGTTGTGGAACTTTTTCACTCCCTTTTGGATGCCTTTCACAGCTCCAGTGTGCCTGGAACTCAGGGCTTCCTGATTTTAAAAATCCTAGCCCTAGGCCGAACCCCAACCCTAAGACGAGAAAGGCAAATCAGCCAGGAATTAGGCATGTCCCCAAGGAAAAAGCTGTGGAGGCAGGCATGTTGTGGTACTTTTGCGCTCTTCTTGGGTAGTCCTTCGCAGCTGCTGTGTTCTTGGAACTCAGGGCTTTCTGGTTAATAGAACCCTTACCCCAGGCGTAACTCAAACCTTAACCCTAGGAAGGAAAATCAGCCTATGGTTCGGGATGGTCTCATGGAAATATCAGTGGTGGCAGCCAAGTTGTGTCACTTTTGCGCTCCCCTTGGGATGCCTTTCGCAGCTGCAGTGTGCCTGGAGCCCAGGGCTTCCTGGTTTTAAAAGTCCTAGGCCTAAGCCTAACAGTAACCCTAGGAAGGTAAATCAGCCGCGTATTAGGGTTCTTCCTAAGGGAAAAGCCGTGAAAGCAGCCATGTTGTGGCACTTCTGCACTCCCTTTGGGATGCCTTTGGCAGATGCAGTAAGCCTGGAACTCAGGGCTTCCTAGTTAAAAATATCCTAGCCCTAGGCCGAACCCCAACCCTAAGACGAGAAAGGCAAATCAGCCAGGAATTAGGCATGTCCCCAAGGAAAAAGCTGTGGAGGCAGGCATGTTGTGGTACTTTTGCGCTCTTCTTGGCTAGTCCTTTGCAGCTGCTGTGTTCTTGGAACTCAGGGCTTTCTGGTTAATAGAACTCTTACGCTAGGCGAAACTTAAACCTTAACCCTAGGAAGGAAAATCTGCCTATGGTTCAGGATGGTCTCATGAGAATAGAAGCAGAGGCAGCCAAGTTGTGTCACTTTTGCGCTCCCCTTGGGATGCCTTTCGCAGCTGCAGTGTGCCTGGAGCCCAGGGCTTCCTGGTTTTAAAAGTCCTAGGCCTAAGCCTAACAGTAACCCTAGGAAGGTAAATCAGCCGGGTATTAGGGTTCTTCCTAAGGGAAAAGCCGTGAAAGCAGCCATGTTGTGGCACTTCTGCACTCCCTTTGGGATGCCTTTGGCAGATGCAGTAAGCCTGGAACTCAGGGCTTCCTGGTTAAAAAACTCCAAGACCTAGGCGGAAGCCTAACCCTAACCCTCGGCAGATAAAACAGCCTAGGTATAGGGATGGTGCCAAGGAAAAAGCTGTGAAAGCTGCGATGTTGTTGCACTTTTGTACTCCCCTTGGGATGCCTTGAACAGCTGCAGTGTGCCTGGATCTAAGGGCTTCCTAGTTTTAAAAATCCTATCCCCAGGCCTAAGCCTAACAGAAACCCTGGGAAGGGAAATCAACCTGGTGTTAAGCTTCTTGCCAAGGAAAAAGCCGTGAAAGCAACCACGTTGTGGCATTTTTGCACTCCCTTTTGGATGCCTTTCACAGCTCCAGTGTGCCTGGAACTCAGGGCTTCCTGATTTTAAAAAACCTAGCCCTAGGCCGAACCCCAACCCTAAGACGAGAAAGGCAAATCAGCCAGGAATTAGGCATGTCCCCAAGGAAAAAGCTGTGGAGGCAGGCATGTTGTGGTACTTTTGCGCTCTTCTTGGGAAGTCCTTCGCAGCTGCTGTGTTCTTGGAACTCAGGGCTTTCTGGTTAATAGAACCCTTACCCTAGGCGTAACTCAAACCTTAACCCTAGGAAGGAAAATCAGCCTATGGTTCGGGATGGTCTCATGAGAATAGCAGCAGAGGCAGCCAAGTTGTGTCACTTATGCAGCCCTCTTGAGATGCCTATAACAGCTGCATGTGCCTGGAGCCCAGGGCTTCCTGGTTTTAAAAGTCCTAGGCCTAAGCCTAACAGTAACCCTAGGAAGGTAAATCAGCCGCGTATTAGGGTTCTTCCTAAGGGAAAAGCCGTGAAAGCAGCCATGTTGTGGCACTTCTGCACTCCCTTTGGGATGCCTTTGGCAGATGAAGTAAGCCTGGAACTCAGGGCTTCCTAGTTAAAAATATCCTAGCCCTAGGCCGAACCCCAACCCTAAGACGAGAAAGGCAAATCAGCCAGGAATTAGGCATGTCCCCAAGGAAAAAGCTGTGGAGGCAGGCATGTTGTGGTACTTTTGCGCTCTTCTTGGGTAGTCCTTCGCAGCTGCTGTGTTCTTGGAACTCAGGGCTTTCTGGTTAATAGAACCCTTACCCCAGGAGTAACTCAAACCTTAACCCTAGGAAGGAAAATCAGCCTATGGTTCGGGATGGTCTCATGGAAATATCAGTGGTGGCAGCCAAGTTGTGTCACTTTTGCGCTCCCCTTGGGATGCCTTTCGCAGCTGCAGTGTGCCTGGAGCCCAGGGCTTCCTGGTTTTAAAAGTCCTAGGCCTAAGCCTAACAGTAACCCTAGGAAGGTAAATCAGTCGGGTATTAGGGTTCTTCCTAAGGGAAAAGCTGTGAAAGCTGCCATGTTGTGGCACTTCTGCACTCTTTTTGGGATGCCTTTGGCAGATGCAGTAAGCCTGGAACTCAGGGCTTCCTAGTTAAAATCTCCAAGCCCTAGGCTGAACCCTAACCCTAACCCTAGGCAGATAAATCAGCCTAGGTATAGGGATGGTGCCAAGGAAAAAGCTGTGAAAGCTACCATGTTGTTGCACTTTTGTACTCCCCTTGGGATGCCTTGAACAGCTGCAGTGTGCCTGGAACTCAGGGCTTCCTAGTTAAAAAAATCCTAGCCCTAGGCTGAACCCCAAACCTAAGACGAGAAAGGCAAATCAGCCAGGAATTAGGCATGTCCCCAAGGAAAAAGCTGTGGAGGCAGGCACGTTGTGGTACTTTTGCGCTCTTCTTGGGTAGTCCTTCGCAGCTGCTGTGTTCTTGGAACTCAGGGCTTTCTGGTTAATAGAACCCTTACCCTAGGCGTAACTCAAACCTTAACCCTAGGAAGGAAAATCAGCCTATGGTTCGGGATGGTCTCATGAGAATAGCAGCAGAGGCAGCCAAGTTGTGTCACTTTTGCGCTCCCCTTGGGATGCCTTTCGCAGCTGCAGTGTGCCTGGAGCCCAGGGCTTCCTGGTTTTAAAAGTCCTAGGCCTAAGCCTAACAGTAACCCTGGAAGGTAAATCAGCCGCGTATTAGGGTTCTTCCTAAGGGAAAAGCCGTGAAAGCAGCCATGTTGTGGCACTTCTGCACTCCCTTTGGGATGCTTTTTGCAGATGAAGTAAGCCTGGAACTCAGGGCTTCCTAGTTAAAAAAAACCTAGCTCTAGGCCGAACCCCAACCCTAAGACGATAAAGGGAAATCAGCCAGGATTTAGGCATGTCCCCAAGGAAAAAGCTGTGGAGGCAGGCATATTGTGGTACTTTTGCGCTCTTCTTGGGTAGTCCTTCGCAGCTGCTGTGTTCTTGGAACTCAGGGCTTTCTGGTTAATAGAACCCTTACCACAGGCATAACTCAAACCTTAATCCAAGGAAGGAAAATCAGCCTATGGTTCGGGATGGTCCCATGAGAATAGAAGCAGAGGCAGCCAAGTTGTGTCACTTCTGCGGCCCTCTTGGGATGCCTATAACAGCTGCATGTGCCTGGAGCCCAGGGCTTCCTGGTTTTAAAAGTCCTAGGCCTAAGCCTAACAGTAACCCTAGGAAGGTAAATCAGCCGGATATTAGGGTTCTTCCTAAGGGGAAAGCCGTGAAAGCAGCCATGTTGTGGCACTTCTCAACTCCCTTTGGGATGCCTTTGGCAGATGAAGTAAGCCTGGAACTCAGGGCTTCCTAGTTAAAAAAATCCTAGCCCTAGGCCGAACCCCAACCCTAAGACGAGAAAGGCAAATCAGCCAGGAATTAGGCATGTCCCCAAGGAAAAAGCTGTGGAGGCAGGCACGTTGTGGTACTTTTGCGCTCTTCTTGGGTAGTCCTTCGCAGCTGCTGTGTTCTTGGAACTCAGGGCTTTCTGGTTAATAGAACCCTTACCCTAGGCGTAACTCAAACCTTAACCCTAGGAAGGAAAATCAGCCTATGGTTCGGGATGGTCTCATGGAAATATCAGTGGTGGCAACCAAGTAGCGTCACTTTTGCGCTCCCCTTGGGATGCCTTTCGCAGCTGCAGTGTGCCTGGAGCCCAGGGCTTCCTGGTTTTAAAAGTCCTAGGCCTAAGCCTAACAGTAACCCTAGGAAGGTAAATCAGCCGCGTATTAGGGTTCTTCCTAAGGGAAAAGCCGTGAAAGCAGCCATGTTGTGGCACTTTTGCACACCCTTTGGGATGCCTTTGGCAGATGCAGTAAGCCTGGAACTCAGGGCTTCCTGGTTAAAAAACTCCAAGCCCTAGGCTGAACCCTAACCCTAACCCTAGGCAGATAAAACAGCCTAGGTATAGGGATGGTGCCAAGGAAAAAGCTGTGAAAGCTGCGATGTTGTTGCACTTTTGTACTCCCCTTGGGATGCCTTGAACAGCTGCAGTGTCCCTGGATCTAAGGGCTTCCTAGTTTTAAAAATCCTAGCCCTAGGCCTAAGCCTAACAGTAACCCTGGGAAGGGAAATCAGCCTGGTGTTAAGCTTCTTGCCAAGGAAAAAGCCATGAAAGCAACCATGTTGTGGCACTTTTGCACTCCCTTTTGGATGCCTTTCACAGCTCCAGTGTGCCTGGAACTCAGGGCTTCCTGATTTTAAAAATCCTAGCCATAGGCCGAACCCCAACCCTAAGACGAGAAAGGCAAATCAGCCAGGAATTAGGCATGTCCCCAAGGAAAAAGCTGTGGAGGCAGGCATGTTGTGGTACTTTTGCGCTCTTCTTGGGAAGTCCTTCACAGCTGCTGTGTTCTTGGAACTCAGGTCTTTCTGGTTAATAGAACTCTTACCCTAGGCGTAACTCAAACCTTAACCCTAGGAAGGAAAATCAGCCTATGGTTCGGGATGGTCCCATGAGAATAGCAGCAGAGGCAGCCAAGTTGTGTAACTTCTGCAGCCCTCTTGGGATTCCTTTAACAGCTGCATGTGCCTGGAGCCCAGGGCTTCCTGGTTTTAAAAGTCCTAGGCCTAAGCCTAAGAGTAACCCTAGGAAGGTAAATCTGCCGGGTATTAGGGTTCTTCCTAAGGGAAAAGCTGTGAAAGCAGCCATGTTCTGGCACTTCTGCACTCCCTTTAGGATGCCTTTGGCAGATGAAGTAAGCCTGGAACTCATGGCTTCCTAGTTAAAAAAATCCTAGCCCTAGGCCGAACCCCAACCCTAAGACGAGAAAGGCAAATCAGCCAGGAATTAGGCATGTCCCCAAGGAAAAAGCTGTGGAGGCAGGCACGTTGTGGTACTTTTGCGCTCTTCTTGGGTAGTCCTTCGCAGCTGCTGTGTTCTTGGAACTCAGGGCTTTCT
Source organism: Ammospiza maritima maritima (assembly GCA_036010785.1). Lineage (NCBI taxonomy): Eukaryota > Metazoa > Chordata > Aves > Passeriformes > Passerellidae > Ammospiza > Ammospiza maritima. The sequence goes on from JAYKTQ010000132.1 coordinate 1,833,376, forward strand.
GGTTAATAGAACCCTTACCCTAGGCGTAACTCAAACCTTAACCCTAGGAAGGAAAATCAGCCTATGGTTCGGGATGGTCTCATGGAAATATCAGTGGTGGCAGCCAAGTTGTGTCACTTTTGCGCTCCCCTTGGGATGCCTTTCGCAGCTGCAGTGTGCCTGGAGCCCAGGGCTTCCTGGTTTTAAAAGTCCTAGGCCTAAGCCTAACAGTAACCCTAGGAAGGTAAATCAGCCGGGTACTAGGGTACTTCCTAAGGGAAAAGCTGTGAAAGCAGCCATGTTGTGGCACTTCTGCACTCCCTTTGGGATGCCTTTGGCAGATGCAGTAAGCCTGGAACTCAGGGCTTCCTGGTTAAAAAACTCCAAGCCCTAGGCTGAAGCCTAACCCTTTCCCCAGGAAGGAAAATCAGCCTAAGTATAGGGATCGTGCAACGTCTAGAACACGATGGGAGATGTTTTCTATGCTGGCACAGTTTTTCCTCGCCAGACATAGTAGAAAAGCTTTTTGCTAAGATGTAGACGAGAAGAGACGCTAAAGACGAAGGTACGATGCTGTCCGGAGCTAAGAGCCGCTCCCGGGCGTCTTTCGGCAGAAGCCGCGCTAAGGAGTGCACAGTGAGCGGCACTATCGTCTTTGCGCAAAGAAGCCGCTTCTTCGCCTCCGGGAGCCGGAGAGAGCGGCACCTTCGGAAAGGTGAAGAAGGAAGCTGTACAACACTGGGATTGTGTGCGCAGCTTGCCAACTGCTAGAAAACAGTACCTTTGCACTCTCCTGACTTTTCCAATCACATGAACATTCGATTGGAAGCTGTTTTGGACAACTTTTCTTTCCTTCATGCCAAACACTCGGCACACCTCCGTGCAACGTCTAGAACACGATGGGAGATGTTTTCTGTGCTGGCACAGTTTTTCCTCGCCAGACATAGTAGAAAAGCTTTTTGCTAAGATGTAGACGAGAAGAGACGCTAAAGACGAAGGTACGATGCTCTCCGGAGCTAAGAGCCGCTCCCGGGCGTCTTTCGGCAGAAGCCGCGCTAAGGAGTGCACAGTGAGCGGCACAATCGTCTTTGCGCGAAGAAGCCGCTTCTTCGCCTCCGGGAGCCGGAGAGAGCGGCACCTTCGGAAAGGTGAAGAAGGAAGCTGTACAACACTGGGATTGTGTGCGCAGCTTGCCAACTGATAGAAAACAGTACCTTTGCACTCTCCTGACTTTTCCAATCACATGAACATTCGATTGGAAGCTGTTTTGGACAACTTTTCTTTCCTTCATGCCAAACACTCGGCACACCTCCGTGCAACGTCTAGAACACGATGGGAGATGTTTCCTGTGCTGGCACAGTTTTTCCTCGCCAGACATAGTAGAAAAGCTTTTTGCTAAGATGTAGACGAGAAGAGACGCTAAAGACGAAGGTACGATGCTGTCCGGAGCTAAGAGCCGCTCCCGGGCGTCTTTCGGCAGAAGCCGCGCTAAGGAGTGCACAGTGAGCGGCACAATCGTCTTTGCGCGAAGAAGCCGCTTCTTCGCCTCCGGGAGCCGGAGAGAGCGGCACCTTCGGAAAGGTGAAGAAGGAAGCTGTACAACACTGGGATTGTGTGCGCAGCTTGCCAACTGCTAGAAAACAGTACCTTTGCACTCTCCTGACTTTTCCAATCACATGAACATTCGATTGGAAGCTGTTTTGGACAACTTTTCTTTCCTTCATGCCAAACACTCGGCACACCTCCGTGCAACGTCTAGAACACGATGGGAGATGTTTCCTGTGCTGGCACAGTTTTTCCTCGCCAGACATAGTAGAAAAGCTTTTTGCTAAGATGTAGACGAGAAGAGACGCTAAAGACGAAGGTACGATGCTGTCCGGAGCTAAGAGCCGCTCCCGGGCGTCTTTCGGCAGAAGCCGCGCTAAGGAGTGCACAGTGAGCGGCACAATCGTCTTTGCGCGAAGAAGCCGCTTCTTCGCCTCCGGGAGCCGGAGAGAGCGGCACCTTCGGAAAGGTGAAGAAGGAAGCTGTACAACACTGGGATTGTGTGCGCAGCTTGCCAACTGCTAGAAAACAGTACCTTTGCACTCTCCTGACTTTTCCAATCACATGAACATTCGATTGGAAGCTGTTTTGGACAACTTTTCTTTCCTTCATGCCAAACACTCGGCACACCTCCGTGCAACGTCTAGAACACGATGGGAGATGTTTTCTGTGCTGGCACAGTTTTTCCTCGCCAGACATAGTAGAAAAGCTTTTTGCTAAGATGTAGACGAGAAGAGACGCTAAAGACGAAGGTACGATGCTCTCCAGAGCTAAGAGCCGCTCCCGGGCGTCTTTCGGCAGAAGCCGCGCTAAGGAGTGCACAGTGAGCGGAACAATCGTCTTTGCGCGAGGAAGCCGCTTCTTCGCCTCCGGGAGCCGGAGAGAGCGGCACCTTCGGAAAGGTGAAGAAGGAAGCTGTACAACACTGGGATTGTGTGCGCAGCTTGCCAACTGATAGAAAACAGTACCTTTGCACTCTCCTGACTTTTCCAATCACATGAACATTCGATTGGAAGCTGTTTTGGACAACTTTTCTTTCCTTCATGCCAAACACTCGGCACACCTCCGTGCAACGTCTAGAACACGATGGGAGATGTTTCCTGTGCTGGCACAGTTTTTCCTCGCCAGACATAGTAGAAAAGCTTTTTGCTAAGATGTAGACGAGAAGAGACGCTAAAGACGAAGGTACGATGCTGTCCGGAGCTAAGAGCCGCTCCCGGGCGTCTTTCGGCAGAAGCCGCGCTAAGGAGTGCACAGTGAGCGGCACAATCGTCTTTGCGCGAAGAAGCCGCTTCTTCGCCTCCGGGAGCCGGAGAGAGCGGCACCTTCGGAAAGGTGAAGAAGGAAGCTGTACAACACTGGGATTGTGTGCGCAGCTTGCCAACTGCTAGAAAACAGTACCTTTGCACTCTCCTGACTTTTCCAATCACATGAACATTCGATTGGAAGCTGTTTTGGACAACTTTTCTTTTCTTCATGCCAAACACTCGGCACACCTCCGTGCAACGTCTAGAACACGATGGGAGATGTTTTCTGTGCTGGCACAGTTTTTCCTCGCCAGACATAGTAGAAAAGCTTTTTGCTAAGATGTAGACGAGAAGAGACGCTAAAGACGAAGGTACGATGCTGTCCGGAGCTAAGAGCCGCTCCCGGGCGTCTTTCGGCAGAAGCCGCGCTAAGGAGTGCACAGTGAGCGGCACAATCGTCTTTGCGCGAAGAAGCCGCTTCTTCGCCTCCGGGAGCCGGAGAGAGCGGCACCTTCGGAAAGGTGAAGAAGGAAGCTGTACAACACTGGGATTGTGTGCGCAGCTTGCCAACTGCTAGAAAACAGTACCTTTGCACTCTCCTGACTTTTCCAATCACATGAACATTCGATTGGAAGCTGTTTTGGACAACTTTTCTTTTCTTCATGCCAAACACTCGGCACACCTCCGTGCAACGTCTAGAACACGATGGGAGATGTTTTCTGTGCTGGCACAGTTTTTCCTCGCCAGACATAGTAGAAAAGCTTTTTGCTAAGATGTAGACGAGAAGAGACGCTAAAGACGAAGGTACGATGCTGTCCGGAGCTAAGAGCCGCTCCCGGGCGTCTTTCGGCAGAAGCCGCGCTAAGGAGAGCACAGTGAGCGGCACAATCGTCTTTGCGCGAAGAAGCCGCTTCTTCGCCTCCGGGAGCCGGAGAGAGCGGCACCTTCGGAAAGGTGAAGAAGGAAGCTGTACAACACTGGGATTGTGTGCGCAGCTTGCCAACTGCTAGAAAACAGTACCTTTGCACTCTCCTGACTTTTCCAATCACATGAACATTCGATTGGAAGCTGTTTTGGACAACTTTTCTTTTCTTCATGCCAAACACTCGGCACACTTCCGTGCAACGTCTAGAACACGATGGGAGATGTTTTCTGTGCTGGCACAGTTTTTCCTCGCCAGACATAGTAGAAAAGCTTTTTGCTAAGATGTAGACGAGAAGAGACGCTAAAGACGAAGGTACGATGCTGTCCGGAGCTAAGAGCCGCTCCCGGGCGTCTTTCGGCAGAAGCCGCGCTAAGGAGTGCACAGTGAGCGGCACAATCGTCTTTGCGCGAAGAAGCCGCTTCTTCGCCTCCGGGAGCCGGAGAGAGCGGCACCTTCGGAAAGGTGAAGAAGGAAGCTGTACAACACTGGGATTGTGTGCGCAGCTTGCCAACTGCTAGAAAACAGTACCTTTGCACTCTCCTGACTTTTCCAATCACATGAACATTCGATTGGAAGCTGTTTTGGACAACTTTTCTTTCCTTCATGCCAAACACTCGGCACACCTCCGTGCAACGTCTAGAACACGATGGGAGATGTTTTCTGTGCTGGCACAGTTTTTCCTCGCCAGACATAGTAGAAAAGCTTTTTGCTAAGATGTAGACGAGAAGAGACGCTAAAGACGAAGGTACGATGCTGTCCGGAGCTAAGAGCCGCTCCCGGGCGTCTTTCGGCAGAAGCCGCGCTAAGGAGTGCACAGTGAGCGGCACAATCGTCTTTGCGCGAAGAAGCCGCTTCTTCGCCTCCGGGAGCCGGAGAGAGCGGCACCTTCGGAAAGGTGAAGAAGGAAGCTGTACAACACTGGGATTGTGTGCGCAGCTTGCCAACTGCTAGAAAACAGTACCTTTGCACTCTCCTGACTTTTCCAATCACATGAACATTCGATTGGAAGCTGTTTTGGACAACTTTTCTTTTCTTCATGCCAAACACTCGGCACACCTCCGTGCAACGTCTAGAACACGATGGGAGATGTTTTCTGTGCTGGCACAGTTTTTCCTCGCCAGACATAGTAGAAAAGCTTTTTGCTAAGATGTAGACGAGAAGAGACGCTAAAGACGAAGGTACGATGCTGTCCGGAGCTAAGAGCCGCTCCCGGGCGTCTTTCGGCAGAAGCCGCGCTAAGGAGTGCACAGTGAGCGGCACAATCGTCTTTGCGCGAAGAAGCCGCTTCTTCGCCTCCGGGAGCCGGAGAGAGCGGCACCTTCGGAAAGGTGAAGAAGGAAGCTGTACAACACTGGGATTGTGTGCGCAGCTTGCCAACTGCTAGAAAACAGTACCTTTGCACTCTCCTGACTTTTCCAATCACATGAACATTCGATTGGAAGCTGTTTTGGACAACTTTTCTTTTCTTCATGCCAAACACTCGGCACACCTCCGTGCAACGTCTAGAACACGATGGGAGATGTTTTCTGTGCTGGCACAGTTTTTCCTCGCCAGACATAGTAGAAAAGCTTTTTGCTAAGATGTAGACGAGAAGAGACGCTAAAGACGAAGGTACGATGCTGTCCGGAGCTAAGAGCCGCTCCCGGGCGTCTTTCGGCAGAAGCCGCGCTAAGGAGTGCACAGTGAGCGGCACAATCGTCTTTGCGCGAAGAAGCCGCTTCTTCGCCTCCGGGAGCCGGAGAGAGCGGCAGCATCGGAAAGGTGAAGAAGGAAGCTGTACAACACTGGGATTGTGTGCGCAGCTTGCCAACTGCTAGAAAACAGTACCTTTGCACTCTCCTGACTTTTCCAATCACATGAACATTCGATTGGAAGCTGTTTTGGACAACTTTTCTTTCCTTCATGCCAAACACTCGGCACACCTCCGTGCAACGTCTAGAACACGATGGGAGATGTTTTCTGTGCTGGCACAGTTTTTCCTCGCCAGACATAGTGGAAAAGCTTTTTGCTAAGATGTAGACGAGAAGAGACGCTAAAGACGAAGGTACGATGCTGTCCGGAGCTAAGAGCCGCTCCCGGGCGTCTTTCGGCAGAAGCCGCGCTAAGGAGTGCACAGTGAGCGGCACAATCGTCTTTGCGCGAAGAAGCCGCTTCTTCGCCTCCGGGAGCCGGAGAGAGCGGCACCTTCGGAAAGGTGAAGAAGGAAGCTGTACAACACTGGGATTGTGTGCGCAGCTTGCCAACTGATAGAAAACAGTACCTTTGCACTCTCCTGACTTTTCCAATCACATGAACATTCGATTGGAAGCTGTTTTGGACAACTTTTCTTCATGCCAAACACTCGGCACACTTCCGTGCAACGTCTAGAACACGATGGGAGATGTTTTCTGTGCTGGCACAGTTTTTCCTCGCCAGACATAATAGAGAAGCTTTTTGCTAAGATGTAGACGAGAAGAGACGCTAAAGACGAAGGTACGATGCTGTCCGGAGCTAAGAGCCGCTCCCGGGCGTCTTTCGGCAGAAGCCGCGCTAAGGAGTGCACAGTGAGCGGCACAATCGTCTTTGCGCGAAGAAGCCGCTTCTTCGCCTCCGGGAGCCGGAGAGAGCGGCACCTTCGGAAAGGTGAAGAAGGAAGCTGTACAACACTGGGATTGTGTGCGCAGCTTGCCAACTGCTAGAAAACAGTACCTTTGCACTCTCCTGACTTTTCCAATCACATGAACATTCGATTGGAAGCTGTTTTGGACAACTTTTCTTTTCTTCATGCCAAACACTCGGCACACTTCCGTGCAACGTCTAGAACACGATGGGAGATGTTTTCTGTGCTGGCACAGTTTTTCCTCGCCAGACACAGGAGAAAAGCTTTTTGCTAAGATGTAGACGAGAAGAGACGCTAAAGACGAAGGTACGATGCTGTCCGGAGCTAAGAGCCGCTCCCGGGCGTCTTTCGGCAGAAGCCGCGCTAAGGAGTGCACAGTGAGCGGCACAATCGTCTTTGCGCGAAGAAGCCGCTTCTTCGCCTCCGGGAGCCGGAGAGAGCGGCACCTTCGGAAAGGTGAAGAAGGAAGCTGTACAACACTGGGATTGTGTGCGCAGCTTGCCAACTGCTAGAAAACAGTACCTTTGCACTCTCCTGACTTTTCCAATCACATGAACATTCGATTGGAAGCTGTTTTGGACAACTTTTCTTTTCTTCATGCCAAACACTCGGCACACTTCCGTGCAACGTCTAGAACACGATGGGAGATGTTTTCTGTGCTGGCACAGTTTTTCCTCGCCTGACATAATAGAGAAGCTTTTTGCTAAGATGTAGACGAGAAGAGACGCTAAAGACGAAGGTACGATGCTGTCCGGAGCTAAGAGCCGCTCCCGGGCGTCTTTCGGCAGAAGCCGCGCTAAGGAGTGCACAGTGAGCGGCACAATCGTCTTGGCGCGAAGAAGCCGCTTCTTCGCCTCCGGGAGCCGGAGAGAGCGGCACCTTCGGAAAGGTGAAGAAGGAAGCTGTACAACACTGGGATTGTGTGCGCAGCTTGCCAACTGCTAGAAAACAGTACCTTTGCACTCTCCTGACTTTTCCAATCACATGAACATTCGATTGGAAGCTGTTTTGGACAAGTTTTCTTTTCTTCATGCCAAACACTCGGCACACCTCCGTGCAACGTCTAGAACACGATGGGAGATGTTTTCTGTGCTGGCACAGTTTTTCCTCGCCAGACATAGTAGAAAAGCTTTTTGCTAAGATGTAGACGAGAAGAGACGCTAAAGACGAAGGTACGATGCTGTCCGGAGCTAAGAGCCGCTCCCGGGCGTCTTTCGGCAGAAGCCGCGCTAAGGAGTGCACAGTGAGCGGCACAATCGTCTTTGCGCGAAGAAGCCGCTTCTTCGCCTCCGGGAGCCGGAGAGAGCGGCACCTTCGGAAAGGTGAAGAAGGAAGCTGTACAACACTGGGATTGTGTGCGCAGCTTGCCAACTGCTAGAAAACAGTACCTTTGCACTCTCCTGACTTTTCCAATCACATGAACATTCGATTGGAAGCTGTTTTGGACAACTTTTCTTTTCTTCATGCCAAACACTCGGCACACCTCCGTGCAACGTCTAGAACACGATGGGAGATGTTTTCTGTGCTGGCACAGTTTTTCCTCGCCAGACATAGTAGAAAAGCTTTTTGCTAAGATGTAGACGAGAAGAGACGCTAAAGACGAAGGTACGATGCTGTCCGGAGCTAAGAGCCGCTCCCGGGCGTCTTTCGGCAGAAGCCGCGCTAAGGAGTGCACAGTGAGCGGCACAATCGTCTTTGCGCGAAGAAGCCGCTTCTTCGCCTCCGGGAGCCGGAGAGAGCGGCACCTTCGGAAAGGTGAAGAAGGAAGCTGTACAACACTGGGATTGTGTGCGCAGCTTGCCAACTGCTAGAAAACAGTACCTTTGCACTCTCCTGACTTTTCCAATCACATGAACATTCGATTGGAAGCTGTTTTGGACAACTTTTCTTTCCTTCATGCCAAACACTCGGCACACCTCCGTGCAACGTCTAGAACACGATGGGAGATGTTTTCTGTGCTGGCACAGTTTTTCCTCGCCAGACACAGGAGAAAAGCTTTTTGCTAAGATGTAGACGAGAAGAGACGCTAAAGACGAAGGTACGATGCTGTCCGGAGCTAAGAGCCGCTCCCGGGCGTCTTTCGGCAGAAGCCGCGCTAAGGAGTGCACAGTGAGCGGCACAATCGTCTTTGCGCGAAGAAGCCGCTTCTTCGCCTCCGGGAGCCGGAGAGAGCGGCACCTTCGGAAAGGTGAAGAATGAAGCTGTACAACACTGGGATTGTGTGCGCAGCTTGCCAACTGCTAGAAAACAGTACCTTTGCACTCTCCTGACTTTTCCAATCACATGAACATTCGATTGGAAGCTGTTTTGGACAACTTTTCTTTTCTTCATGCCAAACACTCGGCACACCTCCGTGCAACGTCTAGAACACGATGGGAGATGTTTTCTGTGCTGGCACAGTTTTTCCTCGCCAGACATAGTAGAAAAGCTTTTTGCTAAGATGTAGACGAGAAGAGACGCTAAAGACGAAGGTACGATGCTGTCCGGAGCTAAGAGCCGCTCCCGGGCGTCTTTCGGCAGAAGCCGCGCTAAGGAGAGCACAGTGAGCGGCACAATCGTCTTTGCGCGAAGAAGCCGCTTCTTCGCCTCCGGGAGCCGGAGAGAGCGGCACCTTCGGAAAGGTGAAGAAGGAAGCTGTACAACACTGGGATTGTGTGCGCAGCTTGCCAACTGATAGAAAACAGTACCTTTGCACTCTCCTGACTTTTCCAATCACATGAACATTCGATTGGAAGCTGTTTTGGACAACTTTTCTTTTCTTCATGCCAAACACTCGGCACACTTCCGTGCAACGTCTAGAACACGATGGGAGATGTTTTCTGTGCTGGCACAGTTTTTCCTCGCCAGACATAGTAGAAAAGCTTTTTGCTAAGATGTAGACGAGAAGAGACGCTAAAGACGAAGGTACGATGCTGTCCGGAGCTAAGAGCCGCTCCCGGGCGTCTTTCGGCAGAAGCCGCGCTAAGGAGAGCACAGTGAGCGGCACAATCGTCTTTGCGCGAAGAAGCCGCTTCTTCGCCTCCGGGAGCCGGAGAGAGCGGCACCTTCGGAAAGGTGAAGAAGGAAGCTGTACAACACTGGGATTGTGTGCGCAGCTTGCCAACTGCTAGAAAACAGTACCTTTGCACTCTCCTGACTTTTCCAATCACATGAACATTCGATTGGAAGCTGTTTTGGACAACTTTTCTTTTCTTCATGCCAAACACTCGGCACACCTCCGTGCAACGTCTAGAACACGATGGGAGATGTTTTCTGTGCTGGCACAGTTTTTCCTCGCCAGACATAGTAGAAAAGCTTTTTGCTAAGATGTAGACGAGAAGAGACGCTAAAGACGAAGGTACGATGCTGTCCGGAGCTAAGAGCCGCTCCCGGGCGTCTTTCGGCAGAAGCCGCGCTAAGGAGTGCACAGTGAGCGGCACAATCGTCTTTGCGCGAAGAAGCCGCTTCTTCGCCTCCGGGAGCCGGAGAGAGCGGCACCTTCGGAAAGGTGAAGAAGGAAGCTGTACAACACTGGGATTGTGTGCGCAGCTTGCCAACTGCTAGAAAACAGTACCTTTGCACTCTCCTGACTTTTCCAATCACATGAACATTCGATTGGAAGCTGTTTTGGACAACTTTTCTTTCCTTCATGCCAAACACTCGGCACACCTCCGTGCAACGTCTAGAACACGATGGGAGATGTTTTCTGTGCTGGCACAGTTTTTCCTCGCCAGACATAGTGGAAAAGCTTTTTGCTAAGATGTAGACGAGAAGAGACGCTAAAGACGAAGGTACGATGCTGTCCGGAGCTAAGAGCCGCTCCCGGGCGTCTTTCGGCAGAAGCCGCGCTAAGGAGTGCACAGTGAGCGGCACAATCGTCTTTGCGCGAAGAAGCCGCTTCTTCGCCTCCGGGAGCCGGAGAGAGCGGCACCTTCGGAAAGGTGAAGAAGGAAGCTGTACAACACTGGGATTGTGTGCGCAGCTTGCCAACTGCTAGAAAACAGTACCTTTGCACTCTCCTGACTTTTCCAATCACATGAACATTCGATTGGAAGCTGTTTTGGACAACTTTTCTTTTCTTCATGCCAAACACTCGGCACACCTCCGTGCAACGTCTAGAACACGATGGGAGATGTTTTCTGTGCTGGCACAGTTTTTCCTCGCCAGACATAGTAGAAAAGCTTTTTGCTAAGATGTAGACGAGAAGAGACGCTAAAGACGAAGGTACGATGCTGTCCGGAGCTAAGAGCCGCTCCCGGGCGTCTTTCGGCAGAAGCCGCGCTAAGGAGAGCACAGTGAGCGGCACAATCGTCTTTGCGCGAAGAAGCCGCTTCTTCGCCTCCGGGAGCCGGAGAGAGCGGCACCTTCGGAAAGGTGAAGAAGGAAGCTGTACAACACTGGGATTGTGTGCGCAGCTTGCCAACTGCTAGAAAACAGTACCTTTGCACTCTCCTGACTTTTCCAATCACATGAACATTCGATTGGAAGCTGTTTTGGACAACTTTTCTTTTCTTCATGCCAAACACTCGGCACACTTCCGTGCAACGTCTAGAACACGATGGGAGATGTTTTCTGTGCTGGCACAGTTTTTCCTCGCCAGACATAGTAGAAAAGCTTTTTGCTAAGATGTAGACGAGAAGAGACGCTAAAGACGAAGGTACGATGCTGTCCGGAGCTAAGAGCCGCTCCCGGGCGTCTTTCGGCAGAAGCCGCGCTAAGGAGTGCACAGTGAGCGGCACAATCGTCTTTGCGCGAAGAAGCCGCTTCTTCGCCTCCGGGAGCCGGAGAGAGCGGCACCTTCGGAAAGGTGAAGAAGGAAGCTGTACAACACTGGGATTGTGTGCGCAGCTTGCCAACTGCTAGAAAACAGTACCTTTGCACTCTCCTGACTTTTCCAATCACATGAACATTCGATTGGAAGCTGTTTTGGACAACTTTTCTTTTCTTCATGCCAAACACTCGGCACACCTCCGTGCAACGTCTAGAACACGATGGGAGATGTTTTCTGTGCTGGCACAGTTTTTCCTCGCCAGACATAGTAGAAAAGCTTTTTGCTAAGATGTAGACGAGAAGAGACGCTAAAGACGAAGGTACGATGCTGTCCGGAGCTAAGAGCCGCTCCCGGGCGTCTTTCGGCAGAAGCCGCGCTAAGGAGTGCACAGTGAGCGGCACAATCGTCTTTGCGCGAAGAAGCCGCTTCTTCGCCTCCGGGAGCCGGAGAGAGCGGCAGCATCGGAAAGGTGAAGAAGGAAGCTGTACAACACTGGGATTGTGTGCGCAGCTTGCCAACTGCTAGAAAACAGTACCTTTGCACTCTCCTGACTTTTCCAATCACATGAACATTCGATTGGAAGCTGTTTTGGACAACTTTTCTTTCCTTCATGCCAAACACTCGGCACACCTCCGTGCAACGTCTAGAACACGATGGGAGATGTTTTCTGTGCTGGCACAGTTTTTCCTCGCCAGACATAGTGGAAAAGCTTTTTGCTAAGATGTAGACGAGAAGAGACGCTAAAGACGAAGGTACGATGCTGTCCGGAGCTAAGAGCCGCTCCCGGGCGTCTTTCGGCAGAAGCCGCGCTAAGGAGTGCACAGTGAGCGGCACAATCGTCTTTGCGCGAAGAAGCCGCTTCTTCGCCTCCGGGAGCCGGAGAGAGCGGCACCTTCGGAAAGGTGAAGAAGGAAGCTGTACAACACTGGGATTGTGTGCGCAGCTTGCCAACTGCTAGAAAACAGTACCTTTGCACTCTCCTGACTTTTCCAATCACATGAACATTCGATTGGAAGCTGTTTTGGACAACTTTTCTTTTCTTCATGCCAAACACTCGGCACACTTCCGTGCAACGTCTAGAACACGATGGGAGATGTTTTCTGTGCTGGCACAGTTTTTCCTCGCCAGACATAATAGAGAAGCTTTTTGCTAAGATGTAGACGAGAAGAGACGCTAAAGACGAAGGTACGATGCTGTCCGGAGCTAAGAGCCGCTCCCGGGCGTCTTTCGGCAGAAGCCGCGCTAAGGAGAGCACAGTGAGCGGCACAATCGTCTTGGCGCGAAGAAGCCGCTTCTTCGCCTCCGGGAGCCGGAGAGAGCGGCAGCATCGGAAAGGTGAAGAAGGAAGCTGTACAACACTGGGATTGTGTGCGCAGCTTGCCAACTGCTAGAAAACAGTACCTTTGCACTCTCCTGACTTTTCCAATCACATGAACATTCGATTGGAAGCTGTTTTGGACAAGTTTTCTTTTCTTCATGCCAAACACTCGGCACACCTCCGTGCAACGTCTAGAACACGATGGGAGATGTTTTCTGTGCTGGCACAGTTTTTCCTCGCCAGACATAGTAGAAAAGCTTTTTGCTAAGATGTAGACGAGAAGAGACGCTAAAGACGAAGGTACGATGCTGTCCGGAGCTAAGAGCCGCTCCCGGGCGTCTTTCGGCAGAAGCCGCGCTAAGGAGTGCACAGTGAGCGGCACAATCGTCTTTGCGCGAAGAAGCCGCTTCTTCGCCTCCGGGAGCCGGAGAGAGCGGCACCTTCGGAAAGGTGAAGAAGGAAGCTGTACAACACTGGGATTGTGTGCGCAGCTTGCCAACTGCTAGAAAACAGTACCTTTGCACTCTCCTGACTTTTCCAATCACATGAACATTCGATTGGAAGCTGTTTTGGACAACTTTTCCTTTCTTCATGCCAAACACTCGGCACACCTCCGTGCAACGTCTAGAACACGATGGGAGATGTTTTCTGTGCTGGCACAGTTTTTCCTCGCCAGACATAGTAGAAAAGCTTTTTGCTAAGATGTAGACGAGAAGAGACGCTAAAGACGAAGGTACGATGCTGTCCGGAGCTAAGAGCCGCTCCCGGGCGTCTTTCGGCAGAAGCCGCGCTAAGGAGTGCACAGTGAGCGGCACAATCGTCTTTGCGCGAAGAAGCCGCTTCTTCGCCTCCGGGAGCTGGAGAGAGCGGCACCTTCGGAAAGGTGAAGAAGGAAGCTGTACAACACTGGGATTGTGTGCGCAGCTTGCCAACTGCTAGAAAACAGTACCTTTGCACTCTCCTGACTTTTCCAATCACATGAACATTCGATTGGAAGCTGTTTTGGACAACTTTTCTTTCCTTCATGCCAAACACTCGGCACACCTCCGTGCAACGTCTAGAACACGATGGGAGATGTTTTCTGTGCTGGCACAGTTTTTCCTCGCCAGACACAGGAGAAAAGCTTTTTGCTAAGATGTAGACGAGAAGAGACGCTAAAGACGAAGGTACGATGCTGTCCGGAGCTAAGAGCCGCTCCCGGGCGTCTTTCGGCAGAAGCCGCGCTAAGGAGTGCACAGTGAGCGGCACAATCGTCTTTGCGCGAAGAAGCCGCTTCTTCGCCTCCGGGAGCCGGAGAGAGCGGCACCTTCGGAAAGGTGAAGAAGGAAGCTGTACAACACTGGGATTGTGTGCGCAGCTTGCCAACTGATAGAAAACAGTACCTTTGCACTCTCCTGACTTTTCCAATCACATGAACATTCGATTGGAAGCTGTTTTGGACAACTTTTCTTTTCTTCATGCCAAACACTCGGCACACCTCCGTGCAACGTCTAGAACACGATGGGAGATGTTTTCTGTGCTGGCACAGTTTTTCCTCGCCAGACATAGTAGAAAAGCTTTTTGCTAAGATGTAGACGAGAAGAGACGCTAAAGACGAAGGTACGATGCTGTCCGGAGCTAAGAGCCGCTCCCGGGCGTCTTTCGGCAGAAGCCGCGCTAAGGAGAGCACAGTGAGCGGCACAATCGTCTTTGCGCGAAGAAGCCGCTTCTTCGCCTCCGGGAGCCGGAGAGAGCGGCACCTTCGGAAAGGTGAAGAAGGAAGCTGTACAACACTGGGATTGTGTGCGCAGCTTGCCAACTGCTAGAAAACAGTACCTTTGCACTCTCCTGACTTTTCCAATCACATGAACATTCGATTGGAAGCTGTTTTGGACAACTTTTCTTTTCTTCATGCCAAACACTCGGCACACTTCCGTGCAACGTCTAGAACACGATGGGAGATGTTTTCTGTGCTGGCACAGTTTTTCCTCGCCAGACATAGTAGAAAAGCTTTTTGCTAAGATGTAGACGAGAAGAGACGCTAAAGACGAAGGTACGATGCTGTCCGGAGCTAAGAGCCGCTCCCGGGCGTCTTTCGGCAGAAGCCGCGCTAAGGAGAGCACAGTGAGCGGCACAATCGTCTTTGCGCGAAGAAGCCGCTTCTTCGCCTCCGGGAGCCGGAGAGAGCGGCACCTTCGGAAAGGTGAAGAAGGAAGCTGTACAACACTGGGATTGTGTGCGCAGCTTGCCAACTGCTAGAAAACAGTACCTTTGCACTCTCCTGACTTTTCCAATCACATGAACATTCGATTGGAAGCTGTTTTGGACAACTTTTCTTTTCTTCATGCCAAACACTCGGCACACCTCCGTGCAACGTCTAGAACACGATGGGAGATGTTTTCTGTGCTGGCACAGTTTTTCCTCGCCAGACATAGTAGAAAAGCTTTTTGCTAAGATGTAGACGAGAAGAGACGCTAAAGACGAAGGTACGATGCTGTCCGGAGCTAAGAGCCGCTCCCGGGCGTCTTTCGGCAGAAGCCGCGCTAAGGAGTGCACAGTGAGCGGCACAATCGTCTTTGCGCGAAGAAGCCGCTTCTTCGCCTCCGGGAGCCGGAGAGAGCGGCACCTTCGGAAAGGTGAAGAAGGAAGCTGTACAACACTGGGATTGTGTGCGCAGCTTGCCAACTGCTAGAAAACAGTACCTTTGCACTCTCCTGACTTTTCCAATCACATGAACATTCGATTGGAAGCTGTTTTGGACAACTTTTCTTTCCTTCATGCCAAACACTCGGCACACCTCCGTGCAACGTCTAGAACACGATGGGAGATGTTTTCTGTGCTGGCACAGTTTTTCCTCGCCAGACATAGTGGAAAAGCTTTTTGCTAAGATGTAGACGAGAAGAGACGCTAAAGACGAAGGTACGATGCTGTCCGGAGCTAAGAGCCGCTCCCGGGCGTCTTTCGGCAGAAGCCGCGCTAAGGAGTGCACAGTGAGCGGCACAATCGTCTTTGCGCGAAGAAGCCGCTTCTTCGCCTCCGGGAGCCGGAGAGAGCGGCACCTTCGGAAAGGTGAAGAAGGAAGCTGTACAACACTGGGATTGTGTGCGCAGCTTGCCAACTGATAGAAAACAGTACCTTTGCACTCTCCTGACTTTTCCAATCACATGAACATTCGATTGGAAGCTGTTTTGGACAACTTTTCTTCATGCCAAACACTCGGCACACTTCCGTGCAACGTCTAGAACACGATGGGAGATGTTTTCTGTGCTGGCACTGTTTTTCCTCGCCAGACATAATAGAGAAGCTTTTTGCTAAGATGTAGACGAGAAGAGACGCTAAAGACGAAGGTACGATGCTGTCCGGAGCTAAGAGCCGCTCCCGGGCGTCTTTCGGCAGAAGCCGCGCTAAGGAGTGCACAGTGAGCGGCACAATCGTCTTTGCGCGAAGAAGCCGCTTCTTCGCCTCCGGGAGCCGGAGAGAGCGGCACCTTCGGAAAGGTGAAGAAGGAAGCTGTACAACACTGGGATTGTGTGCGCAGCTTGCCAACTGCTAGAAAACAGTACCTTTGCACTCTCCTGACTTTTCCAATCACATGAACATTCGATTGGAAGCTGTTTTGGACAACTTTTCTTTTCTTCATGCCAAACACTCGGCACACTTCCGTGCAACGTCTAGAACACGATGGGAGATGTTTTCTGTGCTGGCACAGTTTTTCCTCGCCAGACACAGGAGAAAAGCTTTTTGCTAAGATGTAGACGAGAAGAGACGCTAAAGACGAAGGTACGATGCTGTCCGGAGCTAAGAGCCGCTCCCGGGCGTCTTTCGGCAGAAGCCGCGCTAAGGAGTGCACAGTGAGCGGCACAATCGTCTTTGCGCGAAGAAGCCGCTTCTTCGCCTCCGGGAGCCGGAGAGAGCGGCACCTTCGGAAAGGTGAAGAAGGAAGCTGTACAACACTGGGATTGTGTGCGCAGCTTGCCAACTGATAGAAAACAGTACCTTTGCACTCTCCTGACTTTTCCAATCACATGAACATTCGATTGGAAGCTGTTTTGGACAACTTTTCTTTTCTTCATGCCAAACACTCGGCACACTTCCGTGCAACGTCTAGAACACGATGGGAGATGTTTTCTGTGCTGGCACAGTTTTTCCTCGCCAGACATAATAGAGAAGCTTTTTGCTAAGATGTAGACGAGAAGAGACGCTAAAGACGAAGGTACGATGCTGTCCGGAGCTAAGAGCCGCTCCCGGGCGTCTTTCGGCAGAAGCCGCGCTAAGGAGAGCACAGTGAGCGGCACAATCGTCTTGGCGCGAAGAAGCCGCTTCTTCGCCTCCGGGAGCCGGAGAGAGCGGCACCTTCGGAAAGGTGAAGAAGGAAGCTGTACAACACTGGGATTGTGTGCGCAGCTTGCCAACTGCTAGAAAACAGTACCTTTGCACTCTCCTGACTTTTCCAATCACATGAACATTCGATTGGAAGCTGTTTTGGACAACTTTTCTTCATGCCAAACACTCGGCACACTTCCGTGCAACGTCTAGAACACGATGGGAGATGTTTTCTGTGCTGGCACAGTTTTTCCTCGCCAGACATAGTAGAAAAGCTTTTTGCTAAGATGTAGACGAGAAGAGACGCTAAAGACGAAGGTACGATGCTGTCCGGAGCTAAGAGCCGCTCCCGGGCGTCTTTCGGCAGAAGCCGCGCTAAGGAGTGCACAGTGAGCGGCACAATCGTCTTTGCGCGAAGAAGCCGCTTCTTCGCCTCCGGGAGCCGGAGAGAGCGGCACCTTCGGAAAGGTGAAGAAGGAAGCTGTACAACACTGGGATTGTGTGCGCAGCTTGCCAACTGCTAGAAAACAGTACCTTTGCACTCTCCTGACTTTTCCAATCACATGAACATTCGATTGGAAGCTGTTTTGGACAACTTTTCCTTTCTTCATGCCAAACACTCGGCACACCTCCGTGCAACGTCTAGAACACGATGGGAGATGTTTTCTGTGCTGGCACAGTTTTTCCTCGCCAGACATAGTAGAAAAGCTTTTTGCTAAGATGTAGACGAGAAGAGACGCTAAAGACGAAGGTACGATGCTGTCCGGAGCTAAGAGCCGCTCCCGGGCGTCTTTCGGCAGAAGCCGCGCTAAGGAGTGCACAGTGAGCGGCACAATCGTCTTTGCGCGAAGAAGCCGCTTCTTCGCCTCCGGGAGCTGGAGAGAGCGGCACCTTCGGAAAGGTGAAGAAGGAAGCTGTACAACACTGGGATTGTGTGCGCAGCTTGCCAACTGCTAGAAAACAGTACCTTTGCACTCTCCTGACTTTTCCAATCACATGAACATTCGATTGGAAGCTGTTTTGGACAACTTTTCTTTCCTTCATGCCAAACACTCGGCACACCTCCGTGCAACGTCTAGAACACGATGGGAGATGTTTTCTGTGCTGGCACAGTTTTTCATCGCCAGACACAGGAGAAAAGCTTTTTGCTAAGATGTAGACGAGAAGAGACGCTAAAGACGAAGGTACGATGCTGTCCGGAGCTAAGAGCCGCTCCCGGGCGTCTTTCGGCAGAAGCCGCGCTAAGGAGTGCACAGTGAGCGGCACAATCGTCTTTGCGCGAAGAAGCCGCTTCTTCGCCTCCGGGAGCTGGAGAGAGCGGCACCTTCGGAAAGGTGAAGAAGGAAGCTGTACAACACTGGGATTGTGTGCGCAGCTTGCCAACTGCTAGAAAACAGTACCTTTGCACTCTCCTGACTTTTCCAATCACATGAACATTCGATTGGAAGCTGTTTTGGACAACTTTTCTTTTCTTCATGCCAAACACTCGGCACACCTCCGTGCAACGTCTAGAACACGATGGGAGATGTTTTCTGTGCTGGCACAGTTTTTCCTCGCCAGACATAGTGGAAAAGCTTTTTGCTAAGATGTAGACGAGAAGAGACGCTAAAGACGAAGGTACGATGCTGTCCGGAGCTAAGAGCCGCTCCCGGGCGTCTTTCGGCAGAAGCCGCGCTAAGGAGTGCACAGTGAGCGGCACAATCGTCTTTGCGCGAAGAAGCCGCTTCTTCGCCTCCGGGAGCCGGAGAGAGCGGCACCTTCGGAAAGGTGAAGAAGGAAGCTGTACAACACTGGGATTGTGTGCGCAGCTTGCCAACTGCTAGAAAACAGTACCTTTGCACTCTCCTGACTTTTCCAATCACATGAACATTCGATTGGAAGCTGTTTTGGACAACTTTTCTTTCCTTCATGCCAAACACTCGGCACACCTCCGTGCAACGTCTAGAACACGATGGGAGATGTTTTCTGTGCTGGCACAATTTCTCCTCTCCAGACATAGTGGAAAAGCTTTTTGCTAAGATGTAGACGACAAGAGAGCCTAAGGACTGGATGTAAGCAAATGACACTCATCTTCAAAAAAGGCAATTCGGAGGACTCGCAATCGTACAAACCAGCCAGCCTCTTTTTTATACCCAGGAAGTTGATGAAGCAGCTCTTCCTGGAAAACCTTGCCAGGCACATGAAAGACGACACAATAATGTAGTTAGCATGATTTTTCAGGGGCATTTCATGCTGAACATCACTTGAAACTCCTCTGATGAATCAACTTGACTGGTAGATGAAGGGAATATTATCTGCCTGGGCTTCAGGGAGGTTTTTGACATATCTCTACATGGCAGCACACATCCATATGGAAGCAATAGTGCAAAGGGGAGGGAATCAGTGTCTTTTCAGTGATGCTGAGTGAAAAGACAAGAGGCAGTGGGCACACACTGAAATACAGGAACATCAGGAAATGATTCTTTACTGTGAGGGTGAGTGAACCACGGCACAGACTGCCCAGAAAGATTGTGGAGCCTGGATCTTTGAAGACATTAAAAGTACGCCCAGATAGAATCCTGGGCAAGAGGCTCTAGGTATCCTGGTTTAGGCAGGGGGGTTGGGCCTGGTTAGCCCCACCAACCCCTTCCACTCATTCATTCTGTGCTAGTGAATTCTCTTCAAGATGCATTTCAAGCACTGGCATGACAAAGATCTGTGCAGACACAGATCCAAATGGACATGGCATCTAAGTTCCTTAAGCAGTCTTCAAGAAGAATGTAAACCTCTGGGGCAAGTGTCTCTTCCCTAACTGAATCCCTTTCATGGGAAAATTCCCAGCTCTAGAAAGATCTTCTGATACGCATGCTTAAGACTGACACTGGCTGAGCAAATTTCTCCCTATGTGTATCTAAGACCAGTTAGGATCTTCACCCAAAGTGCTGTCAACATAGTCACAGAATGCCTATTGTTAAGAAGTGACAACTTCCATCAGAATGGCAACTATTGGTCCACCAAATGGATGAATGGATGGGAATTATCTGCTTGGGTTAAAAACAAAAAGAAAGAGTTGGTCTTTACTTATCAATTTCATTGCAATATTGATAAGGGAAGAAAAAGACCTAAGTCCTTGACTTTCTTAACTGGAGGAAAGATTTTAAAAATTCCTTGTAAAAATGTATGATCACAATCAGACTATTGAAACCATTTGAGTTGGGAAAAAAGTTCCAAAATTGTCTAGAGAGTGGCAAAGAAGCCAAGAAAATAGGAAAGAAACAAAAAGAGGGCAAAAGAGTAAGCTTCAGTGTACAAGCTCCTTCTAGAAGTAGTCTGCCGGGGAAAGGAAGCCCCAGTTGAATTTCCAATGTATTCCTGAGCTTGATTCAGTAACTGGTCAATGTAAAAACCAATCCTTTTGTATAACTTCTTCCAGCAACAAAAACTCCAACAGGTTGACACTACCATCATGCCTGTTCCAGACATATTTCCAAGAGAAATGATGATTTTCTTGAAAACCTACTTGCATAAAAGTTGCAAGATGGTGGAGGGATTGCCACATCCTCCTTCCTCCATCTGGCTTGAAAGTAGATTTGATAAAATATGCAACAAAGCACATGATTTATAAGGTAGAGTCAAATGGATGATTTGGGAATTGATCTCTTGTTGATAGTAAACTTCACATCCACTCTGTGTGACCTTTCTAAAACAAAATGTGGAGCTGAGACATGAATCTGCCACAACAATTGTAAAGCAAACATACACACTCCCCTTCACATGCCCCCCCTTCCACACACACCTAGGCACACACAGAGATCAGCATAGCAGATCATGAACACCTTGGAAAAGACTGAAATGCTCAATGCCTCTCTTGATGGGCAAAAGAGCTGGTGCAGTAATTCAAATGCCTGGTACAAAAATTCTGTTTCATATTTAGCTCCTATTTAAAACACAGCTTTTCATTTCATTCTATTTCCAGAATATTTTCTTTTCATTTGTTTCTTTAAAATTACTTAGTTCTCACCTGTTGTATGTCTAGGAATATTTTCTTCCAAAAATAGAAAAAAATAGATGCTATCTTTTCAGCAGAAAACATTGGTTGATACAATTTTAAACCATCATGATATGGAAGAATTGTTCTGTCCCTCTCGAAGGTGGAAGAAGCATTTGGATCACAGATCATCTACAATGAAATACTTGACATGTTTAAGATGCTTTCAATCAATTTTGATCGTCAATTGCTTCTTCGTTGTAAACAGTCATTTTTCAGTGAAGGGCAAGTGTGTGTGGTATATCTACATGATGTGTTCAAACCCAGTTCCTACTAATGGCCAGGCTGAATTCCAGGAAATAACGTCCCGAATGATATTTTTCCGCCTTCTTTGGCACTTCATGAAATCTTACCATGATGAAGTGCTGAAACACAGAGATTTTCTCTTAGAGAGTGTCTCATGTTGTAACCCATCCCATGGATTTTATGCTGTAATGCTTATCTCTTTTAAAATTTGCTATCTTCTGTACAGTTTTCATGAACATTTCTGTTACAGTAGTGAATAGCACAGATAAATGTAATTTTGTACAACTTTGAATTTACCCCAAGAGCTGAGAGAAAACTTGCTCCTATACTTCAATCCCAGTTTCTTCTATAGTCCAACTTTGTTTCTCTACCATCAAGCTTCTCCTTTGTTGCTGCTCCAAGCCCAGTCCAAGCTGACCTTGAATACTTTCAGGGATGGGACACCCACAACTTCCCTGGGCAACCTGTTCCAGTGTTCCAGCACTCCCACAGTAAAAAAGGCCTTCCTTTCATCTAATATGTGTAGGAAATCATAAATCTAGGCATAGAAATTTGGATTGCAAATTTGAAATTCTTTTGATTTGAAGCACATTTTATATGAATACTGACTTACAGATGACTAAAAGATGTTGATGGGCATTTGAGCTGACAAGTTTTGAAAAAGTGTACGGAAATTAACATTGAAACCACTAAAATTAAAAACTTCTTCCCATTTTCTTTCTCCTCTCCTATTCAAAATTGCAAATGTCAGATATCAGTGCTTCATGCAAACCTCTCAGATGCTCTCAGGGAAAAAGCATTTATTTCAGACTAAGTTGCGGTTGACGTAGAACACTGCCTTTAACAGCTGCAGTGTGCCTGGAATTCAGGGCTTCCTGTTTGAAAAAATCCTATCTCTAGGCTGAACCCTAACCCTAACCCTAGGCAGATAAATCAGCCTGGGTATAGGGATGTTCCCAAGGAAAAAAGCACTGGAAGGAGCATGTTGAGGCAATTTTTGGCTGCCCTTGGGAAGCCTTTTGCAGCTGCACTGGGTCTGGAGCTCAGGGTTTACTGATTTAAAATCCCTATCCCTTGGCGTGACCATAGGTGCAACTGGAGGCAAGTAAATCAGCCTAGGTTCAATGATGGTCCCAAGGAAAAAGCGCTGGAGGCAGCCATGTTGTGGCACTTTTCCCCTCCTCTTGGGTAGTCCTTGGCAGCTGCTGTGTTCTTGGAACTCAGGGCTTTCTGGTTAAAAAAACACTAACCCTAGGCGTAACTCTAACCCTCACCCTAGGAAGGAAAATCAGCCTATGGTTCGGGATGGACTCATGAGAATAGCAGCAGAGGCAGCCAAGTTGTGTCACTTCTGCGGCCCTCTTGGGATGCCTTGAACAGCTGCAGTGTGCCTGGAGCTAAGGGCTTCCTGGTTTTAAAAATCCTAGCCCTAGGCCTAAGCCTTACAGTAACCCTAGGAAGGTAAATCAGCCTGGTGTTAGGCTTCTTGCCAAGGAAAAAGCCGTGAAAGCAGCCATGTTGTGGCACTTTTGCACTCCCTTTAGGATGCCTTTAACAGCTCCAGTGTGCCTGGAACTCAGGGCTTCCTGATTTTAAAAATCCTAGCCCTAGTCCGAACCCCAACCCTAAGACGAGAAAGGCAAATCAGCCAGGAATTAGGCATGTCCCCAAGGAAAAAGCTGTGGAGGCAGGCATGTTGTGGTACTTTTGCGCTCTTCTTGGGAAGTCCTTCGCAGCTGCTGTGTTCTTGGAACTCAGGGCTTTCTGGTTAATAGAACCCTTACCCTAGGCGTAACTCAAACCTTAACCCTAGGAAGGAAAATCAGCCTATGGTTCAGGATGGTCTCATGAGAATAGCAGCAGAGGCAGCCAAGTTGTGTCACTTTTGCGCTCCCCTTGGGATGCCTTTCGCAGCTGCAGAGTGCCTGGAGCCCAGGGCTTCCTGGTTTTAAAAGTCCTAGGCCTAAGCCTAACAGTAACCCTAGGAAGGTAAATCAGCCGCGTAGTAGGGTTCTTCCTAAGGGAAAAGCCGTGAAAGCAGCCATGTTGTGGCACTTCTGCACTCCCTTTGGGATACCTTTGGCAGATGCAGTAAGCCTGGAACTCAGGGCTTCCTGGTTAAAATCTCCAAGGCATAGGCTGAACCCTAACCCTAACCCTAGGCAGATAAATCAGCCTAGGTATAGGGATGGTGCCAAGGAAAAAGCTGTGAAAGCTGCCATGTTGTTGCACTTTTGTACTCCCCTTGGGATGCCTTGAACAGCTGCAGTGTGCCTGGAGCTAAGGGCTTCCTAGTTTTAAAAATCCTAGCGCTAGGCCTAAGCCTTACAGTAACCCAGGGAAGGGAAATCAGCCTGGTGTTAGGCTTCTTGCCAAGGAAAAAGCCGAGAAAGCAGCCATGTTGTGGCACTTTTGCACTCCCTTTTGGATGCCTTTCACAGCTCCAGTGTGCCTGGAACTCAGGGCTTCCTGATTTTAAAAATCCTAGCCCTAGGCTGAACCCCAACCCTAAGACGAGAAAGGCAAATCAGCCAGGAATTAGGCATGTCCCCAAGGAAAAAGCTGTGGAGGCAGGCATGTTGTGGTACTTTTGCGCTCTTCTTGGGTAGTCCTTCGCAGCTGCTGTGTTCTTGGAACTCAGGGCTTTCTGGTTAATAGAACCCTTACCCTAGGCGTAACTCAAACCTTAACCCTAGGAAGGAAAATCAGCCTATGGTTCGGGATGGTCTCATGAGAATAGAAGCAGAGGCAGCCAAGTTGTGTCACTTCTGCAGCCCTCTTGGGATGCCTTTAACAGCTGCAGTGTGCCTGGAGCCCAGGGCTTCCTGGTTTTAAAAGTCCTAGGCCTAAGCCTAACAGTAACCCTAGGAAGGTAAATCAGCCGCGTAGTAGGGTTCTTCCTAAGGGAAAAGCCGTGAAAGCAGCCATGTTGTGGCACTTCTGCACTCCCTTTGGGATGCTTTTTGCAGATGAAGTAAGCCTGGAACTCAGGGCTTCCTAGTTAAAAAAATCCTAGCCCTAGGCCGAACCCCAACCCTAAGACGAGAAAGGCAAATCAGCCAGGAATTAGGCATGTCCCCAAGGAAAAAGCTGTGGAGGCAGGCATGTTGTGGTACTTTTGCGCTCTTCTTGGCTAGTCTTTCGCAGCTGCTGTGTTCTTGGAACTCAGGGCTTTCTGGTTAATAGAACCCTTACCCTAGGCGTAACTCAAACCTTAACCCTAGGAAGGAAAATCAGCCTATGGTTCGGGATGGTCTCATGGAAATATCAGTGGTGGCAGCCAAGTTGTGTCACTTTTGCGCTCCCCTTGGGATGCCTTTCGCAGCTGCAGTGTGCCTGGAGCCCAGGGCTTCCTGGTTTTAAAAGTCCTAGGCCTAAGCTTAACAGTAACCCTAGGAAGGTAAATCAGCCGCGTAGTAGGGTTCTTCTTAAGGGAAAAGCCGTGAAAGCAGCCATGTTGTGGCACTTCTGCACTCCCTTTGGGATGCTTTTTGCAGATGAAGTAAGCCTGGAACTCAGGGCTTCCTAGTTCAAAAAATCCTAGCCCTAGGCCGAACCCCAACCCTAAGACGAGAAAGGCAAATCAGCCAGGAATTAGGCATGTCCCCAAGGAAAAAGCTGTGGAGGCAGGCATGTTGTGGTACTTTTGCGCTCTTCTTGGGTAGTCCTTCGCAGCTGCTGTGTTCTTGGAACTCAGGGCTTTCTGGTTAATAGAACCCTTACCCTAGGCGTAACTCAAACCTTAACCCTAGGAAGGAAAATCAGCCTATGGTTCAGGATGGTCTCATGAGAATAGCAGCAGAGGCAGCCAAGTTGTGTCACTTTTGCGCTCCCCTTGGGATGCCTTTCGCAGCTGCATGTGCCTGGAGCCCAGGGCTTCCTGGTTTTAAAAGTCCTAGGCCTAAGCCTAACAGTAACCCTAGGAAGGTAAATCAGCCGCGTATTAGGGTTCTTCCTAAGGGAAAAGCCGTGAAAGCAGCCATGTTGTGGCACTTCTGCACTCCCTTTGGGATACCTTTGGCAGATGCAGTAAGCCTGGAACTCAGGGCTTCCTGGTTAAAATCTCCAAGCCCTAGGCTGAACCCTAACCCTAACCCTAGGCAGATAAATCAGCCTAGGTATAGGGATGGTGCCAAGGAAAAAGCTGTGAAAGCTGCCATGTTGTTGCACTTTTGTACTCCCCTTGGGATGCCTTGAACAGCTGCAGTGTGCCTGGAGCTAAGGGCTTCCTAGTTTTAAAAATCCTAGCGCTAGGCCTAAGCCTTACAGTAACCCAGGGAAGGGAAATCAGCCTGGTGTTAGGCTTCTTGCCAAGGAAAAAGCCGAGAAAGCAGCCATGTTGTGGCACTTTTGCACTCCCTTTTGGATGCCTTTCACAGTTCCAGTGTGCCTGGAACTCAGGGCTTCCTGATTTTAAAAATCCTAGCCCTAGGCCGAACCCCAACCCTAAGACGAGAAAGGCAAATCAGCCAGGAATTAGGCATGTCCCCAAGGAAAAAGCTGTGGAGGCAGGCATGTTGTGGTACTTTTGCGCTCTTCTTGGGTAGTCCTTCGCAGCTGCTGTGTTCTTGGAACTCAGGGCTTTCTGGTTAATAGAACCCTTACCCTAGGCGTAACTCAAACCTTAACCCTAGGAAGGAAAATCAGCCTATGGTTCAGGATGGTCTCATGAGAATAGAAGCAGAGGCAGCCAAGTTGTGTCACTTCTGCGGCCCTCTTGGGATGCCTTTCGCAGCTGCATGTGCCTGGAGGCCAGGGCTTCCTGGTTTTAAAAGTCCTAGGCCTAAGCCTAACAGTAACCCTGGGAAGGGAAATCAGCCTGGTGTTAGGCTTCTTGCCAAGGAAAAAGCCGTGAAAGCAGCCATGTTGTGGCACTTTTGCACTCCCTTTGGGATGCCTTTCAAAGCTCCAGTGTGCCTGGAACTCAGGGCTTCCTGATTTTAAAAATCCTAGCCCTAGGCCGAACCCCAACCCTAAAACGAGAAAGGCAAATCAGCCAGGAATTAGGCATGTCCCCAAGGAAAAAGCTGTGGAGGCAGGCATGTTGTGGTACTTTTGCGCTCTTCTTGGGTAGTCCTTCGCAGCTGCTGTGTTCTTGGGACTCAGGGCTTTCTGGTTAATAGAACCCTTACCCTAGGCGTAACTCAAACCTTAACCCTAGGAAGGAAAATCAGCCTATGGTTCGGGATGGTCTCATGAGAATAGCAGCAGAGGCAGCCAAGTTGTGTCACTTCTGCAGCCCTCTTGGGATGCCTTTCGCAGCTGCAGTGTGCCTGGAGCCCAGGGCTTCCTGGTTTTAAAAGTCCTAGGCCTAAGCCTAACAGTAACCCTAGGAAGGTAAATCAGCCGCGTATTAGGGTTCTTCCTAAGGGAAAAGCCGTGAAAGCAGCCATGTTGTGGCACTTCTGTACTCCCTTTGGGATGCCTTTGGCAGATGCAGTAAGCCTGGATCTCAGGACTTCCTGGTTAAAAATCTCCAAGCCCTAGGCTGAAGTCTAACCCTATCCCCAGGGAGGAAAATCAGCCTAAGTATAGGGATCGTGCAACGTCTAGAACACGATGGGAGATGTTTTCTGTGCTGGCACAGTTTTTCCTCGCCAGACATAATAGAAAAGCTTTTTGCTAAGATGTAGACGAGAAGAGACGCTAAAGACGAAGGTACGATGCTGTCCGGAGCTAAGAGCCGCTCCCGGGCGTCTTTCGGCAGAAGCCGCGCTAAGGAGTGCACAGTGAGCGGCACAATCGTCTTTGCGCGAAGAAGCCGCTTCTTCGCCTCCGGGAGCCGGAGAGAGCGGCACCTTCGGAAAGGTGAAGAAGGAAGCTGTACAACACTGGGATTGTGTGCGCAGCTTGCCAACTGCTAGAAAACAGTACCTTTGCACTCTCCTGACTTTTCCAATCACATGAACATTCGATTGGAAGCTGTTTTGGACAACTTTTCTTTCCTTCATGCCAAACACTCGGCACACCTCCGTGCAACGTCTAGAACACGATGGGAGATGTTTTCTGTGCTGGCACAGTTTTTCCTCGCCAGACATAGTAGAAAAGCTTTTTGCTAAGATGTAGACGAGAAGAGACGCTAAAGACGAAGGTACGATGCTGTCCGGAGCTAAGAGCCGCTCCCGGGCGTCTTTCGGCAGAAGCCGCGCTAAGGAGTGCACAGTGAGCGGCACAATCGTCTTTGCGCGAAGAAGCCGCTTCTTCGCCTCCGGGAGCCGGAGAGAGCGGCACCTTCGGAAAGGTGAAGAAGGAAGCTGTACAACACTGGGATTGTGTGCGCAGCTTGCCAACTGCTAGAAAACAGTACCTTTGCACTCTCCTGACTTTTCCAATCACATGAACATTCGATTGGAAGCTGTTTTGGACAACTTTTCTTTCCTTCATGCCAAACACTCGGCACACCTCCGTGCAACGTCTAGAACACGATGGGAGATGTTTTCTGTGCTGGCACAGTTTTTCCTCGCCAGACATAGTAGAAAAGCTTTTTGCTAAGATGTAGACGAGAAGAGACGCTAAAGACGAAGGTACGATGCTGTCCGGAGCTAAGAGCCGCTCCCGGGCGTCTTTCGGCAGAAGCCGCGCTAAGGAGTGCACAGTGAGCGGCACAATCGTCTTTGCGCGAAGAAGCCGCTTCTTCGCCTCCGGGAGCCGGAGAGAGCGGCACCTTCGGAAAGGTGAAGAAGGAAGCTGTACAACACTGGGATTGTGTGCGCAGCTTGCCAACTGCTAGAAAACAGTACCTTTGCACTCTCCTGACTTTTCCAATCACATGAACATTCGATTGGAAGCTGTTTTGGACAACTTTTCTTTCCTTCATGCCAAACACTCGGCACACCTCCGTGCAACGTCTAGAACACGATGGGAGATGTTTTCTGTGCTGGCACAATTTCTCCTTGCCAGACATAGTGGAAAAGCTTTTTGCTAAGATGTAGACGACAAGAGAGCCTAAGGACTGGATGTAAGCAAATGACACTCATCTTCAAAAAAGGCAATTCGGAGGACTCGCAATCGTACAAACCAGCCAGCCTCTTTTTTATACCCAGGAAGTTGATGAAGCAGCTCTTCCTGGAAAACCTTGCCAGGCACATGAAAGACGACACAATAATGTAGTTAGCATGATTTTTCAGGGGCATTTCATGCTGAACATCACTTGAAACTCCTCTGATGAATCAACTTGACTGGTAGATGAAGGGAATATTATCTGCCTGGGCTTCAGGGAGGTTTTTGACATATCTCTACATGGCAGCACACATCCATATGGAAGCAATAGTGCAAAGGGGAGGGAATCAGTGTCTTTTCAGTGATGCTGAGTGAAAAGACAAGAGGCAGTGGGCACACACTGAAATACAGGAACATCAGTAAATGATTCTTTACTGTGAGGGTGAGTGAACCACGGCACAGACTGCCCAGAAAGATTGTGGAGCCTGGATCTTTGAAGACATTAAAAGTACACCCAGATAGAATCCTGGGCAAGAGGCTCTAGGTATCCTGGTTTAGGCAGGGGGGTTGGGCCTGGTTAGCCCCACCAACCCCTTCCACTCATTCATTCTGTGCTAGTGAATTCTCTTCAAGATGCATTTCAAGCACTGGCATGACAAAGATCTGTGCAGACACAGATCCAAATGGACATGGCATCTAAGTTCCTTAAGCAGTCTTCAAGAAGAATGTAAACCTCTGGGGCAAGTGTCTCTTCCCTAACTGAATCCCTTTCATGGGAAAATTCCCAGCTCTAGAAAGATCTTCTGATACGCATGCTTAAGACTGACACTGGCTGAGCAAATTTCTCCCTATGTGTATCTAAGACCAGTTAGGATCTTCACCCAAAGTGCTGTCAACATAGTCACAGAATGCCTATTGTTAAGAAGTGACAACTTCCATCAGAATGGCAACTATTGGTCCACCAAATGGATGAATGGATGGGAATTATCTGCTTGGGTTAAAAACAAAAAGAAAGAGTTGGTCTTTACTTATCAATTTCATTGCAATATTGATAAGGGAAGAAAAAGACCTAAGTCCTTGACTTTCTTAACTGGAGGAAAGATTTTAAAAATTCCTTGTAAAAATGTATGATCACAATCAGACTATTGAAACCATTTGAGTTGGGAAAAAAGTTCCAAAATTGTCTAGAGAGTGGCAAAGAAGCCAAGAAAATAGGAAAGAAACAAAAAGAGGGCAAAAGAGTAAGCTTCAGTGTACAAGCTCCTTCTAGAAGTAGTCTGCCGGGGAAAGGAAGCCCCAGTTGAATTTCCAATGTATTCCTGAGCTTGATTCAGTAACTGGTCAATGTAAAAACCAATCCTTTTGTATAACTTCTTCCAGCAACAAAAACTCCAACAGGTTGACACTACCATCATGCCTGTTCCAGACATATTTCCAAGAGAAATGATGATTTTCTTGAAAACCTACTTGCATAAAAGTTGCAAGATGGTGGAGGGATTGCCACATCCTCCTTCCTCCATCTGGCTTGAAAGTAGATTTGATAAAATATGCAACAAAGCACATGATTTATAAGGTAGAGTCAAATGGATGATTTGGGAATTGATCTCTTGTTGATAGTAAACTTCACATCCACTCTGTGTGACCTTTCTAAAACAAAATGTGGAGCTGAGACATGAATCTGCCACAACAATTGTAAAGCAAACATACACACTCCCCTTCACATGCCCCCCCTTCCACACACACCTAGGCACACACAGAGATCAGCATAGCAGATCATGAACACCTTGGAAAAGACTGAAATGCTCAATGCCTCTCTTGATGGGCAAAAGAGCTGGTGCAGTAATTCAAATGCCTGGTACAAAAATTCTGTTTCATATTTAGCTCCTATTTAAAACACAGCTTTTCATTTCATTCTATTTCCAGAATATTTTCTTTTCATTTGTTTCTTTAAAATTACTTAGTTCTCACCTGTTGTATGTCTAGGAATATTTTCTTCCAAAAATAGAAAAAAATAGATGCTATCTTTTCAGCAGAAAACATTGGTTGATACAATTTTAAACCATCATGATATGGAAGAATTGTTCTGTCCCTCTCGAAGGTGGAAGAAGCATTTGGATCACAGATCATCTACAATGAAATACTTGACATGTTTAAGATGCTTTCAATCAATTTTGATCGTCAATTGCTTCTTCGTTGTAAACAGTCATTTTTCAGTGAAGGGCAAGTGTGTGTGGTATATCTACATGATGTGTTCAAACCCAGTTCCTACTAATGGCCAGGCTGAATTCCAGGAAATAACGTCCCGAATGATATTTTTCCGCCTTCTTTGGCACTTCATGAAATCTTACCATGATGAAGTGCTGAAACACAGAGATTTTCTCTTAGAGAGTGTCTCATGTTGTAACCCATCCCATGGATTTTATGCTGTAATGCTTATCTCTTTTAAAATTTGCTATCTTCTGTACAGTTTTCATGAACATTTCTGTTACAGTAGTGAATAGCACAGATAAATGTAATTTTGTACAACTTTGAATTTACCCCAAGAGCTGAGAGAAAACTTGCTCCTATACTTCAATCCCAGTTTCTTCTATAGTCCAACTTTGTTTCTCTACCATCAAGCTTCTCCTTTGTTGCTGCTCCAAGCCCAGTCCAAGCTGACCTTGAATACTTTCAGGGATGGGACACCCACAACTTCCCTGGGCAACCTGTTCCAGTGTTCCAGCACTCCCACAGTAAAAAAGGCCTTCCTTTCATCTAATATGTGTAGGAAATCATAAATCTAGGCATAGAAATTTGGATTGCAAATTTGAAATTCTTTTGATTTGAAGCACATTTTATATGAATACTGACTTACAGATGACTAAAAGATGTTGATGGGCATTTGAGCTGACAAGTTTTGAAAAAGTGTACGGAAATTAACATTGAAACCACTAAAATTAAAAACTTCTTCCCATTTTCTTTCTCCTCTCCTATTCAAAATTGCAAATGTCAGATATCAGTGCTTCATGCAAACCTCTCAGATGCTCTCAGGGAAAAAGCATTTATTTCAGACTAAGTTGCGGTTGACGTAGAACACTGCCTTTAACAGCTGCAGTGTGCCTGGAATTCAGGGCTTCCTGTTTGAAAAAATCCTATCTCTAGGCTGAACCCTAACCCTAACCCTAGGCAGATAAATCAGCCTGGGTATAGGGATGTTCCCAAGGAAAAAAGCACTGGAAGGAGCATGTTGAGGCAATTTTTGGCTGCCCTTGGGAAGCCTTTTGCAGCTGCACTGGGTCTGGAGCTCAGGGTTTACTGATTTAAAATCCCTATCCCTTGGCGTGACCATAGGTGCAACTGGAGGCAAGTAAATCAGCCTAGGTTCAATGATGGTCCCAAGGAAAAAGCGCTGGAGGCAGCCATGTTGTGGCACTTTTCCCCTCCTCTTGGGTAGTCCTTGGCAGCTGCTGTGTTCTTGGAACTCAGGGCTTTCTGGTTAAAAAAACACTAACCCTAGGCGTAACTCTAACCCTCACCCTAGGAAGGAAAATCAGCCTATGGTTCGGGATGGACTCATGAGAATAGCAGCAGAGGCAGCCAAGTTGTGTCACTTCTGCGGCCCTCTTGGGATGCCTTGAACAGCTGCAGTGTGCCTGGAGCTAAGGGCTTCCTGGTTTTAAAAATCCTAGCCCTAGGCCTAAGCCTTACAGTAACCCTAGGAAGGTAAATCAGCCTGGTGTTAGGCTTCTTGCCAAGGAAAAAGCCGTGAAAGCAGCCATGTTGTGGCACTTTTGCACTCCCTTTAGGATGCCTTTAACAGCTCCAGTGTGCCTGGAACTCAGGGCTTCCTGATTTTAAAAATCCTAGCCCTAGTCCGAACCCCAACCCTAAGACGAGAAAGGCAAATCAGCCAGGAATTAGGCATGTCCCCAAGGAAAAAGCTGTGGAGGCAGGCATGTTGTGGTACTTTTGCGCTCTTCTTGGGAAGTCCTTCGCAGCTGCTGTGTTCTTGGAACTCAGGGCTTTCTGGTTAATAGAACCCTTACCCTAGGCGTAACTCAAACCTTAACCCTAGGAAGGAAAATCAGCCTATGGTTCAGGATGGTCTCATGAGAATAGCAGCAGAGGCAGCCAAGTTGTGTCACTTTTGCGCTCCCCTTGGGATGCCTTTCGCAGCTGCAGAGTGCCTGGAGCCCAGGGCTTCCTGGTTTTAAAAGTCCTAGGCCTAAGCCTAACAGTAACCCTAGGAAGGTAAATCAGCCGCGTAGTAGGGTTCTTCCTAAGGGAAAAGCCGTGAAAGCAGCCATGTTGTGGCACTTCTGCACTCCCTTTGGGATACCTTTGGCAGATGCAGTAAGCCTGGAACTCAGGGCTTCCTGGTTAAAATCTCCAAGGCATAGGCTGAACCCTAACCCTAACCCTAGGCAGATAAATCAGCCTAGGTATAGGGATGGTGCCAAGGAAAAAGCTGTGAAAGCTGCCATGTTGTTGCACTTTTGTACTCCCCTTGGGATGCCTTGAACAGCTGCAGTGTGCCTGGAGCTAAGGGCTTCCTAGTTTTAAAAATCCTAGCGCTAGGCCTAAGCCTTACAGTAACCCAGGGAAGGGAAATCAGCCTGGTGTTAGGCTTCTTGCCAAGGAAAAAGCCGAGAAAGCAGCCATGTTGTGGCACTTTTGCACTCCCTTTTGGATGCCTTTCACAGCTCCAGTGTGCCTGGAACTCAGGGCTTCCTGATTTTAAAAATCCTAGCCCTAGGCTGAACCCCAACCCTAAGACGAGAAAGGCAAATCAGCCAGGAATTAGGCATGTCCCCAAGGAAAAAGCTGTGGAGGCAGGCATGTTGTGGTACTTTTGCGCTCTTCTTGGGTAGTCCTTCGCAGCTGCTGTGTTCTTGGAACTCAGGGCTTTCTGGTTAATAGAACCCTTACCCTAGGCGTAACTCAAACCTTAACCCTAGGAAGGAAAATCAGCCTATGGTTCGGGATGGTCTCATGAGAATAGAAGCAGAGGCAGCCAAGTTGTGTCACTTCTGCAGCCCTCTTGGGATGCCTTTAACAGCTGCAGTGTGCCTGGAGCCCAGGGCTTCCTGGTTTTAAAAGTCCTAGGCCTAAGCCTAACAGTAACCCTAGGAAGGTAAATCAGCCGCGTAGTAGGGTTCTTCCTAAGGGAAAAGCCGTGAAAGCAGCCATGTTGTGGCACTTCTGCACTCCCTTTGGGATGCTTTTTGCAGATGAAGTAAGCCTGGAACTCAGGGCTTCCTAGTTAAAAAAATCCTAGCCCTAGGCCGAACCCCAACCCTAAGACGAGAAAGGCAAATCAGCCAGGAATTAGGCATGTCCCCAAGGAAAAAGCTGTGGAGGCAGGCATGTTGTGGTACTTTTGCGCTCTTCTTGGCTAGTCTTTCGCAGCTGCTGTGTTCTTGGAACTCAGGGCTTTCTGGTTAATAGAACCCTTACCCTAGGCGTAACTCAAACCTTAACCCTAGGAAGGAAAATCAGCCTATGGTTCGGGATGGTCTCATGGAAATATCAGTGGTGGCAGCCAAGTTGTGTCACTTTTGCGCTCCCCTTGGGATGCCTTTCGCAGCTGCAGTGTGCCTGGAGCCCAGGGCTTCCTGGTTTTAAAAGTCCTAGGCCTAAGCTTAACAGTAAGCCTAGGAAGGTAAATCAGCCGCGTAGTAGGGTTCTTCTTAAGGGAAAAGCCGTGAAAGCAGCCATGTTGTGGCACTTCTGCACTCCCTTTGGGATGCTTTTTGCAGATGAAGTAAGCCTGGAACTCAGGGCTTCCTAGTTCAAAAAATCCTAGCCCTAGGCCGAACCCCAACCCTAAGACGAGAAAGGCAAATCAGCCAGGAATTAGGCATGTCCCCAAGGAAAAAGCTGTGGAGGCAGGCATGTTGTGGTACTTTTGCGCTCTTCTTGGGTAGTCCTTCGCAGCTGCTGTGTTCTTGGAACTCAGGGCTTTCTGGTTAATAGAACCCTTACCCTAGGCGTAACTCAAACCTTAACCCTAGGAAGGAAAATCAGCCTATGGTTCAGGATGGTCTCATGAGAATAGCAGCAGAGGCAGCCAAGTTGTGTCACTTTTGCGCTCCCCTTGGGATGCCTTTCGCAGCTGCATGTGCCTGGAGCCCAGGGCTTCCTGGTTTTAAAAGTCCTAGGCCTAAGCCTAACAGTAACCCTAGGAAGGTAAATCAGCCGCGTATTAGGGTTCTTCCTAAGGGAAAAGCCGTGAAAGCAGCCATGTTGTGGCACTTCTGCACTCCCTTTGGGATACCTTTGGCAGATGCAGTAAGCCTGGAACTCAGGGCTTCCTGGTTAAAATCTCCAAGCCCTAGGCTGAACCCTAACCCTAACCCTAGGCAGATAAATCAGCCTAGGTATAGGGATGGTGCCAAGGAAAAAGCTGTGAAAGCTGCCATGTTGTTGCACTTTTGTACTCCCCTTGGGATGCCTTGAACAGCTGCAGTGTGCCTGGAGCTAAGGGCTTCCTAGTTTTAAAAATCCTAGCGCTAGGCCTAAGCCTTACAGTAACCCAGGGAAGGGAAATCAGCCTGGTGTTAGGCTTCTTGCCAAGGAAAAAGCCGAGAAAGCAGCCATGTTGTGGCACTTTTGCACTCCCTTTTGGATGCCTTTCACAGTTCCAGTGTGCCTGGAACTCAGGGCTTCCTGATTTTAAAAATCCTAGCCCTAGGCCGAACCCCAACCCTAAGACGAGAAAGGCAAATCAGCCAGGAATTAGGCATGTCCCCAAGGAAAAAGCTGTGGAGGCAGGCATGTTGTGGTACTTTTGCGCTCTTCTTGGGTAGTCCTTCGCAGCTGCTGTGTTCTTGGAACTCAGGGCTTTCTGGTTAATAGAACCCTTACCCTAGGCGTAACTCAAACCTTAACCCTAGGAAGGAAAATCAGCCTATGGTTCGGGATGGTCTCATGAGAATAGAAGCAGAGGCAGCCAAGTTGTGTCACTTCTGCGGCCCTCTTGGGATGCCTTTCGCAGCTGCATGTGCCTGGAGGCCAGGGCTTCCTGGTTTTAAAAGTCCTAGGCCTAAGCCTAACAGTAACCCTGGGAAGGGAAATCAGCCTGGTGTTAGGCTTCTTGCCAAGGAAAAAGCCGTGAAAGCAGCCATGTTGTGGCACTTTTGCACTCCCTTTGGGATGCCTTTCAAAGCTCCAGTGTGCCTGGAACTCAGGGCTTCCTGATTTTAAAAATCCTAGCCCTAGGCCGAACCCCAACCCTAAAACGAGAAAGGCAAATCAGCCAGGAATTAGGCATGTCCCCAAGGAAAAAGCTGTGGAGGCAGGCATGTTGTGGTACTTTTGCGCTCTTCTTGGGTAGTCCTTCGCAGCTGCTGTGTTCTTGGGACTCAGGGCTTTCTGGTTAATAGAACCCTTACCCTAGGCGTAACTCAAACCTTAACCCTAGGAAGGAAAATCAGCCTATGGTTCGGGATGGTCTCATGAGAATAGCAGCAGAGGCAGCCAAGTTGTGTCACTTCTGCAGCCCTCTTGGGATGCCTTTCGCAGCTGCAGTGTGCCTGGAGCCCAGGGCTTCCTGGTTTTAAAAGTCCTAGGCCTAAGCCTAACAGTAACCCTAGGAAGGTAAATCAGCCGCGTATTAGGGTTCTTCCTAAGGGAAAAGCCGTGAAAGCAGCCATGTTGTGGCACTTCTGTACTCCCTTTGGGATGCCTTTGGCAGATGCAGTAAGCCTGGATCTCAGGACTTCCTGGTTAAAAATCTCCAAGCCCTAGGCTGAAGTCTAACCCTATCCCCAGGGAGGAAAATCAGCCTAAGTATAGGGATCGTGCAACGTCTAGAACACGATGGGAGATGTTTTCTGTGCTGGCACAGTTTTTCCTCGCCAGACATAATAGAAAAGCTTTTTGCTAAGATGTAGACGAGAAGAGACGCTAAAGACGAAGGTACGATGCTGTCCGGAGCTAAGAGCCGCTCCCGGGCGTCTTTCGGCAGAAGCCGCGCTAAGGAGTGCACAGTGAGCGGCACAATCGTCTTTGCGCGAAGAAGCCGCTTCTTCGCCTCCGGGAGCCGGAGAGAGCGGCACCTTCGGAAAGGTGAAGAAGGAAGCTGTACAACACTGGGATTGTGTGCGCAGCTTGCCAACTGCTAGAAAACAGTACCTTTGCACTCTCCTGACTTTTCCAATCACATGAACATTCGATTGGAAGCTGTTTTGGACAACTTTTCTTTCCTTCATGCCAAACACTCGGCACACCTCCGTGCAACGTCTAGAACACGATGGGAGATGTTTTCTGTGCTGGCACAGTTTTTCCTCGCCAGACATAGTAGAAAAGCTTTTTGCTAAGATGTAGACGAGAAGAGACGCTAAAGACGAAGGTACGATGCTGTCCGGAGCTAAGAGCCGCTCCCGGGCGTCTTTCGGCAGAAGCCGCGCTAAGGAGTGCACAGTGAGCGGCACAATCGTCTTTGCGCGAAGAAGCCGCTTCTTCGCCTCCGGGAGCTGGAGAGAGCGGCACCTTCGGAAAGGTGAAGAAGGAAGCTGTACAACACTGGGATTGTGTGCGCAGCTTGCCAACTGCTAGAAAACAGTACCTTTGCACTCTCCTGACTTTTCCAATCACATGAACATTCGATTGGAAGCTGTTTTGGACAACTTTTCTTTCCTTCATGCCAAACACTCGGCACACCTCCGTGCAACGTCTAGAACACGATGGGAGATGTTTTCTGTGCTGGCACAGTTTTTCCTCGCCAGACATAGTAGAAAAGCTTTTTGCTAAGATGTAGACGAGAAGAGACGCTAAAGACGAAGGTACGATGCTGTCCGGAGCTAAGAGCCGCTCCCGGGCGTCTTTCGGCAGAAGCCGCGCTAAGGAGTGCACAGTGAGCGGCACAATCGTCTTTGCGCGAAGAAGCCGCTTCTTCGCCTCCGGGAGCCGGAGAGAGCGGCACCTTCGGAAAGGTGAAGAAGGAAGCTGTACAACACTGGGATTGTGTGCGCAGCTTGCCAACTGCTAGAAAACAGTACCTTTGCACTCTCCTGACTTTTCCAATCACATGAACATTCGATTGGAAGCTGTTTTGGACAACTTTTCTTTCCTTCATGCCAAACACTCGGCACACCTCCGTGCAACGTCTAGAACACGATGGGAGATGTTTTCTGTGCTGGCACAATTTCTCCTTGCCAGACATAGTGGAAAAGCTTTTTGCTAAGATGTAGACGACAAGAGAGCCTAAGGACTGGATGTAAGCAAATGACACTCATCTTCAAAAAAGGCAATTCGGAGGACTCGCAATCGTACAAACCAGCCAGCCTCTTTTTTATACCCAGGAAGTTGATGAAGCAGCTCTTCCTGGAAAACCTTGCCAGGCACATGAAAGACGACACAATAATGTAGTTAGCATGATTTTTCAGGGGCATTTCATGCTGAACATCACTTGAAACTCCTCTGATGAATCAACTTGACTGGTAGATGAAGGGAATATTATCTGCCTGGGCTTCAGGGAGGTTTTTGACATATCTCTACATGGCAGCACACATCCATATGGAAGCAATAGTGCAAAGGGGAGGGAATCAGTGTCTTTTCAGTGATGCTGAGTGAAAAGACAAGAGGCAGTGGGCACACACTGAAATACAGGAACATCAGTAAATGATTCTTTACTGTGAGGGTGAGTGAACCACGGCACAGACTGCCCAGAAAGATTGTGGAGCCTGGATCTTTGAAGACATTAAAAGTACACCCAGATAGAATCCTGGGCAAGAGGCTCTAGGTATCCTGGTTTAGGCAGGGGGGTTGGGCCTGGTTAGCCCCACCAACCCCTTCCACTCATTCATTCTGTGCTAGTGAATTCTCTTCAAGATGCATTTCAAGCACTGGCATGACAAAGATCTGTGCAGACACAGATCCAAATGGACATGGCATCTAAGTTCCTTAAGCAGTCTTCAAGAAGAATGTAAACCTCTGGGGCAAGTGTCTCTTCCCTAACTGAATCCCTTTCATGGGAAAATTCCCAGCTCTAGAAAGATCTTCTGATACGCATGCTTAAGACTGACACTGGCTGAGCAAATTTCTCCCTATGTGTATCTAAGACCAGTTAGGATCTTCACCCAAAGTGCTGTCAACATAGTCA